>CM035769.1:30670000-31870000 GCA_020466155.1 Pachypeltis micranthus
CGGAAAACGATTTTTTTCAAACTCACGAGGCGTCGTTAACTAGTCAATACCTGTATACCCGGCCAATAAGTCATGGTGGCTACTCGTAGGTTCTTATTGTTGGTTTTACGTTAAGGAGTGCTGGTTGCTATGGCAAAAAACCGTGGTTTTTATTTAAGAAAACGTTAAAAATCATTTATCGGCAACCAATAGACATAGGAAGATGTGTTGTGATCCTACTTCATTTTCAGTCCACTTTTCCCCTCCATAAACGCTCTTTGACAGTCGGTTGCGCTGAGATAACAACCAATATGTTCCAAAAAATTCTGTATTGGAACGTTAATTGTAACTACCTGAAGTCATCACTTTATCGCTCTACTTGACAGAGTGACTTCGAGCCCCACGTTTTGTTGGTCGCAATGATGAGTTTATCCGTTAAACTGAGATATAAACCGATACCCTACAGAAAATGAGATGAGATTTGTTGATCACTAAATGGTTTTTTTTTACCGACTCACCCGATTTCAAGTAGTTAGTCAATAAACGTTTTGTAAAAAGTCTTTGAAGATAACGAAGATAGAAGTTCGGTGATCACTACGCAGATATTTTTTCTGAAGCATTGACATCCTGCGATGCTCCTCAAGGATTGTTTACTCAACAAAACCTAATTCCGACGCGTTATCCAATGCGATTTGGAAACAAGTTGAGACACAATCGATTGAACGGAACCTTCCAACTGCATCCAAAACGAGACTTGGTTTGCGGTTAAGAATAAGAAAATAGGCTCCTTTTCGATGCAACAACGTAGTACTCTGAGGGTTACAACTGTTTTCAGGTCCGTTCCACACCTTCCAAATTAAGTTAGAAGATTGAACACCAACTTGGAACCTACCGTGTTGTCGAAATGGGGGCCGCAGTCGGCAATCAGACCTAAAAAGGACTAATCTTATCTACTTTGACGCGTCTTCTGATTAGAGTTCCGTTAGTCTCGAATTGGATTACCCCCGACTACTCAATTACCTCTTCCCCTGCGTCCAGACCACTACCAAGTCAAAAAAGGGCGCGACTCTCGAATCCTTCCTTCTCTCCTCCCTCATTCCAAACCGTAATCAAATAAAACGAAGTTTGTGGCAGGTGGTGCCAGGTGAATCTCTGCAACGCTTCAACGGGCCTCCTTTTGGTCACACCTTCCTTCGTTTCAACGGATGACTTGCCTAACGAGAAGACCCTCGACCTGACCTCCGGGGGTTCAGTTCAATTACGTGGCGGAGGGGCCACTAAAAACAAAACGTGGGTTCGGCGGATATTAACTTTTTGTCTTGCCGCGCCAGAGGTAAAAGGTGCGTCGCTGCTCGTATCCTTAATTCTCGCTGTGACGCGTACACAACTAGACTGAGGGAATCGCATTCTGGCGTACTGGAGCGGTACTAGGGGCTGGAGGGAGACATCGCAGCACGTTGGGAACACAGACTAACCTCATCACACCGTCGCTTTGAAGAGTCCTAGAGAACAGTGTGGCTGCCGATGGCTGACGCCTGAATATGATTCATGGCACACCAGAAGCCACCTTACTTTACCCGGCAAGGTGCTGTAGTCCGAAACCAGCCCTGATCATCATCATGTCGGCTCCACCCTTTTGAAACTCATTCCTCAGACCATTGAACACTCAGATGATGGATATCGGGAGGGTTTTCGATTATTTCGAGCCTCTCTCGTTAATTGGCCTAAACGCGTTGCTTTCTTTAACAAGAGACTTCATAACTGTGGGCAAATGAGCTCTAAACACGGGGTTCCCTACCTCCCACTTTGACTACGGAGCCGAGATGGGCGTAATGGCCGAAAACAGTAGCCAGCTCCAGAAGGCAAGCGATAAATCATCGGATGAGGGCAGGGATCAGACGAGGAGCTTAGAAAGGTCTAGTTTAGAGAGGCGGAGGTGATAGTGAGGGAAAGGGAGGGGGTGCGGCCTCTTCAATTCTTTTTGAAAAGAGCTAATGGATAGTGATATCTCTGAAGAAGCCTGTCGCCACCAAATATGAGTTTAATGGATCAGCAGAGGATGATCATCCGGCGCCTTCATTAGGCCTTGTTCTTCTAGAGAGCTAGACGTTTGACCGAACAGCAGGAGAACTGTTGTCACTAATGAGAGAACATCAAAGCAACTTATCTCATTGGAGGAACAAGACCAAATTCGAAATGGACCCCGTGATGTCGATATAATCGAAAACTCGACACGTCGCTCTCACACGAAGAGTTTCCCACGCAAGTTGTAAGTAGTGTTTTGGGAAACCTTTCTGGTCAATCAATAAACTCCTGTCAACATACAGTTGAGGTTTACATACACATAAGTGTAGCTTTATATCTCCAGCGATATTGCTGACGCAAGTCACATGCCTTATTTGTGCTCCCGGAAAAAAACAGTTCTTTTCGCCATCTTCCGAGTTTTATTAGCCTTCGGCGATTTGTATCACTCCATCAATTAATTCGACCTCTATCTCTTCTGTTTACATCAACTGAGCAGAACTCAACTGTTCCGGAATTTATTGGGTTGCTCCAACTTACTGCACGTAAAGAACGTGAAAGATCAACGTGCAAGTACTTCTTGAGACAGTCGACGTGATTTATCTGTGAAAGTGTTTACGATCCTGGAGTTACAGGGGGAAAACTGTGAAAATATCTGGTTCGAACCATCACACAACGTCCCTTCCTTTCAGCAGTTTTGGTAACCTTACGTCATGAACTGCAGAAATAGCTCTTTTTAGAACGTTTGTGTCATGAGCGGGAGTTATGAGAACAAAACTGCAGTAAAATCTATTTTCGTTGAAATCGATTGTGCTGATCTTGGGAATTATCCCTCAAAAGAACGGTTCCGCCGTTCTGTTATTGGTAGCTGATTTAATAAAACACTTAAAAGAGTTTCAGGAAAAGATCATTTGGTGTTTCAATCACTATGATAGCTATAATTAGTTTTGGATATCAAATTTTAACTGATTTGGTGTAGCCGTTCTCGTGAAACGCCAAACTGAACCACAATGCCGTGACCACAACACTACCAGTGTCGTGCCTTCCACTTCGTCTGCTTGACGATTCGTTGAAAATAAGCCGTTCTCTATTTTAGTTCGCCAACGGTTTCTCGTTTTGACGGATTTTACGAGTCACCAAGTTAGGACGAGGGATTTCATAACGGCGTTTCTAAAGTCAAGCGGTAAACTCAAAAACGTGGCGCTTCAAGCGACAACTATTTCTGAGTTGGACAGTTCCGCTCTCTAAAAAGGTAACACCAAAACTCAAGTTGGCTTCCTCCTAATTAAAAACTAATCAACGCGGACTCGTAGCATTTCGCTGCCGTCGTCATAGCAACCTCGAATTATCTAATGATATATTGGCTGTTTAAGGGGGTTCCCTTCATAATTGGTTTTTGTGGAGCATAAAATTACGCTTCGTGAGCGGAAGAAGAAGATGCCCCGAAGCCACCTTAACAAAACTAAACCTGCTTCGCCGGCTCATTTTTTTTTTGGTAGCGGGAGAGGGATTGGGACTGGTGAGGGGGGAGGGGGTTAAAGACAATAAATCAAAGGGCAAAGTAAACAAGGTTTTCCCGACAGAAGGTGTTGCATATTTCAAGTAATTACCGGCGTCGCTTCGTCTACCGAAAGCTCTCGAGCAACTGCAATCAGTCGAGCGGCTCCAGTTTCGGCGTGGACTTAAGAAACCCGTAATTTGGTCTCGTTCTTCCCAAATAATGTGGCAGAAAGCGTCTTACAACTTTCCTCGCCCTACGAGGTCCTGAACTGCTTCGTGTTGCGAATCGTGAGGGCCATTAATTGTAGTAATCTGGCTATCTACGCGTCACGTCGCACGACGGACTGATGGGAAACTGCCTTCTCCGAACTGCATCACTGGAACGCATTTTATTAGGAAATCTCTATCGAATCCCTCAGTAGATTCAGGGTCTAAACGAAATATTTACCAACCACTACAAACTGATACTGAAGTTATAAACTGAACGTAAATGTAATGAAGTAACATTGCGTCAGGTCACGCTCACCCCTCTCTGTCGTGGCAGTTCTTCTTCCTTGTCCTCTTCCCTCTCCCGAGAACGCCACAGCATGTCGTCATTCCCAAACACTGCCCAGCAGTTTGAGCGTTCCAGAAGCCGTCTTCTCGCTTCATTCTTCCAGCTAAGCCGTAATTATACATCTATCGCTGTGTAAAAGGAACTACCTAAAAATGTATTGCAGTTGTATGAAAAATTGTTGAGGCTTGTTTGGCCGGCCGAATTAGCTGGGTCTTTGACCTCTGCAATATCTGCACTCGCACTTAACGGTACTCACTGGCCCAACGGAAAGTCATTGTTTCCCCAAACATCTTTCTACGTCTACCCTTTTGTTTGTACCCGCTCCTCAGTTATTTCCAATTACTACGGAATTCCCTCAGTCCTAGACTTTCCCAACTATCTTTTCCCACCCCTCAATTTCACAACAGTCATCTCCCAGTTCTCTTTCTCTCTCTCTCTCTCTCTCTCTCTCTCTCTCTCTCTCTCTTTCTCTTTCTCTCTCTCTCTCTCTCTCTCTCTCTCTCTCTCTCTCTCTCTCTCACATCTCACACTCACTCCCTCTCTCTCTTTGTTTGGCAGGCAATTAAGGTGCAAAACAAGAACGTAGACCTTTTTAACCATTCCCGAAAGACGGAACAGTTTAGAAGTATTTTCAAGGACAAACTACTAGCGGGATATCATCAGTGAAGCAGTTAGTATGGTGTCGTTATTGTGTTTGTTTTTTTTGGAATTAATGTACACAAAATGTATTAGTGTGTTTGTGTTATCCGATTTTAGTTTATGTTAAACGCCTGTATTTCACGAACAAACCTATTTGAATAATTTAATTATTTATTGGTTGTTTAGTCCATTGAGATACGTGTAATGGCAATTTCTCAAACCCCACTGTGCAACTCGTTGTGTAAAGTGACTTGCTGGACAGATTTGTATATGCTAGTGTAGATTAATGTGTCCGCTGCTGAGAGGAGGAGGAATATACGAGTACTCCGTCTTCTCAATAGCAGCGGTTGAGTGTCTATGTGTTAGTTTAATTTATGTTGGAATGAATAGAGAGTACTTTTCTTTGTTTTGGGATGACTGTAAGGTATGGGTAATATAGGTATGAATGGGAGTTGTATCATGGTGGGAAGAGAAATGAGAAATGTGTTACTTGAGTGATGGAGTTATAAGGCTCAGAAACAGTGCAACATGGAGGATGTTGTATATTGATTCCAGGGGAAATAGTATAGAGGGCCTTATGGCCCAAATTTCCCCTGGTGGATAAATAACTGAATCAATCTCTCTCCCTCTCTCATTTCTACCTACTTGGAAGAAGCCGTCATGTACAAATTCTCCTCACAGAGGCATGTAATTCTGAACTCACTTTTACCAGCACTGTGGCACCAGTGTTGTAAACTTTGCTCGTACTTAGTTGATGACTATTTCTTCGCGCCTATCTCAATTCCCATTTTCGAACGCCATCCAAGTCAAAAGACAGATGAGATCCTCCCTTTTTAGTGATGTGTTTTACAGGGTTGAAGTTTGGTGCATAAGTAGACCAAGAAACTGTATAGAAGAAAAAGAAAGATATCACCGCAAGAAATGCGCCGTGGAAATGGCACGATTATTTCAAATACATGCTCGCACATAAGCTTTTTTTCAGGTATTCGATTATAGAATAGTCTGAAATGATTATTTTTGTTAATCATCCTGGGTGTTGTTCCCCATATAAATTTGGCCGTGGCTGCAGGTGGACATTTTAAAAATTCAATACGGCCATATTCTGCGGAACTCTACAAGCTTTGGTTGTCTCCTTCCCAGTTGAGTGCAGTTCCAGCTTGACGACGTGCTAATAGAACAGGCGAAACAGTTAACTCCATCGACATGAAGGGTAACAGCCATTCTCCCCCGTCAACCACGCTCCTTCCCACACAACTTCCATCCATCCCCTGCTGCCCTCGTCACGGCCTCGCCCGAAATTGAACGAGTTGAAAATGACGCGGGGGAGAGGGAAAATTGAAACGAATTATGTGCAATTACAGTTGTTTTGTGTCGGCCGAGGGTGGGCGCTCCTCCGCATCACAAGCCACTTTTTGTGGGCTTATTAGTAAAACTAGTTGGGTTGTCTCTCCCTCCTCGTTGTTTTTTTGTTTCGTTTCGTCAGGGAAGACAACTGCCGCGCTCTGCCAGTCGCTCAGATCCTAATTCGTCGCCTAGTACTCCTTACATCCTCCTATTACCTGCTCAACCCTTGCGGTCCAGGAGAAATACATCTCCAAAACGGCAATATCTCGCAGTACAGAAGTCCTCGGCGGTTTTACAGTAAAAAAAATCACTCTTGAGTTGATGAAACCAAATTGTGGCGTATTAACTTTATACCGTTCTAGGCATCAACCCTCTCTGACGAGCCAATTTTATATCTGAGTTGAATCAGCAATAGTACTTGTTTATAAATCGGCCATTATTACGGGCTAGTCGAAAACTGTGTCGATGCACTCCACACAAATTTGAACAAAAAAATGCCTCCACAAAGCCACGAAGTACTCATTCCCATCTTAATTTGAACACTTTTAATTCTTGGCGCACTGAGGTAGAGAAGGACATGCTATCCGAATTGTGTGAGCTGACAAATTTCGAGACCGACGTCCTAAATTTCTAAATAAATAAATAACTCTTACGAGGGACGCCCGGAGTAAGGACCCAGACACTCAACATTAATACTTGCCAGATCCTTCGTGGCGCAGGGGACTAAGGTTTACAACGAGAATATAGATATGCTCGATTTCACGAAGGTTGAAGCGGTCAAGGACTTAAAACAGCAGTCCATACACGAATATTCAATACTAAAGAAGTTGTTGAACCGTTTTAGGACACATACACACTTCTTTCTCTCCTTCTCCCACTCTTGTACTTTTTTCACTCCGTATCTTTATAATTATGTTTTATAAATTATTACTTCCCGCCGTCCGATGAGTAAGAAGGAAGTATTGCGCGACAAAAATTCCCAAATGATACGACAGTACCATAAAATTCTCATCCATGAGAGAATGACGAGAGCAGCACAACAAATTATCATCATGGGATCGTCGGATTTAGCGGGAAATAAATCGGTTGACAGAACTCCGCTTGGATTGAGACGTGGTCGTACCCCCCCAGTTCATGACCTGACCGAACCCTGACCTTAAGGGAAGCTTTTCCTTACCAGAAGTTACCTGTCGGCTGTCGGGCCGTGATTCACTCGACATTACAACATCCTGGCCCGAAGGAACAGAGTTGAATTTTCAATTAACTGGGAGGGGGCCTTGGGACGTAATTGCCTTCATGAGCTCTCGTCAGCGCCCTGGCCGCTCCTTGAAGCCCCCAACAGTCCTCCAGGGTCCCTGGCTCTTTGGCTTCCCGACGCGTACAGACTGAGAGCGACTCATCGCTCGATTTAAAGTCCCGTAATCGACAACGCTGGATTCGGAAGAAATATGAACGTACTTCCGTCGCTTGCGGCCACTCAGGCTACCGCACGATAATGTTGTATACTCACGGAGTGTGCAGTTAATCACACAGTAAACTCTGAAAGAATAAAACCTGTTCGATGTGAGTAGTATCAAATCGACATACAACGCTGGTTCAGGCAGTATTCTTCAACTAGCATGATGAGAAAGGCTTTTACGACTAAAAAATTGAAGGTGCACATTTCAAACGGGAGTCGAGAAATGTACGAAAGGTTACCATGTCAGCGGTTGAAACGCAAATAATAAACTGAGAGCTTGTCTGAACTGAAGGTGACTACATCTGGAACAAGCATAGATCAGCTATGTTAGTAATGAACAGCTGGTTAGTAACTTTAGTACGTCCGCTTTGATTAAATAGTTCGCGATGACTATGCACTACCTACCAGCCATTCCAAGGAATCGACCAAGTTCTGTGCGATGTCCGAGAGAAGGGTTCGTAACGACAGCAATAGATTTCCGCAGATCCACACGACTCCCGCAAGCATTCACGAAATACCCCGAGTATCGAACTTCACGGCAAGCATACTCACAGTTTGCGAGATTGATCAGAGCTATTGTTTGATGGGAACTTTGTACTCAATCGAAGTTAAAACCAGAAAGATTTAGTTGGTTATTTGAGTAAATTTAAATCCGTCATAACGCACAAGTTAGGTATGTTCGTATTATAATGAGCGAAGAAAGAACGAACTCGTTCATCACTCATCGCCCAACGGGAAAATTTATTCGTAGCACTCCACTCAGCATAAAGCCACTGCCAGTTTAACTCAATGTAACCTCAGACTGACGATCCGGATCACCCACACATTTATCAGTTAATCTCGGAGCGGAGTTGGCGCGGGCTGCATTGTGTGGGCATCGGGCAGGCGAGAATTGAACGAGAGATCGGAGACAAGCATGGACCTGTAGGATTCTGACCTCAGCTGCCCCCGACCCATACTGTCAGTCGGCATGTAACCGCGTGATCTGCGTTCTTGGGAAAATCGTTAATTGCTGTCAGTTTTTAAAACGCTTTTTTGCACACTTTATTAGCTATTGATAAACCGCAATTGGATTGACTAGTGGAGACGGACGGCAAATGACCTTAGACGCTGTACAAACTTTTTGACCCTCACCATCATAAGATCCTCGTGGTGGATCGACTCAGTTCGAGGAGCAATGACGCGTGACTCTATCTTGGAGCCTCTCTTTCAACCAAACCTTTTATCGAAGTTACAACGCATTTGTCGTTGGTCGCACTAACGGATGAGGGAACATATACTGAAATGCCCTTATTCCGCATGAATACCCTTTTTTCCTTACCGTTGTGTGGTCTGTCTTCATAATGCGGGTCATTTCTGTTGTTCCGTTGATCGCGTTACAAAGAAAAAGTGTAATTCAACGAAAACGGCGAGAGGAAAAATTTAAATGAGACCGAGCTACCAGCAGGTAAATTAACAGTTGGACTCGGTGCAATCGTCGGACGGACTCGTAGTTGGGAAAAAAACGCTTCTCATAATTGACTTCGCGTCGTAAATAAGTCAACTTTTAATTAGGTTCAACTGATGTTCAGTTCATTATCAATTAGGATAACGATCGCGCTGGAGCGGCCAAGCGGTCGTGACTCCGGTTCATTGTTTATGGAAACCGCTTTGAATTTATACGAGACATTCGCACCTTCTGTTATAACTAGACAGAAGATAATTTTTATAATAAAAAGCCGGAGCCGTCAAACGAAATTCGAGAGAAAATTACGATAAGTCTGGGAATGGAAGGGGCAGAGGGGAATTAATGGCGGTATTATCGACCATTGGTCCATGACGTGATTCAACACACGCGACTCAACTAATTGTTTAACCCCCCCCCCCTTTTTCTCGTGTTCACTTTTTCGTTATCCTACTCTCATCATTTCACTGAAAGAAAAAACAAGAAAAATTAATCTATATCCCCCCTCCCTTCTCCATCACGACCACCTCATCCGCATGAGCAATTAAATTTAGCGTCAAAACGGTCTCGTCTTCGTGTGATTCCCCTCCGGCAGTGCGGCTCCACCAAAGTTGTATCTGCTTTGTTATCAGGGGGGAAACCGTTCCGATCGATTTTCGAGATTAATGGGCTGATTTCGGTGTAATTATGGGCTGTCACGAGGGACTGGGACGTAACGAACGAACTTATCGGGTAATCCAATAACAATATCGACGAAGATATCACGTAATTGACTCGTCGTCGCTTGTTAAGTTCACGATATTCGTCGATTTGAGCGCGAAAGGACGTCCCAACTCGGATTCCCGCTTTCCCCGCTCGAAAGTTCTATAAGAAAGAAAAAAGTGTGATTGGCCGCAGAATGATCTATCGTGAATAGACGATTTCAATACCAGTAGTGGATTTCGAGGTGGTACGTTTACATTGAACGTCCAGGGAAGCTTTTCAAAAATGAATAACGTCAACTACTAACTGGTAAAGGCGGAATGTTAAAAATAAACTAAAAGGGTGATGTATTTTTAAACCAAAAGGAAAGATAAGGGTGAACCCCCGCTGACATTTTAAAATGAAAATAACTAAGAAGGAAATGAAGTTTTAGAACGTAATTAAATCAAAATAAAGGGTCGGTGGCGTGACTTGGACTTGGTACAGCGCAGTAAACGAGTTTCTGAAAAGACCAGGCCGCATGCGTGAATAGTCGAAAGAAACAACCGGCACTTGCGAATCACAACACTGTCAACACGGTTTTTACTTTCCTTGGCTCTACAAAGTAGAAAGGAAAGTTATGTAATCGGCTGAAAAAAAAATTTCGAGTTTTCTTCAGATCTTTACGTTTCAGACCCTCCTGAGTCCGAAAAACACTATTTGGGAAAATGGTCTGATGTATGTGTGTGTGTCTGTGAACAATTTTTAGAGAAAACCACCGAACCAAATCAGCTCAAACTTCACATCACGCCTGCAGGTCATCATGGGACGCCAAAATAAGGGTATGAACAAAATCCACCAAAATTTAACTATAGTTATCATAGTGATGAAAACACCAAATATTTTTTCTCAAAAACGGCTCTAACGATTTTGATTAAATTTTTTATATTGATAGCTCCCAATATGGCAACTATACCATAAAATTCCCATTTATGGGAAAATGACGAGAGCAGCACAATAAATTGCCAAAACTTTCGACGTAATCGATTTTAGAGTGGTTTTTAGAGAAAATCACCGTACCAAATCAGCTCAAACTTGATATCTCGCTTGCAGGTCACCATGAAACGCAAAATTAGGGTATGGGCAAAATTCACCGAAAGTTAACTATAGTTATCTTAGTGATCAAAACACCAAATGTTTTTCTCAAAAACGGCTCTAACGATTTTGATTAAATTTTTTATATTGATAACTCTTAATATGATAATTATACCATGATATTCTCATTCGGGGGTAAATGACGAGAGCAGCACAATAATTATCAAAATTTTCTACCAAAAGCGTTTTTAGCGCAGTTTTTTCCTTATAAACTCCGCTGGAATTTTTGTAGAATGTTGAAAAAAATTAGTATTGTAATCCAATCCAATACCTATAGGGTGAGTGTTTAAAACGCTCATGAGATACACAGGGCTCACTCCGAAAATCCCTGAATATCAACTACCGTCATCCCGTTTACTACCAGTTCAAAAATTTTTTTACCCAATGACTCTGCCAAAGTGATCAGTATCCTTCTTCAAAAAATTCGTGTTTACAGCCTCATTATTTATCAGTGGACCAATTGCTCAGTAATTTTTCTGGAATGAGTACGAGCAGCCCCATAAATTCCGGAACTGTAAGCGCTACCGCTTCCTGATGCTGTAAAGCGTTGTTTGACTAAGTTCAAATTAACTGAGTGATAAATGAATTGATTAAACAGAATTAGCCATGTAAAAAGTGAATTGATGTAGAGCTAAGGAAAGTTGTGTGTTGCAACGCACCAGATATTTTGAGAATGTTCCTCGGCACTACTTTGGAATTATAGGATAAAAACTGCGAAAATCGCTCGTATGTTAAACGGCAGTGAATTCCGGAATTACTAGGGTCGCTCTCATTAAACCCTCGTCAAATAAATAATTTATTGAACAACCATAATGATTAATGATTTTCCTGACAATACACCACATGTGCGGGAATTATGACAGCAAAACTGCGCTAAAATGTTTATGTTAATGTTTGATAGTTTTTTGTGCTGCTCTCGTTATTTTACATCAAATGATAATTTTATGGTACTTGTTGGGTGCAAGAATGGGGGAGCTGAGGATCGCAATGAAACTGAAACTCGGTGAGCGTGAGGAGGACTGTATTATACGTGCGTACGGAATTGAGTAGAATTGAAATTGAGGTGAGAACAAATGGGCGGCACAGTGGTAGTTCTCGGAACGCATGAACTGGCGTATGAGAGAGTTAGAAGTTACTGGGGTGTTAGTTGGAAACATGCTCTGTCGTCGATAGGAAAATGAATTTGGGAGAAAGAAACAAAGAAAGGGGAAAACCTAGAAAAGGGGGATTCCTGCAGGGGCAGGTATTGAAATGGTTGGAGACAATTAGGCGGTTGGAGACAATGACGCGGGGAAGTCCGAGTTCAACGACTCTGACAACTTCGACGATTTGCGTCGAACAGTACTGTTGTGTTATTCTAAACTGTCCATACCACAAATTTAATCAGAACTGTTAGAGCTGTTTGTGAAGACTCATACCCTCATTTTGACGTCACATTTATGTGCAGGATAAATATGAATTTTAGCCGACTTGTTTCTGTACACACGGACTATTATGTTTTCAAAATGGTACTTCTTGGACTCAACTTTCCTTTAAACGTGATGACCTGAAGAAAACTTACAAATACTACGTACGCTAAATAAAGTGAAAAAAAAAATCTTTCAATAAATTTAGGCTCTTATATTTGTTCAACGGGCTGTTAGCAGAATACGTAATTATGGATTAGTTGAGGACACCTTGTGAACTTTATTAAATCGTAAAGCCGCTGTAGAGAAAAATGCGACGAGCTCTTCTTTTCAAACCCCCCCATCAACTCCCACCCCATCATACTGATGGAAACGACTCATAACGCCTGTTTCTTGCCTCATAGGAAATAAAGAACCATATAGAATCCAAATAAACGGTGCTTAGCAACACATTACTTTCCGCAACTACCATTAATTCCACGACCTGTTGTATATAAGGGCACGCTCATCACCCGCAATTTATGGAAGAATGGTTGAATCGAGCTGGTTGTTTTCACTAACCTAGGCTCTACGAAACAGAAAGGAATGTCATGCAATCGGCTGAAAATAATTTTGAGTTCTTTCAGAGCTTTACGTTTCAAACCCCGTCCGAAGAATACTTTTTAGGGAAACTGTCTGCGTATGTGTGAACGCGATTGAGAGAAAACGGCTATGAACCAAACCAGCTCATATCTGATCTAGCCCGCAGGTTCCCATGGGACGCCAAAATAAGGGTATGAACAAAATGCGCCCAAAACTGACTGTTTACGGGGAATGCGGAAAGTGTGTTGCTATGCACCAGATATGTTACTAGTATCTTCAGACAAATTGAGGTGGTAATCCAATTAAGTATCACATGATGTGTGATGACGCTCGAAAGATGTACAGGAGCTACTCCAGAAATTCTGGAATTAAAAACACCGCCATTTCACACGCTACTGTTCAAAACAGTTTTTATCCCATCATTATGGGAAGGTGACCTTTTAAAAAAACCGTGGTTGAGGCTCATTAATTCAATGTGTACCAACTTGACGCATATACAGAATATATTTCCACACGTGCTCCGTGTGTGTCCCAATAAACTGAGTCATTTGAATTATTGTTCATTCTGCATAACACCCCTAAGTTTGTTTGTTATTTTTTGAAACGCTAAAATAAGGTTATGAGCGATTTGGAAAAGCGGAGTGGAGACCAAGTAGGGGTTTTCACGTTTTTCTCGAAAACGGCTTTTACGATTTTGATTAAAATGTAAAATTATCTTCTACTAGTTAGTACTCAACTTATCACAGTGATAAGCAAAAATAGGTTTTGTACGGATTTTGGAAATAGTAGATTAAACGTCTCGTCCCCCTCGCAGCACCCCTCAGGATCATCCTCTGAGGTCATCAATATCGTCCAACGAACTGACAAAATACTGGAGCAACGCTTTTTGAACGGATGGCGAGGAAAAATAGCTGGTGGGAAGCAACACAAAACTTTCCGCAACCTCCGTTAATTCGACGACCGTGCTATATATTCGTTCAACGCATTTTTACAGAAACTATTGAGACCAAAATGTAGGCACTAGATTGTTGCCTGCGAGTTTGACAGAAATCGTTATAGCTGTTTTTAAGCAAATTGGAAAAATGATTAATATTCGACAAATCTCAGTTTTCTGAGCTATCCGTTCGACAGACAGATATAGAAATAAACACGGAGGAAGATACGTGAATATAGGTTGCTCAAATTCAGTGAAGCTATTTTCGACACATTTAGGTTTTTAACATTGTTAAATGGACTGTCACGGGAACATTTATTGAGAACAACATTCGGGTATTAATTATTTTACGACATCCTGCGAGTTTGGTAAAAATCGTTAAAGCCGTTTACCCAACAAGTGAAAACCCCCAATTTTTGTGTCATATGGAAGGGGAACGTAACGAGTTATTAAATAATCAAAAACAACCAGTCGAGCTTCTACCTGAAAAACGCAAATCGAAAAGCCGGAACTTACCAAAGTTCCAGAGCAGCTGCTTTCAAATTTACCTGAAACCAAGAAAAATGATGGTTGAACTAATGTATATGATACGCAAACGATACAAACGTGAGTCATCCGGCTATACATTAATAATCATAAATATCTTTCGATACTCATCACCGAGCCGCTAAACGTATATGAGTGAGCACCAGAAAGAGAAGAATGAAGAAAACAACTTAGGGTTCAAAGAAGTATACTGGCTATTGGGAAGAACAGGTCTGTTCCCTTATCAATATGACTATTCCTGAGAGAATTATAAGTCGCTATTGGGAAGAAACATGGTACGTCACCGCGACAATACACTCCATAAACGAATTATTGAATCACCTGGATAACAGCAGTGACTTACGACGGCTGAAGTGGACCAAACACCCTGGACTCCTAGATTAGGTGAACCGGGGACAACAAAAAGTTACTAGATGTATTACCTTTATACAATTGTAAAGAAAGCAAATTTTGAAAAAACGCATCACAGTTTGTCTCTGGATCTACTACGCTCAACGATTTTGGCCATCCAACACTTTGGACTAGTTGTCCAACGTTGTACTAGTTGTACGTAAGAACTGGTTGCGCTTTAAGTTTGGTATGCAAGGCCTCACGTGAAAACCCAATTAATGGCTAATTGATTGGGCAGTCGAGACGATATTTTTTTGGAGTGACTCGTGACTACAGTTCTTTTATTATAAGGAAAACTGAGAAAAGAGTTTGACCAGCGAACGACGTTAGTTGTGGACCTCAAACATCGGGTTTTTGTCAGTCAAAAAAGTGTCATTGGGATTTTATTTAGCTTCGCATGAGTTGAGTGACTAGACTGGTTAAAAATGACCGTAACGAATGTGGGCGGAGTGATGGAAATTTATGAGATGCATCGCACTCGACGTTTTTTGTGGCGACGAACGTTTTTGTCGGGTGAACCGTTATCGGAGGAACAAACGCACTAAAGTTGCGTTCAGTTAGGCTATAATTTTAATTGTTTAGTTAGTTTTATGTAACAATTCTATCTTTGTTTATCTTTTTTCTTGTTTGTTATCTTTCAATTAGAACTAATTAATAGAGTGATCGGTTGTTGTGGGAGGAGCCGAGCGAATATCAGCGGTGTTATGGCAGTCGCGATAAGAGGCACCTGGCCCCACATCCCCTAGGCTGTGGAGGTAATTGAGCGACTACGCAGCTGAACACTTCCACGTGAGCCTCAGGAAAAAGGAAACCCATTCGACTTAAAGGCGCTGCCACTTAACTCGTGAACTGTTACCAATAACACGGAGCCTACCGTTTTTTTTTTCTTAAACGAACTCCGAACTGATAACGCGAATCGAGTTGCTCGAAGCATTTCCATTATAACCGCAGTACCTCACTCAGTATTGCAATAATTGAGACTGTTGCCTCGTGCCCACGTAGCTCAAGGTTGTGCGAACCGGTAGATTTGACGTGAGCAGTCCTGATTTTGGAGAAATTCCCTGCGCTCTCGCTACCAGAACGTAAAACCAGTTCTCCCGTCTTATTGACGTAGTACGAACTCCGAATCTTATTCGAGCGTGCGAAACTGCCAACTTCCACCTCATAATCGTGTGACACGTCGCTAATAGAACGCGACACGAACTTCGCTGACTCACGCAGCATTTCGACGATTTCCCTCCGATAAAATATAAATTATACTATGTCAGAGGTTGTCCAACTTTTTCCCGACATGGAGTCGTTATTCGCGTGGAGCTCATCAAAAATACCTTATATTATCCATATTAGCCGTTATTATTGCGGTCAAGGCCTTGAACGAGTAATTGAAGGTTATTTTCATTTTGACTCTAAATACATTAGGGAAACTACGAAAATCGTTAGTCCAAACAACGACGTTAGTTTAAATTCCGTATTTTCTGAGGCCACTCGATTATCTTTATTAGCATTATTATACTTCCTCCATATAGGCAGCAAATTTTTGTGAGACCGCGGATTAGTGTCACATGGTAGATATTTATAATGAATGAATAAAATCGCATTTCTTCGATATTTTTCTAATTTGTGCTGCTCTCACCATTTTCTCACGGATGAACATGTTATAGAACTGTCAGGGGCGTCGCCATATTCTTTCCAGCACAGTTGGAAGGATTTGTAACCGACGTACGTAATAATAACTTAAGATCGACGCGCGCAGCTCCGGCCAACAAATGCCGCCAGTTTGTTTCGGCTCAAACTCGTTGATTGGCAGCCAACCGAGTTTGATCAATTGGCAGCACCCCGTGGAACGTCAGTCGGCTCTTTATTTAGCAATTCGCTCTTCGCTGGTTGTTGATACAACGAGGCACGGACTGGCGCGTTTTAATCGACCCTGTTTATTTTGCGTAATTGATAAACCGCCGGAAGATTAATTGGATGGAAGCGCCGGTAAAAGGGAAATACTTTCCAAGGCTCAGACCTTTTCGAAAGCTCCTCAGAACGTACAATTACTTTAATTTCTGGGTGGACGCAGGCGATGAAGTTGAAGGCTTCTGCAATTATCCCCCCCCCTCATCCACGACTCACCCCCGCGACACAAATATTTCACTTCGGTACTCAATTATTATCTTTCGTGCAAGTGTAAGCTGCTGCGCAAAAGATGTAACGAACTGAGGGAAACTAATCAGGAAGTGGCGGTTGCTTCTGGACCAATAGGTCAGATCTCCAATGGCTCTTAAGACAACATCGGATTACTCTGAAGACCAGAAAGACAAGACAGAGACTGAAGGAAAGACCGCGGGAAACTTGAGGGCTGATTGCGATGTCTTTACATCAAACGCGCTCTCCCACAGTGCTCGAACTGCCAAATCAGACGGGCTCGCACAAATAGATGGTCTTAATTTTGCTCCTCTTTATTTCGGCACGATAAAATAAACCCACTACGTAAACGTCACTTTGAGCACATGAAAAGAGCGAGTAGATGGAACGCATAGTTATTTTTTTATCATAATTGAACAAAACTCGTTTATTCACTCCGTCTCTATTTTCGTATTAATTAACGAAAACACGTTTTTGTGTTTAGTGTTTCATTCTCGAGTCGAAGCGTTCGTCATAACGAAAGCCCGAGTGTTCAAATGTTCGCCACTTAGCATTTTACAAGCTCAACCACTTCCGAAGAGTCCCTTTTCCCACGGGACTTAGTTTAATTGCGTTTAGAGAGACCTCCGCTGCGCACCTGTCTACGCCGGTGAGCTACTTGCTCGTATTCCTTTCTTTTGTTGGAGCACACCTGAGCAGGAGAGATGGCCAAAACCCTGTAGAACTAGACTCTATTAACGTTAAGTAGCGATGCGAAAGACATCTACGTTTTTACATTTTTTGGTTCGCTGGAGTAGAAGGAAAGTTTACATAATTGACGTCCCTCGAGTCTAAAATATCTTGTGCAACGCACTACTCAACATTCCACGGCCCAGCGATATTTACCACTCAGTCAACTAACCCAATCTGGTTTCTATTCAGTTTACTTATTGTTCCTTGCAGTAACAGGTAATGTTTCCGAAGTTTATTCAAGTGCGCCTACTTATGTCAACTACTACTCATTGAGTAATAAGTGTACAGATTATTTATGGGACTCTTGATACAATTTTTCTAGAATGAGTCATGATGTGTGGAAGAAAATATTGTGAATTTGGTGAGAAGAAACAACGATAGCTTGAATTCCGGATGTTCGTAGGATGCTTCTAATTATTTTATAGCTGTCTTTTAACTACCGTTGTGTAAGTAGCTTATTGGACTACCAACATGAATTTTCGAGGGACGGTAGTGTCGTGTGAGCGGACTTTATCAGGACATGAGTGCACCTAAGTGTTAACTTTTTTTATCCAGCGCGAAGGGTTCTTTCGCCTCTGGCTCCACCTTTGAGTCAAGCCCTGCTCAGGAAGGCTCTCCAGGACGCTACTTTCCTACTGGTGCCAAAGGAGAAGACTTAAGCAGGAATGTGACTGCCCAGAATTGTGCAACCGACTTCATGAGAGCTATGGTCGTTATGGAGCTCAATTGCCCACCTCTTATAAACCGCAATCATCCACTACAAGAACCTTGCATGGACATTCCAAGGTCGCTGTAATTTCAAAACCACAGTCAGTGGCGTTTATTGAGTTATTCTCCCAATTTCAAAGTGTATGTCTTTAGTTTTCCTTTTTCAACTATTTAATATACCAAGTTTGAGCTTAAGTTGTTATTTCAACTTTCTCAAGGAGTCAATTAAATTCATTTTCGTATCATTTAATATAAAGGCGGATTGAACGTAGATTTTAAACCACATTTACCTAGTATTCTCAAATTCTATATAGCGTGGTTATTATTTGGTTGAACTGCTGGTAAAATTGTGTTCAACGTTTGCACCACGCTCGTCATTCCTTTAAATGGTGAGTTGCTGCCTGGTGATCTAAGTTACCTGAAGTTACTGTCTGTTGGCAGCTTTCTTCTTCATCGAAGTGTCACGCATTCGAGCCTTAGGGTTGTTTTCCATTACCTCAAACAGTCATTTTATTTCCTAATTTGCTTCAAATACGAAAATGAGCTAAACGTTGATATTAATGACAATCACCTACTAATCTGATAGTCTCTACAACGAGTTCAATAATGGTCGTGAAATAATCAAGAGCACCCCAGAAAGGTCGAAATTCGAACTCACGTCTTTGTGGTGTTTCCCCTGATTTCAGGGCTGTAGAGACGAAAAAATCTTGTCAGCAGTTCGAGTAATTACTTGTACGTAGGTCTAAAATTAAGGTGTAAAAGTAAGGTGTTACTTTCATAAGTAACAGCAGCTCAATAAATTCTGAAACTTTAAGCGCTACCACGTTCTTCGTGGTGCGTTAAGTTAGGTTTTACAACTTCATAGATGCGAGTGAAAAATAGATTGGGTTATTAGCTAGACTGCACGTGGTAATGCTTTGCACCAGATAGTTTCCCAACAGAGTAAGGAAAGTACTGTGATTGTGCCAGTCGAGTTCCCATCGTATCTGTGGTTCTGGAATCGAATAAATTAGATTTTTGCGAAGGGTATGTTTATCATTAGCGAGTTTTGCGAGAGAACGGAGGTACCAACTGAGCATTTTTGGTTTTGTCCGTGATTTTTTGAAGGCAAAATGCACCAAAAACGAGAGGGTTTCGGATTTGTTTCGGGAAGGGCTGCAACGATTTTGAGCAAACTCACATGGTGTCTTCTGCTATTCAATAGTTATGTATTATTCCCAATAATTGTTCTAATGACAGTCCGTTAAACAGATATAGCTGCGGAAATGCGATAGAAATCGTGTTTTTTTTTACGTGTTCATAATTTCCTGATGGAAATTCCCTACACTAATTAACAGTATCCAGTCGGTATTACATTTGGCTTTGTCCTATTATTTCACCCTTATCCTGCCGATCACCTATTTAATATACAGTCGTGCGAGGTTTGCAGACAAAGACCAATCTGCTAACAACATGCGTAACAATCTAATTTCCAAGTTCGCCCTAGGAGTAGCGGAAAGTTGAGTGATCCTGCGCACCAAATATTTTCTAGAGGCTCAGGACTATTCTGAACGCTCAAATGATTGAATTAAGCGTGGTGCTCTAGATCAGTTCTAAGATAAGATAAGATAACGCGATCTAAACAACCCATTATTTCGCACAAAAATTTCAGTTATCCAGTTGTGCCCGCCTGGTCGGGAACCCGGTTTTTATGGGCAAAAAATGAAACAGATTAACAAAAACGAAATTTCGGTAGTTTTAGTTTTCGTATTTGGTAATGTTTTCTAGGGGGTTTTCGACGCGGAGTCTCAGAGGCGTGTGAATGCGTTTGTATCGAAAACCACGGTGAATATAAAGAGCCGAAGTCAACTAATTGAAAGAACTCGAAGGTTATCATTCCTCCCATCTCACTCCAACGGCCTAACTGTTCACGTCGTGCCAAGAATACATCAATTTTCGTCATACGTTGTGGTCAGGGCATGTTTCGTATGGTTTATTGGAATTTTTTGGTGCAGAATCGAACGGAAAGGGTTTAGGAGGTGTGAGCCTACGTCGAGCTGTGCAAAAGAATAATAGATCGTTGTGTAATAATTTGCAGCGTTTTTTGTTTCTGTGAGCGACTACTTTCATCGTCTTCTAAGATCTATCATGTCTTCTAACACCAATCGCAAATGGTCCAATCCCTCTTCCTCTGGCCGATTTTTGTGGAAATAGAAATCGGTATCAGGTAAAACGAGAAATAGAATGAAGTAAGTTCGAGTTGATTTCTCCCGTCGGTTCGCACAAAAAGAATTTATTTTGGACGACGTGAGTGAAACACGACGTCGTCCTTTAACCACCGTTCTCCGCTTTAAGAGCTAAACGCCCACTAAAACGTTAGGTGTAACCGGCCTGAACAGCGGGAAATAGCTCCCTCACGTGGGATCCGGTCAACGGTCAATTCTGACAAAACAGCCTCAATCGCGAGCCACTGCAGGTGTTGCTTTGGCGACTATCGCTTGGTCGGCATCTGTAGAGACTTTACCGTTCGTGTGCCGCCTGGTGGGAAACCACATCCTGTTCTAGTGCCCTCATCTCTCGAAAATGTTCGTTATCGAGTGTTCTTCGACAGCCAATGGCGTCCTTCACAATTTTACTTTTCCTATGTACTCAACACCGGTTGAAGGAAACGAAACTTGGATGGGTCAGGTGAGTCCTGATGGCCGATGTTCGCGCTCGGATCTTGGTTAGGCGGACAGAACATTGAGTCAGGTGGCAGTGCGGAAGCATCAAGCGCTTCCGACTAGCCTGATTGCTACACTACAGTTTTCTTTTTCCAGTTTTATTGCAAAACCATTTTGCTTGGTTTGGCCGCAGGATGTCAATCGATTTTAAATAGGCCATTACGTTTCCATTGGTTCTTTAGCTGGGAGCAACAACATAGTTGTGAATTTACTACGAGACTTTTTATTTTTACCCTACAGTCGAAATCGACCGAATGTTTTGGTTCTCCTTAGATCTTCACGTTTTAAGAGCTTCTGTATCTAAAAATGGTATTTGAGAAAATGGTCTACGTGCAGTGTACTATGCGGTCGCTTTGCACGGACGGAAAACTGAAGCAGTGATCCGAATCCCCCTACTCTTCAGCGAGGATGGAGTGGCCTTCAGAGGCCAACCACGGAAGAAATTATCGGCACTTTCACGCCGTTCGTTTGGCGTCACTGCCTTGTAGCGATTAGTTGTACAAGAGGTCTGGATCGTAACGTTGCGAATGCTCACTGTCGTGGCGGTGGTAACCAGTTTGAGTCGCTGGTTATCTACCTTTCCACTCACACCCTATTTATTAAAACTTCTCCACGCATTTCGCTCTATCATCTCATATGACGTGAACACCCAACGTCTTTCTGAAGATTCTCTACAAATAAGAAACACCCCAAAAAACTACTCACCTCGAGTGATTCAGAGCAGAGCGTTGTGGGCGGAGTTCTCCAAATTCATCACCTCGACATTTGAAAACACTCACAGTTGATGGGTTCAGCGGCGGAACTATCGTACGTCATCTCGAGCTCCATCAACTCATACAGCAGCCGGATTGCGATTCGTTTCAATTATTCCCAGTTGATGAGATGAAGAGCCTTAAGAGGTTTACATTTCACCATCCTGAATTTTACGATGGTCTCCAGATAACGGGAAGGCTCTGGTTGGCCGGCTCCTGCCTGGGTTTGGAGCGACTTTCATCATTTGGGAGCGAGCCTAGTGAAAATCCTCATTTTTTTTGGAACCGAAAACAAACGCCCTCGGCTCGTCTGCTCAAGTAGCTGAATGCGAGAGTGGGAATAATGAATACCTTCCGAAGCACGAGCCTGGTCTTAACAAATTCCCTTCACGTCGCAGGTCGCTAGCCACGAAATTACTTGGCTCAGCGGCTGAGGGAGCGACTCGATGTGAAACGCTCGTCTCGAACCACATTTTTTATGTGCTGTTAATTTTGTGCCCCCTCTCCAGACTCGTCCGAATAATTGAACGGGAGCAGGAAACAGTCGGATGGTTAATGGCAGTTAGCCCTCATCATCTGCCAAGTCTGCGCTCAACTTTATGACTTTATGGTCGATGTGAATCTAATTACTTGTCATTGCTTCTTTCCGCTCCTTAGTCCTTCGCCTTCGTTCTACATTTGAATTGCTCCTTCGTACGTATCTATTTGCTTTATAAACACCGTTTGAGAAGATGGTCTCTTGAGTGTGTATTTTAACGCGATTGATAGGAAACGGCTGAAGAAACTCGGAAAAATGACTAGAGCAGCGTAATAAATTGCCAAACATATTTTTTTTAATCGATTTCATTCGATATCAGCTTTCTCAGAAAATTCCCCGAATCCAGAATTGGAACCACTGCCATTTCACTCATTAGCATTTCTCTCAGATTCCACAAGCCTTCACAGAAAACGTCAGTTTAACGGTCTAGTGCATAATCTGTGAACTCATAATGGAGCAGCTCAATCAATTTCAAAGCCTTAAGTGCCACCAGTTTCAGTGTACAGCGGAAAGATGAATGGACGTGGCCGTCGTTCCAATAGTTAATTTTTTACTAGCTTCGCACTAATATAGGCATTCGCGCTATACCACACATAAAAAGAGTACGGAAGTGTGTGTAGACAAATCAGATAAATTTTTAACGTCATCAAAAATATCGAGGTTTATGGAATTAATGAAAACGTTAAATCCCGTTCAACGCTGCGACCCGCCTCACTGCCTTCTCTCGTTGTCTCGAACGATAACGCTTGCCCGTTAGATTTTGAAACATGCTTTATGGCTGTCTGAAGGAGTTTAGTCGA
Organism: Pachypeltis micranthus; assembly: GCA_020466155.1. Classification (NCBI taxonomy): domain Eukaryota; kingdom Metazoa; phylum Arthropoda; class Insecta; order Hemiptera; family Miridae; genus Pachypeltis; species Pachypeltis micranthus. The sequence goes on from CM035769.1 coordinate 30,693,003, forward strand.
CGCTCGACGGTCTGTAGTGGGAGTAAAACCAACCAAATACATCAGCAAATTGCAATTCTTTGACGTTATCGGTTACCTGGTCCTCGACCGAGGAAGTCTTCGGAGATCAGACGCACTCCTGTCTGTAAGAGAAGCAAGTCATCTAACGGCAGATGGTGTCACGCTACCGCAAGGTCAAGGTTCCTGACCGTTCTCCTCAACTTTTTTTTTCTTCTTCTTCTTCTATTTCTTTTTCAACAAAAAGAAAAAGATGAGAAGAGGAGCCTTTTGCATGATTCTTTTGATTCCGTCGTCGTATTGTGGGCAACCGGAAGATATGGAAGGGCGGCTCGAGCAGGCAGTTGCCAAGACAATGGGGCTAGAGAGAGAAGTATCCATTGCGGGTTGAGGTGCACAGGACCGGGCGCGTGCCTCGCGGTTTTCTTGCTCGCCCTTTTGTGTCGGTTGGTCATTGTCTTAGCGGAGTACAATCCAGTCAGCAACGTGCGCCGACAGTCGGCAGTTTTTCAGCCACACGCTCGTCCAACTGCCTCACAACTAATGAAATGTTTGTGATCCCGTTGTGAACAGTCGAAAATTGGTCTCGAGATCACGTGTCGATCGTGGCAAAGTGGAGCGATGAACTGCCCCACTGAACATCGCGTTGATCGATCCGACAACTTCCTCCGGAATAGAGTAGTTTTTGGAAGCATTCTCGAGCCAGCCTATCGATAGACTATTCCAAACACGGGTAAATAAGTGAAGTACCGCTTGACAACCGCGTACACGGAAAAACTAAACTAGTCAGAGAGCCAATAGGACAAATATCTAGTACGAAGCACCACAACCCGTTCCTCAGCCCCGCGAGCGTTCTTGAATCGTCATCACTTCATTCAATTCTTATGAACCTGGTAGAAAACGAAATGCCCCACACTATGTCCACACTTGAAGCTGTGGAATTTATTGCGCTGCCATTACCTACGTCACAACGTTCATTAAAAGGCCAGCATGTAGGCCATTTATGGGACGATTGTATTCATCGCCTGGAGTCATAGGAAGCTAAATGTAAAACATTCGACTACCAGCACAATTTTTGAGAATGGCAAGAGATTTACGCAAAAACCTGTGCTGAAATCGCTTTTAGTCAAAATATTTTATGCTTTATTGCGCCATAAATATTCCGGAACTTATCTAGTTGCTCCCAACCGTTATTATACTTTCATCGTATAATTATTAACACTTTTTTCTACCGAAACGGTTTTTGTGAAGACATTAGCGTGATTATACGTTTTATAATTTATTGGGCTATCGGGGCCGTTTCTCAAGAATAAAAGTTTTATACTGATGTTATGTTACGGGGGAGTTTACACACAATAAATTTAATCAGTGCTGATTTTGAGGCAAACAATACTTAGTGTGTTGACCTACAGATAGTTTTGCCATTAAGAAGTTGTATAAAACACATTGACCTTAGGCAGCTTTTCTGCATTTAACCCATTCCACGTGGACTGTAATTTCTTCTAGGTTAATTCTGTCTTTCCTATACGTCGTCAACGCTTCCATGGACACTCATCAGTTTACCGGTGAGCGATTTCTCCACATCGGTTCGTGATAGCCATCTCGAGTGATTAGTAGAGAGAAAGACTATCAACTGATCGTCTGACGTTAATGTGCCAGAGAGGAAAAAAAAAGAAGGCCCGACGGGTGATAAGTGAGGAAGCCGATTGCCGATCACTTAAATTGTTATAAGTCGTTAAATCCGTCGAATTTGAAAGGATTTCTTGAGAGGAGAAGTGAAAATCTCCCTCTCCCCCGCTCCCGCCATCCGCTCCTTTAACCGAAATGAAACGAAAGACGGGGAAATGAAAGCCGACTCGAGCAGTCGCCGTATAGGCCGAATAATTTGTTAGTTAAAGTGTAGGCCATGAAGCAATTATCTGCAATCATTCGGGTAATTGTTTGCCGGAAATGAGGTAGCAAATGAGGCGAGCGGTAGAGTGAGCATGAAGGGGGGGTCTTAATTAAGGTGCCTCGTCTCGCGTTCCGGCAGAGGGACAATGTTCTTCGGGAGAACTTACGTTGACGACATGGGAAGCCACTTTGATGATTCGCTTTGAAGATGTTTCATTCCCCTTCGTCTAATACGCGAGGAAATAACTGAACCGACTAGTTTGAGCTTTAAATGTTGAGTGTATTAGTTGAGTCAGTAGGGTCAGTAGCGTGGTAGTTTCAGTTGCTCAAAAGGTTTATGAGCAAAAAGGTATCAGCAGTTCGTCGAATTCAGTAATTCAACCTATTCAGCAGGTCGTAGGATTTAGTTCCTCAGTCGTGTCAGTAGCTCATAAATTCGGTAGTTCCAATAGTTCTTTAGGTTGAGTTCTGAGCAGACTCCAATTAAGTAACTTCAGCGGAAAGCATGTTCAGTAGCTCTTCAATATCTGCTACTAGCTAGTTTCAGAAGATCTAGTAGGTCAGAAGTGTTAGTACTCCAATAGCGTAAATTCAGAATTACGCCTCCGGTCTTCTTTTGCTTTCTAATTTTTTTTCGTGACTTTATTAAGACCGTTTATATACCGTAATGGCGTGATGGAACACACTGTTTTTCCTACAACTGTTGGTTACGCACTTAGCTCAGTACAAGGTGATACCAGTGATAATTGACATTGAAGATGATGCAATATTTAAAATATGGCGGGGACGCATTAGACGTTGAAGCCTTCTTGGACCGGATTATTTGCGCGGTGGAGGTTGTGCAACATGATACGATGTAAAAGGGCCGTAGGGTTTTCAAACTTTTCAAGTTGCAAACAAATGAAGGAGTGTGGATGATATGCTTACGCAGATTTGCGTTTTGATGTTGCTCAATACGGCGCAATCGCGTCGGCGAACACGTGCCCCAGACAGCGTGTAAGTGAAGCGTACATTAGTACTTTATTGTGTAGAGAAGTAGTGGGATTTTGCAGAAGAGACTGTAAGCTGAACACACGGGACTGTACTGTAATCGATGCAGCAATGTAAGATGTCTATCTAGGATTACTCCTAGATAACGAACTAATCGGACATTTGGCATGGTGTCTCCTATAAACGTGAGTGGTGGTTCTGTATAAAGCCAGTTATAGGTGAACGTCATATGATTCCCCCCAGGTTCCTCGGGGTTCAGTAGTTTGTGCTGCTACTACTGTGGCGAGACTCCTGCAATCCAAAATAGAAATACTTGGGCAATGGTGTACAAAATGGAAAACAAAAATTCTGCTTTCTAATGGGATCACGTGCTTCAACTCATCCATCCTCTTCGAACTGGGCAGTGACTGGAGGAAACTGTCATCCCCCCGCCACCTCTACTCACTCACCACACCATCTTGCTGACTGGAGCTCTTCCATTTCCAAGACACAGCGTCCCGCTCGCAGAACCTGAAGAATAGCTCTCAGCCGTTTCAGCAGCTAAGTATTTTCGTTATTAGAGAAGGACTGAGGAGCAGCGGCTAAAAGGGATCCCTGCTGGCTTGGCAGGCTCGATCGGAAGCAAAAACCTGAGGTGATTGGGCTGCCACGCTTATTGCACGAGTTGCTTACGGGGCGCGTAACTCAAGGACCCACCTACGTAAAAACGGAATTAAATGGGGAAATATAGACACTTCATATAAGCGTAATCCGACTCATGTTGGTACTCACTAGTGTCCCTGCTCACGAATACGAAGCAAGCACTAAATCCTAATATACATTCGTTTCTTTGGATGTATTTGAAAACATTAAATACCCCAAAAGCATGCCATAAACTACTATTATTTATTGCAAAACCCCCAACAGTCACTCATGAACTTATTTTAACGCGTTCATTTACAAAAAAAGTATATCATGCGACCGTTCACTCTTTTAAGATGTCAAAAATGAATGCTTGAATATTAAACAGCAAATTGTTACTCCTTCCGTGAAAAGTGATTTATCTAGGCCCTGAGCGGAGAAGTTGCATTAAATTCTTCGTACCATATTGCTCAAAATTGATAACAAATAAAAACAAATCGATCATCAGTCTAGAAACTCAGTACCGTGCGTATGTACGCGTACCGCAGTTTTGAAATACTGTAAAACGTATTTTGATGCAGGAACGTTTCGAAAATTCGCAATCTAATATTTTTGGCACAATTGCAATATATATATAAGTTAACGTACCTGTTTGGTGCGTTCGCATCTTCGGGCTGGAAGATTGCTCCGGGTGAACGCTTTCGAGTAACCCTTCAATGGGGAAATTCCGTCTTCAAATGTAATTAATAGTAATCAGCCGACGTAACGATGATGTCTTTACACCGAAAGCGCTCATCCAGGGGAGTCTACCAGCCAGAGAAGACGGACCCCCGAACAGGTGCGTAAACTTTAATAACTGACTGATTGGAGGAAATATAATTGCCTCGTGCGTACTTCAATGTATGGACAAGGAACGTGAATGCTGGTGCTGACGAGGTCTTTCCAGAAAAACCCACTTGCGCAGATCCTTAAAAAATTTACATAAAAATTGATGACTGTGCAACGACGAAAAGACATTTCCACGCTCAAGGTCCGAATCGTTTGCCATCCTCCGGCTGATGTTCATACAACACCTGTCATCGACGCAACAACTTTTCGATTATGAAAATACGCAACGGCCATGTCGAGGCACCTCTTTTACATAGCGGACTCGTAAAAACGGCTCTGGATCCCTCAAACTGCCCTTTCCCTCCTCCTTTCGCCATAACGCTGTGAATATACTGTCGCCGTATGGTAGTAAATTCATTAATTAAATAGCCTTCAAGTCCAGCACTGGGGGGTGCCTTCTTGTCCCGCTCCATCACATCACATCACAGGGTCTGTACTCTTCATCATATTTCATCTCCGAGCCGTGTGACGCTAATGGCTATATAATTTAATTATTCTGAATGAATTAACCTTGAACTGCCTGATTACGATACAGACTAAAAGAGTGGAGGTGCTCCGCACAGTCCAAAGCCCAATCATTACCCACTTGTACCGGTAATCGAGAGTTAATGAGTGATAGTTGTCAAACGATTAACGTCCTGGGAAGATTGGTTAAACTGTCGATTGTTGTTTTTACGACCACGAAAATTCTGAACAACATTTTACTTCGCTTCGTCTCGGCAAAAAAAGAGATAAGACGTCATAAGGTGTGTATGGCCCTCTGTCTTATTCCAACGCATTATTAAGAAGTCTATGAACATAATGAGAATTAACGCTCGCATCTTGTTGACTGTACAGATCTCTACATAATGTACTAATCAAACGATCTGTCCCAACCACCGCTGAGGGCATTACCTAAATCCTTTCGAGTTTTATTATACTGAGTTCCCCGAACGTCCGCCATTTTTTTCAACTCAACTCTCCACTGTAGTGGCACTACATAAAAGAAAGCATTCTTCATTTCCAAACAATAAACAATCGTCAGCGACAATATAATATTTTTACGTTATCCACCCCCACACCTTCGTCACGACATTTGGCGACAACGAGGTTTACCGTACAACTAGACCGGGGAAAAAACAAAATCGGTATAAAAAGGCGACCTGGGCCAACTTTCAGGTACACTTTCATGTTTGAAGAGCTGAGGACGCCCAGGACAGGTCTTAAAATGGAAGAATTGGCAGAGGAAGAAAAGAAGGGTGAGAGAAGTGTGTGCGTTTTACACATACGAACTGCCACACACATGAGAGCAATACAAAGGACTTCGATGGTTGGCAAGACATGGGTACAGGGCGATCGTTAGGCCTGTGGTCACCTATGGTGGACCAGGACAGGAAAGAAGACAGTGCAACTGCATCTGAGTAAACTGCGGTGCAAGGTCTGCTTGGCTGTGACGGGTTGCATGCAGACAGGTCCTGCAGGTTCTTGCACCTCTCCATATCCGACTTACAGCGTATGTTGGAACTGAATCTTGTCAGGCGGGGTAGGTCCCTGAACCACCTGGACAGAGTGCGAGTAGAGGGGCCTGATCCGCGTTCCAGGGACTCGGTACGGATGAGCTATAACTTCCAGCTTCCCTTCGGGGTACGAACTCATGAAAAATCCAGATGGGAAGGGGGTGGTCCCACTCTTGAGGAAAAGAATGTGCATTATGTCAAACAACCTGGTTTCCTAGCTTCCTATACCACCTCTAGTGAGCTGGTTCGTGAATACCTTACTGGCCTGAAGACCTTGGCAAAGATAATCCCGTTAACACTCTGTTGGGTGCCAAGTCATACATGGATAGAACGGAATGAGAAGGCCGACAAAATGGCGCTTCTCCAAACGAATGCTAACATGCCCAGTGGACTCGTAGGCACTTATTTCCACTCCAATGCAGTCAACACTGCATGCTTGATGCCATCTATCCCCAGTCTCGCAAGATACTGCCATCTGGACATCCTCGACCACAGGTTTGAGTTATCCCTTCGTCAACTAAACCATATCACAGCAGCCCCAAACTCAGAAGGCTTTAGGGCAGATAGAGTTGCAATATCACAGCACCGCATCGCAGCTGGTCTGGACCATATGTAAGGCCTGTAGGTTACATGCACATATGCAGCTACGCCTGAGGTGTTGCTATTTAGCTCAATCATCCCCCCCACTGACTACTGAAAGTATTACTACTTTGCAGCATCAATGGTGATGTCATCAGTTCCGTTCAGACTTGGGATGGGTATTAATATTAATAGACGAACTATTGATATTTACCATTAGTTGTCCCTTGCATGTATCGCCTGAAATTTCAACAGAAGCGTCTAGGAAGCATTGGATAAGATCGCTTTTTCTAGACGATCAATTTTATAATGCTTCGGACAAAATACTTTCTTGCTGAACCAGCTGTGAAGTTGTACTTCTTTTCTTATGTGGTCAGACTAAAACCATTTCGCCAGTTCAGCCTTTTTTTTAATCATACCACAGCCATTCCTTCAAGTGATCAGCGATGAATTCGCTCAGGGTCGTCTCTGAATTCATTTTGAACTCGTTGGAGCGTAATCGAACGCCTCATTGGGGGTGTGGTCAGTTCTTAACACTTCCGCACCATCCTGCACTCTTTAACTAAACGGCCCTGAGAAGAGAAACGTTATTCAATGATCTGAATGATCTGATGACCTCACTCATGATGGTTTCACTAGGTGATTAATTGTCGGTAATCTCAACAACTCATTTGTTCTATCAGAGCGATGAGGACTAGACCGGGGCCGTTAGCGCGTGAGGAACTATGTATAAACGTCGTGAGATCCGAGTCACTTAAAATAGCTGAACGTGCCAAAAGACCACCAAACTGGGATTTGAAGCGGCTAAGTGGTCTCTTGCAGGGAGTAGAACAGGCCTCTAACCTCCTGCTACTCCTCCCGACTCCACCCAAACTCCTTCCACTCTGAAACCACTGCATATCTAAAAGAGCCATCTAAATTGACTCATTTAACCGACAGCTCGATTCTACGTCGGATATAATTAAAACAATATCCAGGGAGATTGGAGGCAAGTGCGGATTAGGTAATTAACTGAAGGAGGTCGTCTTTTCAACGCAACGCGGCCAATAGCCGGAAAATGAAGCAGGTAGTAATATCCCGATCCGATAGTCCGCTGCGAAGCGATAGAGGTTTAAATATCGGTTTCCCATCACTTCTGAATGGGTTTGTAACAGGAAGCATCAAACGAATGGCCGGATTCGGTGAGTAGAATGGTGTCGGACGTGGCATTATACATGAAAGTACTCTGTCCAGGAATATTCATTGCCTTCCCCCTCTGGACCTTGTGTGGCTTGTTTCACACTGACCCGAAGCTGGGCATTTATGTTTATCCAACGACCTTGTTAGCCCAAACTGGCCTTCTATGAACTTTGATTGCTGTATAAGGGAATGCCGCACAGTCTAACAGAAGGCGTAGTAGACTTCAGTCATGAATGACTTTACCCATTCGGAAGTCCGCGCCCAGATATGCTGAGCATCCAATGAAGAAAGCAGAAGGAAGATGCGTTCTAGCAGCCAGAACTAGGGAACAGGGATGTATTGAAAGAACATACAACTCCTTGCAGGCATTGCGAAAACCTTCAGAGCTTCTAGGAGCCAATGGCCAGGTGGCGTGGCCTGGTAGCTCCTGCTTCTCCAGAATAACAAGGAAGTTGGAACCTGCCAGAAGCATAGGTCGTATCTAATCTTATCAGAATCGACCGAGCAGAGGCACATGAAAACAGAGAAAGGAGACACGTAATACGCGCCTGGAAAACAAAATAGTTGAAAAGCCGCGAAAACTTGTGAGAGGTTTACTGAAGTGAAATGAACAGTAAAATCCTTGCAGGGTTAGTGTAATGTGTATCAGAGAAGTAGAATCAAGAATAAGAGTGATGTGGCACACCCCATTTTAGAGTTTCCAAAATCAGTGCTGAAAAGCTGATCAAAAGGGGGAGGCTGCAGAGTGAGAGAGATTCAGCTGATTTTGGCCTGAACTAGGTTGCTACTTACTGCTTTCCCTCATGCCGCGCGCGACCTGGGGTTCCTCGAGCGAAATACTCCGGAATTTTCTCACATCCCAGCTTCAGTTGCTTGTCAGAATCGTCGGAATATGATTCTTCGTCTTTGACCACTTGACTACAACCATCGGGGTCTCTACAATGGGACACAAACATGTTCCTTCTCCATGAAGGTCTTCCTCTCCTTGCCTTGAATGACTTATGTTTGAATTGTTAAGGCTCGACGTTACCCGACTCTTTCATCAATAAATCGCCACCGTTCCCTCTGCCGCCTCCCCCTACAGCTACCTTTCTCATCTCTGGCTACACCACCAATTCCTCTGCTTGCTCACTCTCCACATTCACATTCCGCATGCTCAAGGTCTTCCTCTGTCATCACGACTCTTCTCGCGCTTTTCTTTTAAATTTACACGAATTTACACGTCGGCAACAACCACAACATCTTGACGTTGCGAGTTTGCTTCTCAGAAATAAAAGGCGTCCCTTTTTCAATCTGTTCTTTTGGTTTATTATTCATTCCGAATAATAACCCAATGTTTTCGGTCACGAAAAATTTTTTACAACCCCCCCTCAAAATTTGATACTTTACGTTTCAAGACTTGGAGATTCCAAATTTTCAATGTCTGTCCGCCGTCCGCCATCCCCCGTCCCCCGTCTGGGCCGTTTTGTGCCTTTAACGTGGTCTAAAAAATTCGTTCTTTCGCACAAAAATCCGATTTGGTATCTAGTTGTGCCTACCATCTCGGCAATCCGATCGGACGAAGCCTGTGGTTGTAATGGGCAAAAAACGGTTAAAAAAATTAACGAAACGCAGTACAACGCGGGAACTACAGCGGAACGTTTCGTCGTTTGAACTCCCTCCCTCCCGCCCGTCTCAATAAAAAACAACCCGCCTCGTCCTCGCCTCCCAACGCTGCCGGGCGGGCGGCTCAACTCCCCTTTCGCCTCGCAACGGGGGCGCTTCGAGCGTTCCAATTTCCCCGACGACGGGGCAAAATCATCAGACGTTTTGTTTCCGTAGTTCCATTGTAGCCAGGACATGTTTCGTATGGTTTACTAGTATTCGATGCTGAATCGAATGGGATGGGGGAGCACTAATACTAGGTCAAGCTGTTCATGAGAATAATAAACCATTGTGTAATAATTTGCACGGTTTTTTTCAACTAACTCCGCATCCTTTTCACTTTTAGGCTGGGCTTGTGGCATTTCTTCTCAAATAAATGCATGAGTAAGATGAATAAGCCACTATTGTACGTGTTTGTTTGGTGGTCCGTTACGAGAGTCTTGCTCAGAACTCGTTCCAGTTGAAATAACTGGACTTTCTCCGCAAAGAGACACAAGAGTGAGAACAGCTAGATTCTCCGAGTGGGAGTTGTTCGGTGTAAATACGCGTGCTCCCAAATAAAGCCATTTAACCAAAGCTTGCTTTGAAAGATGACAACGTTTCTCGAACGCACCGACGTCGGCTCAATAATTCAACGTTTTGGCGTCAATTGAAATGTTATCAAGTTCACAACTCTGCGTGTTCCCCGTGGCTCCGCTCATCAACGGCGGACACAACGCGTATCATCGTCAAGCTCGCGTCTAGTTCCTCTCTCCTTCTGCTCTGTCATTACAGGGACTGAACAAAGGCTAAGTGTCGGTTCCAAACCCTCGCACGCAAAACTCTTGGCGGTGCGCCGCGCCATGTTGACACACTGCATGCGCTCGTGAAAGGCTGGTTTCGAGTTAGTCATCGCTGCCTCCAAATTGGCGGGTTAGTCGCTCCAGGTGAAGCCATTAGCCTTTCAATCCGCCTACCCGCCAATTCCGCGAACATTGGTAATTACACGGGCCAATTTGTTAGAACAGATGACGTCTTCGTTTAATTAGGGCGTTTAACGGAACAAACAGCCTCCAGGCATCGAGTATTGATTCAATGTTATTTGCACGACAAATGAGAGCTTTCGAACAATTCGCTACAATGTTCGATGCGGGGGAGTGTCTACGTTCACCGTCCATAACTCTTATGTTCCACGCGCAACCGGGTTCGCCTAAACAGTCTTCAACGATGCTAACAGGAGAGATTCGTTTATTTCAGTGTAGGAGAAGCAGCGGAGGATAGATCTCCTCTTGTGCGGATCAATTCCACCTCTCAGACTTCTCCAATGGTTTCATGGCTGCAAACATGACCAATGCCTCTCGTTTTCTTCAGGAAGTAAATATGTTGGGGACTACAGTGCTGGAATACATAGTGAATTACACTTGTTTCTAGTCGTCATTTTTGTTTATATTTTGGTTTTTCTAATTCAAGTACCACAGAACAACTGACTTTTGAATCAAACTTTGTACTTCCCTTGGCTCCACGAAGTAGAAAGGAAATTTACATTTATGTGACCGGCTGAAGAAAAAAAGTTCTCTTCGTGTCTTTACGTGTGCGTGCGTGAGCAGTTGTGCGTATGTGTGTGTCCTGATATTTAGCGGCCAGGTTAACATGGAACGCCAAAATAAGGGCATGAGGAAAATCCACCCAAAACGTACTATAGTTATCATAGTGATGAAAACACAAATTTTTTCTCAAAAATGGCAAAGACGATTCTGATGAATTTTTTTGTACAGGCAGCTCTAAATGACGCAATAATACTGTAAAATTCTCGTCCGCGGAAAAATGACGAGAGCTGCACACTAAATTACTAGACGTCTCGATTTTAGCGCAGTTTTTTTAATTCCGCTCAAAGGTTACTGGAATCTTCAGGAAAATGTAGCTGGTAGCACAATGTACCTACACGATGAGCGTTCGCTAACGGTCAAATGATATACAGGAGCTACTCAAGAAATTCCCGTATTTGAACCATCCCCATTTCACTTTGTATCATTTGTCACAGTTTGAACCCGATTATTTCAAAATGGTGAACGCCATCCTTCTCGTAGGCAGTCTCTTAAATCACCTGTGAACTGATTACTAAGTAATGGTCGTGGCACAAGTAGGAGAAGCTCACTAAATTCCAGAACTATAAGGGCCTCCTGCTGTCACGTAGAATGTTATTATAAACAAATGAAAAACATATTTGATTAGTTGCTAGAGTCAAAAGAATTAATGATTCATGTGAGGCGTGAGGCCGAGGAAAGTTGTGTGATGCGTCGCCGCCGTTTTTCTCGTATCTTTGACCCGTGTCGAATCAAATAAATAAAGAAGTAGTTCTCCACAATGTTCAACAATATGGCGGAACGAAGGCGAAGGGGGTATAGTTAAGTGATTAAGCTTTAAATCCAGTCGTAGATAACGTAAATCACAGGTAGGTTGGCGTTGGCTCCTCGTCGGATTCCGCTTCGCTCTGAAAAGCCCTTGCGGCCATTTCGAGATCGTTCTAATAAGGCGCCTGTCTTATTCCGTCCAATCAAAGTCCGATTTTTCCGTCTTGAGGCCAAACGGAGACGTAGAGGCCGCCCGTTCTCGAATTGAAAAACTATCTCATGAATAAAATCCCGCTTGAGGCCCCGCCATTAAATTTTAATCAGCTTTCTTTTGTTTCATACAAATTATAATAAGGCGCCGTCTTCTAAACATCTATTGAATTCAATGGCTTCGTCCCTGAGTTCTGCAGGCGTATTGTGCGTCCACTGGCTAATACATACGCTATTTTCGCTTCCACACTGCTCAACCGGATCCAAAATTGAAATTACGGCCCTAATATGCAATTTCAAACCGCATCCAAAAATAAATACTGAATAAAATTGTAGGTAAGTAGCAGGGGAATAAACTATGAGATAAAATAGTTCACAAAATGTTGAAACATGCAAACTTTCTTCATGTAGTTCTTGAGATATCAGTGAACAGCATTTATTAATGCACAACTTCGTGCAACCAGTAACAAGACACCGTGAGCTTAAAAGGCGTCCAGTCAGTTGAGCTAATTCCCCTTAGTAACCAGACCAATATCGTTACTTTGGTGTAGTTTGACCAGGAGCCGAATTCACACAGATCAACGATGTCACTCCGAACGTCAAAAAAAGGAGAACTCACTGACGACTTAGTTGAGCACATCATTCTAGCCAAAAATATAATGGCGTTCAGTTACAGTGATTTCCACCACAGTTAAAATGTATTTGTGTTATTTGTGTACTGCATCAGTTGTAACAGCTGAATGCAATTGTACAAAAAGGCCTAGATCCTTTAACTCAGCGCATTTTCATGGATCATCGCGGAATCCTCAACTCCTCAAAACCCTCATCCTTAGGAGATTGTGTGGAATATACAACAAACATGGAACTCACGCAATCTCTGGAGCAGTTCAAGTTATCCATGCCCAGGTGGTCACAATTTATTTAAAGTTAAAAAGTACAACAACATTCTTGTTGATGAGTATTTACTGATGAAATCTCTTAGCCTAGGAAATTAAAAGAGGTATTTTAGTTCCAAGTATGAATTCCCACCATTTATTGGGTGTAGTGATGGATATAAATATACAGATTGAGGTCAACAGTGAAAACGAGGATGTATGTGACGATGCGTGGGAGGGAAAGAAGCTTGAAATCAGAGGAATGAAATGAGGGCACTGGTGCGCAGTTGCAGAAACGACAGGAGCTGAGATAATAATAATGGTAATCGATTGAGTAGGATGGCTAGCTTACCAGGCAGCCAGATTAGGAAGCAAAGAGTTAAGCTTATAGTTGAGAGAACCAGTTCTGTCGGGCCATGACTGCAAGAACGAGACCAATGTCTCTCGTGGCTCTTGATGCAAGGGATTCAATATGATCAATAATCACCCCAAGATCTACCGCAGAATGAGGCTCAGAATTGGGCTGCACTGATTGCGCCAGATAAAAAGTCTACCTTGACCACCATCGATCATCAACACTTTGATCCTAAGGAATAACAAGACAGGAAAGTTGTTAATAAAGCTGGACCCTTAACGGTAAAGAAGAAAAAGAAGAGGCACAAAGTGGGCAACTTGTGGAACACCTGAATCAACCACGAAATACGCGGAGGTAACGCTCCCGCAAACGGATAACTATGGGTTTCTCGCCCGTAGTGATTCTGCTGAAAATCTTTAGGAAACTGAGTTAAATGTGTGGGCAATAGATACGACACGGTTAGAACATGTAGTAGATATTATCGAGTCTTGTCCATATCCGCTTACGCTCGACTCCCCTATAACAAAAGCTGCAGTGTGATGAGAAGGTGTCACAAGTATAACGAGGTAAGATCAACTTTGACAGGTAATGAAGAGGTTGAGAGAAGTGCTCGGTTCGCGAGTTACATAAAAGCGAAATGGTAACTGAGTTTCTCGTTTTCAGCGTTTTTCATTAAACAAGTTGTAAACGGGACAAGTAACATTTAGAGACACCTGCTAATATCCGGGGCTCAACGGCTCACAGTGATTTCATAACGTGGAAACTCCAAAAGCGGCTCACCCAATTACCGCGTAATTCCCGTTGACACCATCCGCTAATTCGGGGGTTCCGCGGCACTCAGATTTGACAATCAGGTGCCAACGCCCCGAGTATCAGTAATTTACTGGATAATTTCGGATCCTCGTTTCGGAAATTGGGCGCATCATCTCCGAAGAGGCGCTTATGAGACATTTCTGGGTGCGGTGATGGAACGGAGAAACTAAATAACCGTCAAGTTTTCGTTTTCTGGATTGAGGGGAGGTGAATCAGCTTCATTCGTCGTGTCGATCAAATCCAAAAGACGTTCGACTAAGGTCTGATTGCTCCGATTAACGCAGATTTTTACGGTTTCGATCTGATGTAACTTAGTGTGAGAAGGAGTGAGGGGTTTGGAATGTGTTCCAAGCTGAAGTTTGAACTAACTTCGAAATCACTATTCCAACCACTATTTTCTTTTCAAAACTGATCGAATGTACTAAACTGTCGTGGGTCAGTCCAGTCAGAATCTGGGCCCGCAGCAGCACGCTAAACACTCACAAACACTAAACGAACCAATGTAAGCAGATTTTTTAGTAAAGGTCAGGCGGCAAACATTTTTAGTAACCGAAAATCATAAATTGCTTCAGAAACTGCGACACAAGCCAAAGAAACTTGGAAAACTCTACGCTCATACCACTCGCTCACTGTTTTGATACACCTAAACTAGCCCACTGCAAGACTCTCGCCCGTTCATACATTCATCATTCATTAAATTATCGTAGTAGTGCAGGAGAGTTTAATAATTCTCGTAAGATAGTACTCTGTTATGTTCTTCCAAGTTCAAATGATGAACTGAGTAAAAAAATGCGGTGGATGAGTAGCTAAAGACTTGAAAACAGCTAAATATACGATGGGTTGAAGAAAGTTGTGTGATGCGTCGCAACCAGATACGAGATGGCGGACTCCAACCCCCGTGAAGTGAACGTCGCATCAGCGAAGACGAAGTGAGATAAACTCGGCGAAGGAGGTCGTAAGGGCACAGAAGCCCACCTGAGACGTTGACTGGCTATCTCTGAGACGTTACAAGTATCTGAGCCTTATTTAAATGGAATAAGATCAACCAATAACACTAAAAATGAGGAATTTCACTACGAAAACGTTTAAACAGCTAGCTCAAAAATTCGAGTTCCTGTGATTAGAACAAAGGTAACATACATTACCCTTTTCGGGAACAAAATAGGTGTCCCAATCCACTAGGTGAATAAAAGAAGTGTGCTCTCACACGAAAAGAGCAAAGGTGAGCAGGTGTGTACGGATTCGATATTATAGTAAGTTCGGGACAATATAAACTACGAAATTCTTCACGTTCATCAATTTGACGATCGAATGCCTTAAATTTCCTGGAACTTCAAATTTCTCAAATGCCTTCTGTTTTATAATTCGGAGAGAAGAAAATCGAAGCGGAGAATCAAACGGAGAAAGGAAGAGGACGAGGTCTCGATGACGTGGTGAATGATCCGAAGGTTTCGAGGAATGACGCCAGGGCATCAATTAGAAGAAGCTCCGCTTTCTGAGATAAGACGAGCCCACTCCTTCTAATGGAACTGCTCAGATAAGAAGGAGCCGGGGGTCCCCGTGAATCCTCTGAGATGCTCCTCCATCAACGAGCCTCTTCCGTGTCGTACCAAAAACTGAACAGCTCAATAAACCGAAAATCCTATTTACACGATTTCGTGGTAGAGGTTTCATTTACGGGGTTTCGTATGAGCGTCGGGGACGTGAGAATAAGAGCTGCTCTCGTGCGATACGAAAGATGATGTTGGTCCACCCGATTGTATCTGATGGAGCCTACGAAATCCTTTTTTCTGTTTACCGCATAAAAAATGATTACCATTGTCGTGACCGATTCGGGGTCTTTGAACCTTTGAACCAACCAATTAACACAATCACTTGATTTATTAGAAAATGATTAATTCTGATGAATAGAAAAATAAAAGTTTAACTTATGACGTCGGCTACCGATGCGTTAGTTGGAAGACGATTCTGATCCGAGTATTTGTTATTATTGAATCACAACCGCAGAGAATAACAGTACGAACGGAAAGAAAACTGCACAATTGCGAAAGCTCTGAAATAAGTGAAATTAAATAAAATAGATTGGTGATGATGATGTTGAAAAGGTTAGTTCGATGGATGATGATGATGCAGGGTTGTCTTGTTGGTGACGAAGGATAGAAATGAGATCGCTTTAATTTCAGAAATTGATATAATTTTCTGAGCTCTTCAAAAAAAGCCACAGCGACAAATAACAAAACGTCACTACAAAATGATCAAATTTATTACGCGAATGAAACGAAATGGAATCATTGTTAAATCATCTTGTTAGATCATTGTTGATCATTTCAATGACTGTTCACTTTGTTTCTCGAAATTTTCGGGAAAAACGCATTTCACGAAAAAGTTGTCAGGTAATTTTAAATTGGGATTCAAAACTATGAACGTAAATAGAAGGGTGAGTTCTAAAAGGTATTTCATAACGAATTAGACGTTAACTCAACCTAAAACAGGCACTTCAGAGTTTATATTGGTGTACGCACTTTTAATTTGCTTTCGGGAAAGTGTAAGGGGTGGTTCTCGAGTTTACAGAGCTTTTAGGGACCTCAGATGTGCACACTGACGTAGAAAGGACAGCCTGTAAAGTGGGAGAGTCCTCGATCATAAGATGACTAGTTTTCCTCTCTCGATTGCTCGTTCTTCCCTTGAACACTATTTTTCAAGCGCTTGTTTCGCTCGTTTTCCCGTCTTTCCCCGGAACTGACTGTTCCGTTGAATTTACCACTCGAAAATCTATCGACGCATTTTGCGGCGCGAAATAAGGAGAAAGTGCGACTCGTGAGTGAGTCTTTTTGTCGCAGCAATCGCAGGATGATTTGCATGAAAATCTTCACAATATGTTCCTTTCTCATACCTTCAAACCAAGGCCTCCAAAGGTGATCTGAGGCTGACTGCCGTGAAACTTCTACGAGAATTGAAAGTTAGAACGGAGAGCCTTAAGGAAGTTGCAAACGACTACCGTCAAGACTCTCAAAGCGTGGGACATGTTTGTCCTGAATGGAAGACGTCAGGTGATGTTGTCCCCCTGAACCTCAGCCGCATCAACAAAGCCTCATTTAATATAAAATTGATCTAGAGGGGTGGGCGACAGAGCTCTTCAGATCGTTACAAGTTCAGATGGAAACCGAAAATTTATTGAGAAAATGTTCTCTCTCTCTGTGTGTGTGTGTGTGGATGCAATTGTGAGAAAACGACTGAACCAAATCAACTCAAATGTTGTATCCTATGTACAGATTTATGTAAGACGCCAAAGTTGGAAACTAACTATAGCTAACATAGTGATCGCACAACAAAATGTTTGTTAAAAACGGCTCTAACAATCTTGATTACATTTTTTGTGTCGACAGTTTCAAATTACGGTAATCCAGTGAAAATCAACAGAACGCAAAGTAAATCGTCCAAAATTAGACTTGTTCCTCATAAATTCTACTCCTATAAAACAAGCACACAAATCCAGTGCTTAGTCCAAAAAGCTACCTATACGATGGATATTGGTCGTAAGACAATTAGGAAAGCCTTAAAAATTCCAAAATTCATCGACTAACTTTTTCTCCTTTTAAAGTTATGGAATCGGCTGAAAACTTCAAGGGATTTTGGGTCTGAAAACCGTCATTTGAGAAAACGGTCGTGTGTTGAGATTGAGAGAAGGGCTATTAAATCGACTCATATTTAGCTTGCAGATCACCATGGGAAGCTAAAATAACGACATGAGCAAAATCAATCGTAAACTAACTATAGTTATCATACTGATCGAAGTACCAAAATGTTTTCTCCTCAAAAACTGCTCTAAGGATTTTCGTCAAATTTTTTGCATGGAGAGTTCTAAATGACGCGACGGTACGAGAGAATCACAATAAATTACCAGTTTCCAACGATAAACGATCTTAGCGCAGTGTTTTCTTATAAATCCTGTATAGATATGACACTAGCACTCTCCAACAAATTAGGGCTGTTAAACACCACGAGTTCCATGTAGAGCGGTGGCTTAGGTCCTAACAGGCCCACATGAAGTGAGTGATAGCCATTCAGGACAGCATGGCATTCGTTGTACCTAATTCCCATAGGGTAAGGAAAGTATTGTAATGATGTCAAAAAAGGGAGATTTTTTCAGATCTTTACGTTTTGAGGCCTATTGAATCTAAAAAAACCTAATTTCGGTGCGTCCGTGTGTGTGTCTGCAGTTCAATTTACGGGAAAACGGCTGAACCGATTGCGCTGGTCCTTGTTGCGTTTTGTTCGTTATTTTTTGTAAACGCCAAAATATGGTTATGGGCGATTTCGGTGATTGAAAATGGTGGTGGGGGACGAAAATGTACAAAAACTAGGGTTATTCGCGTTTTTCTTCATACAGGCTGTTACAATTTTGATGAAACATTCAAATCATTTTCTACTAATATATTAAAACCTTTCTTCTCCATACTCCATGAAAATACGGTGCAGAGAGACATAGGCCTACGAAGCATAAGTAGATTTTTTAAGCTTTTTGGCAAAACTGCTGCAACTATTTTCACCTAACTCACAGGATGTGTTTAAATAATTAATACCTACATATCGTTCTCAATAAACGTTCCTACGACAGAGATAAAAATGAAAATGTGTCAAAAATAATGTTTTGATTTGATCAATCTTACAGAGTGTATTGTAGCCACCCATACCCACATTTTGTTCTCTGTAATTATTTCTATATCTGTTGAACGGAGATATAAGCCAAGTTAGCTCAGAAAAGGAGATTTGTCGAACACTAATTTCTCGGTATTTTTCTCAAAAACGGCTCTAACGATTTCGATGAAACTTACGGAGGACTCTCAAATAACTATTACCTATATTTTGTACTGTATAAATGTACCTGTAGAAATGCGTTGAGCGAAGATATAGCGCCCGCATGTGTTCGAACTTACGGGGGTGGGGGAAATGGGCTACGGACCAGATATTTTATTAATGAGAATACAACGAGTTATTAAAGTTATGATAATGCTACGTAAGCTTAACCTGATGAACTGGTGAGATGTTCAAAGGTACGCCGCATTTGTGCTCTCAGTCCGAGTAATTTAATTACATTTGTGCCACAAGCCTGTAGTATTGAACTAGGCTATCACATGAGATATCGGGACGAATTGAGGGATGCTGTTATTAACCTTAGGTGTATTCTTCCGTCCACTTCGCCCGGCATTGTCTAATTCATTGTGCTGCGTGGTATTAAACATAAACCATTCATAGTGAGTCTGGAGGCATGCAGTTTATTTATAGTGTTGTAGTGGTGGACCCTCAGATCTCTTATGAGTACAGCCATTTAGAACTAGACAATAGAAATAGGTAAAGCAGTCTTTGGCAGTAGTGATACAAGTTTAGAGTTGTCCGTCGGGCGTTTTATTTGACAAGTTTTTTCGTCTGGAAAGAAAGTGAACCTTGGTTCCATAATGACGCCGGTGTTCAGGGGACAGTTTGTCGAGTACACTGTACGAGACGCCTACACAATTCTACTCTCAACGCGCGTTCCAACGCCGGTTTCTCCGCGAAATTATTTTCCGCAGATGGAAAAATCCGACAGTTTTGAAAAGAAGGGTTTTCCCATTTTTTTCTCCTCCTCCTAGGAGCTGTAGCTTTTGTTAGCGGAGAGACGAAGAGTGGCGCACTGAGAGACTCCACACCTTCGGTGACTTGCGTCTTGCTTTGTTCTCCGGATCTACAGGTGCTCGCCACAAAAGGTCCAGGCGATCGTCTCCGGTTCGATCTTGAAAGGGGAGAACGGAAAATAAATGAAGAAACGCCACGAATTAGAAAATCCTTTTCGAAGAGAGGGATCGACAAACAGCAGCCGCCGGGAAAGTCAGTTGATTTTCTTGCCACCTGGAACGCATGTCCGCAATTTTCGTTCACTTTTTTAACTTTCTCTTTAAACATCACCTTAGAAACATGCAAACCGAAGGACCACATTTGGGAGACATAAATAAAATCAAACCTGAGGCGTCTTTGGACCTCAATATGTCAATACTTCTTTCTTCTTTTATGAAGGCACCAAGTTTCTTACACAACTTAGTAATTTCGGGTTCGTTATTATTTTGAGAAGCCAAACTGAGGTCACTATCAGTTTCCATCAATTAAAAGAGGACCGAAGTACACGAAAAATGATTCTTCGGCTCGGCAAATCGCTTTGTTTCTGCCTCACACTCGTTAGGGCCCCTTTATTTCCATGCCCCTGACAGTTGTAATGGTTTTCGCGGCGGACTGCGCGAGGTGGCCACACTGACCGCCACCCGTGCAGGCCGCCGCTGTTTATATTAGCGTCGGAGCCGCATTTCGAGATCAGAACTGCTATCGGCTCGTCAGCGAATAATATCCCTTTTATAAGTCAGTGTTTAAATTCCCCTTTTGATTGTGTGAAGTAAGGTTAGCGATCAGAGCTTTGTGTTTCATTTTCCCCATTGTCCCTTTATTGTCATTTAATACAATCCGAGCATAGGTTATTTATTTCATTCTAAAAGGAGTTCGTTTCATTTCATTCATTTCGAGTTTTGCCGATTAAATTCAAGTGGGTCTTAATTGCTTTATAATTTCATTTCCCATTACCTTCTTGAGAGTTATTATTTTATTTATTTGATCGAATGAGTATTATTGAGCGTATTTGATTTATTCTTTTCTTTTGGGCCCAGACACGACTTTCACGAGTGTTCTGTACGCGGGAATTGTGAGACAATTCCCCAAGTACGTCACACAGTCGAGCAGTGGGAATGTACCTCTTTCAAAATATCATCCGAAGAACTATCGCTTATTAGTTTTCTTAGCCCTACGGAGTAGTAAGGAAAGTTGTATAATCGGCTGAAAACGAAATTGAGGCTTCTTCGTGTCTTAACGTTTCAAAACTCCTAAAAACGCAATACGAGAAAACGATCTGTGGTTAGGAGAAAGCAGAATAACGAATTACCTCAACTGCGATATCTAGCCCGTACATAAACATGGAACGCCAAGTTAAACGAGCACAATCGGTCGAAAATAGTTATCATAGCCATCAAAACACTAAAGGTGGCTCTTTTCAAAGATGACTTTGAGGATGTAGGTTAAATCTAGTATATAAAGAGCTCCAAATGACGATATATTTTCATTCATGGGAACATGATGGTAGTGGCAACAAAAATTACCAAAAATTACGACGAAAAGCGATTTTAGTGCAGTTTTTGCCTCAATTCCCTCAAGTTGCAGCGATCACAAAAAATCTTTGTTGTAGTCCGGTAAGTTACGATAGTAGTAAGTAGTACGACAGTAGTTTAATAACGGTCGTAAACTATCTACGGGCAACCCACGGAATTCTGGAACTCACGCTACCGTCGTCACTTTGACTAACTTCCTCCTTTTCCTTATAATTCCATAACTATAAACATGAACATTTCCAGAAAAATCTCATTTAGATCATGGTGACTCAATAGGAGCAAGCCGATAAATTCCGGTGCAGAGTGAAGTTCTACCAAGCTCAGGTAAACTGGATGAAAAACAGATTTGTTTAGTTGCTAGAGTGATAAAACGCCACTGAGAGCACGTGGAAATGAGGAAAGTTGTGTGATGCGTCGCGAGGACCTCTAGGCAGCGCCACGCGTCAAGTTGCACGAGTTGGGGCGTCGTCAAAGCGGATTCAATGAATAAAAAAACGAGAATCTTGCCTTCCGGGTTTATTCAGAGGTGAAAGCGCTCTGTAAACACTACTTGAGCTCTCGAAAGGTGGGGGTCTACAACAGCAATACTCAGACCAATGCTGCTCTGTTTGCAGAGTGGAACGCTCTATCCTCTTCGTTGGTATTTTGACGCGGTTAATCGGTCTAAACCTCTGGTTATGGCCCTGTACCTTGACATGAGAAATGGTGGATCATTGCAGAGAGAATGCCAGGTGCCTAGGGCCTATGGCCCAGTATCAACCTAGGCTGCCGGCCATAGTTTTGGGAAATGCTATGATGACCTTGAAGACGACGATTGCTCCTCATCGCAATCATGCTGGAGTGTTTTCCTTCTCACCTAATGATGGCAGACCCAGTAAGCACAATGCGCAAGCCAGGTGTAGGCACAGCCGTAAACTCATACCCAGTGCCAGACTGGTGCACCTGATTGAACGCTTCCACTAGCCAACTGCGTTATGAGTTGATTCCCGTTCTGGTTTTGTTGACTGGAGCGTCGATCGCCTAAATGGGTGAGAAATTTTGCGGGTGTGAGCCGAACGATTTCTCATTTGTCTTCAAAGTTAAATCGAAGCAACAAAATAAGAATATGTTTATGAGCCTAACAAAGTCTAAGCTATTTTAAGCTCCCTATGAACGTTTCATTATCGTTCGAGCGAGTGCTGCACGTTGCACCTGCAACGAATGCATTCCTTATTTGCAGTTATTACCTTCGTTATCTGTATCAGCATTGTGGTCAGCTAATGAACTCGTTGTTCAATGCTATCTAGAAAACTGCCGCCAACTTGCGTCACGTCATTAACGACAATTTACTAATAACGCAAAAACCGAGCGATTAATTAAAACCAAGAAAGAACAAATGTCCTTTTCTTTCGTCAGTTGGTTTGCCATTTCCTTCATTAACCTTTTCTTCCCATTAAATTGTGTTCACAATTAACTAGATATTTCTGTAAGTGCACTTTCTGCAAAAATTAAAACGAACGGGAGTCTTCGTTAGGTGAAGGTTTATTACTACGAGAATTAATGGCCTTCATCGGGAAAACAAACTTAATTGGTTGTAGTCGGATAAAAGGTTGTTATAAGTAACTAGTCAGCAACCACTGTGGAACGTATCACGCGTTGACTCACCATTCATTTAATTGCAAGTTTGAACCCATTCGGTGGGTTCATCTTCGATGTATAGCGCTTGAGCTTCTCGCGACCGTATATTTGGTTTTCGTTGCATTAAGGAGGAAGCCCCGGTTTTGCGCTACGTTATTTACTCTATTCGAATCACCTGGACGTTCCTATGATTCCCAAGTATTCAATGAATACCTATGATTCTAGAAAAGGAAAGGGCAGACGCTAAGTTTAACAAAGAGACGGACTCATCGGCTAGTGGAACAGAAGTGCAGAATGAAATCGTACCAAACGCGTAAATATTTTTACATCCGCTGTTGACGGTTATTTATGTTTTTGTTGTCTGAGGATGATTCTATGATACATTGGTGGGGTGGGAGGTGGGGGGGGGTTGCACCTAAGAGCAGCCTTCCCGCGCCTTGTGGTGACTCGAGGACTTCGCGGAAGTACATGACGACAACTTGTTTAGGAATTTGCCGGTAGATGAGAGAGCACGTCTAAAGCTTTCAACAAGTCGGCGTCTTTTCTTATCGAGATGGATAGTCCAATCCACTCAAGAGCCCAAACGAGTTTCATCTGGGCGGCTACTCGTGTCACTGGTCCGAGTTTCCTGCGTTGAAGTGGAGTAGCAACGCTGACACAGGCAAGTGCCCTGGGGCAAACACCGCCGCGGCGCCTCTAACGATTTTTCCCTCCGAACGTGTAACTGAGGGAGCTTCAGTCGATCAGTCACGGAAACTGTGATGGACGGGGCGATCCGTCACTGAAACCGTTTTCAACCCGCCGCCTCAAGCCTGTAGCACTGAGAGGACGAAATTGCTCGTCAAGGGCCAGTCAATCAACCTGGAAACTGACGTTTCTTATTACCTCGCCGCCACCAGTCAACTATTGATTTTGAAGCATCTCCAAACTTGATCCAATCGCACAACTTCGTCGAAGCAATCCACCTTGGAGCCCTTAACTTGACTAAAATGTTCTCGCGACAAACTGGATATTATAGTCAGCCCCTCAGTCACAATTGTGCCTAGCCGTTTGATGCAGGAGGTTCTGGGCTCAATTCCACGACTATGGGGGATATTTTGACGCAGGGGACACGCGTTACACTTTTGATACGGCACAGCATAAGAGAATCGACGTACCGTTTTACTTTTAGGGGCTTTTCGGTAGATGGCGTTTCCCGATTCTCGGTTTTGGCCAGGAGAAATGCACTGGACGTAGCAAGTACACATCGTACAACGAATATAAATGTTCAACACAAAATAAGAGGAGTTCTAGTTAGGCGGTAAGAAAACGGCGAATGATAACGCAATCATAATCACGCGGCTATTCTTCCTGTCATCCACACTCAGACTTAGCTAAATGATAAATTCAGATAAAGTTAATGAGGAACAATATACTGTTATATCCAACAATAGGTATCGTCGTTTTGAAGTAAATTTGCAAACTCAAAAAATCTCATTTCCAATACCTCCCGAAGTCTTCTAATCGTTTAAATTGGAATCCTAGTTGCGCGTTTTCATCATGCTTTCCAGGCAGACGAGAGAAAGAGAGAGAGAGAGAGAGATTTTATTCCGAAATTACTGTGACGAAAAATAACAATTAAAAATAAAAAAGTAAGTTGGGAGTTTGAAATCAACCTAAGTACGACTAGAAACTATCTCGGGTTACACAACATTGCTTAGTTCCACGTATATTCAGCGATTTCGTCCTTCTCCAGTAATTAACCAAGTTGTTCACTCGGTTTATAGGAGCCTGTCTTGTCTCAACATAGCGAGGAACTATGGTTCTTCACATTCACATGATTCTGTAATAAGTTTTGGACCGATTTTTCTCATACCGTTTTTTTATACGATAAATACCTAATTTGAGCCGATTTGGTTCAGATGTTATTACACTATTTATTTACGCACACGCATAGCACTCTCTCAAATGTGGTTTTTGTCAGCCGATTACGTAATTTCCCTGCCTACTTCGTCTTGTGAGGAAAGGTAGAATTAGTACAGTATCTCCTGTGTGCATCAAATCGTCGGATTCAGGCCTTGAACCTAAAGTGGAATCCACTACTGCAGCAACTGCAGAGACAACTACAGTGGAGTTAAAGGGTGACGGGCATTAGATTCATAATAACTGGCACGAAATCCACATCGGATTACTGAGAAGGTTTCGAAACTGGGACATACGTACCATATTTTCTCCACACGAATCGGAGCGTTGGAACGTGTGAAAGGCTGGAAAGTATGTAACGGGGTATCAAATTACAATGAAAGACGGCCATGTTGTGTAAGTGGATGGCGACGGTCGAGGGGCTTTGGAAGGAGTTTTGACAATATCGAAGGTGAAATCCAATTGTCACGCTCGATTTCCTCGCGTTAATCCGTAACTAACAACGGCCGCCTACCGTTTAGTCGTATTAATGACTTGCTAGGGCCCACCATATTGTGACCCAGCATTGTAGCAGTAATGTAATTTAACCTTTACAAGAGGCAACAAAGGGATCTCAACCCTCAATTTCCCGCGTCCTCTGCCCAGAGCGAGTCTTTTTCGGTAGCCGGCCAATTAAAAGGTCCCCAGAGCTGGAGCCCTTCAGGTGAAGCCTCCTAGGCCCTTAATATTGTTTCTGTCTCGTGGAAAGCGTCGACTCATTCTGAGCTCATTACAGGACAAAAGGCTCCTCAGCTTCCCTTCACCTTTTCTTTTCCGGCCCCTTGTGAAGTCGCTCTGATTACATTTGCGCTGCTGACCGCTTTACAGCTGATCTTTTTCCATTAGACTCTTGATGTGTCGAATTGGTTTTTTTTTCGGGGGTTTTCTCAGAGGAGCGATGGAATTTCTGGGACTCGTTTGAAGAGTCACGTTTTAACGATTGTGCTGCAGCAAGCGGTTGACAAGAGGACGAAAGTAGTGGAAGAAAAGTACTGCCAACAAGAGTCTGAGACGCTCGGGGAAGATATTGTTTGGTTGTGGCTCCTGAATACTTCTAGTAACATCCAGCGACTCACTGAAACACCGAGCCAAATCACTGCTTCAACCGCGTGGAGGCTTCTCAAACGTGCGACCAGATGTCTGGTGCATTAGTGCGTGGTCTAGCATATATCCATTCTGATTAAGACCTCCAAATTGTCACCTACTGGAACGAATAATCCAACTTCCTAAAAGGCACGTCATCAATTTGATTTGGCAGCCACGGGCTCCTCCTGAAGAAGCCAATCCAGGATACAGTTATTCCATCCAACTGCCCTCACAAGGTTCGCCTAATCGAGAGCTCTTTAACTGTTAAATTTAGTAAGGCTGTTTAGAGTGAGACCTATCGAAACATCCTACTGATGTGTTTATTACGAAGAATGCCTGGCTACTGCCACGTTATATACGCGACGCGCCACGCAACTTTCTCAGCCCTTGTTACCACTGTAGCAACTTATCAACTCTGCTTATACGGTTTACGTAGGAACTGGTGGTACTTAAGGTTTCGAATTTATTGGATTGCTGCTATTTTTGCCATCACCTTCATCTTGTGACTGACTAATGCATAGGTAAATTATGATACTATCAGGATTTTTTTTGTTGGAAATGTTCGTGTTTATAGCTCTGAAACTATACTGCAAATACTGAGATAAAACTTAGTCAAGGGAACGACAACAGTTAGTAGTCGATTATCGCTAAAAAGATTTGATAAACTCTTGTGCTGCTTTTCCCCGAAAACCTCGCTCACGTGAAAGGTAACGTAGAAACTGATATTCCGATGCGCTAACCATACGATGAAGCTGTAGCAATTTTTGAGAGATAATTAGGAGCAAAGAGATAAATTCCGTTGAGTTCAAAATACTTTTTAATCTCTAAGTATATATTCAGAATCATAAGCTCGAACGATCTCAAAAAACATCAACTTGATATACCTGTAAACATCTATTTCGATGAAGGTTGTGACATAAATTCCGCAGCAAGCTTTACGACCTTATCGTTACAGAACGTTGATTTGAGGTCTAAAAATCGCTGAATGTACGTTTTGCTGAGGACAGGGATGCGTCGCACCGGGCATTTAATTTGGTTCCAGAACCATTCTCATTTCAAACACCATTTTAGAAACATAAACAAAGGGAGCTCGTGATCGCATGCCGCTCGCGGCGTCATTTCGACGTCGTCTTTGGGCACACACAAACCAATTGAGTCTCTCCGTGCCTCACTACCCCTCCCCCCCACCCCTTCCCATGACCGCAAGCAAACAAAACAGGTCACCAATTTCCCTCGAATTCCACGTGATTCCATCGACTTTCCGAAGTTTTTGAATAAAAAATTCGAAGGGGTCCCTTAAAACGCGCCATTTGCCGTGAAGGAAGGGGGGGTGGGGAAGTCGTCGGAAAACGTTAACTGCCGTTGAATAATAAGAAAGTCGTTTGAGTCGCGGAAAAACGAAACTCGAGACGATGAAAATATTATGGAACCTGATCGAATTGAACGCAACAATTAGCGCATATAAAATTCAGAGGGAGGGGAAAAGGAAATAACGGACTGCCCGAAAAAGAAATGAGCGGTTTGAAGAAACTCGCGAGGCCAATGGAGTGGATTTTTATTATTGTTTTTTTTTTTCTTCTCTCCCTCTTGGCTTTTCATCTAAATTCAATGGAAGGTGCCGTTTCGTGCAGGTTATTTCCTGTTCGGCGGTTGACTTACGGTTGGAGAGTGAGGAAGGGGTGAAAATGGGGAGAAAAACTGCTGTAATTAGAGGGAGGGAGGATCGCTCGTCCCCTTTTGTATCGGCTCCAAGAGGGTATTTTATTAATTAAGTTAGACGTCGCCATGCTATCGGATCGACAATGGCTGACTGTTCTGAAACAATGGAAAGTCGTCTCTCGGCTGGAGGAAGACAATGGGGTTTGCCCTGAGTTCCTATTAGTCGGCATTACGACCGATTGTCGAAACGAAAGTGGCCCCGGACAAAAAATAAATTGAAAAGAAAAAAAAAGGCGGCGTTTGTGCGTCCCCTCGCAGCGACATGTGTCCTAAGGTGTCATCCAGCGATTATTGGACCTGAGACCACAAAACTTGAAGTTATAATCTACATAACGTGTGTGGTTCGCAACGAGGCTGGGGATGTCCCATGGGCGAGGATGTGTTAGTCATAATGTGGCGTGCAGGATGTATAAGAAATATTTTAAACACACGCAGAGAGACTGAACAAGAAATATAAAAGCAGGAACGCAGTTCATTTTCGGTCAACGTATTGCCCAATAGGTTTGGCTTTTTGTTCCCCTCGGTTGTGGCTGGGGTTTTGGGAAAACTTCCACAAATATGAGCCTACATCTTTTCGAGAATGTCTTCTCTTCTAAATCCCGAGCGCAGCATCGCCCAATTCTCCGCCACCCGTCTAAATTCAACAATATCATATGGAAACGCTTCAGAGAACAAAATACTATTTAACCGTAAATTCAATTTAAACACTTGCTTAGTGCCATTTTTGAGAAAGTAATGAAAATGATCATTTAACATTCCGTAAACCTCATTTTGTGATGCGTTATGAATTATAACTCTGTTCAACGTATCGTCGAGGTAAAAAAACATGAGGATAGGTTGCTCGAATAATCAGATTGATAAAATTCCGTTATACATACACAAGGAAATTTCGAGAACGTTAAAAAAATCGTTTTATTTTGCACGTTTTGTTTATTAATCTTTATTATATGTTTCGGCTGAAGTCACGTGCTTTTGAATTATTATTCTGGATAATACACCTATGTTTGCGGTAGGGGAAAATGCTTTATAACCCCCCCCCCTCCACACAAATTTGACACAACGTTTCAGGACATCGGGATTCCAAAACTGAGATGTCTGTTCTTTCGCATAAAAATCCTGTTTAATTTTGGGGAATAAAAACGAAACTCGAGAATATATAGTGTACTGTATTTATTTACTAGGGGATTAACGTTGTGGCACTGACGTACTGGGATGTCCACGGTACGTATAGTTCCAGATACCACGAATGTTCGTAATTTCGTGAACCGATCGCGGACTCCGCCGACCGAACGCAAACTCCGATACGCGGATTGACTCAAACCACGACGAGGTGGTAAATAAAAGTTACGGTCAACAGTAAAAGAAAGAAAAACAACAACAAACTCCACGAACCGCAAATTTCAAACAAATTTCGAACAAATCCCATTTGATATCTGGTTGTGCCCGCCCGCTCGGCAATCCGATCGGACGAAGCTCATGGTTGTTATGGACAAAAAATGGTTTAAAAAAATTAACGAAAACGGAATTTCGGCAGTTTTATCTCAAATACGCCGTGTTCGGTATCATTTGCTAGGTATTTTTAGATGCTGGGTAGAATGAAACAATTCTCAGAGGTGTATGACTGCGTCTAGACATAAAATAGTGAAATCGTAGTAATTAAAGTGAGCCCAAGTCTCGTTTCATTAAAATCACCCGCCCATAGGAGCCTGGAATATTTGTAATTTTCGTCGTTTCGTAGTAGTTAAGTAAATCATATCGTTTACTGGTGTTTTTCGATTAGGTCAAGATGTTCAAGAGTTACTGAAAAGTTAGTTCGCAACGTGTTTATCAATCGTGATAAATGATGTTCTGTTACTAGGTTAGTTTGGAGATGTTCGTGGATCCTCTAACTCAAGAAAAAATTACTGCAATCGTGAGGAGCTCTGATCCAATAAGCCGACATTTCTCAGGCAACCACTAGACCACGATCGCGAGGGTGCCTTTTAATGGGAGTCAGTCGGTACATCTCCCCCCTCGCAGTTAGCCACTGCTCCTGGAGTGGACTCTTTTAATGAACGGATTTTTGAGAGTTGAACGAATCCGTGGACAATCCGATCTTTGATTCGAGGAACGAGGGGGCTATAAGGAAAGTCTTTTCTTTCACATTGTAGTAGGCGCGTTGCCCATTTTTCCCTTCGCGCTGGGTCTTTCACCGCGTCAGAGAATCCCGGGCCCGAGAATTCGTCTCATTATTTCTCTCTTAATTTTAAAATGTTTCTCTATGGCCCTCTCCTTTTTCTTGGAGGGAATGTGGAAGTTCGACCACTAGTTGGGTTGAGGTAATCAATCCCCAATCAATCATTTATAAGTCATCCCAGCCGTTTTTCCAACTCCCTAAAGCAATCGTGGGTCCACATTAGTTTCCCAAGATACGCCAATGTAATTCCCTGAAATCACGAAGTTCAATCGTTCAGTAGAAGGTTTTTTGTAACTCCCCTCCACTTTTCACTCTTCTCTCAGCCCTCACTTTGACACCTTGTTGCTTCTCAGTCAGTCCCAGTTCCTGATTGGACTCCTTAACAGCTCAATCGATTCGTCTAGTTCAGTTCACCTTCTCTGGAAGCTACTAAGTGCAGAGAGTTTATTACTCTCGTGTTCTCTTATATAGCTTCTGACTGTCCCACAAGTGGGATATACACCGCGGCCAGATGACCTATTGTGCCAGCCCTAAGTTCTTACAGGTCAATCCCTAGCCTCCTGAGGAAAGCCAGGTAATTCCTGCAAGAGTTTTCGTCGGTATTCACCCTGGAAGAAGTGGTGCCAAGGACCAAAAGTCGCTCCTTCTCAAGTTTCCAGCACTGCGCTAGGACATGGTAGGGAGTCTCCTCATCTGCGCCACACCTTGTGCACCGAGCGGTGTCGACTATACCCATAACATACATGTGTTTGTTCATTCTGCAGTGGCCGGTGATGATCCCCACAATCTGCCTTAAGTCCTTCCTCTCCATCCTCAGAAGGTTGTGTCTTATCCCACTTAGAGATAAAGCGTTTGGAGTGCCTTACTCCTGCCGCATTCCAGACTGTCTGATGCAGTTGGCATGTTCTCCCACAGTCCTCTTGGCTAGTAACAGAGAAATCCCACAATGGGGCGGTGGCCCAATAGGTACCGTAGACGAACCTCGTCTGGCCAGATGGTCCGCCCTCTCATTTCCAATGATCCGCTTATGCCCAGGAGTTCAATACACATTAACTCTATTCGCACTTGCTAAGGAGTTAAGCCTTATCCTACACTCTTGCACCAATTTTGACGTTGTGCAGTAATTCATCAGCGCCTTGCACGACGCATGACTATCAGTCAATATGCTGATAGTTCTGTTGCTACAGCCTTTCTCATGCATAATGATTGCCCCTGATAGGACTCCTCAACAGCTCAATCGATTCGTCTAGTTCAGTTCACCTTCTCTGGAAGCAACTACTCTAAACTTCCAACCGTGAATCTCTAGTGATCTCTCCCGTACAACATCTCACTGTTCTCATTCATCTCTACTCTGCCAGCTCTCTTTGTCCTTAGAGCTGTTGAGGCATATGTAATCTTATTCCAAGTCTTAGGCAAATATGGGTCTTAGTTCCAAAGGCTCGAAAGAAAGCCCTTCTCATAGGGTTCGCAATTCGTTGGGGCTATGGTGCTCGATTAATTCCGGTAACTAGAGCCCAAGATCTAGTTCTTCTGAAACAGTCGAGTTCATCGTAATTACAATTTAGAACTTCGCTATAATCTGACTTGCACTCATTCGCTTCGCATTTGAAACTCCAACCTTGTTGCTATAACCGCAACACAAGCACAAGAGTTTTTCCCCTACCAAATTTCGTCAAACTAACAACGTAAATGGATCAATACCTACTGAATGGTTAGTGCTCCTTCCGTGCAAAATGCAAAGAGAGTCAACCTACCGCTTAATACACCCTCTTTCGACGGGCATTAAAAAAAAAAGCGCGGACGCTGAAGTTGAATGTTTCGTTTGAAAACTCATCAAAGTTGCAGGGCTTTGCCAAAACATTGCGTGATTTGCCGGCTCGAAATGCCCTCGACGGGCACATTTAAAAATGAAATGTTTGCAGGAAAAGCGTTTAAAAGAGTTTTCCATTCGTGATTCCTGTTAAGTCAACAACTTTGGCTAATTACGTACAAAATATTCATCGAAGTTTCCCTTTGATTGTCGGTCGGTGTAAAGTTTGGTTGACAGAGCGACTCATTATCATTTTCAAATGGGTCATCATTTTGGTTGGTGGTTCTACTTTCATTATTGACAACTTGGAAGGGTTTCCCTTATTTTTAGAACGGAGCGGTTATTAAATCTCAATGTTCAACATCAACGAGCATTACAATAATTACGATCTGGTTTCCCAGAAAAAGCAAAAAAAACAAAAAACACGGGAGCGGAGTTTGTAGTAATTACGCTCTCCATGTTGTAATTACGCCCCTTTTTTTAATTGCGAGTTTTCTCTCCGTCAATTTGTTTGAGCTTCTGTGACCTTCTTCTCCTTTTGTTTCGTTTCCTTCTTCGCAATTAAAGGTTAACATTCGGTTGACGCAGATGCTCCAGGACGCTCTCGTTTATCCGAAAACCCGCGGCACATGGTGAACCCACGGCAGAGGCGGGGGGGGGGGAAATGGAACATGTGTTGCGGTATCGAATAGGTATTTAGAGACGGTCTCCTTTCGTCCTCATCTGTGCTCTTCGTTGTTCCGGACTGTTCGGAATGCGAGAGGTATCTATCCGGTTTAGCTCCAAAGCAGCCGCTGACTTTTTCATGGACGTCCTCACACAGTTGAAGAGATACAATTGATGAGGATAGAGCGAATCGGATTGACGATGTTGTTTTGAGGATAAGCTGGCGCATCCTACATATGTTTTTTCAAGGTTTTTCATTCCTCAAAACCAATAAGAAAATAGCAACTCACGACCTTTCGCCAACCTTCGTACATTCAACGACCAGCTATATAGGGTAAAGGCACCAATTGCGGACACCACCCCAATTTCTGACACATTCTCATTCCACCTTAAAAAATAAGCGCTTCAGGCACCCTAGGAATTCGAAATTGAGGCCAAGTCAATGCGGTTTTGCTAAGGAGGTGAGCCGTAATTTCGTCTATTAGAATCGTTTCATCTTTGTTTCTACATGCGATTTTTTTTTCACCGCTCCAATATTAATTTAGATAGTAAGAATGCACAATTCCTCCACAAACTACTGATAGGACATCATTTGTTGTGGTGTTAGGATTTGGATACCCAGAAATGTGCCTTTACCGGTTTTCGGAAAACTCTAGTTCCAAAGCCTAATTAACTAGGGCTTTAACGTAGAAAACAATGGTACTACCCGCCTTTTGATAAAAGCAAGGGATCCAATTCTTACCAGGGGTTGTTAGTAACGGAAACATTTATGAAAATCAAAATGAGGGTACTAGTGCTCGGTGAGTAGTTTAATGCTCGGCAGATAGATTTTACTATCATAGCTCATACCTCCGTTGAACGGATAGTCACTCAAATAGTGGGCGGAGTGACTAACTGTGGTGTAGTGGTCGCCGGTTACTATTCCGTGAACAACGCAATTTTTGGGCTCATTTTGGTAGTTATATTTGTTCAATGTCAAGAACAAAGCCTACTATACAAATCCAAACGCCACATCAAGAACAAAACAATACATAGGATCTGATTCATCAAAGACGCCCTGTGAGTTTGACAAAAATTGTTAGTTTTCCCTAAAAGTTAAAAAAAATCTCATTTCGCTACGTAGCCCTACATCTCCATTCATCGAACTAATTGCTCATTGCCCTTCAAAGAGACTAGAATTAAGAAGAATCGCCAGCACGATCGATCGACGTGTTCTGCTAATCGAACACTCACGGACCACGC
Source organism: Pachypeltis micranthus (assembly GCA_020466155.1). NCBI lineage: Eukaryota > Metazoa > Arthropoda > Insecta > Hemiptera > Miridae > Pachypeltis > Pachypeltis micranthus. The sequence goes on from CM035769.1 coordinate 30,726,314, forward strand.
GCCGAAATTCGATTTTTTTCGGTTTAGTGGCCAACTAAACATAAAGATCTAATGAAATAAACTTTTTCCCACAATCATAAAACATTGGGTAGGCGAAAGTAAAAAAGGTATCGTAATTTGGCGAACAGAAGCTTGAGTAATCCACAGATCGAGGAGGCTACACAAAAATACGATTTTATATGACTGCTAACTTTACAATTTCCTAGACGTATGAAGTGAAAAGGGAATTAATGCGATCGGCTGAGAAAAAAAAATTGATCAGCTGACACGATGGAGAGAGAGCAGATAGGTTGAAATTTGACATTCAGATCAACATGGGACGGCAAAACTAGGGCAAATTCAATCCGCAACAAACTATCGCAGTGTAATATTTTTGTATCCAAACTGCTCTAATAATTTTCATTGAATATTTGGCATTGGCACTTCCCAACAACTGAAATTCATATAAAACATTCACCCGCGGGAATACAGCTAAATTATCAGTTTTTACTTTCCGCTGCCGAAAGAGCAAGCAAATGAATTATGTGAGAGTAGGTTGCGTTTTCTTCAGATCTTCAAGTTCATTAGACCTACAGAATCGAAAAATCTAAATTCGTTTGAACATCTGAGTAAAAATTCAGTGAGCCAAAAAACGTTATTTGTCTTTTTGGGGAAACGGCTCTAACGGTTACACTTACCAAGAAGTCTTCAACTATTCAATATCTATATGTATTGTACCTGAGTTCTTGAGACACCATAGCTGTTCCTCTGGCAGTCAGTCGAACGGAGATAACTGACAAGTGTTTAGAATGTCGTTTCTTCCATCGTTTTCGAGGATTCACATTATCGTTGGAATTTTTTCTAGTACCCACATCCCCCTTCCCCATAATTATTTCTATGGCTATGCGTTGAACGAAGATGATTTTTCAGACTTCCTCATAAGCGATTGCAACGGTTTTGATCAAATTTACGAGGTAGTTTTCGCTAAGCAATGGTGTGGTAGAGCGCCCCTCAGAATGTTTTTTCGTGAAATGGAATGCATTAATTAATTCATTACACAATCACGTAACGAGATACATTATGGCGATCAGGCTGCAGTGAATGGAAACTTTCAATTATTGGAGTAATGTCAGGTTAAGCCTCAAGCCTCAAGAAAAACTGCGGAGCCACTTCGAGCTCAAATTTTGCCATTTCGTGATTTTAATGAGAAGCGAAAAAGTAGGTTCAGAGCCTGAGAAGAGCGAGATAAAAAGGGAGGCGATAAAACTGGTTACATTGTCCAGAGCTAACGAGAAAATATGGTCTTACACTGTCTCATTTTATGGACGAATTCAATAAAAATAACTGTTTCTGAAGAACCTGAAGAGTTGAAGGGCGAGGGGGAAGGGCGAGAAGGACGTTTTACACGACGTCTTGTTAGTATCAATCATAAATTAGGTTTTTATCGACGACGGAAGGGGGTTACAACGGTTTTAAAGGCTTCACGCGCGTCCCTCTCGAGTCAAGACGTAGTTTGGTTGAGAGGGGGTTTATGGTCCAGCAAAGGCCTGGCAGAGGTCGTGTGGGAGAAGCTCTGGCGGTTGTCGATACTCCGGGTCTGGAACAGTATTTCACAAAACGCGTCGCCCCGAAGACCGAAGGGACGGCGACACGAAAAAGATGACGGCTTTTTGGAGTCGGACGACCCGATAAAAGTCGCCAGCGACTTAGTCGTGTTAGGAGCAACCGTGATTTACTGCTATTTTAGAAAGAATTGAATTGCGGCGAAGAATATTTTGAGGGGGAGTGGCCATCTGCTCAAAATCGTGTTGATTCGATTGTTTATGGCAGTGATTACCGTCAACATTGATGTTAGACTATTTGTTTTTATTTACTGCAACTCAAAGGGCCAGGAAACTTATGATCCGTCGAGAAAAAAAAACGTTGCATCACGCATTTTCCTCAGCTCCACGTGAACTCAGCGATTTTTATAGCAACTAATACCATCTGTTTGTTAATCATTTTGTACCGACCTGGTGATGCGTTGTAGGACCAGTTTATAGGTAATTCGTGAGACTGTCAACTTGACTTTTTTTGTGGAAAATTCCGGTTTTTATTTTGAATGTAAGAGGCACGCAACGAAGTGTCACTAGGTTTTTTACAAAGTTAGTCAACGACACGGCAGTAACTTGCAATCTGGAATTTATCGGGTTGGTCCTTATAATATTGCGAATGTCGTTAAAGTTTCATCGTATGGATGGCACTTACAACTACCGGCACGAATTTGGTGAGAACATCTTCACATGAGCGGGGTTTATGAGACACAAACTCTACTAAAAGTAAAAATCAATTTTGGGTCGAAATATTGAATTATTTACTATGTCGTTCTCGTCAGTTTCCCATAGATGACATTGTTAAAGTATCGTTAAGTCATTTGTAACTGTACACTCGCTAAATTTAATCAAAACCGTTCGAACACATTTTGATCACTATGATAACCAGTTCGTTTTGAATCGATTTTAATCGTAAACTTTGTAATGCCATAGCAGACTTTACTGCCCAGTGTTGATCTACAGACTATTTTGACATTTATCGCTGATTTGGATCAGCCGTTTTTTCTTACACCCAAGATTTCATGAATTTTTCCAATTTTCTCAATAAAATTTGGGATTCTTGCTATTAACAACAAAAATATTTGAACTAGTTTGGAATAGCTCACATCTTGATCCAAATGAAGGTAGTGGAGAAGCCGAAAGCCACATGATAAAATAACCTGCTATGTCAGTCTTCTCTCTCAAAGACGCTTCCATCATGCACGTCTTGAGCCTCCAGTGCGGGGGAAACAAGAAACTACGTGCTGCTCCACTGTTATTGGTACAAAAGTGAGCGACGGTTGTTGGGAGGGCCACACAAACTTGAAAGCATTAACCGCTACAAAACAAGAAACGTGGTCACAGTTGATCCCTTCGAAACTTGCCATCCAAGTAAATAGTTACAGCAGGTGGAAAACCAGATTAAGAACTCCTCACAGATGGTTTAGGATTCCTCCGGTGGTCAGACTTCAGCGTGGTGTAACATGGCACACAGCTCTTCACCGTGATAACGACGGGATGCTGCGCAAGTGGCCGGCCCCAAACATGATAGCGAAACCGCAACTTCCATGACAGCAGACTGATATAACCCCCTCTGATGGTTCAGGAACAGTCATTTGATTAGGAAACTGACCAGCCAGTTGGGGCTGTAGCTGCTCCCACCTTTCGTTTTTTTTCTTCCCCGGGGTAACCCTTCCTTAATAGAAGACGTCGTACACCCCCCCCCCTTTTTTAGGAAGCCGAGTATGTCCGCCACCCCCTATGAGCCGACAGCCAAATATGAGAGAGCCTATTATAGGCACCGAGCACCGAGTAGCTTGAAGACATTCCCATGTCAGCCTGGACCTAAAAGTGTACGCTGCAATAGCCTTTAAGGCGGCTATTTAAGAATATGTAGATCCGCTTGCCCTCGAGTCAGGATCTCTTCTGCACAGATGTTTATGGCTAGAATTTCAGCTTTAAATATCGCGGGGTACTCTCCCAGGGGCTTAGCAAGGCAGTAATCGGGCCCTACAATCCCCAGTCCAGCTCTGCTCTCCTATTACAGAGCCGACAGTTTACCAGTGCAGGGTGCCCACCTTAGTCTGGCACGGCCCTCTCTCCCATCGTTCCTGTGAGTGGACGATGAATGGCTCCTGAAAGTTCTTCCGCTCAGGCATAACGTCAGTAGCAAGGACTACTGCCTCTTCTAGCTTGAACTGTACACCTTTCGTAACTGTTAAAAGTACCCGCTAACCAATGAAATGTCTCGGCTTATTTAAAAAAATGTCAATAGAAGGTTGCATACACATACTGAGATGTTTGTCTTTCGAAAAGTTGGACTTTGACTTACGACACAATTGCAACAGCTTCGTTTTTAGGGGAAATTCACTTCTTCACTTTGTAACGAAAAATAAATAAGGAAAAGGGGCAAATAATAAAATAAATCCTAGTGGGGATGAATCCAGGTATTTAGGGGAAAGAAAAGCAAAAAAAAAAACAACTGAGATACATTTATTTGGGAACTAATTATTAAAAAGACATGGGGCTTCCTACACAGCATAAAAAGAAAAATATTTACTAATAAAAAAAGAAAAAGGGAATGATAAATTAAACGTCCTCTCCTACCTAAGGCATGCCAAAAGAAAAAAAAACGAAAACAGAGCCACAGACTTTGCAGAGACGTTCGAGTTTCTTCGAGCTTCGTTCGAACCGTTGCAGGAACGTACTCACGCGGGAAGGGAGCAAGGAACTGAAGGAGAACCCAATTTTTGACGGGAACACGCGCCAGGCAAATCCAACAGGAAAGCGGGAGAAGGACGAAACGGCCTAACCTTCCTTCCGTAACCTTTCTTCTCAACAGTTTTGTTCCTTGCAGCTAAATGGTTCAAGGGTTTTACGTAGCCCTACCCCGAAACTGATTTTGTCGGATATCACGTCACACACCCCCTCCAGCAGTTGAGGTGTGGTGGTATGGCTTCAGCTTGAGGGATGCCATAGGCCAGCCCCTGGCCTCGGGTATCCTGAAGCCTGCATGTACCGCCGGAGCTGACTGAAACCACGGTAAATGGCCCTCATACTTGTGACACAAGCCCGAAGATAATTTGTCGGCTGCAGAAGATAGATTAAAGGCCCTACGCAGGACTGAGTCTCCCACTTGGAATTTGCCTGGCCTACGACGCAAGTTGTAACGCTGTCCTTGTTGAGTGCTAGCTTTTAGAAGGTGTTCTTCGACCAGGTGATGTAGTTCAACCAGTTTCTTCATCCTGATAGCCCATTCATCGGAATTGAGGTTGGTGAGTTGAACTGAGTTGTCAGATACACTGGAGCGTACAGAACTATGGGGTTGCAATTCTCGTCCAAAGTTTAAGAAGGCTGGGGAGTACTTAGTTGAGGCATGAACCACACTGTTAAGCGCAAATTGGAACTCTCCGATAAATAGATCCCATTGGTTATGGTGGGACTGGTCGACATATGTTCTTATGAGCTGACGGATGTTCCGGTTTGCTCTCTCAGTAGGGTTGGCCTGGCAATGATAAACTGGTGTTTTGCAGTGTTGGATTCCGGATGACTGGGCAAGAGATTGCACTGATGAGCTCACGAAGTTCGATGCGTTGTCAGTTATGAGTACTGCGGAGTTCCAAATCTATTTAAAATTACTGAACGAAATTTGGCCAGGATCACAGCAGATGAAGTATTTCTCAAGGGTACCAGCTCAACCCATTTTGTGAATGTGTCCTCAAACACCAACAGATATTTGTTACCAGAGGAGCTTCGAGGGAAAGGCCCCATTATGTCAGCGGAAACAGTATGCCATGGTGTTGTGAGGTAACGAGGGTACATGAACCCACTAGGAGCAGTGTTACATGGCTTTACTCTTTGGCATTTATCACACCTTTGCACATAACGCAGCACGTCTTGATACATGCCAGGCCAATAATACAATCTGCCCACACGCCAGTGTGTCTTGGCGATGCCAAGGTGTCCTGACTGAGGGTCATTGTGGCATTCCGATAGAACAGCTGACCGGGAAGCCCACGGGACTACTAGCTTCCAGTCCTCGCTCGGATCTTCCAGCTCCCTTAAGGAATGATTTCCGGTAATAGAATAGGTGATTGGCATGCCACTTCCATCCTGGGTGGTTCTCTGGGTGGTTTTGAACCTTATAAGATTTTCGCTCATACCAATCATCTTTTGGCTCATTACTTGCCAGTGTATCAGTTAGATCAGAACTAGGGGACTCCGAGGCAGACAAAATAGCGGCAAGATTTACTTGAGCAGGAATCCGAGATAAAGCGTCGGCCACACAGTTTAGCTCCCCCTTTCGATATTCAACTTTAAAAGGATAAGGTTGTAGTCTCAAGGTCCAGCGAGCTAGGCGACCGGTTGGGTTTTTCAACTCAAGAAGCCACTTTAAACAGGAGTGATCAGTGATGACCTTAAACTCATTACCCTCCAGATATTGGCGGTTTTTCTCTATGCCATAAATAACTGCAAGGCACTCCTTTTCCGTAACTGAGTAATTACGTTCAGCTTGAGATAATGTTCGGGAGCAGTAAGTAATTACTCTTTCATTGCTGTCCTGCATTTGTACGAGAGCAGCACCAATACCATATTGACTTGCGTCAGTCTGCAAAATAAAAGGCAGATTAAAGTTTGGCCTAGCTAAGATGGGAGCTGAAGTCAGGGCAGTTTTAAGAGTCTCAAAGGCAGAAACTTGTTCGTGAGTCCAGACCCAATTTTTCCTTTTGCCTAGTAAAGAGGTTAAGGGAGCGACAATAGAAGAAAATCCTGGTATAAATCGGCGATACCATCCTGCCATTCCCAAGAATCTGCGAAGCTCGGTTAAGTTTGTTGGAGCTGGGTAGTTAGTTACAGCTTCCACTTTCCCTGGGTCCACGCTGATACCTTCAATATTGACCCTATACCCCAAATACCGCACTTCCTTGCACCCGAACTCACATTTCTCGTGGTTTACTTTAAGTCCTGATTCCTTTAGCCTAGTGAAAACTTCCTTTAATAGTTGGCAATGTGTAGAAAAGTCAGACGTGGAAACAAGGATGTCATCCAGGAAGACAATCACCTGAGGGTACAGATCTAAAAAGATGGAATCAGCAAGTCTCTGAAAAGTAGCAGGAGAGTTAGACAGGCCAAATGGCATTGTGCGGAAACGAAATAGTCCTCGGCCAGGTACAATGAACGAAGTAATGTCACAGCTTGTTTCATCTGCCAATGGCACTTGCAAAAATGCCTGGCGTAAATCTAGTTTGGAGAGATATGCAGCTTGTTGAAGACTATCCAGCAAGATATTAATGTTAGGCATGGGATATGAATCCTTTTTGGTGACTGAGTTCACCCGGCGAAAGTCGATACAAAACCGGTAGGAGTCATTTTTGCGAACCATGACTACCGGCGAGGCCCATGGTGCATGACTAGCTTCGACCACTCCACTTTCAAGCATCTTCTCTAATTCCTGGTACATAGCTTCCAATACCTTCGGCGAATAGTTGTACGCTCTTTGTTTGATTGGGTTTGCAGAACCAACGTCTATCTTATGAGATATCTTGGAAGTTAGACCAGGAGAACTTTCCAAACTGGACAAGCCCTGGGATACAATTTCTTGAATAATTTCCTGCTCTGCATCTGTGAGTGCCTTAATACCTCCACAGTTAACTACAGGTACCTGGTTTGCATTCCTAGCAGAAGCCCCAGGTTTGGCAAACTTGAATTTCAAATGTGGATTATCCGAGAAATGCCACGTATTGCTAGACGCATCAGTTGCAATGCCTGCTTCTCTTATAAAGTCAATTCCCAATAAGATGGGAACCGATAGGGAGTCCAGATAATAAAACCTGAATTCTATTTCTTTTGGACCCAGATACAACTTCATAGGACAGATGCATGAAACACTTGCTCGAGTCCCATCAGCTAACTGAATCATAATGGGACGCAGTTGATTTGTTCCATTCTGATCACTATTATTGGCCATTGGTGTGAGTCCCAAACGTTCAAATCCGATTTTCCCTATGAATGACAAGGTTGATCCGGTGTCGTACAATCCGGGAATCAAGGCGGTCGTTGGTCCATCAGGACTGGTATCATTTATTGGAAACAAGAGTGGAAGTTCCCACAATTCAGACAATTGGTCTCTAAGAGCGTGAATCGAATCAGACCCATTCTGTAGGTTGCCTGAAGTGTCAGGGGGCAATGTACTACCTGGAACAATGGGTACTGTAGACAGACAAGAAGGTAAGACAGTAAATGACGATAAAGCACGAGAAGGTGTTGCTGCGGTAATTGTCGGTACGTTAGGAAACGGTATAACTCTAGTTGAGTCAGATGAAGGGACGATAAAGGGCGATAATGGTTTAGAAAAGAAAACTTGCTTGAGGTTGTGAGTGTGCATAGGAGACGGTCCCACCTCTAAGACCGACTCCTGTTGGAGTTTCCCGGACTACACACTGTACAGGTATATTTTGTAACACCTGTTTGCCCACACCCATAACAGAACCTTCTCCTAGGTTTTGGACACTTGGTGTAAACATGATTGGAGTCACCACAATTCCAACACGAATTTGTAGTTGCATTCCTCTCAGATACAGCCATTGAAATAGGAGGATCATTCTTAGTGGCTTCCATATCAAGCAAATCACTAGACAGTGGATTTACCACCATTTCCTTAAGGTGTTTAGGATCCTTACGGTCAGATAATTCTTTATGGGAGACTTGATAGAGGTAGGCTTGGTCGGATTTCTTGGGATTAAATTTAGAACCCATAGTAGCACTGTTCTTTGAAGTAGGCTCCCTATGGCGAGAAGTCCCATGTTGGATGATGGGTTTTAGCAACTCTTCCCTGCGGCTAAGTTCAGTGACGAACTCTATTAAATTCTGGTGAGTGGGGATGTTATGAGAAGTGTATTTTTCTTCAAAGGATTTTCTCGTTTCAGAGTCCAAGTGGCTTAGAGCGAGATGTAATTTGACAAAATCCAAAAGGTCTAGGTTTTCCAGCTTTGCTAGTGAATTCCAATTGTTGTCATGAACACTTAGAAATTTCTGCCAATCAGCGTACGTTGGATCCTTAAGTGGTTTGAATTCCAGAATGCGGTTCATAAAATGTGAGGCTAATCTTCGTCGGTTCTGATAGCGATTAACTAATGCGGCTAAAGCTAGCGGATAGCTTTCTGCATTCAACGGGAAGCTAGAAATTACCGATAGCGCATCCCCCTTTAGGCTCGAACGAAGGTATTGAAACTTCTTGACCTCCATGTTGGTAAGTGAGGGGTCATCGTCTACCAGAGATTTGAAGAGGGAATAGAATTCTGTCCACTCTTCAATTTTCCCTGAGAAACTCGGTAGAGGTATCCTGGGAAGGTAATTACCAGACGAGGAGATATGGGATTCTGCTGATGGCTTTGCTATGGGAGTTGAAACTGTTTTGAGCATGTTGACATATGTGCTACGAGAAATGTCAATTACTTCCATAAAATTTAGGTACGAATTTGTAACTTCCAATTTGTACTTCTGGTCTTTATCAGAAAGGCCTATGTTGAAACGTCTAATCCTGGCAGTTAATTCTTCGACCCTTGACTCGATCACTGCCAAACGATCATAAGATGCGCTAAATCCCGTGACATTTTTGGCGGTTATGCTCTTTGATTTGTCAAAAATACTTTGAGCACTAGCAAACAAAACCTCACGTTCACCTTTCAGCTCTGCATATCTGAATTTAACAGCCTCTACTGCAGATGAGTCATCAGCATCTTTCTCCGCCATATTAGCAACAATATAACGTACAAATATGAAGGGATAAATATAAAATTTTAACCGAAAGTAAGAGAAAACTGTACGAAAGTAGATAAACTGCTTACAGGATGAGTAAATACGATACCACTTATAATACTAGATATTAGCTTTACGTTGGGCGCCAATTAATTTGTAACGAAAAATAAATAAGGAAAAGGGGCAAATAATAAAATAAATCCTAGTGGGGATGAATCCAGGTATTTAGGGGAAAGAAAAGCAAAAAAAAAAAACAACTGAGATACATTTATTTGGGAACTAATTATTAAAAAGACATGGGGCTTCCTACACAGCATAAAAAGAAAAATATTTACTAATAAAAAAAGAAAAAGGGAATGATAAATTAAACGTCCTCTCCTACCTAAGGCATGCCAAAAGAAAAAAAACGAAAACAGAGCCACAGACTTTGCAGAGACGTTCGAGTTTCTTCGAGCTTCGTTCGAACCGTTGCAGGAACGTACTCACGCGGGAAGGGAGCAAGGAACTGAAGGAGAACCCAATTTTTGACGGGAACACGCGCCAGGCAAATCCAACAGGAAAAACGGGAGAAGGACGAAACGGCCTAACCTTCCTTCCGTAACCTTTCTTCTCAACAGTTTTGTTCCTTGCAGCTAAATGGTTCAAGGGTTTTACGTAGCCCTACCCCGAAACTGATTTTGTCGGATATCACGTCACAACTTTCACTGTGCAGTAAAACAGTTTTTTAGTTTTTCCCATTCTGTGATGCAAGAAAGGGAGGCGTTATCAATTGAAATTCTAGTTTAAGAACAGTTTGGATTAGTCAGTTGAGTGAATATCGCTGAATGTACGTCGCCCTGGGGAAAGTGCGTGTACACAGTTGGGTAATATCCTTTTAGTTTAATGACATGGTTTGACACACGTTATAAACATATACACAAAAACTGAGCATTTTCATGAAGTAGTTCGGGAGGAATCGAAATCGGTTCTTAAATGAACCACTTGACTCTGGTCGAGCCCACGAAGCGTTACGCGGTTCGGAAAATGATCCTTTCAGTCGTCGGTCGTTACTTGCGGTCGTATCTCGCTCCTCTTTTCCCGACCAGCTTATTTGCTTTGGCAGCCTAAACAACAAACTAAACTAGAGCCGAGAAATCGGATCATTTTCTTTGGACGAAGTTGTAACGATTCCTGCGGTCTCTTGTCCGACCGCTAGCGCTAATTGGAACTGTTCGCTCTCCAAACAAGCGGTTTCCATTTTCTGGAGAATTAAAGACGGATAAGCGGCGCGGTTGGTTCGAACCTGAAGAGAAATTAGCAGTTGAATTGAGAACCTGCTGTGGTGGAAACTGTTGTTCAGGTTCCAAAATCGCCTTCGTAATGACGGTTTTGAACGGACCATAGGTGAAGTGGGATTATGAAGGAGAAGGTAGGTTGTTTCAGAAGTAGCTGAAGGCAGAGCACTGCTTGAGTTTGTTCTTCAACTACGCAAGATGGCACTGAACTGAGCAAGTGCACAGTGCTTTCTATCAGGCGACATTGCACGAATCACATGCACTTTCACGCCAGCCCAGCAATCTCGCCAGTGGTAATCGTTGTGAGTAGCTCCATCGTGTGACGCACAGTTTCTCTCTAACTACTGTAGGCAGATCCCAAAGGCTGGCGCACACAGAACCCCCAGAGAATAGGAAGAGCTCGACAGGGGGACGTGACAAGCAAGAGTTTCGGGCCATTGGAAAAGCCGATTCATGGCGTACTTCTATGTGCAGCTTCACTTCTGTCTCTTAATGGCTAACCACGTGCTGCATCTGTGCAGTTCTGACAACAGTGAGCAACGATTATTGGAATAGCAGCCAAACCTACCAGCATCGACTGCTCTTAAGGAAGCCTACAAGCGTTTCGTCCGGTTTACAAAAAAGGACATGGCAAAGAAACGCGGTCACCGTGAAACTTGCCACCCAAGTAAATAGATAGATCAGGCAAAAAAGCAGATGAAGAACTATTCCCAGATGGTATGGGAGTCGGGGGAGTCCACCGGGAAACTGATAAAGTGACAAAACCTGTCGTACCTCCACAGGTTCACGTATTAGTGGCCGGCCTCTTGCATGACATCCAAACCGCAACGTTCATGACAGTCGACTGATATAATTCTCCCCGAGGGTTCTGGAACAGACTTGTGTCCACTGCACGCAAACAAACTACTAACAAACAACGAGTTAACTGCTGAGACTAACGCCCAAAATTGACTTTCTTGTCCCATGTCGCTCAACCCGTTCACATCTTCTAGTCCGCACGCTCTTGTCACCTTGAAGCTGTATAATGATCTGCCCACACGCTAGACTCTTCCTATTCTTCGCCTCGTTCTTGTGCTACCATCCAAACTTAGGCCATTCCAGGCTGGAGAGTCTGCACGTAAAACTGAGGAAACAAGACTGCCTCTTTGTAACTACAAACAATAATGAGCGAAGGTTGTTGAACGAGCAGTAACAACTGCCGACTAACTCCAAGGAGGCTTTTAACGCTAGATCCTGATTACGAGGGAGGTAATCACTAAAAAGTGTGTTCACAACTGAACTATCCTTTCGACACTTGTCACCAAAGCCATCTCTTATAACCAGAGATTAAGTATAATTGTAGGTATCCCCACTAGCCTACCCTGTTCTTGGCTCGTTTTGTGCTATGCACTCCATACCAAGACACAGTTTTTAATGTAACCCGGAGTTTATCTGTTTCTATTCTACTTCCTCCTGAAACTGCAGTAAGCGCCCTACTATATTCGGTAGGTCAGGAGAATGCCTGGACCCACCCATGTTCCAATTACTACAGATGTGTTGAGACCATTGGCATCCACAACGTTAGAATCTCTTCAGACATCTCTTCTCCTTCAGACAGAATCCCCAGCCTTCCATCAAAGGTAGCTTCTGAAGGACGGTCAGTAGGGTCTTGAGTGCTTTTTAACGCTATCTCCGACCCCGCATAAACTGGACGGCACCAGAATTAACCCCAAATATCCCTCCAATCCACCATTGGCGAGCCCCAACCAGAACCTGCGAGAAGGGGGGGAATCACGCCCCCCCCCCCACTATGCACTCCATATCAAGACAACCTTCTTCAACCTCCACACATACAGACCGTTTTGCGACGTACAACGTTTTTGGACTCAGGAAACGAATTCGATTGAAAACCCCAATGTTTTTTTTTCTTCGGCCATTTACTTGTCTCCAATGTTTTGCCCATAATCGCGTGAATTATAATTTCCTATAATACGAGCACTATTCCCAGCTTTCTAGAGCCGAAGGGGACCTAAACTGTTCAGAAAAAGATAGCCATTCATTCTCCCTACTTCGGGGTTCATTGTGCCGTGTTCACTGGCTCTGTACCCGCCAGTGCTAACGTAATAATCACTGGGTGGAAAAATTAGAGGAAAATAAGTCTCATGGTAATTCATTCGTTTCGCTGCAAGATTTCCCAGGCAGAAAATGCTCCTTTACGTTATTCATTTAACTACATCAATTATTTATATTGTTAACTCAAACAACTAATTTCCATACTTTTGTTTTTATTTTTAGAATCGGAAGATTTTGGCGTTAAACGCAATTTCAACGTCTGCTGCGTCGCCTCAGGCCAAAAGATAATAACATCTCTCAAGAACAAGTAGCATTTGCGTGACTGACAACTGCAATCAGATCTGCGAGCTGATTAGGGCTCTGCGATGCATCACGAGGGGCTGTCTACCGGTCTTGACAGGTATTTCCGTGTTTACGGAGTCTGGAAGACGCGATTTCAACGGAGAGTTGCAGTTCGTTGCACCGTTGTTTATAAACATTTTTTTGGAGGAGAAAACCAACTACAGTCTGCTTCACAAAATGAGACTTGTTGAGCGCACCTGCTCATAGGTCTCTGGACCTTCGGATTACTCGTGAGGAATTTCCCGGAATAAATTTACGCCAACTTTCTAGCTCCCGATTCTCCTTCGGGACTCGTTGAGCCATTTCATTAATTTCGTCCTTTCTACCTTCAGAAAAAATGGTCAACTTCATTCAGCAGAGTCAGTCAACCTTCTTACTGTCTCCTAACGGAAGGAGTTCCAATTTTATTCGGGGTCATACCATTCCTTTTCCTCTTCTCATCTCGAAATCTGTTTAGTTACGTATAATTTCGGTTCCATCGTTTTTCGTTACCATTACAGGTTAATTCATAAGAGCTTTAGTTATATTTAATGCGATTTTACTTCAAGTTTTAGTTTTCTCGGATGGTGCGGAAAACTACGATCAGTTTATAATTTGAAAGCAGAACGGGGAGCTCGATGTGCCTGTGTGATATCGCCTGCCTCAAAATGCACCTTTCCCTGCTGCTCAGAATTACCACGAACAAAGGTTGTTGGTATATGTTGTTGTAGTACGGTTGTTTGTAAAGGGTGTTCGGTTTGACATTGTTTGACAGGTCTGACATGACAACTCGAGGAAGCCCGTTTAAGTTCCACATGCAACACAATCAACTTTTTCTAAACTGTAGAACGTTAATCCTCCTAGCCCTCATACTCGTAGGTCACCTTATCTAATGCATCGAATTATTTTGATACAAAGAAGTTGCATTTGTCGCGTCCAGATGTGAAATCCGTCGCGGTAGTGAATAAATTTAAGAATAAAAGTCACTTTTACTCGGGCAAATTTCTGCATGGGAGTTTTTGAACGGCTGCCTTGAGGAGAATGGAGTACTTAACTCCAGACAGTTCAGTTTCGAAAGATGACGAGTACGGAGGACGCAATCGATCTTCACACTAGAGAAATAACCGGATCCCTGGATTCGGAGCAAAAGGTTATTGGTACCTACAAATAGTTAATGAAGTCCTTCGATACCGTCACTCATGTTAAGCACGTTCAAGAAGTAAAGGGTACAGCGCAAATTAGGTTAGTATCGGTTCAAGTATAAGTGACGAACACGACTGTTCTCTTGGAATTCCACAGTTGGGTCCGGTACACTTTATTCTCTTTATCAATCGACTGTTCAAGAGGGTGGGAGAATAAGCAAATCGTTTATCGATGACACTCCTTTGATAGAAACTAGTGAAAATAGGGAACTAACGAAGGACAGAGCTGAGAGATACCTCTCCGACGTTTTGAAATGCCTTTCAGAGCTGGGATGAAATCGAATTGAAACACGTTTTATCGCATTTGCAGCTCCCAACGAGAATATCTGCCTTCAGAGATATGAGAAAACTCACTCATAACTGTTTGGCGATTGACTCTTGCGATTGCCCGGGTATTATATATAAACGTTGTGCGACTAAGACAGAGATGAGAGAAAAACTGTTATAGAAAGATTGGAAACTGTTCGCCAATCGACTTGAATCGCACGTTTTATTTCGCAATCTTAAATTCTGTTCTGATGAACCCGCCAAGGAGGAAGCAGCGGACAGCTAATCGAATCACTTTTCTTTATTCGAAAGAGGCTTATTAAAGTTTTCCTTAACAGAAATACAAGACACGCTACAACGTTTATTTTTCAGGTGCTTCGAGTGCTGGCGGTAAGTGAACTTATTGAAAGGGCAACAATTATTCAAATATGTAAGGCTAAACAATTGTTGCTAATGAAAGTATTCAGCAGCTCTACAACCAGAACTAGCCTTCAATGTTTCTTTAAACTCCCACTTCGATTATCCATCCACCTACGGCAACATGTTTATGACGACTGAGAAATTCTTTTGTTTAATGGGCTTCCCCTAGAAATAAGGAAAATTATAGTCTTTACTCTTTCAAGAACCATCTTTGTGCAAGTAGCACTTTATTTTGACGCGTTTTGCCTTGGTTCCATTCATTACGCCATTTTTACATTGCCTGCATCACACGGAATCTTATGGTTGTATGGATTGATCTCTATTTGTAAGCCCTTGTAATGTAATTAATGCACCTTGTAAATCATTACGCATTATTAAGAGCACTATTTATTATTTTCTCGGTTAGTAACGCGAATTGTCATAGTTAGCAACTCCTTAAGTGCAAGTCTGTCTTAAAGAAGGGCATACTATTGTACTATTTCACTTATTACCCGTGTACTTTTTTGAAGAAATTCGTTTATAAAAATAAATAAAGTGACGAATAGAACGCTCCAACAAAACAAACTTTCCTGAACTGTTTGCTACTCAAGTAGTTTGATCTCAGAAACTAATGGCGAACGAGGTCGAGCCCAGACTCGCCGTTTCAAGGCTTCGACACTCAAACAAGTCCGCGGACGATAGGATCTAATTGTCCTGTGTCGTGAACTAGCGGTTGCAATCTCCCCCTCCACCTACCGCAACCAGTAATCAAAAACGTGAGTGTTAATTCATTTGCTGAGACGTTTCGATTTAGATTTTCCGATAGTCCAGTATTAAACATTGAGAGCGTATTTTTCCGAAGCGAAAATTATTTGCTCGGGTACAACCAAAATTAGAAAGAAAAGGAAGTGGTTAATTGGTGTTGGTTCTACGCAGTTCTGATATTAAATCAAGAGGGGTAGCAAATTACTGTAACGTGAAACATCGAATGAGAATGAGGCTGCATGAGCATCCTCATCATGCAAGGGGTAACACTGAATGCCCAATTACGATCTGTGCTCACTAACGTGGCCCTACACAGCGGTCTCAAAACAGGTTGAGAAAATGTCTAGTTGATAAATGTTGTATGAGACCATAGTTATTAGGTTACTGACAAACTCACCCCACTGAAGTGGCCGAGCTTCAGAATTCAAAATATTGACTCACCTGCGAACAAAAAAACCATTATATATCAGATATTTTCCATATAAATCCCACTGATGTGGCATAAGGGTTCTCGCGATGGTAGTACAGTAACTTACCACGGAAGAAACATGTTGAGGCTTATTAAATTGTAAGGGGCAATGCACAAAATAAATGAAATATGTGTGACTGTGTGACAAACACATTGAAATCTATCTTTTTTGTCGCAAGATTTTCCTTGCAATTACAGAACAGTAAACACGAACCTTATTTAAAATACATCGTGCTGTTTGTCTCATAAACTACCGTATGCAGGCTAGTCAATGGAGGTCGCGAGTATATTACGACACGCACACTACCAGATTGAGGAAAGTAGTGTGATGCGTAGCGCAGCATATATTTTACTGTCACGCTCTGCAGGGGCCAGAAATGAAGCATTACAACGTGTGTGTGTGGACATAGCAATGAGAGATGTTGGTAATTGGAGGGGCTAATGGCCATGCTCCAGCCTCATCAGCCGCCACACTTCCATCTACAACGAAAAGCGTGTCCGCAAACCCTCGACTATCGACGTGAGGTCACTCGTCAACACCTTTACAACATCGGCCCATCTCTTCTTTCGCAGGAAATCGTCGAATTGTTGGCTCAAACGGAGGGTTTCTGTCGGCTCAACCCTTCAAATTCCCCTCGACGGGGCGAAGGGCAACTGAACGCCCGGTGATTTCAACGCTCTTACGCGCAGTTAATGCGGTTGTTTGCCTTCGAAACCTCCGGCTCGAGCAGATGCGCCGGTCAATTCACCTCCAATCGGAAATCCCTCGCTGTAATTTAAGTCGTCAGCGCCTCGAGACGTCGAACCGCCGCTTCCAATTCGAAATGTACACAAAAGTCCGGAGGTTGCTGTTGTGCAGAGGGATTGAGGGTGGAGAGCGGAGAGTGGAGATCGTGAGCGGCGGTGAACGTAATAGAATAAGACGAGTAACGACGCGAAAAAGCTCTGGCAAATCGCTCCGCTTTTCTTCGATTTCTCCCTCCTAATCAGCTTTCACATTAAAGGAAACGATTCAGAATGGTAAGATGAGGAAGGCGGAGCAGCGTCGATTCAGAAATTGTGATGGAGGTGCGCAATGCCGAAGAGAACGGAGAGGAGGGTTTTTCTATCGGGTTTGTGGAGCCCAATTGTCTCAGATCAGCACGTTCCGACTCTAATGGGCCGTTCCGTGTTTTGCGGTTGTCGTTCTGTTTGCTCTGATTTGCTTCTTCCCCTACGATCTCGTTTTTTCTTCCGTCTACACGACTTTTATGAGCCGCTGCTTCGATCCTCGACGTACTCGTTACCAGTCGACGTACTCGTTACCTACCAGTCGACGTGCTCCCATTAGGAGGTATTTCGGGCCCCGTTTTCCCCTCCGGCCAATTACCTTGAGGTGGATGGTCCTGGTTTGGGCGCGATGGTCGGGGAGGGGGCCTCAATGAGCCACAAAATGTCGTACCCAATCACATATTTCAAAATTGAATTATTTCAGTACCTTACAAACCACTCTTTATTCTGTAGAAATCAAGTGTACAACGAATCTTGTTTTAGTTTAAATCAAAATTTTAAAAAAACTTACTTATGAACGCTTAGACCAGCAACACACGTGCATGACTCCGTTTCGTGGATGTCGATGAGCAGCTTATATTTATTGGATATATGAGGAGCTTATAGTTCTTAGCAGCACCGACAACCTCTTCTGCCTCCAGGACTTTGGGGGTATCACTTTGACAGTACAAACACATTCTACATCCACCCCTTGCAGAATCTTCAGCCCTGTGCCTGTAACTTACCAACATCGGTTTGGTTTTATCCATAGTGGACAGTGCCCTATAAGCAGACCGCATATATAAAATGTTATCCCCCCCCCCAGGGGTTCCCTCGATCTCTTCTTGGGAAGACCGACAAGTAACTTAAGTACTAAAATTTCGAGAGCACCAAAGGAAGCACGAGCAACGAGGAAGCAATTGACAATTGGGGGTCGAAAAGGACACCAAAATTACGAATTCATTGCCCAGTTTGGTGTTGGAATGCCATAAGGTGATAAGAGGAGTGGGGGGAAAGTAGAGACAGATCACTTCCCAGGGTCAAGGGGGAACCCCCACACAGAACACCAATCGACGAAGTGCAATAGAATATTCTGACATCGTTGCTAAGACTACGCAAATCCTGCAAAGAAAAGAGCTGAGGTAATACCTCAGAGGAACTACGGAAGGAGCAACTAAAGGATTAGAGAATACAGTCAGTGCAATTAAAAATTCAATTACCCTGGTACCACACAAATTACACTTGTTTCTTTGGTATAAACGAATTCCATTATCCTTCCCATGACCCTACGTTCCATTTTGTCACAAAGCAGCAATCTCACCAAGATTTCAGACTCACTGATCACGGCTGCTCTGCTCAGTAGCCAGTCACTGCACTGCAGTCT
Source organism: Pachypeltis micranthus (assembly GCA_020466155.1). NCBI lineage: Eukaryota > Metazoa > Arthropoda > Insecta > Hemiptera > Miridae > Pachypeltis > Pachypeltis micranthus. Next base: position 30,744,784 of record CM035769.1, read on the forward strand.
TACCAGGATCGCCTAATTTTCCAGACCCTATGGGGCTGGTAGAAGAACTAGAAACCGAACCGTATGAGTGCGTGGCACCTCTTTACGGAGATCCATTTAAATAATGATGTTCAGAGAAAGAGAGTTAGTGAATTGACAGTGACAGTTAAATGGAATGAAGGGAGAAACTTCCAGCCCCTAGCAGGTTTAGCCGGAGTCATTTCCGTTTTTCACAGGTCGGAATAACAGGAATAAGAGTCAATTTCGGGAACCCAAGATGGAATTACGTCGGACAGAAGGCGGGTTCTGAGGAACGTGAAGCTCTCGAGAGCTACAAGACTATTTTGATACGGGCGACCGGCAGTTATGATTAAAGGCAATCAAGTAATTTACACACCTAACAAGATGAGGCACGTCCTGAGTGTCGAACTCGGGTTCTTTATCTACAGCCGGTTAATTAGCAGTGAGATTACATTCGTTTCCGTTTTTCCGTTAGAGCACTTCATGACACCCCGAAGTGGAAGATGGAAAGCGCCTCTATCGCGTCGGAATCAGCCAACGCCTGGCTGGAAGGGCAATTGCCATGACTTCCCCCAAGGCCGTCCCGTCTTAAGGGATGCGGATCCCGTTGCCTTTTAAAGCCTCAACGACTTCCCCCAAACTCCTCTCGTTTGTAGAGCTTTAAAGCGAATTCCCATCCACCACCTTTAAGCAAATTCAATAGTGTTAACACATTTTCCAAATTACATTTCATTTCTCGGCATTTACGAATCTCATATTTTAGCATTTTAGATAAGACCTTAATAACCCGCAAAGATTTGTATAGAAGCAAGCGAGAAAGTAGAAAATAACAAAGAATAGTTTGATTTAGGAAATGTTCAAAATTCATAAAATATTGGGTATGATCCAAATTTAGGTGTGAGGTGTTTATTTCGACGAGCTTTTATCAGAACAACCCTGTCGACATCCCAAACTGTCGAAGAGACCGTGATCTACATACATTCCTTAAACACTGGGGCTGACAGCAAACGTTTGAGTTTCCTTTATATCTTGAAGTGGCCAAAGCATGACAACAAATTACTGTAGCGTTATGAAGTTGTTGGTAGTCGAATAGGCTACCTACGTGATGGGAATCTAACGATTGTCGTAAGCAATTAGTAGCAGCCCGAGAAATTTCCAGTATGTAATGGTAACTTAATGAAGATATATAAATAGAGGTGACCCAATATATGCTGGCACATTAAGGCCTATTAGTTTCTATATAGCGCTCCTTTCTACAAATTCATTATAAACTGAAAGAAAAACAGATTTGATTAGTTGGTCGAGTGATTAGAATCATTGAATGTGTGTCATTGTTATTATGCAGATCAAACTAGCTGGGTCTTTGACCTTCAATATATCGGCACTCACACTTGATGGCACTCACTGGACCACCAATGGAAAGTCATTGTTTCCCCCAACACCTTTCTATCTCAACCCTTTTGTTTGTACCTGTGGAAGTCCAACTCAGTCATTTCCGATTGACAACGCCCCTTTCCTGGACTTCCCCAACTACCTTTTCCCACCCCTCAATTTTAGATTACTCTACACTAAACATAGCTCCTTCCAAAAGTCAGTCAACCTTCAGCACTCGCCAACAACAGTCGTGCCCCAGTTCTCCCAACTCATTCGCCTCTCAATTCTCATGCTACTCACAACTCTCCCTCTTTTTCGGCCTGTGTTGGATACAGCCTCGACTCCTGCTGGCAGCTGAAATGAGGAGGTCTGTCGAAGAGAGGATGCAACTGTGGCTGAAACTGGACTGTCAATGGATAATGAATTTTGTTATAATTTTTTGATTTATAATGTGGCAGGTCTTTCTAGTAAAAAGAATGACTTTTCTTTTATTAATTTTGTCAAATCTTTTCAGGTATTTATTCTCATAGAAACGCATGTAACTGAATGTGCTGAGTCAATTTACGCTAATTATTTCCCCGAGTTCGAAGTTAGCTGGATGCATGCTGAAAAGAGGAGTAATGTTGGAAGAGCCAGTGGTGGTATTTTAGTGGCTGTTAAAAAAGGGCGAGGCAACATGAATATAGTGAGTCTAGATGGAGCCATTGTTGTTAAGTTTACTTGTGCCGGGGCCACTGTATATCTTGTGCCTGTTTATTTAAATTGCAACGACTGGGAAGTCGATTTTCGGAAGCTTAGCGATTTGTTGTTCGACAATGCTGAATTTAACTACATTATTGCAGGGGATTTCAATGTCTGAATAGGTTCAGAGCAGGATCTGTCGGAGTCTCCATCTCTCAACATGGGCCTATTGGATTTTGTGCGAAGCTCGAAGGACAATGTTGTGAATACGCGCGGGAATAAATTCTTGGATCTCTGCTATTGTATTGGACTAGTGGTTCTCAACTGGCGCTTAAAAGTGATGGTGACGGCGAGTTAACATTCATTTCGCATCGAAGAGTTCCAGTGTGCGACTTGGCTTGCGCGTCACTGAATATTTTACCACACTTGATCGATTTTCAAGTTTTGGAAAAGAATTATTCAGATCATATACCCATTGCCTTTTCAATCCGTTCAGGCGGTTCACATCCGGTTGTTCCTATGCTTCCTCGATTGAGATGGAACCCAAGGCGTAAGGAGAGGTACAATGAGCAATTGAAGGATGCAGTTCCAGTTCTCGACCAGCTTGGCGGTGATGGTGACGTGGAGGAGTGGGCGAAGGCAATAGTCGACACAGTAAGGAGTTCGGCTGAGTTGAACACCGAAAAGACAGTGGCTCTAAATAAACCCTGGTTTGACTGGGAATGCCAGAAAGAGAGGTCCAAATCCATGAATCTGCTGCGGCTGTTTCGGAAAACCAATTCGGTATTACGTAAGAACCAATTCGGCATATAAGTTGTTAGTTTCTACGAAAAAGAGAGAGTTTTTTGTTAATCCATCAGGAAGATTTAAGGCAGTACGGGATAGTAAAGAGCTCTGGCAGCTTGTCAAGGTTTTTAAAAAGTCCACACCTAACTCCCAAACAGCTATTTCACCTTCAGAGTGGGTGAGCCATTTCAGTACTCTGCTGAACCCAAGTGATACAGGTGGTATGGTTTATTTCGTTGAGCCAAATTTCACCTGCCCTCACGGTAGATGAATTGAACCGAGTTCTGAGCATGGTCAAGGAAAACAAAGCACCTGGCTGCGATGGAATTCCCTTTGAATTTTATAAGTATTCGTGCCACGAATTTCAGGAAATATGCTTTAATTGCATATTTAGCTCTGGGATTGTGCCGTGTTCATTCAAGGAGACAATGATCTTCCCACTTCATAAGAAGGGCGACCCAATGGATGCTGCAAACTTTAGAGGGCTCTCCTTCATAAACTGTTTGGCTAAACTCCTGTCTTGCTTGCTAGCAAATCGTCTGACTGATTTTGTGGAGGACTGGGAGATCCTGACCGAGTGCCAGTCTGGCTTTCGTCGTGGGTACTCTACGGTTGATTCAATTTTTGTCTTGACGGGGTTAGTGGAGCTTCGCCTGTGCCTTTATGCTTTTTTTGTGGACCTCACAGCTGCGTTTGACCGGGTTTGCAGGGAATATCTGTTTTGTAGGTTGTTTGATGTGGGGATTTCACCGAAGTTCATTGTCATGCTACGCAGTCTCTGTAGTGACGTGTCATGGTGATGGTAGAACACATAATTTCAGTGTAGGTTCTGGAGTGAGGCAGGGTTGTCTCTTTGCGCTGTTTGTCAATGACTTGGAAAATGAATTGAAGCATGGTGTGACAGTTGGTGGTACCGATATTAGGGTGCTTCTCTATGCGGATGACCTGGTGATTTTGGCGGACACCCCTGTGAGGCTTCAGGCAAACATTGACTTGCTGAAGAACTACTGTGATCGATGGGATCTTTCGGTGAACAGCAAAGTGGAAACTGTAAACCAATACACTTATTTAGGAGTTACCCTTACTCCAAGGCTCTCATTCAGCAAGCATTTAAAGCAAAAGGTTGCTTCTGCAAGAACGACCATGAATTATGTGTGGGGAGGAGCTTTTTCCAATCCGGGTATTCCACTCTCTGTTAAGATGGAAATATTCAATGCCATAGTGAAGGCGATACTCTGCTATGCCCCTCAGGTGTGGGGGTTTAAGGAGTATGCAGCTGTTGAGGGTGTCCAGATGCTGTTTGTCAGGAAACTTTTTTATCTCCCCCAGTGGACACCAAATTATATAATCTACCTGGAAACTGAGCTGAATACACTGTCAGCATTTACATTGCGATTACAATTGCATTATCTGCTGAGGATAACAAAGATGGCGAACTCTCGTCTCCCTAGAATCGTAGCGTCTGAAATAATTAGAAAAGGATTGTTCTGGGCAAAGCAGTGGGCTGTGTTGGCATCAAGGTACGGGGTTTCTTGTAATTTGTCTTCGTTGGACTGGAAGATTGTGAAGATGCTAAAGTTAACCTACCTGTTAGGTGAGTCCGTCTCCGTGGCTTTAATACTGTGAAGATGGATGGAGAGAGAATCCTCAGTGAATATGTGAAGGAAAGAAGGGCGCAGTTTCGTCAGCGGGCGATGGACTCCGACGCATTCACGTTATCCCGCGAGCTGAATCCTAACAGGAGGTGCGCGAGTCTAGTTTCCAGCTCCGAGGTGCCGCTCTCCACAGCCAGATGGGCGTTCAAGGTTCGTGCGGAGACGCTGGTATTGAACGCTAAGCCATATGCAGCTGACCTAAGGGATGAGTGCTCAATGGGTAATCTTCATGCACGAGAGGATGTCTTCCACTTTTTATGTGTATGCCCAATACGTGCCGAGTTTCGAGTCGTGGTGTTTGGAAGGCCGGCACTTTCGCGCGATGAGGCACTGGTGCTCCTTGATGGTCCTGATTGGTCGGGTCTTGCCCGTTACTGTAGATTGGCCTGGCGTTATAGGCATAGTCTTATCAGGGAATTTAATTACGGTTAATTTTGTAAAATATCTATCGTAAAATTTTCTTTCCCCCTTTAACAAATATTAGTCTTAAGATAATTTGAATCGGGCCCGATGCTCCGGCGGACGGTTTTAAAACCATGTCGTAAGGTTTATTTATTGTCATGAAAGGTAAAATTAATTTGTTTTATGTAATAAACTATTTTCTTCTTCTTCTTCTCTCCCTCTTTTTCTCCCTCCACCTAGTGTTTCACAACCAGTTCACATGTATTGAGGTTTCCTTTATACACTCTCACTCAAACTGACATCGTTATTCAGTCAAGTGTAATACAACCCTCACTCACGCTCACTACATCCATTTATTTCTCAGTTTCAAGCTCCCCCATTCGTGCGCCCAATAGTTATGCTTTTGCAAAATAACCTGCTGAACCCAAACGGCTGTTTTCTATTTGAAACAGTTTCAATTTATATTTGAAGCATTCTCATTTAGAATCAGTAAAGGAAGGGCCTTGCTGGCCATCTCTTGTCATTGGCATTGGACTCCATCGATGTTTCAAGCAGCAGGCTCTCTCTGGATCAGAATCGAGCGAACTGCCGAATCTAAACCACTCCTAAACATCGGTATACCTAGTCAGTGGTTAGTAGAGTTTATTACTCTACTTCCACTTTAAAAATTGTCGCTTAAAGGGCGATGTGCTTCAAATTAGGGTGTATTGTAGAGGTGACAGTGTACTGTGTTATTAAGAAGTTTAATAGACCTCCGTGGTATAATATCGTGATGCTATGTGAAGTCAGTGGGTACCTACGAGATTGTGCGGGGATGCTTATAGAGTTACAATGTCTTTCAGATTGCTGCATCTTTTAATTTTTAATGCCTATGTCATTGAAAACCAGGAGATTGCTTTTCAAGTACTCTAACCTATTAAATAGTGGTAGTCTCTGGATTGTGACTGAGAGAGATTAATTCTTTCGTGAAGGCCGTGGCTGTGGATCGATAGGTGTATGTGAAATTGTGGTAGTGATTCTTATTAAATGACTCGTCTTTCACATTCCGTTCAGATTTCAAACCCACGTATTATTTTAAAACAAACAGGAAGCAACGCCTAAGAGATCGCAATTCTGTCGTAAAGCTTTCAACCATCTTGAAAACTGAACGTGGGGGGATGCGTGTTTGGTTGTGATCGTGTGGCAGTTAGATCGTGATGACGTCGTCTCCTCATCACCGATCACCTCTCAATTCACTGATGAGTTGATGCGACGGCCGGAGGGTTTTAACGAGTTTTCAGGCGGTTTCACAAATAACCAGCAATTAATTTAATTCTCTGCGGAGGCTGACGACAGGAATTCGAAGGGCTTCGGAGGTGGCTTGGAAAGAGGGGGATCCTGATGTAGAGGAGGAAGGACGTTGATATCAACGGAAAACTTTGGACGGGCGCCTCATTACTCGGGATCCACGCAGATAATTGGACACTTTGAGACGAGGAATCGACAGGATCTACCTCGAGGGGCCGCTCCACGAACATGTCTTTAATAAGTTAACGACGGGGTCACGCGGCGCATTAAACACTTTCCTCGGCGAAATTGAGAAGAAGGTGCCTTTGAAAAGATTAACGTCTAATCTAAACAGAGTTGGGGATCCGGCTCAGCAGCTTCTCGTCCGCCCTCGACGCCTTGACGTTGAAAACGAGTCAAATTGCCGGTTAAATCCTTCAACTGCTCGAGAACGAGGGCTGTTTTATTTCAGACATAACCCGCCGCCTGTGATCACCTCATCCATCCCCTCGTTGCGTTGTTCCCATTGCTCTAAAAGAACTACTCTAAAGCTAGAAGCCAGATCTTACCGAACAAGTTCGTGCCTGAATACTGGTCTGATTCAGAAACCAATCCACGCTCAAAAACTGTGTTCTGTGGACATACTAATTGAAACCTGCAAAGAAATCGACTCGCATTTCCGTGACATTAGAGTCCCGATAGACATGAACGGATGGGGGGGGGGGAGTACTGCTGTGAATGGGCAAGTTAGCAGTACGTGGGAAGCGATACAGTGGCTGATGGAAACCCGTAACAAGTCAATGAATTCCCGAAATCCTAATTTTTCTCATTTGTTACTGTTCTTTTACTTCAGTACTTCAATACTTTTACTTTTACTGCGATACTGAAATGTGTAGAACTCGCCAGTATTTGCGATCAGAAGCTACTGAGAGTGATACATCTTTTTAGTTTGGACTAAGGCCACATAACCTGTCTTGACTGGGAATTACTGCGGTTACGTTAGCGAAAAGTGGTCTCCAATAGGGGAACTGTTACTTTCCTGTCAAAACCCTCATCGATAAAGCAGAGCTAATGCGGCAAATGAGTGTATCAGGAAATCGTGTTGGACGATTAGACGCCCGCAATGCAGTTAGAGCTAGGAAATGGAGAGTGATGGTGTGAGGAGGGGGGGGGGGTTGGCGCTCAGCTTGAAACGAAGAGGAGGAACAATAAGCGCAGGGGAGCGACGTAATGGGAAAGGCATCAGATGATGACTGGGGAATTGTGATGCCGGGGACAGTTTTTTTCTCTATTGACAAGGTGGAGCGCTCTCCTAATGGAAAGGTAACGACCTAATCAGTTATTTCAATAAGAGCTACATCAAGATACCACGTAACGACAGGCCTCAATATCTGCCGTAATAACGCGACATTTCTCCCTCTGGAAAACCACCGAAGAACTCCGGTTTTTCCCCGACGAGCCAACGAGAATCTGTTTCTCCAATAACCGCGGAAGACCTTCGTGAATCAGAAGCTACCGCGAGGAAACGGGAAATCATTTTTCATCTCATTGTGAGGGCCGTGTCATTAGCCGTCCTCCTCGAAAATGACGAGCTGTTTCATTTCGAAGGGGAGCGTTATCTGATGAACCGGACGAACTTTGGACGAACAAAAATATTTCGAGAGTCGTAATTTGCATTTCCGTGACGCAGTGGCCAATTAACCAGAATTATCTCTGAACGCGAGGGGAATTGAAAATTGTGCTCAATTGATTAACTGATGGAATGAAAAGAATGAAAACGGGAAGCGCGACGAAAAGTTTGAGAGTAACTGAGCTCTGAGGGACTGCAGTGATTGAGGGGGACAGCACTAATTATGAGGAGCAGATGTGGTAGTTATAACATGACAGTTCTATTCTCAGTTGCATCGTATTAACAACGTTATTAACAGCCTACGAGAAAAAAGTTCCCGCCTTGTCAGAATTAGTTTCACAATCTTCTTATATAAAACGCTAAATAAGTGCGTTTATCTGTCTGCCCGGTAAGCCATGAGAATCCGCTGCTACTCTGCTTAGTTCGGTCGATGGATGGGAACTCCATCCTGTCAGTTGCACTCCTGCAGAGCACTCTGACTGTGTACAAGACGCAACAAGTAATCACTAGGTATCTGTTTACCTAACGAGTAGTGGAAAGAGGTGAGTCAAATTGGCAATGTTGTATAGTGAGCCCTGGATAAACAACTAGTGAAAATAGAACCATCGTCAAAGGGGAAAAGCCATAGTAGAGAAAACTCTCCTTTCAATGGCCCAGAGGGCGGCAGGAACATACATTACACAATCAATCAACTCAGATCGCAACTCGTCCTTTTGTGGGACACTTTGAAGAATGAACTTGATAAACCCCATCGACTGAGACTTTGAAGTTACTGGGCAGTTGGAGAACCAAACAAGTCGTGTGTTACCGCTCGACTCTAAAATGAACGAAATCTTGATCTCCTGCAGGCTTCATCTAATAAAAGTAAATCGATACATCAGATGCTGACTACGATATCAGCCGATTCAGCCGACGGGAACGTACCTCACACAATCTTCATAGGAGGACTGTATCCTTTCGTATTGTAGTGAGTGTGTCCACCATCTACCAGCGAGCAAATGCCAGGAATCACCGGTGGACAATTTATAGGCTAAAAACTGTTCGAACCCTTCAGCACAAATAAGAGTTCCCCAGTTATGGCCAAGTTGCTGCAAAGTGCACTAAAAACGCTACACTGTTCTCGCCAAACAGCAACCTTACATATGCTCCAAAAAACTCGAGCGTGCTCTAGCAGGACTATCAGGACGACTCTGCGTAGTTTGTGCTCATGCGAACGCGAGATCACCACTGCGGGGACCCCCGGCTCTTGATGGGACGGGTGAAGCGTATTAAAAGCTCCTCAACAAGTATAGTTTGGTTGTTGCCAACCAACCCATGACTGAGGCGACTTATGGTGGCCTGGAGGAAGGTTGTGCATACATGTGACAGCTGTGTCTCACGCAGCAACGCAAAGAACAGACGAAAACATTCTTCGCAGCTGCGTGTAACGCGGTTCCAAATAGAGCCAGAATGATGCACCAGCTGACTGAAAGCCGAACTGCTTTCATCCAAGAGCAGAAGGCCTTCCACTGCGCCATTAAACGAGCCAAACGGCAAGGGTGGTGGAATTTTATGGAAGTGGAGAGCTCTAAGAACCCCTGGGGATTTTAAGTCCTCCAGAGGAAAAGCGAATGTAGAGCAAGTATCAAGTGCACAAAGTGATTCAGACTGGGCCTTTAGCACCGAAGGTTCGCTGGGAACCCTCCTTTCAATGGCCCAGAGGGCGGCAGACAGCTGATCATGAACCCTCCGAACGAGCCAGACATCGCATTGTGGACAACAGGCTGCCTCGGCCGGGCCCTAAAGCTCAACAAATCGTCTGGGCCAGACAATGTAGAAAGCAATACGCTACGGAAGACTGAGTGGACAATCTCCAGCGGCCTTCTTAATTTATTTAATGACTATCTGCAGGCCAGACAGTCGCCCAGTGGAAGTCTGCGCGAGCAGTCGTTCTTCAAAAGGGAGGCGACCGCAAATAGTCAGATCCGCGATCATGGAGGTACGCCTTCTTTCCATAATAGGCAAAACGATAGCAGTCAACTTGACGTTGCAGTCTCTGGAAGGAGTCTTTGGCCACAACCTCACAGACAATACGGATGTACAAAACCGACTAAGTACGTCGTAGCAGTTCTGGTTGACATCAGGAGAACGTTTGACAGGTCGCGTTTCTTCGAAGGTCTTCTCCGGATACTCATGGAGACTGGCTGCGAGCCATACGCCTATGGGGATGATCTGACTGTGCTGATCTGTGTTGGGAGGGTAACCAAACCTACCAGCATTGACTGCTACTAAGGAAGCCAATAGCCTTCACGCGCAGTTCGAACCGTTGCAGTAGTTTTCAGGGAAGACCATTCATTTTTTTTGAGAACTTCGGCTGTGTTGTAGATGTTCTTGGATTGCATTCTGTTAAACGAGTACCTTTTCCTATTGTATTTTAATATGTTGGTAATACGATTGTCACGAGGTTGTAAAAGTAATTGTTGGTTTCTAGGAAGGCGGAAGACTAATGCTGCCTATAGTTCAAGAGGATCCCGGTTGTACGTGATTTAGCGATAACAGAAACAGTATTTCACGAGCATCTTATCACAACAGCATTAATCACATCACTGACGTGAGACTTTTAGTTTGAGAAAGGACTTCATTGGTAGGACGAGTTATTTCTGGTACTGAATAGGAAGTGTAGCAGCGCCTTTCCCCACACTTTAACTTTGCATCGCACCAATCAGACTGAACAGAGCCGTTCCCATTGTTTGTTGCAGCTCTTACATAGACAGGCAGGCTGCCAGCATTGACAGGGAAACTCTCTATTTTCTTTTGTGCACCTTCCTCTTGACGACTTCCAGGTAGTTTCACATTAATTAAAGGCGCCCGGCTGAGCCTCCGAGGGGTTGTACCGTTTTTGCGTAATTATTTGCAGAGCGCTCTGCGTTGCCACTGACCTAAACTGTTCTCAGGGTTTTGTGTAGACGAAAAAAAGGTTCCTCAAGCCTCGGCGTTTTGAAACTCGACGTAAATTGGATTAGTTCGCAGGTCTAGACATTGTCCCGGCACCGCTTACGTCAATTTCTTGGGTCGTCGACCATTAAACTCATTTCCCTAATGATTGGTATTAGCGATCATTCCAAGGGGGATCAAACTAATGGAACTCAATAATCCGTAGCTCACTGCTCAACGTAATAGCGAGCACTTGATCACAAATGTGACGCAACCCTCAATTTGCTCCTTTCGGTCGGACGACCTCCATTCAAGTGTGGACGCAACGCTCTTAGTGAATTGTTCGATTACACGATCCAAAGAGTTGGGCGATAGGGTGGAAATTAGAGTCGAGCCAATTACACAGGTATTTATCTCGGTAACTAGTTTAACACTCGGCACCTTCGGCCCTGGAAAGGAAATTGTTTCCCGGCCTTAAACTGCCATAATTCCGCCTCATTTAATGGGATATAATTTGAAAAGTTCTCCGGTGGATTTATGATTGCGGGAGCTACTTTAAAATTGCTCTCGAGGGTGTTTTTAATATTAGAAATGCGAAGGCTCCTCTTTCCGAGCCCGTAGAAGAGGAGTTTCCTAATTAATTTGATAACTCATTCTGTTTCATGCCATGTGGCGGGCGCTTCTGTGGGGATGACCCGTTACTTCCTGATTACTTCCTCGTTGGATCGACTTCTAGATCCATTGCCCTTTCCATACGACCAGTGGCATCTTGGGAAGCCCTACCAATCCCCACGCCCCCATCGCCAGAGCATATGTTGTCTTCTCTAGGTGTCTAACACTCAAGGGCAACTGCCCACATCCCACAAAAAACCTCTAACTATACTCTGTTCAATCCCAAGTGCACCAAGCTTTGTTGTAATGAAAGAATACATCTGCAATTTATTTAATAATGCACCCACTGACCAATTAGACAAACCACCGTGTAGCAAGGAGGAAGCAGACAACAATGATTCTCAAAGTGAACGCTCAGATGGGAAGGAGAAAGTGTTTTGTGATAAAGATTGTGGATAGATGTAGAGCAGGAGAAAAGCTGCTTTAAAAAGAACAGACAGGGAATCAATGCAGTCTAGTGGAAGAAAGACGTCATAGCCACAAAACGTCAGGCGAACAGGCTAAGCCGTCGGACACTAGCTGAGCTAAATACTCCCCATTCATCCAGTGAAGAGGGAGTTGTTGAGCATATTCCTGCTACGAAGACTTACTGGAAAGCATCAGGAGTATACTCCAAGTAATCGATTTTCTCGTCTATAAAGACACAATTTTAGTCTAACTTCCACTATTTCTTCCCCGTGTGCAATTCATTTCTGGGATGACTTCACTTAACTCACTTCATCAACTTATCACCCCCCTAAATACCGTTCGATCGCTAATTTGACATAATTAAAATAATGGCTTCTCCCTATTTTTTACTAATTATCGACCAAATGTAGCTACTAACAGACCGTAACTGTGGCTGTTGATAACGTAACAGCCCGTTCGTCGCCTGCCTCTAGAATTATCCACCGGGCTCAACGGCGATTAGAGAGGAGCGAAACCAAAAAGGTAAAAAATTAATTTGACGGGACCGAGGTTTTTAACGGGGGGGAAAGGTGGTAATTATCAACTTTGATCAATTATGCAAAATCGGCCATCTGTTCCGCATAATTGTGACGTAAACGCATAGCGAGGGATTACCATTTTTAATGGCACCCCTTTAAATTTGTAATCAAGGCGAAATGGGTATTGATGTCGAACTGCAAATTAGGAGAATGGAAATCCCCGTTAAATTAAACTCGTAGCATTTTGATTAAGCTTGCAGTTTTAGCTCATTTATTTCCACTTCGGCTGTCAACTATGGCCTTTTCCAAAAACTTATCAGGTGAGCGGTGTAAAACTATGAAATGAATATGGGCGAAACACGAGTTGTATGCCTCCTTTAGCCTAGGCTTATTGAATCACGTCTTCTTCTGTTTCGTATACTCTTCAGTCATGTATCGTTGTAAAATAGTAAACGGATATGGCAATAAATAAATTAAGAAATGACGCTTTTCTAGATGCACCGACACCTAGACTATCCAATGCCAGTTCTATGGAGGAAGTCAACGCAGCCCTCGAAAGTCTACCCGTCGTCTCAAGTAAGGAATACCGCGCTGAGAATCAAACTACTAATTAAATTTAGGAGCAACGAGGTTGGTTTTGAGAAGTTGACAAAAAGCGGCCTCAATGCAGTGGCGTGTTCTGAAGACGTTTGTCATTAAGATAAGAATTGAAAGATTTCCTTCGGACCGCCTGGTAACGTTTTCTAATTTTTCCCCGGAACGCGGCTGTTGAAGTCCCGTGCCATAGGCTCCGCAGGCAGGAAGGATCTTTATTAGGGAGAAACACGAAGCGGCCTCCAAGACTTAACTCGTTTTCCTCGGCGATTAGATTAGTCCGGTATAAATACAGTTTTTCCCATAGCATGGAAGAAATAAGGTTTGATCGGTGAGTGTGATCAAGTATCGCCGGTAACAAGAAAGGAAAATTGGTCGTGCAGGCTCTGAAGCCATTTATCAAACAGCAGGCTGTCGAGCAATCACACAAGTCATGAGTCGACCAAAGGCTGATAAAATGGGTAACCAAAAAATACACATTCTTTCTTGCGCCGACTGGGTTTGGCGCTCAGGTTGTTAATAGGGAACGTTCCTAAACGTCTTTCCGTGTACAATTCGTCATCTCATGTAAACGGTTCACGTCAGTCGCCGAAAATAGTTAAGTTAAAAAAATGCGACAATATGCCCTGACGACCTTGTTTTCTATACCTTTCGACGTGGAAGTTGAGTGAACTTGTAGTGTATGGGGGAAGTTCGCTTTAGCCGCACTGTTTTGAGCCAAGCTGGTCTTTGGGATAGTCTATGCTATGAACGACATCTATCGATGCCTCTCAAACCACACCCTGAGCTTAAAACATTAGGAAGACTGTTGCCACACCTTATAATTATATTCTTGGTTTTATTTTTATATCATTTTTATAATTTTCGTTTACAAAGGATTACGTTTTTTTTTAAATTTATGTTATTTTGAATCAACTGGCAAAGACCAGACGACACACGCACATGGAAAGAATTGCCCAGCTCAGCAAAGGTCTGGCGCTCTCGTTTATCTCCTCCATCTATTAGTGTTCATCAGCGGATCTGGATACATTCTCCCCATTTTGAAGCCCATTACACCGGAAGATTAAGGTGAACCCTACGGAGCCTTCAGGGCGGAGTTGATTAGTTATTTTCGAAAGTTGGGCATTTTTACTGAAATTCGCCGTTTAATTTACTCGGGACTTAGTTTTTATTTTCAACATGTTGATTTTAAGTTTAATGTCATTTACCCTAGGGCCAACCATTTCATATTATATTTTAAAGACCGTTTCTTTGCTATTTGAAGAGCTCCTAAACGGCCGTAATAAAGGCACGGTATGCTTTTCGCCCACACTCAAGAGAAGGAACTCGAAAGCTCATGTTTCTACGTAAAACTTCAAGTTATGTTTTACTAGCTTATAAGAACTGAGTAAAAAATAAATGACGTTAGTAAGCTAGAAGACGTGGGGATGAGTAAATGTGTTTGATGCGTAGCACCAGGTATTCTCAAATGGCGTTGTTAAGACTCATTTCAGCAGATAGGTAACTTTCCTTTCTACTCCGTAGAGTTAAGCCATGTTCTTTCCACGTTGTCCCTGTATGAGGTGTTGGGGCTGGTGTTTCCCCGTCTTTCCAGCTCCCAACTTCCGTTGTCCGCGAATCCAGTCCCGTTTCAAACGAAAAATTCCTGCCCGTCCAAGACCGTTGAACTGCGCTAAAGAGAAAGCAAATCCACTGCATTGAGTCCAGGAAAGGCCAGGGCGAGTCAGGCAATTGAAACTTCATTAGCGGGCAAAAAGGAAGAAGGGCTGGGAGGGGAAAATGTATAGGGCTTGAGCGGTGAAGGCGGGGGGGATTTTCCGTTGAAGTCGTGGAGCGTCGAAGTAATCGACTTTGACTTACTCGTAGCCCCGAAGTTATCATCCTGAGTGGCTGGTTCGTCGAGGGGTTGGGATCGTCATTACATATCTGGAAGGGAGGGAGAGGGCTTTAAGTTGTCATTACGCGTCGTGCCATACGTGGGGTCACGACTAACAAACAGACAAGTGTTCAATTTTGTTACCTGACTCTTCCTAATAGCGTCAGAGACACAACATCTTGTGCCCGGGCGGTGGAACCTGTTTCCCACGAGCCCAACATTTTGAGACCGATCGCGAGTTGACTAACTGCTCAGTCACGTGTTGCGATTTGAGTCCGCAGTTACTGCCCGGAAAAACGTAATTTTTGGGCACTTAGGGAGAGAATATTGGGAACCTGAAAGGCTCAACGGACCTTTCTGTCATTTTAAACCGGACCCTTGTTTACTTGTAAGCTCATTGCTTGCTTATTGATACTTTCACTTTTGCAGTATTTGTGTACGAATGCGCCGCCTGCTCTAGAAGATAGACGGTGAATTATTTGTACACGGTCAAGATGCCCCAGTTCCTAAACCTTATAAAAAAAACCTGGCGCATCCAACAACAGTCCACGGACATTCGGCGATTTCAATCTAATCTTATATAAACCTTAACCGGAAGTTCTGTTTAGAAGGGCTTGATGTTCTGGAAGTTTTTAAGTTGCTCCTACTTATGTCACTACGCTTATTGAGCCCACGTGCCAAGAATTAATATATTACATTATCGCCTTTAGGGAGAAAACAAACTTAGATGTTTTGGTGACAAAGAAAACTAGTTAGTTTTGTAACAATTTTTCTCAACCCGTTATTTTCTCGTTTTGTGTTAACCTACCGGCTAGATTTCTAATTTGAGCCAATTTGGTTCAGCAATTTCCTCCTAGTCGAAAACACACACACTTCCTCGCTCACTTTTGATTAGAAAATACTTGGCATTGGTTTGAGTCGAATACCTACGTACCCTATCATACGATTCTCCCTACTTCCCATTGGATTGGGCTTTTATCTCGCATCACTTTATACAATAACGACGAATATAATCCTTCATGGAAGCCAATTCATTCTTCATACAACTTCATTCAAACGGGTAACACGCTCAGTCGTCTTTATTTTGAAAACGTATGAAATGCAGTATTTAGAGACCGCTGCAGTTTGTCATTCAGTCTTTGTGATAAATCGGTGAGGAACTAGAGAAGAATTCAAAATGCGGCAGTTAAAGATTGCACCATTTACTTCTTTTACGGAAAGAATAACAGGGAAGAGGGTGGAAGAGGGGAGAGAGGATCATCACATAATTCGTTTGGCAGGAAGAAATAGTGAGGGAGAGTTGAGAACGATGTCTCCGGTTGCCAAATGAACCGCAGCGAATACAATTTGTGTAACGTTCCGGCTGAGAACGTTCAAACAGTCTACGAAGAAAACGGAATGGAGTTAGGCAAAGTAAATCAGAGGGATATACCAGCAATGAAGAATCGTAAAACTGTCCGCCAGTCCCCCTTCCAGGAGCGGAGGCGTGACCGAGATTCAAATTAACGTCGCTAATGAGGAGCAGAACAAATAACCCAATGGGGGGGAGGGGGTGGTTGAAACGCTCTGAAAAGCGAAGACAGACCGTAAACCCCCTCATTGGATAGAGTTATAAGGGCACAAATTGGAGAAGGGTTGGGTTTAGTGAAGGGCTGAGCTCTGGTTTACAGGCAGATTGATTGTAATGTCTGGATTGCGTGTGTTCTTATCTCAGAAGGGGAGGTTGCGAGGGCTGATTGCCTGGCAGGAGTCACACAACCCTTACAACACACCTTCAAGTAAATTTCACCCCTGTTTCCTCTTCCACCCTTCATCCTTTCGCCGCAACTCGGTGACTGATCAATTTCAGTGCTCTTCTCCGTTTTCTTCCACTTGTTTGCTTCAGCTATGCATTGAGTTCGTTGTCTACCGTGATTTTGCCACTTTGTAACTATTCCCGACTCGTAGAGAGAAGCTGACAGAGTTCAACCTTGACCCACTGCAACTGCACACAATTAATCTGCTGGCATCAACGGGAACGAGAAGGCAGATGCTGAAGCAAGACGACCGACAGTACCCAGTGGAAGATTGAACAAATAGTATATACCAAACCTGGATTACAGGATTGAAACCGAACTAGGGAATCCTTTCAACCTAAACATCGTCGTAGGAAGTAGCAGTTTGTATATACACCCTGTTCATACTATTATCTCGCTGAAATAAACAATATATATTCAGTAGTAGTCCAAAGTTAGAACTTGCTGAGCGTGCCTAATTCGTAACGGTTTTATGCTATGCAAGGCCAATTAAAAAAGGGTTTTTAATTAATATATTTTAAAATTGTGCAGAACTAGACCCCGTCACTTCTGCTCTAATCGACTGCTGGTCCATTCACTGATAGAGCCAACATGGGAAACAGTACAGCTATTGGTGCCTTCAAGTATAGTCAGAAATCGAGCTCTTTAGCTCCCAAGAGACCTCAGTTTCGGGGGTTGGGATAAACTGGTACTACAACTAACGCTGACCTAAGCTTCCAGAGGGAACACTATGTGCACGTCCCGTCAGACATCATTAGTCATATGTACGCAGTTTTTATTATCGAATGATGGAGTCGTTTTCATCTTTTTCGTCGTTGTACGAAATGTGTGTCAATTTTGAAGTATAATTCGCTCCGCTTACCTCGCGGAGTCGATTACTTGGTTTGGTCAAATCCCCTACAAACTCGCTTACTGGCAAATTTCACGCATGACAACGAGAATATCTCACCAAATCCCCGCGTAAAATTTCGTGTCTAGCTAGAGTCAGGTGGTACAACAAAGTATTTCTCACTGAACCTAAATCACGTTAACCTTTCACTGAATCCCCGAGTTAATGAGCGTCTTGTCTTAGTGAATCTTCAACATAATCCTGTTTGACTGTAGTAAAAAACTAGTCAGATGCGTTCGTGGAAATATTATATTTTAGTTCATAACATGCCCAAATCACCCATTTGCTTCCAAAACCATCTTCCAGAGGTCCGGTTTGGCCAATTAATTAGAAACCGCAATCAGCTTTGCCAGAAGACCAAGAAAAAGAGGGGTAAAACGAAGCAAATAACTGGCTACAACGCAACTGGCTCTTTACAGGAGAGCCCGACGCTTCCAACGGGCCCAGAGCAGCGCGAGAACAAGTTTTCGCTTCCAAAGGCCGACCCAACCAATTATTAATTTTTCAAATACGTAGCACGGAGTCATTTTTGAAGCGGTTCAACAAAACATAATGGACAAGAAATTAATCGTTTAGGAGGGAAACGGAGTGGAGTGGGAAGGAGGTGGAGGAGGGAGGATGAGGGGGAAGGCAGAGGGGTTGCTCCGAGTTGTTTACGAGCCGTTAAGGTCAAGTTTTTTTTCGACGGTATTTTAGCCGTCCCATTGTGGACGACCTGCTATTGAAGGCTCCTGATGGGTTATTGAATGAGCTTCCTGTTCTTTGCTCCTGGTGGCTGGAGGAGGTAGGCGGGGGAAGGGAATGGGCAAGGGAAACTGGAAGGCCCTTCGATTCTCTGACGGGGGAGTAAAACTAATAATTTAAAGCAAACGATTTATTTTACGAGACAAGAAAGAAACAAATTTATGCTTCGGATGATTTTTTACGGCTTCCGTGAGGAGTCGAAATTTTCCACTTAATTGGCAGTTGCAAGACGAGACGAAGGAGCTTCTAATGTTTTCTAATTTTTTTGTTGTTTTTTTTAAATGAAATTCATGGGATTTGGAGTTCTCGATCGCGTTCTTCCTCCTCCAACCCATTTGCAATAAAATCGTTAATTCGATTCGATAATTAAGCTAATGCCGATTTGAATACCCGATCCAACAAGCTCTTAATGGTCTTGTAGATAAGTAGGACGCCGAAAAGAATGTTACTTGTAGCGACATTAATCGGGTGTTTTTGTGAGTACTAGAATCCAACCGTAGAGCGCATCGACAATTCTTACGTGGCACTTACTCCAGTGACTTTCGTCAGGGGGGGGGGGCGGACTTCACTGACCCAAGTTAACAGGGACTCCTTGATGCACTGTAAAACTACCAGTACACACTTAATAATTGAGTGAAACGTACAACAATTATGGAACTCGACGCACGTTCAACGAGAAAGGTTCAAGCTATCGATATAAGAGCCGTCTCAAATCTGAATTCACCAAGTGTTCGGTGGAATTGATTCAACTTTTCGCAACCCCAGTAAATTCGACGATTCGCCATAAATACGGGAGCTGTATCTTCGTTCAACGCATCGGGACGGAGAAGTTAACTGAATACAACAATACGATCAAAAACTATCACTTAAGGTTCGACAAATCTTCTTTTACGATTGTATCTCAGCTTGTGAGAAAAGGAGAGTATAGATTGCTGAAATAAGACACTATCAGATTGATCGAATTGCCCAGTTGGAGTTTAATGTAAATCATTAGAGCCGTTCTAAGTCAAAAATACCTGGTGCGTAGCAATACACAACTTTCCGCCACCCCCGTAATTTCGAACACCACCTACATATGCGGGCGCTATATCTTCTTCAACGCACTTCTACAGAAACATTTATGGATAACAAAATGTAGGGACTAGTTAGCTGAGAGTACTCCGTAAGTTTGATCGAAATCGTTGGAGCCGTTTTTCAGAAAATTGGAATACCGATAAATTAATATTCGTCAAATCTCCTTTTCTAAGTTAACTTGGCTTATATCTCCGTTCAACATATCTATACAGAAATAATTATAGAGAACGAAATGTGGGTATGGGTTACTAAAAGACCCTCCATTAGGATTTATCACATCAGGTGAAGAAGTTACCCTGGAATTTACGGAAATGTTCGAAAAAACGTTATTTTAGACACATTTTGAGTTTTATCTCTGTTCAATGGACTGTCAGAGGAACATTTATTGAGAATAATACGTAGGTATTAACTATTTTAAAACACCCTGTGAGTTTGGTGAAAATCGCTGAAGTCGTTTTGCCAAAAAGCGTAAAAGACCTATTTTTCCTTCATAGGCCTATATCTCCGTTCACCGTATTTTCATTGAGATACGTATGATGAAGAAAAGTTAGGTATTGATTAGTAGAAGATAATTTGAAAGTTTAATCAAAATCGTTACAGCCGTTTTTGAGAAAAATGCGAAAAACCCTAGTTATTGGTACATTTTCGTCCCCCCCCTTTCCCATCGGCCGAAATCGTCCATAACCTTATTTTGTTGTCTAAAAAAAAAATAACGAACAAAACAAAAAAAGAACCAGCTCAATCGGATCAGCCGTTCTCCCGCAAATCGAACTACACACACACGCACACACACACGCATACACACGGACCACGCGCCGAAATTAGGTTTTTTAGACTCAGTAGGCCTCAAAACGTAAAGATCTGAAGAAAACCCAAATTTTTTTTTGGGCCGATTACTATACTTTCCTTCCCTTCGGGTAGCGGAAAGTAAAAAGCTCTTTTCGCTTCACATACTTATTTCTTCATTCTCCAAACGTCCACAAAAACGCGTATGAAAAGCGAAAGTTATGTACTGATTAGCAAACAATATTTGGAAGGTGTAATCGAAATCACGTTGAACTGTTTTTGTTAAAAAAAAAAAAAGCTGATGACTTTCATTTTTGTGCCTTCAAATGACTAAAAAAAAGATCTGAAATCGTTTCAGTCGTTCTCGCGTAAAATTCACTGTAGACATGTGCACCCGTGGAACACGCGCCAAAATGATGGTTTTTGGTTTATTATTCATTCTGAATAATAACCCTATGTTTTCGGTCACGAAAAATTTTTTACAACCCCCCCTCAAAATTTGATACTTTACGTTTCAAGACATGGAGATTCCAAATTTGCAATGTCCGTCCGCCGTCCGCCGTCCGCCGTCCCCCGTCCGCCGTCCCCCGTCCCCCGTCCCCCGTCCCCCGTCCGCCGTCCGGGCCGTTTTGTGCCTTTAACGTAGTCTAAAAAATTCGTTCTTTCACCCAAAAATCCGACTTGGTATCTAGTTGTGCCCGCCATCTCGGCAATCCGATCGGACGAAGCCTGTGGTTGTAATGGGCAAAAAACGGTTAAAAAAATTAACGAAACGCAGTACAACGCGGCGGAGCTACAAGCGTTTCGTCGTTTGAATTCCCTCCGCCCCGCCCGTCTCTTTAAAAAACCAACCGCTCTCGAGGCGGCTCTCGCCTCCCTCCCAACGACCCCTTTGGCCTCCCAACGACGACGCGCTTCGCTTCGAGCGCCCCCGTTCCAATTTCCCCGACGTTTTGGTTTTAATACGATTCAATTTTTTTAGATTCTTTCGTTTCATTCTCATTTTGGTTTTTTCATCAATTTTGGTTAAATTTTGATATTAGTATTTAGCGTGCATGTTTTCATATTAAAATTCAGTTTTTTCTAGATACTTTCGTTTTTTTGTTTATTTTAATATTACGATTCAGTTCTTTTCGACCTTTTTTGGGTTTCATTATGATATTTTTCGATGCTGAATCGAACAGGATGGATCTCGGAGCATTAATGCTAGGTCAAGCTGATTATCCGAATAATAAACCGTTGTGTAATAATTTGCAGAGTTTTATTCATTAGGCTTCAAAACGTAAATACCTGAAGAATCTTAACTTTTTTGCGTATCACCGTTGAGAGTCAGTCATGATAATTAAACAACTTCTCTAAGCCGCG
This sequence comes from Pachypeltis micranthus, assembly GCA_020466155.1. Taxonomy (NCBI): domain Eukaryota; kingdom Metazoa; phylum Arthropoda; class Insecta; order Hemiptera; family Miridae; genus Pachypeltis; species Pachypeltis micranthus. The sequence continues at coordinate 30,766,213 of CM035769.1, forward strand.
ATATCAATCGGGCCTTAGAAAATAGTGATAAGTCTTCAGAATAGTAACATGATAAGAAAAAAAACTTTAAGGGCTAATCAAAGCTCATGAGTGGACATAAACAGTTGGAAAGGTTAGCGTCGTAGGAAAGAAATCTAACCAAACACATCTTTCGGTAAAGCCCACTGTAGTTGTCTATATTAAGCTCCAGATTGTAATGATGCACATCGTTTTCATATGGTTGAATTCTTTTTGGTTATGGCTGTTGCTTTTGTTGTGCTTTAAACTATTTGCCGGGTCACCGTCTCAAATGCACTATCAACAGAGGCTGACAATTAGCCGCTCAGTGAACTATCTATTATGAACCCTGGAAAGCCCGTGAGTGTTTCTCTACTAATAACGTTCCTGTTTAATGGTTTAACTGAACTGAAAATACTTATTCGGGTTTCCCAATGTTAACGATCGCTTCAGTTATATTTTTCCTCGCTATCAAATTACTCAGTTTAGACAATACTTCTCTACTCCTCTGCCCTGTGCTCCAATTCTTGCTTGTGATTCTAACTATTATCAGACTACAGCCCCCGTATGTTTCTTCGGCACTGCTCTACTTAATACTTTACTTACCACGCAGTTTTTGACGTCCCCATTAAGTAGAACACTAGGCGGAGGGAACTGTGGGAGTACAAGTTTCACTGGAGAGTTGTGGAAGAACTGTTGCAGATCAGTCCCAGAGACCTCAGGGTGTTAACGTACCTGGTGGTATGCTTTATTGCTTCATTGCTGAGACTCCACCCTTTTATGCCGTAAAGGGAGGTGGAGGAGAGGGTCTCCCACATTATTTTAGAGATTATATGTTCGAGCATCTACATCCATGGCTGCTTATGTCTCTCCAAGGGGCTCGACATCCACGGGGATTTGTTTGGGGGCGCGAGAGGGGGAGCTTAAATAAAATAAAAGGGAATTGGGTGAGCGTGAGAGAAGGGCTGTGTTACGCGTGAAATGAATAGCGATTTGAGTTTGAACTGGTTGCAGAGGGAGAGAGTGAGAAGAGCGTTGAGGGGCCCGAGAATTGATAGGAGGAGTGGGAGACGAGTGTGTGTGTGTTGGAGAAGAAGGTAAATCGAGGGAGGGAAGGGCATTTCAAATAGCCCGAAAGGGGAAATCAGTTATCGTTGGAAATTAAACCTAACTTAATTCCTTTGTCTGGACGAGAAGCTGACTGAACAGCCAGTTCTCGGACTTCCTCGCGGCGTAACATGTAAAACGACGAACGTGCCAGGGGAACGCCGAAGCTCATGATCGATGAGTTAAATTTACAATGATGTTGTGATGACATTCCTTCAGTCAAAGCACGACTCGTAATAACAAACTTTTGTGTTCTTATCAACTCTACCCTCGTGACCAAATGCTTTTAACTCTGCTCTACTGTGTATACTATCCATTTGGCTCAACCAAACATTTATCCCTTCTACTTCCTTTCTCATTTGACTACCTTGCCCTTCACCCCGGAACTTTGTTGAGATTCCTATAGGAACGAACAGCAAACCGTTTTTCGTTTCATTTTAGAGGAATTTGGGGGTAAAGTCGCAAAAATGTGCTCATCTAGGAAATCTCACTGCCTCAACACAAACGCAGAGATGAGTACTCAAAGAAAAACGTACCAAAAAATTCGGTTGACTACTTTTTCTACCTCCTTAGGTTGTGAGAAGTAATCGGTAGAACCACGAGTTTTCATTATTGTTTTATTGACTTTGTTAGGGGCGATAAGTCCCAAACTTTGTTCCTTGCCAAACTGTTTAATTGCTTCGGCCTCAATATTTTCCCTTAATTCGAAGCTGCCCTAATCCGATTAGCCCAACGAGTTTATCGTCGACTTCCAACTCTACAAATTAGCTCTCAAGCTTTTTCCTACAACTTTTTCCCAAAGATTCCATTAAAGAGCCGAGAAGACGAGCAATAAACAAGTTGAAAGCGTCGGATCCGATAAAGAAATAAAACGCCAGGATCAAGAACTTCCTTCGAGATAGTGATCTCCCCCTCAGGAATCAGAAAATCGAAGTTCACCGACTGAAATTTCCTTCGAAACTTTCGGACGCTCTTCTCAAAGTCGAAGGTTGTTGGTGCCGTTTCCCCTCATGAGGGATCGCTTCCCTTCGAACCCTCACCTCCGCTCGGACGAAGGTCGAGAGCTGCCAGTATTTGTAATTGTATTCAATTTGAGGCGGCGTAAATCTTAGTTGGAGAGATCCCTTGTTAACCTGAGGATCCCATAAATATTAATTTCCTCGAGGCCCCTTCTCGAGCGACGGGATATGGCTTCATTACCAGAATAGGAAAAACGGAGGATCTGGACGTTGGGATCATAAGACGCCTGAGGGATCTCCATGCGGCAGGTGAAGATCCAGCCAGGCTCCAGTCCAAAGCCAAATATTTGCATTCCGCCCGCCGACTGGAGAAGTTTCTCTATTAAATCACCTTCCGCCGCCATTGAAATGCGTGGCGTGCTCCATGAGGAGCATCTCGTTAGTTGGAAAGTTTCTCATATTGTTGGGCCACTTTTAGTGGATTCGACGAATGACTTGAAGCAACACTAGGTTCATTGATCTTTTCAGCTTGTTTTGTGAGACGATGAGTGCAACAATATGTAAGTGGAAAAGTTGCACAAGGATGAAGTGAGGAGGAAGAACTGTTGGTATACGAACGGCTTGGGGGACATTTGAAGGTGCCGTGGATCTATATCCACGATCTATATCCGTTTTGGTTTATTAGTCATTTTGAAAAACACGCGTATGTTTTGATCAAGAAATATTTTTAATACCCCCCCCCCCTCAAAAACTTACTTTACATTACGTTCCGAGACATCTGGATTCCAAATCTGCAATCAGATCAGAAGACACCCATGGTTTTTACCCAAAAAATTAACAAAAACGAAATTTTGACAGCATTACCGCAATCATAGTAATTATAGTAAGTAACTGTCGTCGATCCTTGTAATCAGGTCACGTTCCGTATCGCTTAGTAGTATTTTTCGATGCTGAATCGAATGGGATGGGTCTTGGAGCAGTAATACTAGGTCAAGCTGTTCATGAGAATAATAAACCGTTGTATAATAATTTGCAGGGGTTTTCCATCGGCCTACAACTTGCAGATTGCATTTTAAAAGTTTGAGTTTTTAATGATCTTTACGTTTTGAAGTTTTGAGTACTAAATTCACCATTTGACGACATGGGCTGATTAAATCCCTGTGAACACGATTGAGAGAGGGTGGCTCTGGATCAACCTGCACTTTATAGTGAAGCTCCAAAGTAAGAATATGAGCGAAAGCGATTCAAAAGTTACTACCTTTATTCTACTGATAGCAACATCAAGTATTTTTTTAATCAATTAAAGCTACGACGATTTTGATTAAATTCTGTGTCAACTCCAACCGTTTTGCACCGATGGGAAAAGCCCACGCAAATAAATAATAAACAATTTCAATAATAAGAATACAGAATAGAAAGTTCCCCAAAAATAGATATAAAAAAATTTCCATTTGTGAGATAATAACGATAGGAGTTCGTATGACACTGCCATTCTCACAACAACCGTGAGAGTCTTAAAATGAATAGTTAATAATGACCTCGAAATACTTAGGAGCACCCCATGAAAATTCGAATTTTTTGCTGGTTTATCAGTGACTTCCCTTTCATTGCAGAACAGCCCACACGACGCTCTCCCAAAAATATCTGGAGCGACGCTTTACACAACTTTACTCAGCCCCACGTAGACTCAGCGATTTTTATCACTCTAGCGCGAAAAAAATCTTTTTTTCATCCGCTTTACAAGAACTTGGAGAACTCAGCACAATTTTTTTAAAACTGGCTGCGCTGAGGCTTTGGACTGATTTCTCCTATTTAAGTCAAGACCTTTGCATAGGTAACTTAAAAGACTATACGTCGAGATCTTTACCCTCTTTGAAATGTTCATGTTTATAGTTCTGGAATAATAAGAAAAACGCTGTGGAAAAAGGTCGAACAACGGGCAGTTGCACTCTGGAACCAAGAGGGCTGTCCCTAATTATCGTATGACCGTTATTGGATTACCAAAACGACTTTAGATCAACATTATCACATGAACTAGATTTATAACAAAAAATGGTTTAAAATCTATTTGCTTCTATATTTTTCATAATTTATAGAGCTGCTCTCGTCCTTTTCCCACAGATAAAAATTTTCATTTGGAACAAATAATTTAATCAACATTAGTAGAGCTGTTTTTGAGGCAAAAAATATAGTGTTTTGATCAATATGATAAGTATAATTATTCTAACTTTTGCTCAAGCCCTTATTTTGAAGTAAGCTATATAGCTGAATATCAAATTGAAACTAATGTGCTTCAGCAGCTTTCTCTCAATTACGACCACACGTACAGACCACTCTCTCGAGTACCGTTTATCGAACTGCGACATTTTGAATCATTAAGTTCTATAGACAAGCAAATTTATTTTCAAGCCTAACACAATTTTTTCCCAACCCCAAAATCCCACAAACACGCTTTATTCGAGATTTCGCTGATTGTTCGGGTTCTAGAGGGATGTTGCCAGAAGAGGGGGCAGGCGGATTTCGTAGGCAGTCTCCTGACGAAGAGGGGGCTGAGGTGTTGTCTTCTGACGAGGGCGTTGCCGTGGCAGCCAGCGACGGTAAGAAATGGCGGCTGAGTCTTGTTTTCCCCTTCGAATCTCCCTCAACTCAGTTCTACCACCGGTGGGAAAAAGGCCTCTGGACGGCTCAAGCACCGACAACGACATCAAAAGATTCGGCAATAACGTTTTGTCATCTGATCAGCTTTGTATCATTTCATACTTAAACGCCGATGTTATAGCTAAACTATCACCTTTTTTATTTGCGTTATTTTTTAAAATATTTAATACGCGTTTTGTATTACGAGACCTTCAATTTTCGAGGTCTCGTGAATTGAAATAATTGGTACACAATTTTCTTCGTCATTCCTCGTCCTTAATCCTTGTTCATCTCATTAAAGAGATGTATACTCCCGAAAACCTCGAAATGTTCCTTCAAATATATATATTTATAAATTTATGTAAGAAAAATCAGAGAGTGGAGATATAGGCCAAAAAGCAAGAAAAGAAATGTGTGTGTTTGGAAACGACTGTGACCAATTTACAACAAACTCACTGAGTATCTTTATATAGTTTGTACATATGCGCTGTGTAGATGATATACAAACTGTACCAAAACTCGTTCCAACCTTTCGCACTTCGAATAGTAAATGCAAAACTGAATCGGACTGAGAAAGTTTCCGCTGCTACTCACAACTATTTCTGCAATCATCCGGTCAAAAGATGAGCCGGGAGACATGCCGAAAAACGAGATTTGCTAAATGATCGATTTTCCAATTTTCGGAAGAATAGCTATGACTAACCAAGTGCTTCAATGGGGTACTTTCTTCTAACTAGTTCGTACACAACCATTTCCGTATGGCATGCGTTGAACGAAAATACAGCTCCCTTGAGAGTAGCAAATCGTCGAATTCACAAGAGTTGTAGAAAGTTGTGAGATGCCTGGTAGACATTTTTCCTATACCCATACTCAATGACGAGGGCGGGGGGAGAAGTCAGTTTAGCAGTTAAAAAATGTTCAAAAGAGTTTACCGACAGTACGCAAACGTCTCCGCCTTCTTGAATTAATATTGAAAATAGCTTGCTCGCATTTTAAATATTATCCACAACAAGAAAACTCTATCCTCCACCCCCAATTTCTGAAAATCCCTTATCTTACATTTTCTATAAATCGTTCCTAGACAGCATCTAACTTCGGTTCTCGACAAGCATACCTTTGACAATATGCTCAGCGATGATATAGTTCTAAAAAGCAAAAAGCATTATTTTGGCTCATTCTGCGAAACGGCTTTTACGATTTAGATAGTATCCCAAGCTGTCTTTAACTATTCAATATCTATATATATCTCTCCATAAATGTTTTTCTGATGGTCTATAGAACGGACGTAAAGCCCAACATGTGCCGAAAAAAAAAGTTTTTTTTTTTTTTATAACCATCCCAAATTATTGGCGGTTAATTCACTATTGACCTGACCTGACGGAGTCGCTTCTGGCGACTTACGCCCACATTTTGTTCTCCACTCCAATTTCTACGATAATTTGTTTAACGGAGGTCCAAAATACATTGGAAAACAAAATTCTCCGAATTTCAAATGCTAGTTTTTGAAATTGGCTCATAAACGGGTAAAAGTGATTTAGATGAAACTTATTAGTACTTTCAGATACATTGCGCGCTATAAACGTTTTTTACAATTATTCCACAGGGATGAAAAACGAAGATGCGGAGTAATCCTTAAAATCCTTCTGAACCTCCCAAACTACTCGGCACTATGGGAATGGTGGCACGATTCTCGTGAAAGCGAAGAGGGCAGGAAAGAAGTACTGCCATTCCAGAGGCGTGAGGATCGACCTGATTCAACGTGCTGAACGGTTCTGGGATGGTCCAAGAATACAAACACAAACGTTGAAATGCGTCCAACGAAGACACACCACTGGAATAAACCAGTATCTGGCTGCAGCTATTGATACTTGCGATTGGTTTGAATAATTTCTTCAGTAGTGCCACTAGAATCATATGTTTGATACAAGTCGCTCTTTAACATGTTGATCCCGATTGCAATCGTGCCATTTTGTGCGGAGATCCATTAAAACAATAGTGCGAAATAGTTTTGACTTGGGATTTTTTTTATTTGCAGAAAACAGTGTTGGCCGGTTCCTTATTACAAAAAGCAACACGCGATGATTCAGATCTCCCTCCTGTTTTACTTGAATTAGGCGACTAACTTCCAAGATTTAGTTCATCTGCCGCAACCGTTCGGTTTGAAAGGAACCGAACCGCGGATCGTAACGAGGCCATCTCGTCAATTCTTCGGTAGTCAGTGAACCTTTCCATGCTTCCCCACCACACCCCGCAACCCGTAGAATTAACTCTGCTATGCTCCAAGAACGGCGGTAATTGCTCAGACCAGGAAACCAAAGTGCGCTAACGATCTACGTGATCTTCCGTTGTTCGTCTGAAGTGTGTTGCCGTCAAAAGGGGCTTCCGAGCACGTGACAAAAGTTTCCTTTTGTTTCCACGCGTCATCGGAGCTCCACGGGTTCCTTTTTTCAACCCCATTTTTCCGGGACGAAAAGCTTGTCTGGATTTAAATGAGGTCTTGCCCGCGTGTCCGAGAACCGTAAAGCCCTCGACGCCTCCACGTAAGTCGATCGTCTCGTCGTCTTTTGTCGACTGATACGGTCTGAAGAAGACTGAAGTTATCACTTTACGGTCGTATGGCTTTCAACCGCCCGCTCGTCGTCGGGTATTTGAAATATTATTGAAATGTGACTTCTAGAAACGATCGTTTACAAAAACGCTTGTCAGGCTTTACAGCAGCCGGTAGCATTTGTATTCGAAACGTATGGATAAGTTATAACCTGCTGTACAGATCACAACATAATGTACAAATCTCGTTGGTAACCGCCAAAATAAAATAATTTTAGATCATTTAACACCTGCGATTCTCCTTTCAGAAATACATTTCGACAATCCCGAGGCTGGAAGCCGAATCGAATCTGACAAAAGCGAACTTTCGTCTTTGCCTGGGACCTGGAAGAATTGAGGGATTGCTAAATCACCTATTGTCTGGCGCAGCCACTTTATGGATCGTATGATTCCTGTTCGAGCGTTAAGGTTTAGTCACTATGAAGTAAAACACCCTGTTAGACAATATGCTCCTGTATAAGCGTATAGTTTCCAATAGGGCCAACAACATTATGTAAATGAATGCCAGAAAATAGATTTACGATTTCTCTGAGGGTCTTGATCATTATTCTCTAATTTTGACTTTGGAATCCACATGGTCTTTGAAGAGTTTCTCAAACTCCAGTAATTTATTTGTACCATTTCAATTGTAGAAATTAACGTAGGGAACGCACGGCCTCAATAAATAAATAAGTTTTAAAATCGCACAAAAAGGGGAATTGGTAAAGAAATAAAAGACAGAGTCAAACATAAATTAGTGATGAATCAAATTTAAGATAATAAGGACGAAACTAATACCGGACATTGTAGGAGACCCTACAAATACACTAACAGGACCCCCTACAAATACAAAACAGGAAAATAAACTCAACTGTAAATTTGGAAAATTAAAAATCAAAAACGAGAAAAGAGCGGGAGAATTGACGATACGTTAAATTTGGGTATTGACTTTGAAAACTGTTTTTAATGTTCTTCCGGAGATACACGGTTGTTCGAAACGAAAACGGCCGGCGGAAAATAATGCGCAAGAGCGTGAATCTTTTTTCGCGATATTTATGTGCCTAAATTTTTGTACGACTCTCCTTAACGAACCATCGCAACGGAAGAAGCCAATGCTGTATGGTTTAGTTCGACAGTCCCTTGGTCCAACGTTTTAAGCACTTCATTGAAAACTTAAGGCAAGTCTACTGGACTGGTGTTTTCCCCATCAAAAATTTGATCCATACGAACGCGATAATCCCACAACTTCACTACTCGTTGCTGTGGTGAAGACGTCGGTTATTCAAGTTGCGACAACATGACGTGAACACTGAGGAATCGGAAAAAGGGAATATTTGATTTGGCTTTCAGAAGCTGCCAATGTTTTTGGATGCCACCGCGATGATACCCATTTCTAGGATGAAGTCGAAGACCTAATTCAACAGAAATTGATAATTACCGAAATTTCATTAGGGGTACGCCCGTTCCAAGACGTCTTGGTCGTTAAATTCTCTAATTATTCCGAAAGTGAAAGTCCGTGATCGCCGATGAATGAAAGAATGGATCCGATGACGGCACGGTAGTATGCTGAATTTCTGAAAATATGAAAACGGAAAAGAAGACGTCAACACTGAACAGAATGCACCATCAATCGTAAGGAACGAAACGTGAGCATATTCGTAGTACACGGAAGCATAAAGGCAGTTGTTGTTGAAAACGATGCTGAACCTGAAAGTGTCGAGAGAGTTGATTGCAACGACCTCCCCAATGAGTTATGACAATGAGGAGATAAACTCCTCAAGGCTTGGAGAGTTTCTGACCCAGTTAATACCGAATGATGCCCACGAACGCGTTGGTTGACTAATAATTGTTGAGACAGCTTCACCACGATGCTGCAATACCATGCAAATCATATATTCGTCTTATGGACGCTTAAATGCACAACTTCTGCTCTGGAAGAAGCCAAGTGCGAGAGAACTGGTCTGGTCTGCGTGACGACTGAACTTGAAGAGGAGAGGTTGTTGCGAAGTTGAAACGTCGCTCACCAGCGATCATTTTATACGTTCAACATTCCTGACGCCTCGAGGCACCAGGCTTCCGTTGCCCTCCGGGCGGTCGAGAGAGCGAAATTACTCTCTGGGTCATCTTAAATATAAGTTTTTGCTCAGTAATCGCATCCTTTTCCACTCTCCCACCTGCAAATTGATTTTTGACATCTGTTACACCAGAAGAGTAAAATAAACGCTCATTCCTCCTGTCTGCCAAGGCTACTGAAGGCGGGAGCCGACGGGCGCCCTGTGGATGAGGCCAAGTTTTCTAATAACTAATATTCCACTTTCTGTTATTTAACGCTCCAGACTTCCTCCTTCAACATGAATCTAGAAGCAATCATTTCAAGTAAATGGAACACATCATTTCTCTCATCCACAAGATGACTCGCAATACAACCAAAGTGCCCAAAATATCGTAAGGCACTAACGGGATTTTTCCTCTGAGCTCGCCAGTACAAATTGTAACGTGGGAGCTAATTGTAGAGTCCCGAATGAGTTTCCCAAGAGAGTACTAAAGGAAATAGCCTCGTAAAATACGAATGAAACGAACGAAAACTAACTAATAATTTCTTTTGGACAACTGGGAGATCGACGTTATACCAAAATGAGTTTAACGAAACAACATAAAGTGGAGCCTAAAGCTTGGATTTGAATTAAACGTTAAGACGACAAAAGGGACGGAAAGAATGGGACACAGATATTTAGCAGTCAACCAAATAAACGCCTTTGGCAACCCACCTAATAGAAGAAAAATCGGCGAGAATCGACTATGAAATTTATGTGGACATTGGGAGCTGCCTTTAGTACACCTACCTCCTACTGAATAGTAGAAACCAACTGCCTGTGCATGGTGAAATAACTGCCAAGGGGTAATGAACACGAATAAATCCATCCTAGTGAACCACAACAATCACATTCAATATTCAACCAGCAGATGCCGTACCACACTAGAACAATTAAAATTCTTACTAAGCAATCGGTCCAATATGCAGATCTGGCGGATATGCATGAAGCTTATGGAGATCATCTGGCAGAATCAACATCTCCAGAATCAAAACCATTCAAAAATGTGTTTTCTGGACATTTTGGCTATTATACTCGTATCCTTCAATCGATGGCCAGAGGAACATTTATGGGGAAAACCAGTTTGATCGAAATCGTTAAAATGACAAAAAGTTACGCTTTAGGTTGAGTAAATGGCAAATTTTGGATGTTGGTGTCGTGACACTCCTGTGTTCTCATTCAAATTCCACACCGCAACTGGCTCCGATGGCCCTCCCCGCCCACCTTTTTTTAAATTATACCTTGGCCCGTGTCAAATAAATAATAATGGAATAGCAGGTGCGATGTGACGAATGTCAGAATCGGTCGATTTCCCTTGCTCTGAAAATGTAGAGTTGGTCTGAAGGACAATTGAAGCATCCCACGCGCTGCCTATTAGCGACATGAAGGAGGCACGAAAAGTAAAATCTATCTTGAGAACTAAAGCAAAATACAAGGTGGCTCTGAAGTAAAAGAACTGTAAATAGCGCCCAAAAGGGCACCTTCGAATGAATAAAGGACGAGTTTCCATTTCTTACAGGTAAGCGGTTACACGCCATCCAACTGGACGAGCCCATTACGAGAATAGCAAACTACTCCCTTAATTGTATTCAAATTTCACCTCTTCTTCCTTCAATTATATTACTGGGTGGGCGAGCATTAGCCGGGGCCGAATGGTAGAAAATGGCAGAAGGAAAACTGTCGTTATTTGTTCGAGCAGTGACAACCCTGTAGTTAAGTGGACAACTTGGTGTGTCCCCCCACTGGTCTTGGCACAGGGGTCATCTCGCAGGGGGCTCCCGTCTCCCGTGTAATTACCAAGTTGTGCCCAATTATTGATAATCGTCGACATTTATTATGTATCCGCTCGTAACGCTATAGCTCTTAGTTACGAGCCCGCGCTCTCAAAACATAGCGTATTACGGCGTTAAAAATTCATGTGGGTCGGATCCAATGGCGCGCACGAGTCTCCAGCGCCTTACGACGTTTGATTCCGCTTCTAACAACTTTCAATTCTGCGTTTTGAATAAGTGACTGCGCGTTCGAAGTAAAAACGAGAAGTTTTTTTCTGAATAATTGGTAACTTGTTTAGCGCTTAATGGGCCTGCAACTGATTACGAGTGCCTTTTTCTCCTAATTAGGCATCCGACTCCCCGCCGCTGCATGACGCTGCCTAAAGTCTCAAGGAGTCAACTCCTTTCAAATATGAATCGCGTCCTTATTTTACCTAGAGAACTTGAGTGATTCCTCGATGAATATTTTATCTTCCCTGCTTCAACACAGTTTCGATTGTTCGGAGCTAGCAACTTCTCTTAGACTACATTGTACTATCGTCACGGGTGTTGCTAAGTCGACTTTCACTCCCACAACTAAAACGGGTTCGAAAAGTACTGGTCAAAACAGAGGTCATTAGGCGTCCTGAGCCGAATACAGGAATGCATCAATGCCAAGACCCAACGGCGATCCTCTCGCCAGGCTATACCCGCATCATGTAAACGATAGTGGGTGAATTAAGGCGGCCTGAAAACGGGTTGCTTGTCCACGACCCTAGGGGTTACCACCCTCAAAGGGACGGCATCTTCCTTCCCCAGGAGCAAACATTGCGTAGGCTGTGCTCCGTTCCGCTTCTTTAATTTTGGTAGATTTGGTTTCTTTTCTAAGTCTACTAGTGGGAGAACGAGAGTACGGATTGGGCTCATTCTTTGAAATAGAGAAAAAATCCACTTTTCCGAATTATTGGTTTTTCATTTTTGGACAACTGAGGAGTAGAATCAATGACCGTTCCATCAATTGATTCAAATTATTGATCATGTCAAATCAATCAATAACAGAATGACGAGATAAGTACGGATTTCCTGCGTGGCTACTACTTAGTGGGTTGTGGTGGGATGAAATTCAAAATTACTTCGATTCTAAAATACGTTAGAAACGCGAGGAAACAATCGTTGTTCTAGTACAACTTGGAACTTGCGTTCTCTAAAGGAAGTGATGAAAATCGCTTGAAAACTCAAGCAGGTCTGTTTTCTAATCAAAATGACTCTTCCTTAATACTGGGATGAGTTCTTAAACTGGTTTCCCACCGGGTGGAACTATTTAGTAGAGTAGCAACTTTCAAAAGGAGAGATAACATTTTTGTGGCATTACCGTCTTCGCAAACTGGGCGAAACGGTTATAAGCTAGCGTAGTTGCAGTCAAAGCTGGATGGTTGTGGTGGTGGAGCCGCGCACACAGTCACTATGTCCTAGAAGGAACCGGCTTGTTCGGTGGTCTCACCGAACGTCCTTTCTCCTAAGACATTCACGAATGTTGAGAAAAAAGAGTGCTTGATAGAAGAAAAAGAAGAAAGTCGTCAAGAACACACACACACCTGGCGTCGCCATAAAATCTAAATCGATTACCACGAAAAATCTGATATTCGGATTAAACAGTTACTTCATCATGGTTAACAAATTCAAATCGCACATTTCTCAACATGTTTCTTCATTTTCTATTTGCTATGGAACGTAAAGAACAGAGCTGACAAGGTCAAGGTTCAAATTTTTGACGCTGCAGCGGATTTCAGGCGTTTCGTCCCTGGATCACCAGCAACCCAACTTGCACTCGCTACATCTCGTTTTTATGGCGGGAAGTTACCCGTACCTGCATTTCGCATCACCATTTACCGAATTACCATCGTTGCACTATTTATTCCTAACCTTTAAAACGTTGGGCGGGTTAACTTTAACCACTGGTCGATCAGGTGATCGTTTCAATTACTATTTTTATTCGAAGAGCTCATTATTTTTCGTTGCTTCGCATATCATCATAAACTAATTTTTTCCTTCCATAGTTGAGAGTTTATATGCGCCATAATTTTTCAATTTTTTTTCAAAAACGGGTCTTCCGAGTTTAATGAAACTCGCGAAAGAAAACTTGTTTAAATTGGGAAATGAAGAACAGCGGGGAATGAAGACACGAAATATAAATGGCCAGTAACATCTGTTCATGACTCATTCCGATAGAATAACTTCGACAATTGCTTTAATTTATATTTTCTGTCTTCTTTCTGCGGGTTTGGTTTTTCCCTGTCTTTCCCCATTTCAAATTTGAATATTTATCACACCACTGTAAGTGGGAATGAGCCAAGTCGTACTTGTCGTTAAAAACTCTCTCGTGGAGTCTTCGTGAGATTGTGCGTGCTTTTGAAACGTTGTTGAGGTTCTGCTTCTTCAGACCATAATTTAACAGTCACCTAAGAAAATGGGGGTGCAACAAAGTGTATAATTTGAGACCTTACACATTGATCACGTGATGGAACTCAGTTGTGACGTCGTGAATCTGAGTCCACTGACCACTCACCACAATTTTTGGCAACGCACAGACTCAAACCAATCTTCAACAACTTATTAAACGGATTAGGCTTCTACGATAAAATTTGATAACGAACTGGAATATTATAAAAAAGTATAAAACTGTTATAAATGCTGTAGTCACCGCTACAAATCAGACAAAGTCGACCTCTGCGTAGCAGTGCTAATACCGATCTGATTTGGGCACCAAAACGCCTAAAAACTCGTAAATTTTTACAGATTTCAGGGTTTTCCCCTTTCATTTTAAAGGAGACTTTAAACCACTTTGTGTTCCCTGCGAGTCTCGTTAACTCAAGTGAAGCGCAAAGGATCCGGGGAAAATCTGTTTTACAAGTTCCACCCAACGAAAATTCTCATTAGCCACACCGGTTGTTCCAACGACAACGAACTCACTCGAGGAGAAAATCAAAGAAACAAACGGAGAATGAGGTGAGAAAGGGGGAATAGAGGGGAAGAAGAAACGGTTTGATTCTTCTAATGGTCTAGTTTCCTCAGGCACAACAACTAGGTGTCTAATTTGTGGAAACAAAAGAGTGTTTATTCATTGGTTTCGGAGGGATGAAGTTGGTTGAACAGCGTAATTGGTGCGGGCGATCATGCGTTTACAAAAGTACGAGCTTCTTTCTTTAGGTAATCGAGCTCCAATCAGGAACATCCGAACACCGGCTCCTTTGGAAGGGAAAACGGTCGCCTGATTAACCATTGGCAAGCTCACTGAGCACAAGGAAACCCCAGCCCCGCCTAAGTTGTTCCAATTGTAAATATGGAAATGCTAACCAGGCACATGCCAACTCGGTCAAACTTCAATAGGTCGAACAGTTAAAGCCTTTTATGGTATTTCAAGAATTATAGTAATGACGCTGCGAGAACGACGACGTTAGTTTAAATCTCCCGGTTTCCTCATAACCATTACCATAACTTGCATCGTATATATAGCAAATTGAATCACAACTCTGATTTTTTGAGGACGTTAGTGCCGAATGGGCGGCATTGATAAGGAAAAAACACGAAAATCAGATAATTTACTGTGCTGCTCTCGTTATTTTCTCACAAGCGACAATTTCATGTTATCGCTCAGACATTCGAGTCTGTAGCGGTTTCTGAGAAAAAATGATTTGGTAGTTCGTTCACTACGATATCGAAGTATAGTCAATTTTGACCGATTGTACTCATAAGCTTATTTTGGCATCCCGTGTTGATCTGCAGGCTGATATCACATCAGATCTGATTCGGTTCTGCAGGTCTCTCTTAATTGTGTTCAGTCACACACACACACACGGAATTTTCTTCAATCGTGATCTTTGGGCTCTAAAAAGTTCTGGAGAGAATTCACACATTTTTTTCTGCCGATTATGTTCTTCCTAGAGCTAAAGAAAGTAGAAGTGTATTGGATATTAAATGAGAACTTGGCTTTGAACCGTTTCGAATTATGTACATCGGATCCAACCATCGACAAATGGCCAAGGTTTTAACAGTTGGGCCGCCTACTCACCAAACCCTTCGTTAATTTTCGAACCAACCTTTAAAAGGAGATTTCCAAGCGCCAGGTCGTATATTGTCGACGACTTGGCTCAACGGACTCGAAACTATGGCTGAAGACGTAGCGGGGGTCAATCGCCTCTCTACTGGGGGTAGGACTCCAGCCAAAACAGACACAGAGCCCATTGACTAGGTAAATCGGCGTATTTGTTTAGTGGCAGGAGGGCCTCCACGAGATCTGTGAGCGATGACAGGGGTAATGGGTCGGGAGTGCGCCCCCGCTGCGCGCCTATTAGCTCCCCGTCCACACGAAAGCTCCAACTCCGTGACGCTCCTTCCCTCCTCGGGCCAACACAATATTTTCCTCCTTTTCGAAAGCTACGAAGCCGTTTTGTACACCAGGCCCCCGAAAGGTTAATTGAATCTAATTAACAAAACTTTTAGAAACCATTTATTTGTACGAGTCATATATCACTGCGGCGTGGCTCATAAATCCGTGCTTTGGGCCGCCGGCGAGTTCAAAAGGAGCAGCTCTAGAGCCAAAATCAACTCTTGTTTTCAACGCCGCGACCCTCGAGGCCTCCCGATAAATCTGAGGTTAATTGATTGTTTTCGATATGATTTTATGTAAATTGGATTATTGAAGTTTAAGAGCTGAACCTCCGGCTCATTTGAAGTTGAATTACGAAATCACCGACGGTTTTGCTGCTCCTCCAACTCAAATTAGTTATTTTGAAACGGTTATTTATTTATTTGATACACCCTGGACAATTCCGACTAACGAAGATGGCAATAATGTCTGCTACACACCACCGCGAAATGGTGATAGGCGCATCCAAGGCCACGCCAAGAACCTGAATTTGTTGCAACTTATCACGCAATACAATGAAGTTTAACGTTCAACCGTACACATGAATTATTTGTAGACATATGTTCTCCACCTCGTAACTAATTGTGCAATAATTGGAGGCGGTTCGATCATGAAGTCAACACTTTGCCCAGGAGGTTGGAAGTGAATAACGTAAGAACCAAATTCTTGCTTTTCGTAGAACTAAGTCCTATTGTGACCCATCCTATTTTATGAAACGTCGAAAAATATTGAGAATATAACATGGTTATATAACAATTCAGTAAACGACAACTCACACGTAAACGGCAATGTTCGTACACCACTCATCCCATTCCATCAGTATCGTATAATACTAGTAAACGAATCGCACTGACTGATAGTTGGAGTGAGACGGCAGGCAGTAGGCGCAATGAGCGCAGGCTGGAGAGAAACGATAACGTTTGCTATATTGTCCAGTGAGTTCCTTCAAGTAGTAGAATTGGCCTCACTATATTTACTGTGCATCAGTTATTCTCATACAGACGCAGTCCTACACCTCTGAGACCGTTCTATTCGACTCAGCATCGAAAAATACCGACGAAACGATATTAAACTGCAATAAAATTGCCAAATTTCGGTGTTTGGTTTTTTTTGCCTGTCACAACCATGGATTTCGTTCAATCGGATTGCTGAGTTGGCGGGCTCTACTAGACACCAAACGGAATTTTCTTGCGAAAGAACGGATTTTCCACGTAATGAGGCCCGGACGGCGGAAAGTGGTCTGTGTGGCATTGAACGGGATTGGGACTGAAAACCAGTATTGCATCGACAAAATAAAGCTAAACCCGATTCAAAACAAACTAAATTTATTATGGTGATCAGAACTACTATTGATTTATTATTTCTTCTGAATAATAACCCTATGTTATCGGTCAAATAAACTTTCTTACAATCCTCCCTCAAAATTTGACATTTTACGTTTCAAGGCATCGGAATTCCAAATCTTCATCTTCTTCGCCGTCCGGGCTATCTTATACCCCTTATGTGAACTAAAAAATCCGTTTTCTCGAACAAAAATCCCATTTGGTATTTAGTTGTGCCTCCCTCCTTGGCCATCCGATCGGACGAAGCCCATCGTTGGTATGGGCAAAAAATAGTTTAAAAAATTAACAAAAACGCAAGTTCGGCAGTTTTAACGCAAAAACGCTGTGTTTAATATCGTTTTCAAGGTATTTTTAGGCGTTAGACCGAATGGAATGAGAATCAGACGTGTACAATTGCGTATAGGTTGAAAACATGAAATTGCGATAATTATACTGAGCCAAAGTCTACTAATTAATAGAACTCGAGGGGCAATTCAGGGAAAGTAATCGTTTCAGCGTCTAACAACAATCAACCGTCAGCTCGTCGCGTCACGTCGTGCCAATTGCCTACTGGCGCCCACAGGCGCCTGGAATTTGTAATTTTCGTCGTTCCGTAGTAGTTATATCATGCTTCGTACGGTTCACTGATATTTTTCAATGCTAAGTCGAATGGGATGGTTCTCAGAGGTGTGATCAAGCTGTTCAAGAAAATAATAAACCATTGTGTAATAATTTGCAGCGTTTTATTCTCATACCGGTTTTTAGATTTTGACTGAACAGTTTCAATCAGCGGAATGGTTTATTTGGTCAAACAAATTTCGTTCGTAGAAAAATGACGAAACTACCACAATAAATTATCAAACGTTTCGATTTTATAGGTAATTTTAATATCGGAATTTACCGTATATCCGCTATTAAACCATCCATTGTGGATCCATTGGATTACTTTTACCTAAAGTAGTTCCTTCCAAAACTGAGGTTGTAAATTATTTCATAAAATGATTACCTAATAGCGTCAGTTGAAGAAGGAGGAATAGTTGAGCTCACAAATAAGACCGACCATTTTACGTTAACGTCTTAAATTCGTGTTCGTCGTATTTCTTGTTGAATCGTTGAGGGCAAAGTTGTCACTTCCTCGGGAGACCCCACGATTGCCAGGACGTTAGAAACAAGCTCTTGGAGAGACGGCAAGGTGTTGGGTGAGAGGCCACCTTTTCTATAGTTGGGAACCCTTCAGGATAATTATCGATAGAGGAAGTTTCGTTGTCCCAACGATATTCCTCCTTTAATTACGCTATCGTCGAAGCCAATTAGGGGGAAAAAGTGTGAGGGGTTGCTTCGACCCCAACTGCCTTCGTACCGCCTTTGTACCTGTCGCTTGAAAGAAATCGGTACTTTCCCGGTCAGAAGACTCTCGTCTATGGACGGTTATCGAATCGTCGACGCTGAATATGGATATTTGTATATACGAATGGTACTCAAGACGTGCCTAAAGCGACGTTGCATGGCACCGATAATTTTTTTTGCGTCATATCGTGGAGTTGTACAGGGTGAGCCATAACAAATGGTGCAGTTTCAAAGGGCGATTTAAAAAAAACGGCGCAACTTAGAAGATTACGGTTTGTTTTATTGAACGCCATACATCACCCCATTTCGGTAGATTAAGTCCTGAAAATTACATCAGGAAGGTGGGTGCCCTCAGCAGCGACGCACTGATGAAGGCGATTCCTGAAATTTTCAGCCGCCCTCTGGCACATTTCGATGGGAATCGCGACGATTTCTTCCCTGATTCGAATCTTGAGGTCTTCCAGAGTGTGAGGTCGATGTTTGAACACCTTTTCCTTCAAGTAGCCCCACAGGAAAAAATCACTCGCACTCAAATCTGGCGATCTTGCCGGCCACCCCAAGTCACCCATGAGAGAGACGAGGCGTGCGGGGAACATCTGCCGCAGTTTCACCATTGAGATTTGCGCTGTGTGGGCCGTAGCCCCATCTTGCTGAAACCAAATATCCCCCAGATCCTCTTCTTCAGCTAACTGGTTCAATTCGGGTTCAAAAAATCCTTCCAGCATGAAAAGATAACGCTGAGCATTGACGTTAACAGTCCTTCCATCCTCCTCGAAAAAATAAGGCCCAACCACCCCACATTTTGAAATGGCACACCAGACAGTGACTTTCGGGGAGTGGAGAGGTTTCTCGTGAATTTGTCTTGGGTTGCGGTCACACCAATAGCGGAAATTTTGGTTATTTACCGCTCCAGAGAGATGGAAGTGGGCTTCGTCCGAACTGAAAAAAGTGGACGTTGGTGGGATGCGGTTTATCATCTCTTGGCATCGATTCAAGCGGTTTTGGTAGTCTGGAGGTGACAATTCCTGAACAATCATAATCTTGTACGGATGGAATAACAAGTCCAAGTGCAGCATCCTCCTTAGTGAGGTGTTAGAGATGTTCAGTGCTACTGCGTGCCTCCAAGCAGAGCGCCGAGGCGACTGTTCCACTGCTGCTCTCACTCGAGCCAAATTTTCAGGTGTTCTTGCGTTTCTTGGTCTTCCCGCACCTCTACGCCTTACTGTGGAACCAGTTTCTTCCAATGCTTGAACCCAACGTGCGATAACATTGCGGTGAGGGACGGGATCACGACGTGGGATGTTGTAACGCAGTCGGAAGGCCCGCTGGATGGCGATGAACGAACGGCCACTATCAAAAAACGTGCGAATGACGAAACCTCGTTGCTCTCCGCTCCAAACCATTGTAACGACTGAAAACGGGACCACTGCCCGGGCACAATGAGACCCCTCCCAGGTCGTTAACCCCACTACAAGGCATGCAGCACCCCTTCGAAACTGCACCATTTGTTATGGCTCACCCTGTACATTGAGTGGGTTTTTGAACGGCGAGGGGGCCAGAAAGTTGGTTGGTCGGCCTTGTTCAGGGTTTCGAAAACGTCGAGGCAGATGGCGTGTTGTAACTTGAACATTTTTTTATCGTCTTCATCCGGTTTAGCAGGAATCATGTACTTCTAACCGAATCAAAATAAATTGATGGGGACAAAAACATGCGCCCTGGGGATTTCCAGATCAGGAAAGAAACATTTTGTATGTTTTTGGAATATAGGGGTTGTCGCCACGATGAAACGACTACCAATTACAAGTGTGTGCAGACGCGTTTTACTGGAAGATACAGTTTTACTATCCATGGTGTGTTGGAACCTCGTCAGGTAAACGTAACATTGGTGGAAAAAGTGAAATCACAAAAAACGCGTAACACCATAAACAGATGACATTACGGCTATGCCAAAAGAAATTACGGTGTTATTCGTGAAAATTATATTTTGCTTCTATCTCCATCAATTTTTGCGTTCTACTTCATGAAGGTGGGTTTTTCTCCTAGAGACAAGCAAAAACGTGTGCGGTCCCGTGTCTACCTTGTGTGCCCGTGGACCAAATAAGACCAGTAATAAGCCCAAATAAGTACCACAGGTGCGTGAGCCATAGTGCTATTAATTTGACATTTATTCGCCTCGCCAAATTCCCCGCAGAGGCTGCAATTTCAAAGCTAACTCAACGAACTGATATTATTGACGTTACAACCCCGTTTTTTTGTTGTTTTTTTTCGAAGGAAGAGATACGTTAGCACGCCATCCTTTAGTGGAGCCTTCTTAAAACATTGTATAACCCCTCCCAATCCCGTTTCATACACTTAAGGGATGAAGGATATGACAGGGATGTTGCAGCACTCCATTGTCAGTTCTGTGGGTTTGCCCGCTACGCAGTCACTTCTGTCCACTTCTGCCAAACATTTTGTGACAAACCTTCGCCTAGTGACTAGTCAGGACTTCGTTGGAACTACTCGCTTCAGAATAGGAGTGATGTGGTTTCCTATACGCGCATCGTGTGATCCGCATGACCTGAAGACTTGGCGGGACCAACTCTTAACAATCCTACCCCAGATTTATACTGGGCACCATGGAAGATGGCTTGGATTCCTCCTCGTGGCAAACGATTTAAAAAATGCTTCTACATTAAGCCCTTGGCTTTTACGGCCACATCGATATTCTTTTCAGTGGTGCGCAGTCCTCAGTTTTCTTTCCGTTCCTACATTAGGAAGTGAATTCTTAAGCTTCCATCAGAACCTTGGGTTCACCACAGTTTAACGTCCAAAATGATCAAATAACCTGCACAGGTGGACTTGGCTTTCGCTCAACTAATTACAAATACAGGTTTAGGTGGGTTTCGGTCCCACAGTGGCGCCCCAAGTTTTTTTTTTCTCGGGAGGAAAACAGCGGCAACGTAATCCAATTAGAGGGCCAAAGGCATCACGCGATCCACAACTTGAAGAACCACCTTTTTCCTTTTCCTTTCCATTCAAAACACCATTTTCCGAGAAGCCCGTTGCCCGCTTTGCGTCTGCCGTTGGTCGTAATAGTCGCCCAGGAACAGACCTCCTCCTTTTCCTTCTAATGAAGATTCCCATGCTCTGGATGAGTTCCCCCTTGGCCTCTCCACCGCTGCTAATAGATTATTACACTCTCCGCCACAGTCCCGCCCTCAGTTCCTAATATCAGCCGTTTGGAAATGGCTGCGCGTAAAATCACCATTAGGAGAAGATTTCGGGGTTTGGAAGGCGAACGGAAACATGATAATTTCTCTCGGTTTTGGACAGGAAGGCGGGGCGTTTCATTGTTGCCAGCTCTGCATTGTGCGTCGCTACAATGAGCTCAATCATCGAATTACAATAGCGTCTGAAAAAAAAGCTAACGGTTTTGGTTTTTGGGCAGCTCCCATTTCCGAGGAATTCGGTTCGAAGGAGCGACGGATCGGAATAGTCAACCGCGTGGAGATATGAGAAAATCCTAGCCATATCCAGTTTATTTGAATATTTGACGCGAGACTGGCGTATCAGATGAATAAATGTCAGCACCGCCCAATTCTCCTGCGAAAAGTTTAAAAACAATCGGAAAACATATTTTTGGTATGGGCATTTATCGCCTTTCAGCAGGTAGAAACACCATCTTCTACCTTTCCAGGCTCTTGATGGCCCGTGGAGGAGGGAATAAGACATATTGCATGTACATGGACCGGCAAAGTCATGTCCTGTCTAGTCGTAACACGAATGGTCCCGCAAATTCTAGAAGCAGGACCTCTGGCGTCGGGGAGGGCAAAACGTGCGTTGCCCCACGTTGGCAAGTGAAGATGAACCCGCACAAATCTAGCTCTGTAATTTTGCACACACCTTCGTAACTACAAGGTTACAAGACCTCGCTTGAACATCAAGAACGGCCAGATTTCTCCCAAAGCTAATATCTAGGGCTGACATTTGATGCTCATATGACCGCCACACTCTAAAAATGTCGCAGCCATCGGAGAAGTTGAAAGTTCCTTCTGAGTCATCAATCCCCACAAATTCGATTTACGAAGAGCCTTATTTATCTCACTGAAATAAGGCCACTATGGAAATATGGTATCCGGGGTATGGGACCGTGCATTCACAAATGCAGAATACGAGCGTTACAAATCCACACACTGAAGGTAGTACAGGTTTGTTTCCTAATCAAATTACTGTTCCTGAACCCTAGAAGAGAGTAATATCAGTCTACTGTCATGGAACTGACGGTTTCGCTATCATGTAAGAGGGCGACCACTTGCGCAGCATCCACCGATCCCAGACATGCGGAAGTGCGGCAGTTATTTGGTAGTTCGCCATTCTCCCGGTGAAGAGCTGATACCCATGTTAGACCGCGCGGAGGCCTGACCAACTGAAAAGCCCTTCTTTGCAAACTCGGCGAAACGGTTATAGGCTTGCTCGGTAGTAGTCAATGGAGCAAGGTTCGTCTGCTCTCCCAACAACCGTCGCTCGCTGTTGTTTAAACTACAGTGAAGTAGCACTACAGTTTGTACGTCTTGGCATGATGGAGAATCTTTAAGAGAAAAGAAGTGGAGCCGCGCCATGGCATGTCCCTTAAGGAAGTGGCACGTCTATTCGTCTGGCACAACCCAATTTCTCCCAAGACGTTCACGGATGTTGGCAAACAGAGGCCAACTGGCATTCAAAAAAGATGTGAGCTTAGACGTTGAATAGTCGTGGATGTGGACTGCACATACACAAAGTTCAATTACAAAAACTTCGTAACGACCCAAACCCACCTGCAGCTGCTACTCTGCAACCACCACCTCCACATCAAACCAAACTGTCAGCTAAAAAGGAACTGCAACTTCATCTCGTTTCATCACACAGTGTAGATTATAATCACTAAAGTGACCAAATCTCTGTTCATATTTACTTTCTTGTGATTTGCCTATTAATGCGTATGTTCGGCAGCTGGGCAAATTAGCTGGGTCTTTGACCTTCCAAATGTCAGCACTTGCCCAAACGGAAGGTCATCGTTTCCCCGAGCATCAACCCCCTTTTTTTACCTATGGAAAGTCCACCTCTTCAGTTATTTCCCATTGACTACGGGTTTCCCCCTATTATGGGCTTAAACTATCCTTTCCCAGCCCTACCCCACCTTCACTTTTCTCCTTCTGTATCCATCAGCACTCGCAAACGATAGTCTCTCTCTCGCCATACCTGCATCTGTGAAGTCTGTTCAACTGACACGACGTCTGTTTAGTTCACAATTCACTTCACAGGGCAATACGGAAGGCAAAGTTGTGCAGTTGCACTAATGTTTGCATTTTGAGGAAGAATATGTCAAGTAAAAGATAGGCAAAACACAGCTATAAAGTAATTGTAAGAAAGTTATCTCGAAGTTGCGCTCATTAACCTAGTTGTCCTTGAGCACGAGTATCAGTTCTTAACGACGTTAACAATGGTACCTACCTAGTTAACAAACCAGAGATAAAAAATAGAATTCGATTATTGAAAAGTGCATTCGACGTTACGTAATGAGTTTTAACCTTTTTTGTTACATTTAAGTGATTTTGTGACTATGCCCGAGCACTGAATTGCGAGGTCTATAACGTACTTCAACTTATTCCTCGGCCCTACTCCTATAGGGAGAAATTTGACATAATTAGTCGACCAATCAGATTACGTGGAATACCAATTCGCTCAAGCCACTTCCTGTTAACAAGAAAATGTTAAAAACGTGAGCGATTGCACAAAGGAGTCTAAAACTAGACTTAACGAGACTTGCCAGTGCAAGTTAACCTGTTACAAACTTCACCGACCGAAAAGTTGATCATATTCTAATCCGTCTCGGTTGGTGTCTTGGACGGAAAACTTCAATGAAACGAGCGAATTAAGAAAGAAACAGTTCTGGCTCTTGTATTGCGAATGAAGCTGTGGCTTCTGAGACGAAACTCCTCGCTATCCACGTTATTAGATATTGTGTTACATTACTTTATTCCCAGGAGACGAGAGAGGAAGAGAAGAAGGAAGTCTGCATAAGAATCGACCGATCACGATAGCCGCATTTCGGCAGGGTTTCGCCTCACGCTGTTCTCGCAGGTCACAGTATGACAGCTTGACGTATTGTTCCCATTACTACGATGTCCTTTCTGGAACCATTGCTATGTAGTGTTCTTCATTTTTCCAGGCACACGCCAGATCGCTGCTTAGGTTACATTCAAACCTTTCTAATTTCGTTCGTTCCATATTAATTTCGATCTGTTATTGTATCCAAATGTTGAGGGCGCCTACGTAAGGGTTGCTACTCAAGTGCTTAACTCTGGGGCTATACGCATCTACACTAATGTGAGCGTTACTCGGACAAAATGCACATTACACCACCTTGAATGAACGTGTGGTACATCGTGGTGAAAACACCTGTTATGTACACAGGTATAGTCAATTGAAAGCAGATCCAAGGAATCGTTTGGAGGAATCTACACTGGAAGATTCCTGTCTCCAATTCATGCCATTCAGTCTGTCAACCTCTTCCCTCTTTCCTGAAATAGTTCTACTTTCTGTGAAACGTCGACTAAAGCGCCGGGCCACTGGTTGTGAGAATGAGTGGTCCTTCTCCACAACCTTTTAGAACTGCTGAAATAGGCTGGCCGACGTGATCATGGAGGCCTCTGAAATAGCCTAGTTCCTCTCAATTCACATGTCTGCAAAGGCCCGTAGAAGTGAAACACACTACAGCTTGAAGAGTCTACCTACAGATTCGTGATTCTGAGACCACAGCCGTGCTCTGATCTACCTCCATCCAAAGAAACAAGCCCTAACGTTCCGAGTTGAGCGCTCAAAAACCGAGAAGGAAAGCATCTATATGCAATGCAGGCTTCCGCTGGAAAGCAGGTCTGTTTCCCACACAAGAGCCCAGAGAGCCCTGATCGTAGACCCCCTAAATGACTTTACGTCTCAGTCCAGGCCACAGATGGCCTCGGAGTGCAAGATACATAAAACAGAAACTAACCCAAGCTAATAACACCTACTCTGCGCTTGAGTTGCATTCTGTCAACGCCTCTAAACCACTTTATCATCAGTGCGCTCTGAACAGAATGTTTTCCTTTTATATTTCTTTCTGCTATATAATAACTATTTCGCCAATCATCGCCCTGCACTTCCTTTTCACACCATTATGCTTTTTACTTTCTTTGGTTCTACGAAGTAGAAAGGAAAGTTATGTAACCTGCTGAAAAAAAAGTTAAGTTCTCTTCAGACCTTTACGTTTCAGACCCTACTGAGTCCGAAAAACAATATTTGGGAAAATGGATTGTGTGTCTGTGAACAATTTTTAGAGAAAACGGCTAAACCAAATCACCTCAAACTTGATATCTAACCCGCAGGTCACCATGGACGCCAAAATAAGGGTATGAGCAAAATCCGTCTAAGACTAACTACAGTTACCACAGAGATCAAAACACCAAATTTTTTTTCTAGAAAACGACCATAACGATATTTAATCAATTTTTTATATAAAGAGCTCCTAATGAGACGACGATACCATAAAATTCCCATTCGTGGGTAAATTACGAGAGCAGCACAATAAATGACCAAACATTTTGACGAAAATCGAGTTCAGCGTAATTTTTTTCTATATGGACGCGCCTCAAAGGTTATTAGGTTCTTCAGCAAACTTCAGGTGGTACTCCAACCAAGTAGCTACACGATGCGTCGTAATACAGAAATTCTGGAATTGTAACTACCGCCGTTTCGCTCCTTACCGTTTTTAATCGTTTTTAATTAATAACTCCGGAAAAGATGATGATTATCTTCTTCAAAAAAAATCGCGTTTACACCCTCATTAATTCTCTGTGTACCAATTGCTCAATAATGGCCCGAAAATGAGTACGACCAGCACAATAAATCCCGGAACTGTAAGTGCTAGCGCTTCCTGCCGCAGTGGTATTTCAAACATAAATTGAGTTCGTAGAATAAACCATAAACACAAATGAATTGACGTAGAGCTAAGGGAAGTTGTGTGTTGCTAAGTTTAAATTCTGAATTCGGAACTTGTAAATATCACAGTGTGATTTCGCTCGCCCACTTTGGGCGCCTTCCCGGTCTGAGCTAATTCGATTCAATTCAAATACACGTGCCCTATCAGACACCAAACACTACTTCCGACAGAGACGCCTCACACTCTACTTATGAAGAATCTCTCCATCCTCGCACGAATCTCCAGCTTGCTAAATACCGCCAGACAAACCAGACTTCGCCCTCAGCCCTGCTGCTACTTCAAAGCTGATCATGAGGTCATCTGTTCTTTTAAAAAGAGGGAGTGAAGTTGAGGGCATAATTGGAACCCGTGGGGAGTCGAGGAAAGGATGCAAGTTGGTAAGCTCTTTCCTCCTGCAGCTTGAGGCAAGAGAAACAGCCAGCGGGCCAACCGTCCGACGGTTTATTTATTATACGCATAAACGGGCAAGCCCAATTGCAGAATAAAAAGATGCAAATGAAAAAGGTACAGTAATGTGGTAGCATCAAAGCCAACATAAAAAAGTCTAAGCAGAAGACACTGAAGATGAGGCTACGGCGGCTCTGAGAGCTGATAGGGAGTCGCTGAAAAAAATCGAAATTCGAATGATACCGCAGAAACGAGTTGGTAGAACGGGGGAAGTTGTTCATGAGGTAGTCCGTAGGTGAGAAGGGTGGAAGGAATAGAAGGTATAAACGGGCTGGGAGGGAAAGAACAAGAAAATTAACTCAGGACAGTATCTCCGGGCTGACCAACTAATTGTACGGAGAGCACAGATCAACTATCGAGCTCCTTTTGTCTGAGGAAAGTAAGGAACATTCCGCCAACGACTCGTAATGCACGTCGCAGAGTAGAACGACAAAGGTTGAAGAGGAAAAGGATCAACGTGTGTCCCAGAGTTGGATATCAGACACGTAGAAGCGATTTGGAATTTCTTTCTTCAACTTACACATTGAAATGAAAAAAAACCGGTTATAACTAAAGTAACTCATATTGTATATTGGACAGCAGAGGGTCGAATCAAATGTTGCGTTAAATATTTACTCCCCGGGGAACACGTCACGAGTATAGGAAATGGGCGGTATTTCATCTTGATCCAGATTCACTGTGATCTTTCATGGGTTTTCTATTGGCTTGTGTGGCTTCTTTCGATGGCTTATCTACATCTCGCTCATCCTCAACATCTCTTACTCTCGCCTTCTCTCAAAGTCAGCAAGTCACTGTAGCCTCGCCCAGTCCACCAACTCAAAGTTTCTCGTTCATTAACATTCACAATGCGCCACGCCACACATCAGTTAGGTCAGTAACTGAAAAAGTGAAATCCCTCATTTTCCTCAAGTTATCAATAGAACTTGGGCCAATGAGTAAGCAGTCCGCAGCAATTACAACTAATCGTAGACTTCTGAGCAGACAATTACCTTCATAGAAACGTTTACGGTTATTTACGCTTTCTTTCTTGGTTTTTTATTCTTTGTCTAGTAACTCTTCAAGTTTTTTTTATCGTCTTTCTGAGGAACTATCCAGTGTAAATTAACTCAGCAGTATCTACAAAATTCACTCAGGTAATTACGGTTAGCGACTTAAACTACTTCCATAAAATTTAATACGCTGAGCACGTTACCTTCCCGAGCGTATATTTTTGTCCCATGCAAAACCCATGTAATAATTTCGAAAAAATTAGAGTTCTTGCCCTGAAATCGTACTTTAGACTGCAAACTCGCGAAGAGTTAGAATTGGTGATTTTCAACCTTCCATCCGCTGCACACATACGCAACCTATCCATCAACCTGTGACTTAAGTTGAGTGATGACAACTGTTTAACGCAAAGTCGAGCTGTCACCAAAGACAGCAGTGTTTAGGAAGTCAACTCTTTATGAAATCCCTCCTTCACCGCCCTTAAACCCCACCGGAAATGGTTACAGTCCCACCCCAGTCGATGAATACTCAGTTGAACAGTACATCTGACCGTCCAGAAAGTAGTTAGTTACCTCCATTTGGTTCTGTCGCCGCATCCCCCAAAGTCCAAAGATGCTTCCACAGCTTGATTTGATTCTCCAACTCTCACCGCCCGATTGGCACTAATTTTGGAGAAAGTTGAAGCGTGCGATACTGAACTCTGCTCTGATTTCTGCTTGTCTGGCTTACACTACGTTAACTCTGCTTTGAAACCAATTCAGTCCACTCTCTTCCAAATCTGTCTCTCACCCGATGTATATTGGTCCGTGGGGCTCAATATAAACTGTCAGAGCTGTGGAACTTGTCTGTAATTGCAATCAAACTCAGGCATGTCCACTACAAGCTGGCACGTTTTTGCGACATCTACGTAAGTCTTCCACTTCCGCACGTTTTGCTGTTGTGAACGAAAAGTGAGCTGGTGCGATTGAACTGAACTGATCGATTTCTTTGAAACTCACACAGTGCACTACGATTGGTTCCTCATCTGCTCCGATTAGTCTTTTTGTTCCCCTGTCAGATCTAAGCAAACTATGATTTCAACCAAACTCAGCGAAAAGGCTAGTTCTTCGATCCACGCATTTCAAAGTGCTACTCCCCTTAGTCTCCCTCTTGAGCTGTTTTTCTTTCTTTCTATGGATCCCTATACCAGAACTGTAGAACTTACCTACTTTCCAATCTATCCTAATCTGCCGTGTACTTCAGCCATTTGCACTCATTCGTCTCTCTGCATATTTCTCTGGAATTAACTGACTCCCCTAAAATATTACGATTGGTTCCTTTCAATCTTTCAAGAACGTTTGTATCTCGCATGGACATTACTTGCCAGTTTAGCTCTCAGCTTCAGACTTCTGAAAACCAGCAAGGATTCCAGTCGGGCTCATCGAAAAGATTGGAAGGGATTGGTCATGGATATGTGTGACCCCCGCCAGCACATTTTTTGGTTTCTTTGGACTCAACTCCATTGTCAGAGTAGTGGGGCCAACCGACGAGTTCAATCGAACATAGAGAAAATATTAGAATTGATCCACTACAAGCTGCCATGTTTTTGCGACACCTACGCTCATCGCTGCACTGGTGAAATTGATTCAGGTCAACCGATTTCTGCGAAACTAACGAAAAGGGGCAGAACGGTCTTTCTCAACCCATCGCGAATCTCAAAGCACTGAGTATTTTTCTGATCCCCTAAATGCAAATATCCACATTTAGACTTTCCGCTGCCCTAATAATAAGGGATGAATTGAAATTGTGTGAAACCTCTAGAGAGAAGCAACACACAACTCGTTAAATACTCAAAACGCAATCTGCTGTACATATTGGGCTCTGTATCTTTGTTCAACCCAATTTTACGGACACATATCTGGAGAACAAACTGAAGGTACTATTTAATTGAAAGTACTCGAGACGTTTGTTTGAAATGATCATTTAACGCCCGACAAATTTCATTGTTCGGGCTCTCGTTGGTTATGTATCCGTACACAGAGAAATAGTTGTGGAGAACATTTAGGTATGGGTTACTAGATGGCACTACGTGAAGTTGATCAAACTTCTGATTACTATGGAAACAAACGAAATGTACATTTTTCCCAAAAAACTGGACTTCCAATCTATTCTCTACTAATAACTGCTTATTACATTTCGCTACCCCAAAGGGAAAGGAAAGTATAGTAATCGTGTCAAAAAAAAATTTGGGTTTTCTTCAGATCTTTACGTTTTGAGGCCTACTGAGTCCAAAAAACCTAATTTCGGTCAGTGTGTGTGTGTCTGTAGTTCGATTTGCGGGAGAACGGCTGATCCGATTGAGCTGGTTCTTTTTTTGTTTTGTCCGTTATTTTGTGTAGACACCAATATAAGGTTATGGGCGATTTGGGCCGATGGGAAGGGGGGATGGGGGACGAAAATGTACCAAAAACTTGGGTTTTTCGCATTTTTCTCGAAAACGGCTCTAACAATTTTCGCCAAACTCCCAGGATGTTTTTGAATAGTTATCTACATCTACATAATAGAAGTTATCAACATACTATTCTCAATGTTCCTCTGATAGTCCATTGAACTGAGATAAAAATGAAAATGTGTCGAAAATAACAGTTTTTCGAACATTTCCGTAAATTCCAGGGTAATTTCTTCATCAGATGTGATAAATTTTATGGTTTGTCTTATAGTATTCTAAACCCACATTTTGTTCCCCGCAACTATCTCTGTATCCATCTGTTGAACGGAGATATAAGCCAAGTTAACTCAGAAAAGGAAATTTGTCGAATATTTATTTATCGGTATTCCAATTTTCTCCAAAATGGTTCAGACGATTTCGGTAAAACTTACAGAGTACTCTCAGCTAACTAGTCCGTACATTTAGTTCTCCATAAATGTGTCTGTAGAAATGCGTTGATCGAAGATATAGCGCCCGCATATATGTAGCTGGTGTTCGAACTTGATGGGGTGGCGGAAAGTTGTGTGTTGCTTCGCACCGCTTTTTTTTTTGGAGTAATCAAAACTCAGGAATGAACCAATCAATTTCAATAAAATTCAGACGGTAGTTGGGCAATTTCATCACAGTCAGGCTTGCAGACCCGCTATTTTGGGCGCTTTGGAAGTTCAACAATTTCCTTCAGCCGCATTACGACTTTTAACACTCTCACAACTACTTCAATTTGTGTTTCACTGTTCATATGAACCTGGTACAACTTGACGGTATGTATAAAAATTGGCTGAGCTTGAGTTTCTAGAATTTATCAGGTTGCGGTCATGTTAATTCTGTAACCAGTGCATTGGTGGTTCATAAGAATGTCTACAGGGTGGTTTCAGAAGAATGAAGCTTATTCCTATGGAATTAAAGAGAAACACAGGAAGAAAATAAAGTGAAACGACATAGTTAATAATTCTTTCATTTCTTGGGTTCCTCCTCCTTATTTTATTGCCAATGTTAAACTCCCATCGATCATGATTTTGGTGAGAAGGCTCGTTTTATACGAGCGGGATTTATAAGAAAAAACCTGCTCTACAATAACTTCCCTCTACATTTTAATCGTATATTCTCATTTTCTCGCTGACGATTAATTAATGCTATTTGGAACAACTCGTGCGAAGAATTTAATAACGATCATTAGTTTTGTGACGAAAACAAAAGTATCTGTCGCCATGATAACTATTATTAGTTTTGAGCAGCTCTTGAAAATACCCAGAATATGGCGTTCCAATTTCACGTACGTGTAGATTATCAATTTAAACTGTTTCGGAGCAACCGTTTTCCCTCAATCGTGTGTACGGACACAAACACACTCAAATTGCACAAATCTTGACGTAACGTACTTCAAATTACCTCTGATGAAAACGCAACACATGTTTTTAGGCCGATTATATAGTTTTCCGATCTACTTCGCAGGAATAAGAAGAGTAAAAACCGAGTAGATCGATATCTGCTAAGAATCCGAAATGTTAAGATTGGATCCTCTTAATCTGGCTCGAAACGCTCAAACTGCTCGAAAGTACGATTGGCGCAGTTTTCATCGACGGTAGTGGGGGATAGAGGACGAAAAATGAGCCAAAAACCAAAGTTTCCCGACACGACTTTAACAGTTTTGATTAAATGGCCAAATTATGGTCGAACATTTCAGAAGAAATGCGTTGGTCGAAGAAACAGCGGTTGAATTATCAGGTGTGGCGGGACGTTGTGTGATGCTTTGCACCAGATAGTTTCTCATATTCTCTGAAACTAATTGGGCTATGCTTTGAACCTTTCCCACGAGTACTCTACAGTTGGTGTTCAGTCGGATTTTTTGGGTTTCATAAAACTGCCTTGAGTTCAAAATTGTCAAAGTTGTTCTCGTGTTTTTCCATCTAATCCCACGCGTTGGTGGCGAGGCGGAGCGAAATTGGCATTGGAGTTCGGCGGGCTTGTCCGTCGCTGTTATGAGCAGTCGCTTCCATTTGAGCCTTAGCTTGTTTTTTACTGGTGAATTTGTCGCGTTTGGATCCCTTAATGTTGTCACAGCCGATCAAGTTTTTAGTAATGTTGGCTCTGACTCTTAATGGAATACATCTTCCCCGCGTGTACGTCCCTCTACTTCAAATAAGCCACACTTGTCGCTGATTGCCACGACTCTTCGGCCGTTGACTGGTTTGAGTTCAATTCTCGTTTGTATTTTTTGAACAGTTTAGAGAGCATTAAGCATTGCGTAAACTCTTTCGCTTTTTCACTGTCCAAAGGCAACTGGGTTCGAACGTATCAAATAATAAAACATCCTGCAGAATATCTTTGTGGCTCTTTAAAGCCTTCAGTGGCCTTTTCGCTGCCGGCATGGGTTTCGGATATGGCGATAACAACTGCGAAACTGATCCTCTTTGGAGAAAACTATTTGGAGATCATTAACATCTGAACTAGACACAAAACACGTTTCGGTATTTTTAAATTTGTGCTCTACGAAGGTTGATGAAAAATCACTGTTGATGGGATTCCTCGTGCACCTTGAGAGCCCACGAGGGTTATTGGGTACATCTATTGTCTACGTAGTCGCATTACAGATAGGAGAAACCCGTGGGCCACGCCGGTAAGGCCATATTTTGGACTCACCACGGCTCATGTTCCTTTTGAAGCTCCTGAACGGTTCTTCTACCTCTGGGTAGTTATCCCGTTCACGTCACGCAATACGGTACTAGAACTCGTACGATTTTAATGAGCGAACTATTTAATGAATCACCCACGTTGACGTTTGCAAAAAGAATTCTACGACCTCGCAATTCAACTGGCTCCGTGTGTATGAACTCTGCATTATCTCGTCCTAGATTCCCTAAATGATAGTTCTATTTTACTGACCGCAAGTACGTAAATGTATATTATATTCTCAATGGTGTACTACGGTTAACAGGTACTAACTGAAGAATATGTGGGCGTACACCACGTAATTTTCAATATTGTGTTACTTTTACTGTGAATTGACAGCTACTACTACTTTTTATTTGCAACTTTGGATTCGCATTTACGTATTTTTTGGTGGGCTTTGGACGACTCACCGTTTCTAATTGGCTGAGGCTCTTCCTCGACGTCGACGATATTTCTTATGGAGAATACCGATTTCGCAGGCCGTTCTTTGGCGCGCTGCCCAGTCGTCAGGTCCATCGTAAGACGCTCGGTGGGTTCCGAATCAACGGCGAACTCGTAGATCGTCGAACTCGTAGAAAACGAATCGAACTAAGACGAACGAAAACGCCGACCGAAGAAGAAAAAAATAACTCTCCGCTGGGGAGATGAGCAAATTTTGACAATGTGAAAGAAAAAAAAGAGGAAAAAAAAAGGGAGTTGTTCACATGTTACGCGAGCTACGAACTGGCGGACCCTGAAGGCGCGACTGAGCCCTCGCCGCTTCCCTCCTTAGCGACCCGAACGACGGCGCAGGGCGAGCTCCGCCTCTCGCTCCGCCTAAAATGGCGGCTCCCGCCCGATCCGGACTCCTCCCGCGTTTCAAAGCTCCGCCCGCCCGTTCAACTCCTCCCCCCTCCTCCTGACCACTTCTGAACCATTCACCCTCTTAATTGATTTTTATTGTTCTCAGGTCGTTAAAAAAGGGTTAAACCCGCAATCGTCAGAGGGAACTATAACGCGCCAATAAGAAAACAGTTGCTGAGCTGATTTGGCGCGTCGATTGCGCCGCAACTTAAGTCGATTTTACGAGCTCATTGCGAAGTTGCGGAGGCAACGCTGTAATTAGAAGGCCGTGTTTTTTCTCTCTCTCTCTTACTCCCTCTCTCTTTTTCTAGTTCCTTTTAATGGGATACCGACCTTCTCTGAACGATCTTTAACCAAATAATGACCGGTGGGGCGGGGGTGAAAGGGGAAAGGTGATGACGTAGAAAGAGCGGCGTTGGCGGGAGGAAAGGGTGCCAGCCATTGGCAACGATTCGCCCTCTTCGTGAGACGAGGTTAGCGTCACTTCTGAAGGGGTGGTAAATTTATTCGACCGTCGTCGTTAACCGCGAGTTATAAAGTTACGTCCGTTCAACCAGAGACGTAAATATTTAGAGTGAGTGGGCGTCATCCGCTTTGACCGACCGTTGAAGTCTTCATCGCGTCTAATCGCTTAATCGCTTCCGATTGTTCCGTCTGTGGGGCTCGGGCTAAAAACGAATTATCGCACGAATTAGACGCCGAAACGCGGGATGAATGAATGAATTGGACTTTATTTCGAGGGACACGAAAACAAATAAGATACACGGTACGAAGGATCAAACGTTGAAGAACTGAAGTTAATGTACCTGTTTGGTGAGTCTGTCTCCTCTGGCTGGTGAGATACTGTGGGCGAGCGCTTTCAATGTAAAGACATCATCGTATGGTGTCATTGAAATGTCAAAGTGTCGTGACTCGTATTAGTTCTTCCACACCATCCATGAACGTCTTTCTAGAAAATGGGTTGTGCCAGACCACTGAACGAGCCAGTTCCTCTCGGGACATGGTCACTTCAATGCGCAGCTCCACTTCCTTTCTCTCAAAGACTCTCCATCATGCACGTCTTGGGCCTCCAGTGCAGAGGAAACACGAAACCACGGGCTGCTCCACTGTGGTTTCTTCAACAATTAGCGACAGTTGTTGGGAGGGCAAACGAACTTAGCAGCATTGACTGCTACAAAACAAGACTATAACCATTTTGCAGAGTTCGCAAAGAAGGTGATGGCTAAGAAACGTGGTCATAGTTGATCTGTCCTTTTGGAACATGCCACCCAAGTAAATAGTTAGATCAAGTGGGAAAGCAAATTAAGAACTCTTCCCAGATGGTACAGGATTCCTCAGGTGGTCACCTACACAGGCAACAGCTCTCTACCGGGAGACTGACTAACGACCAAATTACCTTTAGTACCTCCGCAGGTCTGATTTTGGTGGATACTACAGGGGGCCTCCTGCACATTATAGAAACAGCAAATTCCATGACTGATATAATCCTCGTCGAGGGTTTAGGAACAGTAGTCAAATAAGGAAGCAACCTGTGTGGCTGTATTGTCTGGCATTTGATAAGACAATCTGCGTAACGAATAATGTAAACAGAACTCAGCGAAACGGGCATGTCAGAGTGGCCAAGCCATGGAGAACTGCAGTCGAGGGCGTCATGATATCGGCGAAGTCCGACGCACCTAAATGACCAATCAAAACTCTACATTAATGAGAACTCGAAGAAAATAATATTAAAATGCGAGAGAAGAGTAGTGGGGAAATCATGCGGGCGAGCAAGTGGTAGGTTGGAGAAAAACGCTAACTGATCAATTCCTGTCGCTAACTATGAAGTATGACGATGATGTCTTTACATCGAAAGCGCTCGCCCACAGTGTCTCACCAGAGGAAACGGCCCCACCAAACAGATACGTTAACTTCAGTAATTTACCGGACCTGACGGAACTAACCCAATTATTTTTATAGGGAACTTTAAATCTAGTTTCTAGTCAGCAGAAAACAACCAACAAATTTCAACAATAAATAGCCGATTTGGAGATAATGCGATATTTAAATACTTTTTTCCTTTGTATTTCAGTTCAACGGATCGTTACAGAACAACGTGTAGACCTAAACTCCGACAGGTTGATAAAACTTATTCATCTACTGAGAACTTGAAACCGCTAAAAAAAGTTGTTTACACATTCCTGTTTTTCTCTCTTTTCAAGGAGTTATTCACTGAGAGCCAAAGTAAAATACAACCAATCATCCAGTTAATCATCCAGCTCTTATCGACGAAATAATTAACATGAGAATGACGAAATCGTGAATGTGAAAAACAATAGCCGATGTTGAATTGGCTTGTTGGAGATCCACTGACCTTGCAAATCCAACAATCGCTATATCAGCACAGTTTTGGCAGGCTACACACACTGAGGTTTCTTTATAGGAGTAAAGCGGTACGGTACACGAGTATAGCGTTATTGATGGAGAGGCAGATTTTTCACCTACTCATGCGATTACCGTTACCTCCAAAATTCAAACTGAGTCGAAGTTTAACTAATTTTGTACACTCATATACTGTTTACTTTGTAACAGCACTCCATTGGTGTGCTCCAATGTGTAATTATCTACGTGCCAGGCAAGATTATTCGCCCGAATTGGCGACTACTCGTTTTCATTTACAATTCCGTCCCCATCCTCCCTCCCACCGATTGTACGGAAATGCTAGAAACCTTTTTTTAGCTTTTGTATCTCCTTTAAAAAATAACAAACTTAATCAGTGTAGGCTTTCTCTATTGACTTCAGATACACACCCACGCACACTTAGAGCCTATTCTGGAATAAGTTTTTTCTTTCTCAGGAGGCCTGAAAAAGTGAAGACGAAATGATAACCACTTTTTTCGATGATTGAAAACCACCTCCTTGCCCCTTGTATTGAGGATAGTAAAAATTACGTGTGAACACGTGTGTTGCTCGAGGAAGGTGATTTACATCGTTTTTGTCTTAGGGTCTTAGGAAATCGAAATGCTTATCCAACAGGAGGAACCAAAAGATCCTAAGTTACCACATTTAACTGTAGTCAACAACTATGGGTGCCTGATCGGTTACTTTATGGTCCAATTTCAGATCAAAATAACTAGAAGACAGAGTACACCCGACACAGGGGTCTCTCGATAGTTGAGTTGATGTGGGCGTGGACGAAAGCTGAGAGAATTTTTGAGTTCGGCAGCACTTGAAGTGATATACAAGCAGCTCTGGAATTCAGGGATTGGTGGCCGGTAGACCAAAGCTTGGGGGGGGGGGGGCTCCCTAAAGATAGGTTGAGGAAACAGAGCTTTTGAACCTATTGGACTTGAGCTGAGTCAAACAGATACTGAATGGATTACATCGGAGGGATATTTCTGTGTAGACTGGAGATTGTAAACGAAGAAGACAAGATAGTGAGAGCTTCAGGGGATCCGCTCAAGTTCGGGTCAGCGAAGTTTAGAAGAAATTGAAAACGGTGTGGGTGAACATAGAGCTTAAGGACAACCTGGGCATTAGTGTTGAAGAAGAGGACCACAACGCCTTGACGTTGGGTACTGCAGTAAAAAGACCTTTGGAAATCGTTTGTGTAGATAAAAGAAAACAATGTCAGAATTGTCTTTTGGAACTAATTTTCGTAAGCGATTTAACACCACCCTAACTTCTGCCATGATTCAGCACTAAAGTAGGGATCGGGCCAGTGATGCATAACATTACGCAATTCTGCTACCTCGGCCAGAGAAACACCAACACCCGAAACCAGACTCTGCAGGAGAGGATTCGCGTAGCCGTTAATTCGTCTCACCTGCTCAGAAAGTCTCACAATCGTACTCCAATGGGTCTGGCAATGCGATAATAGATTATGGGTGATTCCCATCGATGGGAAATAAAGGCGTAGGGGCAAAAATGTACCAAAAACTCGGGTTTTTCGTGAATTTCTCAAAAACGGCTGTGAGAACGATTTTGATTAAACTGTCGAATTATCTTCCACCATACTTTTCTTCTCTATAAATACCTCCATGAAAACTTGGTGAACTGAGATATAAATCCTTGAAGACAAAATAGGTTTTTTTTTCACTTTTTGGTGAAACGGCTTCAATAGATGTTCCTCTGACAGTATTGAACAGAGAAAACCCCCAAAACACAAGTTACTCGTAACTAACTAGTACCTACATATTGTTCCCTGTAGATGTTTCCGTAGAAATGCGTTGAACAAAGAAATAGGCACATGTAGCAAGTAGTCGAATTTACGAGGATTGAGGAAAGTTGTGTGTTGCTGCGCACCAGATATTTTTTACTCAGTTTTCAGGAACCTTAACTTTGAGTTATATCAAGCCACAAACCTTATTGACTGATCAATTTTTTTTTTTAAGTAATGCATTTATTCAAGAAGACAACAAAAAAAAGAATACAAAAAGAAACACAAATAGTACATAATGCGTTCCCCCCTCGATAAGTAAAGGGAGGAGCAGTTATAACTTTCTAGCTACAGATAGGTTCCAATCGCAAATATAGTACAATATACTGAATTATGTGATAGATAGTTCATAAAACATCAGAAAAAAAAGTTAAAAAGGAGAATCATCTAAGCATTTCCACACGGACGTACTACTCTTTGATGCGTCGTTTAAACTATGCTAAATCATTTAGCATTTTTAATTCCTTTGGAAGGATATTAAACAGCTTTATTCCATTGTACGCGAAAAAATGCTGACTTCTAGTGGTGAATCTAAAAGGCAACTTCAGTGTAAGGTTACCAGATGACCTCGTCCGCCCATAATTCTTTTCAAAATCAGATAAATTTTTGAATATATATATATGGATACAATATTTAGTAAATGTGAAAGATGACCAATACCTCGAATGTCTTAATAACTGCTGAGGAGAAGAACCTCATTTTCTAACACAGTAAAATTTTGATAATTTTTTTCTGGGTTATATGCAAAGGTAAGTTCGGTAGGCCGATCCCCACACAAGAATACAATAGGATATCACAGATTGCACTAGAGCATGATAAAACATTTTAAGTGTGCCCATAGACAGGGGTATGACTTTACAAAGTCTGTTGCATTTATTGTCAATATGGTACTTCCAGGACAAACATTGGTCCACTACCACCCCCACATACGTAGCTTGTGGAATCTGCTTGATACCAGGGCAACTGCAATCACTTGCACTACAGGTTGACACAATGTACCATTTGATATTTCCTAGAACAGGGACTGAGGTATTACGCAAGGAAAAAGCAACAAAATTGGATTTGCTGAAATTTAGCTTTAAGCTGACTCCATCCAGCCAAACCCTGACCACAAGCAAGTAAGCAGACATGCTCGTATCATCAGCATAGGTAATTATGTCCCCATCAAGTTGAACGCCAAACAGATTATTCATAAAACAGATAAATAAAAGGGGTCCAAGAACTGTGCCCTGCGGAATTCAATAGGGGAAGGAAGATCCCTCACTCAAAATTGCGTTTATTTTCACTTTCTGGCATCGCCCACGTAGATAACTCTGTACCCAAACAGCAATGCTAATCCCCATCAGTGCGCGTATACTTTCCATTAACTTTCCACTAATGTGGGAGACTGTAAACACGCTTTGTATATAAGGTTCCCATTTACCGTTAAGCAATCATTGGGTAAAAGCAGTGAAAAAAGCATGGCGATGGTTTGAATTCCGGAATTTCCAGGATTGCTCCTAATTTTATTATGAACGTGAATAAGCATCACTGTACATGCCGTTTATTGGACTACGACCTTGACTTTTCTGTGAACGCTAGGATCATATGAGCGAATTCCATTAAAAACTGAGCTAAAATCTTCGAAATTGTTTATACTGCGTTGTGCTGCTCACGCCATTTTATGAGGGGTGAAAAAGGTACAGTACCGTCACGCTATTTGGAAATACACAAAAACGTTAGAACCGTTCTAGAAAAGACGAGCGGTGCAGCTACATATGCGGACGCTATATCTTCGTTCAACGCATTTCTACAGGAACATTTATGGGAAAAAAATGTAGGGACTAATAGTAACATTCGACGAATCTCCTTTTCTGAGTTAACTTGGCTTATATCTCCATTCAACATATGAATACACAGAAATAATTATGGATAACGAAATGTGGGTATGGATGGCTAAAAGACACTCTGTAAGCATCCACCATCTGGTGAAGCAGTTACGCTGGAATTTACGGAAATGTTCGAAAAAACGTTATTTTCGACACATTTTGATTTTCATCTCTGTTCGATGAACTGTCAGAGGAACATTTATTCACAACAATAGGTAGGTATGAACTATTCAACAACATCCTGAGAGTTTAGTGAAAATCGTTGAAGCCGTTTTGTCAAAAAGTGTACAAAACCTATTTTTGCGTCATATGCCTATATCTCCGTTCACCGTATTTTCATGGAGATATGTACAGAAAAGAAAAGTTAGGTATTGATCAGTAGAAGATAATTTGAAAGTTTAATCAAAATCGTTAGAGCCATTCAAATCGTTTTTGGCACATTTTCGTCCCCCACCCCCCTTCCCACCGGCCGAAATCGTCCATAACCTTATTTTGGTGTCTACAAAAAATAACGAACAAAACAAAAAAAGAACCAGCTCAATCGGATCAGCCGTTCTCCCGCAAATCGAACTACAGACACACACACACGGACCACGCGCCGAAATTAGGTTTTTTAGACTCACTAGGCCTCAAAACGTAAAGATCTGAAGAAAACCCAATTTTTTTTTTACCCGATTACTATACTTTCCTTCCCTTCGGGTAGTGGAAAGTAACTAGGGTTTTCGCATTTTTCTCGAAAACGGCTCTAACGATTTTAATTAAACTTTCAAATTATCTTCTCCTAATCAATACCTAACTTTTCTTCTCTATACATATCTCCATGAAAATACGGTGAACTGAAATATAGGTCTATGAAGCAAAAATAGGTTTTTTACACTTTTTGGCAAAACGACTTGAACAATTATCACCAAACTTTCAAGATGTTTTCAAATAGTCAATACCTACATATTGTTTTCAATAAATCTTCCTCTGACAGTCTATTGAACAGAGATAAAAATCAAAATGTGTCAAAAATAACGTTTTTTTCTAACATTTTCGTAAATTCCAGGGTAACTGCTTCACCAGATGTGATAAATTCTAATGGAGTGTCTTTTCGTCACCCATACCAACATTTCGTTCTATATAATTATTTCTGTATATATATGTTGAACGGAGATATAAGCCAAGTTAACTCAGAAAAGGAGATTTGTCGAATATTAATTTATCGGTATTCCAATTTTCTGAAAAACGGCTCCAACGATTTCGATCAAACTTACGGAGTACTCTCAGCTAACTAGTCCCTACATTTTGTTATCCATAAATGTTTCTGTAGAAGTGCGTTGAAGAAGATATAGCGCCCGCATATGTAGGTGGTGTTCGAAATTACGGGGGTGGCGGAAAGTTGTGTATTGCTACGCACCAAGTATTTTTGACTTAGAACGGCTCTAATGATTTACATTAAACTCCAACTGGGCAATTCGATCAATCTGATAGTGTCTTATTTCAGCAATCTATACTCTCCTTTTCTCACAAGCTGAGATACAATCGTAAAAGAAGATTTGTCGAACCTTAAGTTTATCGGTATTCCAATTTTGTCAAAAACGGCTCTAACGATTTCGATCAAACTCACAGAGTACTTTCAACTAACTATTCCGTACATTTAGTTCTCCATAAATGTTTCTGTAAAAGTGCGTCGAACGAAGATATAGCACCCACATATGTTTTTTGGTAAATTTTCGTCCCCCCCCCCCCACCAACCGAAATCGTCCATAACCTTATTTTGGTGTCTACAAAAAATGACAAACAAAACAAAAAAAGAACCAGCTCAGTCGGTTCAGCCGTTCTCCCGCAAATCGAACTACAGACACACACAGATACATACACACGGACCACGCGCCGAAATTAGGTTTTTTAGACTCATAACGTAAAGATCTGAAGAAAACCCAAATTTTTTTTTTTGGGCACGATTACTATACTTTCCTTCTCTTCGGGTAGCGGATAGCTGTACTTTCCTTCCCTTACTATTGGGCCGATTTTGCTCACACCCATGTTTGGCGTCCCGTGATGATACGCCGGCTATTTGAGCCAATTTGGTTCTGCCGTCCCTCGTAATCACGTACAGAAAAATACACACCTTTTTACCAAATGGTGTTTTTCGGACTCAAAAGCCTTAGAAACGTAATGATCGAATGACAACTCACAACTTTTTCCCGTTCGATTACATAAAACTCTTTCTATTCCATAGGAATGAGGTAAAAAACAATGGATGCTGGTTTCATCATTAACTGCTTCTGGCAACAGGAATATTCAGCATTTAGTGCTAACGTAGAACGAAGGTAGAGATGGAGAAAGCTATTCACAGAACACCAGAACAGAAACGAGCCGCTGCTTGAAGGACCTAGCGGTTGGTTGGGAGTGGACATTGGAGAAAGCAGAACAGACTCTATCCATTGCATAGAGATATTGTAAGCTTCATCAGTCGTTAGAAAGGCTTTCCAGTCTTTTTTGGCACCTTGCTACAATTTAAAAAGTTTACTTTGGGTTGAGAAAGGTGCAACGTACGAGCTGAGTGATGAAATCTACGTCGGGGGGAAGAGAGTCATAAAGTAAGTCTAGTGGAACCATTTCAACTCTTCAAATACTTCTTCAACGGTTTCAAGGTCCGCTAATCAATTGCAACGTTCTCAGCAGCCGCGTTAAAATGCACGAGACCGAGCGTAAAGTTGGATAATAATTGCAAAGGAACGAAAGATGTAATGAGTAGACAATTCCCGGTAGAAGTAGAGGGAAGTCGTTTTGGGTCGAAGGCAGGACGCGCGATGGTCTAGAGTGGAGCCGTTAATTTTGAATATTTTTTAATACCTTTATTACGCCTGTAATACAGATGTTTTCACCTTTGTCTCAAAGTAAGAGAACGTATTCTTTTTAATGACTCGGCCGAGTGATTCCTGCATTGAACTGAAACTAGCGACCGAGATGCGCCAGTATGTTAAAAAAAACGTCCCCCTCACTCAGGGAGCTTCAAACAGCAATGTCAATGATCAGTATTTGCCGAAGGAATAATGTACTCACCGAGACGGACACGTCAAAAGAGTGCCCGGGAGGTGAAGAACTGCAGTCGTGGGCGTCATGGTATCGGCGAAATTCGACGCACCTAAATGACCAATCAAAACTCAAAATTAATGAGAACTCCAAGAAAATTACGTAACTTTCCTTTCTACTTTGTAGAGCCAAGGAAAGTAATAATATTAAAATGTGGGAGAAGAAAGTGGGGAATCAATTCCTTTCGCTAACTGTGAGAAAGCTCAGTCAGATATTAGAGCATGAACTCTGCGTCGGACTTGAAACAGTTAATAAATAAATTAGCGCCGTTCCTATCGACTGCTGTAATCATAAAAAATAAACTAGCAGCTATCATAACTGTTTTTCATCAAGTTTACACGAACTTCATAGAACTTACCTAAACGTTCTTCACAGAAGCACGACTAGTGCTTAAGATTCCGACATTTATTGGGTCACCACTATTTATGTCACGACCTTCGTGAAATGGCAATCGCATAAGTTATTTAGAAGACCGAGAGATTATTTTTTTACCGTGGAGATGTCTCACGGTTAAGGTATGGAGGTCATCCCAAATTCCAGGGCTATTACCCGGAGTAGTAGAGGCTTGATTGCTATATTTGACCCACAATCAGCCGTAATCAGCCAGGATCACTGAATTTCTCCCTTACACACACATCCCTGATCAGATGTTTTTTCCCAGTGAGGGAGAAGTATAATTTATTTTTGAAAAACGTTCTGGAATTTCAAGGACAACACTGTGAAATGAAGGACAAATGTTTGGATTCCGAGATTTTGTGAGGTGTTCCCAATTATTTTACTACAGTTTTTTAACTGTGGATGAGTTACTGGACCGACGACACGATTTTTTGAGAACACTACATTTAATCAGGATTTATAAGGAAAAAATTTCACTAAGTACAATTTCGGCCAAAATATTTGTTACTGTGCTGCTCCCAAAACTTGAAAATTTCACATTACTTTTATGTAAAGTTAACGTACCTGTTAGTGAGTCCGTCTCCTCTGGCTTGTGAGTTACTGTGGGCAAGCGCTTTCGATGTAAAGACATCATCGTCTGGCCGTTAAGTCAGTACTCAGAGTACTGACTTAACGGCCAGACGATGATGTCTTTACATCGAAAGCGCTTGCCCACAGTAACTCACAAGCCAGAGGAGACGGACTCACTAACAGGTACGTTAACTTTAGTAATTTGCCTACTGGCGGACATAACCCAATTTCTTTAATTACTTTTATGTCTTTTCGACCCGTCCACGTTCTGTCATCAAAATCCTGAGACGACGCACCACTTAACTTCCCTCGGGCCCCACGTATATTCTACCCCAATAGCCCATACTCTGTTTTAAACAGTTCATATGAGCTTCGTAAAACATAATTTATTTTTCTACGTCGAAACTGGCAGCACT
Source organism: Pachypeltis micranthus (assembly GCA_020466155.1). NCBI lineage: Eukaryota > Metazoa > Arthropoda > Insecta > Hemiptera > Miridae > Pachypeltis > Pachypeltis micranthus. Next base: position 30,810,380 of record CM035769.1, read on the forward strand.
TGACGTATCCGGGAGTTGCTGCTACTTATTTCGCAACCTTCATTTTAAAACTAACGTAAAGGTTACTGATCGGACTGTGTACAAAATTTTCATGAGAAGGTTTAATGGTTCGAAGTGTTCACAATTCAGTAATTATGGGGGAAACACTGACAAAACGTAGTCAACAAAATGACGTTAATTTCAATTCCAAAATTTCCGGTTGCTTCTAATTATCTAAAGAATTACTACCAAACCGGTATTTTTTGAGAACGGGAGAGATTTTCCCCAACCGAAGTAAATTCGACGATCTGCTAAATACAACATATTTCTATGGAAACATTCATGAATGACGAACCGTAGGTACTAGTTCATTGGATGATGTCTTGAAACGCAGAGTGTCAAATTTTAAGGAGGAATTGTAAAAAAAATCAACTGGCCGAAAACATCGGCGTAATAAAGAATAAACCAAGAACACTGAAAATTACTATACAAACGTGTATTGTCATCGTGCACAGCATAATTGGGACCCAACGTCACAAAATATTACGAATTAAACGTAAATATAATAACAACCCGGGAAACGACAACTCCTATGTTTACATATGAAACCCATGTTTCAATCAATGTTTCTGGTTATCACACAGCAGCCTCCCACCTCCTCGACCCATCCCATTCGATTAATTATCAAACAACATCTACTAAACGATATGGAATATGAACTGATTACAATGGAACTACAAAAATTGACATTTTCAACACGCAGTGAGCGAAATGAGAAACGATAACTTTGATAAACTGCTACATTGTCTAGCGAGTTCCTTCATGTAGTGGAATTTGCCTCACTATATTTACCGTGTGTCAGTGTTTCTCATATAGACGGAGTCCTACACCTCTGAGACCCGTCTTATTTGACTCAGCATCGAAAAATACCAGGGAAGCGATACCGAACAACGTTATCGCAATTAATCTACCAAAATTTCGTTTTGCTGATTTTTTAACCTTCTTTGCTTGCCTCAGATTGCTTTGTAGGCGGGCACAATTAGATACCAGACGAAATTACTGGGCTGAAGTTAGCTACATATTCACAATCGAAAGTTCGACTGAAAACACAAGGGTATTATTCAGAATGATAAATCAACCAAAACCTCATCTTTTTAAATGTTTACAGGGAAAAAAGGAGGATAAGATAATATGAATGTCCTTATTTCCTGAAAAATTAGAAAACCCCTTGGTTTTGGTACTACCATACTCGCTCATAACTTTATTTACAAAAGACATCGTCAGAAAACAAAACAACCAGTTAAATTAGTTCAGCCGCTCTCCGCTACAGACATTTCGTTCCCAAAACTCACATTTAGTGATAAGGGCACGGGGGGGGGGGGGTTAAAAACCGAGTAGATTAAGATTAATGAAATGGGGAGGGCATGGCATCCAAACTAACCTACGCAGCTCTAGGAATGGTAGTAGTTTGAGGGGGGAAGGATGCATTTCGGAATTCAAACTATCAACGTTTCTATGACCAAAAAGTGGTTTCTTAGCACTTCTACTTTACCGAGAAAACATCTGATCATAGATCTTTCAGTTTTTCGCAATAGGAGCTCATCAGTGTGATAGACTAGGTAAATATGAACCTAAAGATGTTTGGACTCGATATTGAAAAAATAACTGCCTTTCTTCCAGTGTTTGTAGCTAGGTGCCCCTACTGACATTTTATTTCCAGTATATACTCTCCGTGTGTAAACTTCATTGTTTTTCAATACTAGCACCTCAGTTGGATGGATCCAGGCTATATTCTGCTTAAAGTACTAAAAAGGCTGCATCCAAAATTACAGCTTTGTACACTAAATAGCATAGAAAAAAGCTTTAGGATCCATTCAGCAGATCCTGGCTAATTATGACTGAATGCGGCTATTTCTGTGTTAAGTATAAGCTCTAATGAGGCCGAATTTCAAATCAACCACTACGGAAAGGGGCACAAGAACCGTCACATTTTTTGTATCTCGCAAATTTTGGAAACACCTCCAATCATGGCAAAAAATGTTTTGTTGCCGTTCACCTAACTCCTTCCTACTCCGTGAAGCTAAGAAAAGTGAAAACGTTTGAACTTCTGATAGTAGAACATAACTATCGCACGCCAATTGTTAGCGAATCTGTGTATAAAAGATGGAACAGCAATCGTGTCAAAAATGTGAAACTAACGACGTTTGAAAAATTCAAATCGGCTAACACGTTCGACGGACTTACCTCGAATGAAATCGTTGTGCAGCTCCTGCACTTCCAAATGCCCGTAGCACATTCTCGGAACTCACTCGCGGTAAAAAAAAAACACCAAGGAAAGTAAAAATAGGAGACGAAGCAGTGACGTCAGAGACCCTGAATAGATACGAATTTATTATAACAGTTATGTTGACAACAGAGAAGTGACGTTAGCAGTGGAGATTTACAATAAACATCTCGTGCGATGCATCACAAAACTTTCCTCTACCCCACGCTGTTGCAGCCTTGACAGAACTCAAGGTTGAATAAATGAGCTGCTAACGCTTAACGCACAGTATTTTATTGGAAAGCCCCCCACTTAGTCCACCTATCAGTAAATATGTCAATTACTGTTATATGTTAAATATAAGAACGATTATAAGTGATTAAATACTTATTTATATAAAAACCGTAAGAAGGAATAAGAAAGAACATTTAGTCAATCATAATCCCTAGTGCCGTTTTCGAGAAAAATTCGAAAGCCCCTCGTTTTTTGGCACATTATGCCCCTCCCCAATTCCCATCAAAGGAAAGCGCAAATAACCTTAAATACGCGCCTACAACAACGCCTGAACTGAGAGCCAGCCTAATTGGTCCAGCTGTTCTCCCGCTACGTAACTACTAATACAAACCACGCACCGAAATTCGTTTTTATCAGTAGGCCTCAAAATGTTGTCTGAAGAGGGGCTAATCAAAACCCACTTTTGAAGGCCATGGTAGCTTTGTAACTGACCGTAACAATAATATTTCTGAACAATATTTGTTGTTTTCCCAGAATCGCTATTAACTTAGGAAATGACCAAGTTACTGGGCCTCCGTTCAATCCCACGACGCCCATTTTATCTGTAATAAGTACGAGTTTTCCGAACGTTGACTCGTCAATTTCGATTACAACGCCGTCACCCCAAAACCTACAGTTCGTCCACGGTTCCGTGCGAAAAACGCAGAAACTGTGGCAATCACCACGAGAAACACACGAAGTTCAGGGCATACATATTTGACTTTATAGCTCAATAGTTCAACACATAGGGCCGGTTTATTAATTCTTCAGTTAAAACATCGAATTGGTAGCTGTCAGTCAACAATATCCGGTGAGTGTTAAAAGCGGGAATATCAAACGCGGATGATTGAAACCTAACGCTAACCAGCCTTCAAAGTTAATTGATGACCTGTTCATTAGGAGTTATTCGAAGATTGGACTTATTCCACCTTTATTCGGGCCCAAGTCAAGAGGATTCAATTCGAGTTTGGTGTGAACCATACCGCCACACATTACCCTGCGGCAACAGTTATAACTTGTATTTATTTGTTAACAGTGCAAAGTATTACAGCCTTATCGATCGGCGACGTCACTGCCCCGACACCTTGATTCAGATTTACGCGCATTTCAAATGTTTTGTGAAATAGCAAATTAGAATCGAGTCGCCATTACGTTCATTTCTCGTTCTGCTCTCCGATTACAGAGCTACCAACAGCCCAGATCAAAATTCCGGCTCAACCTGTGCCGATATCATATGCCAGATATCGATTACTGATGATATCTCCAAAACCGTTTGTGTGTGTTATATTGTTTAACAATGTTCGGAAATACCATGTGAAACTTAATAACTCAATAATTTCTGCTATCCAAACGGGGGTTTGCAGAAGAGTGTCAACATTTCTCAGCCTTTGTGCGACACCCGTTACATTAAGAATCGATTACCTTCCGTTTCTGTCGATGAGACTGATCCCAAAAAGAATCGATTATTTCGTTATTCTAACCCGACAACGTTGTTAATTTGAATGAGTACTTGAACTACATAAATGTTGCATTAATCATTTCTTCTTATCTTCGGTAGTTATTTAGGTCATTCGACGATGCCTTTTGCATAGACGACTAAAAATATCGCATGCCAAGAACATTTTACTTCAAATTTTTCGTAAGCGTGATTCTGGTTTGAAGTTCGATTATCCCACAAGCAAAATAAATTCCATTGCGATTTGGAAACTTTGAATACTAGTCAACAACAAGCGAGCATGGTAAAGTTCGAGCACTGTATGAACAGTCATCTATACCCTGTGAGTGAACGAAATGAACTGCTATTTCCAGACAGGAGATGATTTATTCGGCCGTTCAGGAACGACGCCAGTGGGTTCGCTCCGGGAGTTCATCTGATTACACACTCACCGAATTCCGAATTGGCTGCGATTTTCAAACGTCATATGATATGACTCATACCACATGCTACTGACCACTTCATCAATCCTCAGTTGGAACGTTAAGAATTAAATAGGGTAACAAACATTTATTATTAATGCACGCTTTTTTCCAAGCCCTTCATTCCGTCTGACAGTGTCGATGTCGTAGATATCAACAGCATAGAAGCAGCTACCAAATTAAAGAACTCTTGCCTAATTAAATCTGATTCTCTTTTCGTATCTTGCTAATTAAACAATATAGTCCATGCTGAACTGCCATAGCACGTCAGTTAAGCAAATTATACAGGTTTTTTTTAAATCAAAGAGTTAAAGTTAGCCTACAAGGGCCAACTTTTGAGCGAAAAAATGTTTGATTCGTTAACGAATTCTTAATTTTAGGGTTGATCCCTAGCCTTAATCCCTTTAGCCTCACAGTATCCAATTTCTCTTAGCTTCAAACTTTTGCCAAAAATGTTGGAATTTTCGCCTGAGTACCTTCGCTATCTCAATATTTCCGAAGTCTTCTCTCTGAAACCATTTTCTTTTTCTCGCAAAGATTCACATAAAACACTATTTATCTTTCTAATCTACCAAATACCCAATTACTATATCGAGATAGAAACTAATATCCAAGCATAATAAGCAAATATCCCAACTTTTTTTCAGCTAGTTCAGAGGAACTTGGTAGAAACAAGACTAGCAGACTTCACATAAAACCTGGTAGTGCTTAAGGTTTCAGAATGTATTGGGCTGGTCCTACTTATTCATATTAAATTAAGGTATAGGTAATTAATGGGACAGTGAACAGAGAATATTCCTGTCCACGCTTCTTTTCTGTTATAAAACTGTTGGAAACTAGGTTTCTGCTCTCACGATAAAGGTTTTAATGGGTTAGAGTTAAAATAAGACTCCGAGTTTCAGGGCACCCGTGCAGTCCGAGTTCTCAAACGCCAATGAAACCTGGGGGATTTTGCTTCACTAACCAGGAACCTCTTGACTTCGGACACCTGTGCAGTCGGGGTCTGGAATTGTGTTTTGATGGAAGAGCGGCAATTCCCCTGTAATGTTATTTAGTTACCTAGTTGATATTTTCCCCTTCCATTCCTTTATTGGGTAACTAGATGGAGTTGTTGGTTTATTACCTCTCAAAGGCTGTTTCGTAATTTCAGCATGCTGTTAAAAACGATACTATTTTTCTTCGGTTTGAGTTCTGCTGGAGTCTACGCCGAAGTATCTTCAAATGGCTTATGCCCTCTTTTCTTTCGTCTTGAGCTCACCGTGAAAAAAGAAGGATTCCACAGGTGAACTCCTTAACTGGCGATTATTCGATCAATTGTTTGTGTTTCGGTATGCGATTCACATAATTCTAACGAGCTCGTCCAGATGTACACGAAACTGTCACCATCCGAAAAATTTCCCAATAGTTAAGTTTTGAGTGAATGTTTGACAATTGGTTGAGCTTCTTTCGTCATTTTTCTAGGTTGAAACTTATACAACTAGTTTTGATGTATCTACACAAAGCATGTAATCAAAATTGTTGGAATCGATTTGTAATATGTGATTAGGTGTTTTGAATACTACGTTAACTAATTGATGTTAGTTTTATGTGTAGTTTACTTGTGGCCTTAACATTATCGAGTAACGATATTAACAAAGGACACCAGAGTAAGATCTAAGTTATGGATGTTTTCGGAATTTTCTGCATTCAAACGCTGCAGAACCGGGTTTCACGTATAATAGGTATATCCATTATCCAATTTGTCCGCGTGATTCAGTCGAAAACAAATTCAGTTGCGAATGTTCTATAAGACAGAAAACCAGGAAAGAATTTTACTAGACATAGATGATGTGTCAGAAGATAGCTGTGAGCAGTTGCTGCGAGTTGTGTGTTGCTACGCACCAAACATTTTAAATACGCAATGATGTCTGTGATTTCAGGACAGCTGACTACTACTTAGAGCTTTTTTCCAAAGAAGAAACTGCCAAATGCAGAATTTGTATCAAGCAAACTTTGCCCAACAGCCTGTTTGCCAACAAAGATGAAATAATTGAGTTGGTTCGACTCAAAATGGTGAGGATTTTTTTGTTATGTGCGCTTAACGTGGAATTGATTATGCATTTAGTGTACATTTTCTTCGGGTTTCACAATTTTGTTTTCATGTTTATTATCAATAGGAAATATAAGAAGTGCGATTTCGATACGACAATGTATCGCCCAACTATTTCATTGTTTGCATTTAATGCGAATTGCGTCAATACAAATGTTTGTAGTGTTGCGGTCCTTAAGCAGGTAATCTGTTGTACATGGTGCGCTTTTATTAGAAAATTTCCCACTTTTTGTAATTCCCTGACCTGTCTGTCTGAAATCAAAGGTCTTATGGTACCAGTACACTCGCCCAGGCGCCTCGCTGGGATGTTCGGAGAGGCTTTATCCGACGAGGACCCTCGAGATTGTTCAGCGAGGTTACAAAGTACACTCTCCCCGAGGGGCTGCGGGATTACTCAGGCCCTTTGATTCGTGCCAAAAACCGCTCCCACACCGAGTGCAGGCGAGGCTGAGACATGACAAGCACACCGTGTTCACTTTGGCCCTAGGCTTGTCTCGGCGAGAGTGTACTGGTACCATTATGTACTTCATGTCCTTTGTGTCAGTGCTGTTTTCAAGGAGGCTGTATATTTAACCACCATTTGCTCACCAGTTAAAACCTGTCGTAATGCTCTGATCCTATCCTAAACTGTTTCACTTTCTCGCAGATGTGTTTTTTCTTTTTCTAATTTAATTTTCAGGGCTGCTTTTTATTTTGCAATTTTAGTTTCACAGCAGGAGTACCCATTCGTACAATAGTCAAGTTTATATCAATTCCAATAACATTTTGTACACGATTCTGGTTATTGCTGCTTCAGTTTTCAAGTGTATTCCCTCTCTGACTATGTCTATGTCTACTATGTTCGAATTTTCGTTGGTGATGAGCCATCACTACTGCAAAAGGGTGCTTAAGCTATTGGGGTATTCCTGAATCTTGTTAATGAATGTGTCATATCCAGTTTACTTAAACTTTCCAAGAGATAAGTTACAATATTTTTTCGAATGTTTGTGTTTTGGAGTGGGAAATTACTTAGATAAGAATTCAATTTTCTAGATTGCTGCTTCAGTCGCAGGATCAGTCGACGTTGAAGCAGCTGCCGACGTCTCTACTCCCCACGAAGTTTACCTCTTCACCGAACTTGCTTCTCGTGACTTCAACGGAATGAACGCCACAATATCCCTGCCGTTCCACACACGCTACCACCGAGCAAGGAAAGATGGGGGTTTCGAAGAAGCCACACTTCCTCGTCCCGAGGTGTTAATCACTTGCGACTATTTACCGGAAAACTGCATGGAACAATCGACGCCTCAAACATGCCCAGCTGGAGGGGCTCAGGAGAACTACGTTCCTGTAAATTACCTAATGGTTAGTATTTCGAGTTACCTTAGATCATGAAAGCCAGGTGATAATATTCAGATTAGTTAGTTTTTTCAAGATTCTTTTCTTCTTACCTTAGAAGATGAACTGGAATGATGCTCAATGATCTGTTCTAGGATGGGGGGGGGGGAGGTCATTAAAAGCCTGGGATTCTTCAGTTTTGTAAACTTACCCAGTTAGTTCCCTGACTCCCAAGCGGAATATTCATCGTGGAAGCTCGTCTATCCAGAATCAAAATCAAAAATCTCAAAATACTGCAAAAGTAATTAAACTCTCACGTATAGGGAAATGATGAGACCAGCACAATACATTATCAAACATTTCAAAGAAATTTGACTTTAACCCCATTACCCCATTTCGTCCTAGTAAATCCAGTTTAAACGATACTCTCAGAAAACTTAGAGTGGTAGTGCAATAAACTACCAAAACTATGAAAGCATAATAAAACTAATGAGATAATTACGAGCAATACCCGGGATTCCGACCTCTTTACTTTGAGACACAGGTGAAAACAGGCGTAATGAAGGTATTGAAAAATATTCAAAATTAACAGCTCCCCTCTAGACCATCGTGCATCCTGCCTTCGGCCCAAAACGACTTCCTTGTAGTGTATATTGTCTACTCATTACATCTTTTGTTCCTTTACAGTTATTATCTAGACTTTCCTCTCGGCCTTGTGCATTTTAACACGACTCCTGAGACTGAGACATGATTAGTAGACCTTGAAACAGTTGAAGAAGTATTTGAAGAGTAGAAATGGTTCCCGCAGACCTGACCCTCTTCGTCCCAACAGTAGATTCCATCACTCAGTTCGTACAGTAAACATCAACCCAAATAAACTTTTTCAACTATCGTGTAACAATGTGCCAAAAAACTGGAGAGCCTCTGTAACGATATAAAACTTGCGATGAATAGAGTCTGTTCTGCTTTCTCCAATGTCCACACCCCACAGCGTATTTATTGACTATCTGACCGCTAGGTCCTTCAGGCAATGATTCGTTTCTGTTCTGGTGATCTGTGAATAGCTTTCACATTCTCTACTTTGTTCTTCGGTAACGCTAAATGTTGAAAATAACTGTTGCCAGAAGCTGTCAATGACGAAACCTGTATCCACTGTTTTTACTCTCCTTGCTCTACGAAGTAAAAAGGAAAGTTATGTAATCGGCTGAAAAAAAAATTTTGAGTTTTCTTCAGGTCTTTACGTTTCAGACCCTCCTGAGTCCGAAAAACACTATTTGGGAAAATGGTCTGTGTATGTGTGTCTGTGAACGATTTTTAGAGAAACCCACCGTACCAAATCAGCTCAAACTTCATATCTCGCCGGTAGGTTACCATGGGACGCCAAAATAAGGGTATGAACAAAATCCACCGAAATTTAACTATAGTTATCATAGTGATTAAAACACCAAATTTTTTTTTCTCAAAAACGGCTCTAACGATTTTGATTGAATTTTTTATATAGATAGCTCTCAATAAGATAATTATACCATAAAATTCCCATTCGTGGGAAAATGACGAGAGCAGCACAATAAATTATCAAAATGTTCGACGAAAAGCGTTTTTAGCGCTATTTTTTTCTTATAACCTCCGCTGGAATGTTAGTAGAATGTTAAAAAAAATTGGTAGTCCAATCCAATACCTAAAGGGTGAGTGTTTAAAAACGCTCATGAGATACATGGGGCTCACTCCAGAAATTCCTGAATTTCAACTACTGTCGTTTCGCTTATTACCAGTTCTAACAGTATTACCCAATAGCTCTGCAAAAGTAATTACTATCCTTCTTCAAAAAATTCGTGTTTACAGCCCCATTAATTATCTGTGTACCAATTGCTCACTAATTGTCCTGGAATGAGTACGAGCAGCACAATAAATTCCAGAACTGTAGGCGCTACCGTTTCCTGCTGCTGTGACGTGTTGTTTGACCAAGTTCAAAGGCCATGTACAAAGTGAATTGACGTAGAGCTAAGGAAAGTTGTGTGTTGCAACGCACCAGATATTTTACCTTATTCCTATGCAATAGAAAAGAAGGTTGTGCAAAACGAACGGAAAACAATCGTGAGTTGTCAATCATTACGTTTCTAAGGCTTCTGAGTCCTAGAAACAGCATTTGATAAAAGTGTCTGTGATTAAGAGAAAATGGCAGAACCAAAACGGCCCAAATTTCGTATGTAGTCTGCATATCATCATGGGATGCCTGAACAAGGGTTTGATCCCTATATTTGTTATCTTTAGTCCATGGCTACTTGTATGCAGTTCCATCTTGTCTCAGTTACTCATTCGTGTACTTTATCACTGTGCTCAAATGCTGTGTTTCAGGTTGACAAATCTGAGGAGATCTTGATACCAGTTGGAAACTCTAGTCACTATGAAATTGTTCAACTCTTCACTTTTATTGTCACATGGGCTGGCAGTAAGTTTATTTATTACACTCTACTGAAGAACAAGCCCAACAACTCGTAAGGTTGTTCATTAAAAACTATTGCTGAGCAAACGGTTGATTGTTGTAGTAGACCCCCTCTCTTCTTACGAGTTACGCGAGTATGTCGAGGCATCACACACCTGTACTTTCAATGTTTCATAGTTCCCCAAAGTATTTCACCGATTTCAGTTACCTTGCCTCATTTGTGGGGCAGCTCCTTCCTTGCTGTTGCTGTCTGTTGTTTAGGTTATTTTAACTCACATTTGGGCAAATTTGTAGTAGGCCATACAACCTGTTTCGATGAAAAGCTCTTCAAGTGCAGTTCTTTCCTTATAAATCTCGTCGCCCTACATTATCGAATATCACACCCCTCCACATACATATTCAAAGGACTACATACCTGGGAACAACTAGGCATTAGCAGACTAGTTCTATTTCTACCAGGGAAAAGGCAAGCCTCTAAGAAACTCGAAACAGTTCAAAATAGAAGAGGCAACAGTCCTTGGTGCTGACATTGTGCCAGAGTGGGAGAATTTTCAGCTGCCATTCAGCGTCAGCTTCCACTCACGGAAATTGTGGGAGAGAGGACCACTACCAATCAAGGTGGGCGCACTGTTATGGTACACTGATGGTTCTGTGATTATAGGATAAATGGTATAATAATTTATCCTACAATGGTTCTGGGCATTATAAGATAAAAATTCAGCCTTGCCAAGCCACTAGGAGAGTACGCCACGATACTCCAAACAGAAATTCTAGCAATATATATCTGCGCACTCGTGATCCTGACTGAAGGACTCAGACCATGCTGCCTCAAAGGCCATCTCGAACTACACTTTCAGAACCAGGCTGACGTGGGAATATCTTCAACCGCTCAAACGACTCTGTACCCATAATAGGCTTTTCCTTAGTTGGGATACCATGGAGGGCAATGGAAAGGCAGACTGCTTTGTGAAAAGGGGTACACAATACCTAACGATCACCTAGGAGCTACAAAAAGTCGCCTAAATCTAAGGTGACAGTGGGAGACACAGGAAAAACACACCCATTAACATGACCAGCCATGTTTAGACATACGAAGTACTCATCGCAGAGTCTACGGTGAAAGACGTATTCAGCTTCTTAAAAGGGGCTGTTATGTACAATGTGTTTTATTAGGCAAGGGACATTGTGACAATAGGCCCAATGTGTCTGGAGTGACCAAGGGGCTCAGTCCCATGTGCACTCAGGTAAAAGATGTTGACTATTTCACAGTATTATAGGACACCAATTGCAGTCATTCCTATGTTTGGAATTATGTAGGAATGGAAACAGATCTATTGGCCAATTTGTCCACTCAATTTTCGTTCATTGAGCTCTAGGAGCAGCCTTGTTTACCATGTGCCCGCTCTCTACTATACCATTAACCAGCGTGTGATAGGCCGTCGCCATTCAATTATTTGAACAGAGATGCAATACCGAACCTTTATGTCCAATTAAATAACAGCCTGCGAGCACACTCATTAGTGATGTCAGGCGTGGAATGGCTTCTGCACAGCCATCAATAGGAATCAACTGGTATACACAACAGGAGCAGTCCAATTTATTGGGGAGGTTATACTGTGCTGTGAACGCAGATAACTTTAAGGGGATGAACCCACGATAAAATAAAATTTCTTGAATATATAAAAAGTTATAATAAATAAATAAACGAATCTCAGGGCTACAGCACAAATAAATAACTAAAAATTAACTAATTCTTCTCCTAACTGAGCTCATTACAAACAAAAAAAAGGAAGGAAACTTCTCTGAATGGGCGAGATTAAGAGAACCCTTCTGGAGGTTGGGGTTGACCTGGCACAGTTTCTGCTTCTGATCTCGATGCAGTTTTGGGTCTGGTACGAGAACTGAAAACACATTTCTTTTCAGACTGGAAAATGTTGATTGATTGTTTAAGACTACTAGTATGGAGGGCCAGCAGACCGGTACGTTAATTGCTTCAAAAAAAATTGAACTCTGATTGACTCTGTAGTGGTGCGGGAATCCGGACGAAAGTCGTTCATGCAAACTAAACGCAGACTGCCGGACGAAACAAGAAGAATCTCACAACTCGAGGCGGAGCTGAGCAGGGGATCCCGATGTGAGGTGGCGATAAGCCCAAAACGGTAGAGCGATAAGCAACAACGGTAAGAATAAGGTACAGTTTTGCCCATCCGAAACCGCGACTCAAACATTCTTCAATTAACGTCGCTAATTTTTTTTGTTTACGCCACAAGGTTAATAAAACACAAATTGTCAAATGGAACGAGCTGTATTTACAACAAAAAAAAAAGGTTGTCAAAAGCTACACAGTCAAAGCGAATTCATAATATGAGCTTATAAATTAGAAACGAAGTTCTAGACATTTCATTTCAACCTTAAAAAAATAAAAAACATCAAGTGTCGCTAAGTTTCTAAGTGATGGGTTCAAAATAACAAACACCTATTGCTCGCAACTGAGGAATCAGCCGCCTAAAAAGTGCTCCGCCTGACTACAATATATGAAAGTGGAATGCTACTGATGAAACTTGCTATGCGCCTGGTTTTATTACATCAAATGGGACGGACTTGGTCGCCGTTAGTCAGTCAATGTCCGATTTTTCAGGAATATTTATATTTTAGTTAACGTAATTCCACTATTCACTACGTCACTCAGTTGGAGACACTTGAAGGACAGTCAATTTTTCTTCTTGTTTAATCCGCACGATGTGTAACATTTACGCAAAAGCTGTGTGAAAAGCTTTCTTGAGCTTGTCTGCTTGTGAACGTTATGCAAAAACATGGAGTTATTTAGTTAGAAAAATTAGTGAGTACTGCGACAGAACGGAATGTCTTTTTGTAGTACATAAGGAAACTAACAAGTCACTGACAAATATGTGGCCGTGCTAGACAATTAGAGAATTTGATGAGGTTTTTACTATAATAGCTCATGAAACGTTAGCTAGCAAAATGGGGCTGTAAAATCTCGGAAACTTCCCTCTTTGTTGAGAATGAGGATAACGGGGGTAGCTGTGCCTCTCATCCTCTGGCTGGGATGTGGGGAGAGCAGCATCCCTGGGACATATCTGGAGAACTGTGGCCTGACACCTTCGCCATTAGTCTCTGTGATTCCAATTGTTCATGTAACCCCTTGGAATCAGGATCTTGTGCCCATTTGGCGAATCAGGAATTGTACAAGTAACTGGACGGATATCCGAATGGCAGTGAATGAAAAAAACACCAAGGGTCGCAGATGAAAATCAGGCTTGCAGCAATTAGTAGTAGTGTCCTGAGTAGCAGTATAAGGTACAGGAAGATTGGCGTGATGGTCACTGTATCGTGGAGCTTCCTAGTACCCTTCTTTCCCTCCCACTTCTGATAACCCTTTTACGGTAACTGGAATCAGGTAATCTGGGTTCCTGCCTCATCGTGATTTTGATTCATTTAGTTAATTTTTCGGTGCACAACCTTTTAATTGTCTTTAATTGCTCCAACCAGATCTTGCCCCCCAGATTATACCGCTTCAATTAGCAGGGGGTTTTGGGCCAAAGCCCAGGTCGCTAGTGAGTGGGATGACCCCTAACTAATTAAAAGTACTGCAAGGCTCAACTGCCCATCAATTCCTGGGTAAAACTTTAGGATAAATCGATTCACCTCCTTATGATCTATTGTTATAGATATTCAAATTCTGTTGTAAGAAACGCTATAAAGTCAGAACATGCAGCAATCCAACTTGTCTTCAAAACTACCTTAAGCTCGGAAAGCTCAGAATTCCTTAAAACAAACAAGTGAGTGCCAGTCCAGGCCTTAGTAGCCTAAGATTAAGTGGTTGACTACTTTTTCAAAAAGGTACACATCAATCTCATTATTGCTAACCCTCCCATTATGACCCAGTGTGACAGAGGCCTTGTAACACCTTTCCTCATCATCAGACGAGAGGAACTTGATATGCCACTTCATGTTCAGAAAAGACTTCAGTCAGTGCAATTTGATCTCTCCCACCGCATGTTTGCATCTATCCTACCACCTAATGCCGCCACTTTGCAGCTCCGTAAATCATGTGTGGACTGGTGAATGCCCTCCTTACCACCCAAGTGTGCAGCAAATTTACCAATGTCAAACAGTCCCTTGATGCTGCTTTTGGCGAGCTGTAAATTTTCGATAGCACCATCCACTTTCCGCTTGTTTTCTAACAGACTGAAAAACCAGGGATATTTAACCCCCCCATCGAATACCGCAATGTATCTAATTTCTGGGATGCCACTTTGGCCGGTGCTCTTTAATTTCAAAAGTCCCCACCTTTCCTTCTCGCTTTCAATTTCCAAACATTGCTTCAGGGTGTGTCCCATTCCATTACCACCTCATCCTAAAATGTTTGGCTTGGAGTTGGCATCCCCCCACCACCACTAATTCATCTTATCTGAGACACTGCTATGATGAACTCCACCTCGATTTTTAACATCCCTCGCCCATTTTCAATTCACTAGTGTCAACTGTTTCCAGGCAATTTCTGTCACCTGAAGCCATTCTTACGCGAATTAAAATAGATAGGCGTGGAATGAACCCCCTTCCACTTCTCCTTCATCTAATCCTTGATATACTTTTGCCAAGTTTCAAATTTCCGAGTGTTCCTCCCTTCTCCATCAAAATGTTCAATACTTTAACACCACTCTCGCACAATTTGAATAACCAGGCACATTTTCCTTGTCATGATATTGTCCCATCTGCTGACAGGCCTTTTCTAAGAAAGTTACCTAGATTTCACGTTTAATAAATAATAACTGAGCACTAAATGTGCCTTTTGATTGGCAGTGGGGAGTTTAGGCCCTGAATTCGTAAGGGTTTTGAACCCTCGATGGCACTACCGCACACATTCTTCAACACATAATAAATCTCAATAACGTAGAAGCCAATTTGTTTTTAACAACAACGAATAGGTAAAAGTTACACAGCGACGGACCTTTGTTAGAGTACATTCCTACTTGTCATGCTTAGCGACCTAAACGTATGACGAATAATTAAATTTAGCGAGACAACAATAATTTATATGAGGAGACTCGGTGGGCCCTCGAGCCGATACTTATAACCAAATGGACGAAAATAAGTCAAATTAGGGACGTTGACGCCCGAAAAGCGTATAAAAAACATTAAATTAAATTAGTCGAGTCAGTCGAAAAGTCAACTATCGACTATAAACGAGATTCACTTCATTTTCTGACTGAGATTCTGAATAATTCATTTGATTTTCACGAAGAAAACTAAGGAGCTTCATAAATTCTGAGTACGTACTTAAAACAGTCGTAAAAAAATAATACCAAGAGATCGTTTCTTCAACAAATTATGGATAAATAAATCGGTGAGTGGACTCAATTAATTACAACTAAATAAATCATACGCCTTAGTTGCTAACGCCCTAATTGATATTGAACGCGGTCAGGCACCAGCTTACAGCAGCATCCAGTTAATTAGTCCAATGAGCGGTTAAATATAAAAATTCTTTCTTTTCCTTAATTGAGTAAATTAACGACTTTTATATTTAGTCGAGAGGTAACGACACCATAACTAATCGTCAGCAATAGACAGCAGACTTATCGTTAACTTTGGAGTGGCAGAGTAAGTACTAGTGGCTAGACAGCTCATGGGGAAGGGCTTTTTCGCCATAAATACAAAATGTAGCGGTAAAAATAGGGTGTACAAAGAGGAGAGCCGAAGTTCAGACTTGTAAAATATACCTGCGTGGTGAATTGGAGGCAATAACATGTTATTCTGGGAGGAGGTTGCGTAAGGCGTCGCTGACTTGAGTCAGCAGTTTAATCGATCATCACTTCGAATTGAACCATGCCAAGTTTTTCCCTTCGGTTGTGATGAATGTTCTTAGCCCAGGCCTTGCATTCGATGTTAAGCAGGATGCCGTCTGAAAACCGCAATGTTCATTTACAACAAAGTTGTGAATCTTATGCTTTCAATCATTTCTATCATCTACTACATTCATAATCTCCCTAGTCTACCCAAGGTCTTCAGTAACGTGTGTAATCAGTTTCCCAGCTTGTAACTCTTATTCATATTCTGCTATACGAGGAAACTCACTTTTGGGATTCTGAAGAACGATAGCGACGATAGGAGGAAGATAACCTTCATTGTTCCGGTAAGGGAAGAAATAACCAGGGAATCCTGGTTGTGGCAAGTACTCGATGCTTCCAAGATTTTCAACATCTGCTGCCGTAGCTCCTTCGCATGACAGCCAAATGGTTTCGAGTTGCTAAAAAAAAAGTCAACAGTTTCATTAGATCTTTTAAAAATATTTATAAATCATTAAACTACGACTTTCCGAACAAGATCATTTGTTTTCCGTTGAATGAGCTGAGTCAAGTGTTTCGTTAGAAGATAAAATTGTCCAAGCGTTCTCCATTTGATCGGATTCGTGTAGGGTATGGTCATGTGCCCTTGAGTGCGGGAGAAGAAGTATTAGAGGATCTCCCTGAGCATATTTACTCCCAGGTAGTTCATTGTGCACTAGTGCAGCGTCGTATGTCGACTGCCCTCATTTATCGCCAGTCCCTTCAATTCATGGCACGTGGTCTGTATATGTGTAGCTGCAGTTAAATTTGTGGGAGAACACTTGAACTGATTGAGCTGGTTCGTTTTTCGTTGTTTTATGAGGTTTTGAGCTATTTCCTTTTTTTTTTCTTCAAAAAAAAAAATCAAATCTACCAGAAACTAGGGTTTTTCGAATTTCAAATTATCGTCTACGAGTTACTATCCAACTTTTCTCTATAAATATCTCCATGAAAATCCAGAGAACGGAGCTACAGGCCTATGAAGCAAAATTAGTTTGTTATTTTTTCACTTTTTGGGAATACGGCGTCAACGATTTTCATGGAACTCACAGGATCTCTGAATAATTAATACCTGTATGCTGTTCTTAATAAATGTTCGTCTGGTAGTCCATTAAACAGATATAAAAACCAAAATGTGTCAAAAGCAGGGGATTTTTAAAAACATTTTCATAATTTCCAGTATCACTGCGTTACTGGATTTGATCAATCTTACAGAGCGTCGTTGAGCAACCTATAACCATATTTTTTTCTCCTCAGCTATTTCTGTATCTACTAGATGAACGGAAATATTAGCCATGATGAGCTGAGAAAACGAGATTTCTCGAATATTAATTTTTTATTAATTATTTTTACAATTTTCTTAAAAACGGCTATAACTATATCGTTCAAACTTATGGAGTACTCTCAACTAACTAGTACCTACATATTGTACTCCACAAATGTTTCCGTAGAAATATGTCGAACGAATTTACAAGGGTTGCGGAAATTTAAACCAGATATTTTTGTTTTGTTCGTGACATTCGCCGAACATAAAATAATTGTTTTTCCAACGTTCACTAAAACCGTTGTAACAATTTTGATCAAACTTACAGGATACTCTTAACTAACTAGTACCTAAATTTTCTTTCCTATAAACGTTGTATCGACTTCACAAGGGCTTCAAACACCTTAGATACAGTGGACGTCAAGTAGCAAAGAGTATTTTCAGACTTACACGGGATTCTTCACTAATATTCCGTATCATGTTTTTCAAGTTCTCTGGCATCAGTGAAGGAAGTTCTTGCTTCGAATAGAATTCGGGCGTCCATCCAAAAATCTGACAACAAAAAAGAAAGATTGCTTTTAAGTATAAACTAGTTTTCACATGCACATTAACAAGCCCAATCTTGCTATTACATTCTTCCAAATAATTTTTTGGGTCAAGTGGTGTTTAGTTTGAAGTAATTATTAAAATTTCAACGGATTGATTCGCCGGCTCGTAATATTTTGCAGCAGTAAAGAAGGAGGGAACCTCGCTTTCAAGGTTTAAATAGCAAGCTGATTCTTGGAAATCCAGAGACCTCATTGCATTCAAAGTAATATCAAATGGATAACTGATTTGATGGTTTCGTAATTACAATCAACCTAACCTTTACCTAAGAAAAGGGTTAACACTGGCACAATACACCTCACACGATAATAATGACTTCAATTTAATACAAACACCATTTTAAAATAAATATGTCTAAGGACAAAAAAAGGAGAATGATTACCAGGACTGCTAATTGACCTCGATCACAATTGGCAGTCTGTCTATTCTATGAGGCTTCTTATCAGGCCAGTTTGGCAGTATAGGGATGTGATTTGGTCACATTTGGATGTCCATAAAGGAAGATTCAGGAGCTCTGCAATTCTATTACACTAAGCAACACAACAACCACTCTGCTTATAGTCCAAGTTTTTTCAAAACATTTTAGAAAACTATCCACCGCCCAGGCATCAGAGATTAGAACAACCAAGGAAAGTAAAAATGACAGTCTGACTTCGTTTTGCTAATGGCTGATTCTTGACATGACAAGCTGTGAAGTACATGTTGAAAGGGTATTATTATAAGTTTTAGTTGTTGCAGCTTCCTCGTCCTTCAATTAAGCGTAAAGTTCTTTATTTATTGTTATATAAAACGGAAGCCTACCATGTTGTGCCTAAAAAACTACTTTTTTGCTCTGAAAAAGTAAAAATGCGCCTTTCAACACCAACGTATTCATCGTAGTATTCTACTTAACGCACGTTATACTTATAACATACCTTGTTCAGTTTGAGGAAAATGCAGGGTCTTTGCAAATGGTAATTGAAGTTATTTTCCTCGACGCAGGGGTAAAACTTCTTGCTCACATCGAAATTGCAAACCTTTCCCTCAGGAACTGGAATTCCGTAATCGCAGTTGATGAGATTCTGTCCTCTCCCCGGAGTAAGACCAGGGGTTTTGTATTCTGCAAGAGAAATCAATGTGAGCGAGTGGGAGAATGGTAAAAGTGTTTATTGAACGGCTCACGATAATATCTTTGGCCTTCGATAAAAAATAATTTGTCCCGTCAGTTGGGGGAAGAAATATCTAGCGTGTAGCAACACAACATTCTTGTTAATTTGGTTATACGTCTTATATACACACGCTGTGTCGTTTTACACATTTCTACGAGAACGTTCATACAAAACAAAATGTACGTACTAGTTAGCTCAGAGTATCCCGTAACGTCGATCAAAAGTTGTGGAGCAGTTTTAGAGAAAATGGGAAATACGATCATTTAAAGCAAAACTCATTTTCCGATGTATCCCGCCTTACATTCCCATTGATACGTTATTTATAGAAATAGTTGTGGAGTACAAAATGCAGGTATAGGTTGCTAGAAGGCACGCTGTCAGCTTCATCAAATTGAGTTAAGTAATAACAGTGGGAAATTTAAAAACTTTAAATGGGAAATACATGGTTAGTTGTACCATTGTCATTTGTGGTACAATTTGGCTAGCCACTCCCGTCTTTACCCTTCAAAGACTTCAAAAATAGCTAGGAAACGATAACACGACGTAATTGCGATAAAACTTCCAAAATCTCGCTTTTGGCTAATTTTTAAAACATCTTTTGCCAATAACAACTTCGTCCGATTGGTTTTTGAGCAGGTGGGCACAACGAGATACCAAATGGAATTTTCGTGCGATAGAACGGATATATATAGGCCAAGTTAAACGCAAAATATGGCCCAGACGGCAGACAGACATTGCAGGCTTGGAACGTGCTAAATTCTGATTTCGCCCCCGGGGGGGGGGGGCTTTAAAAAAAATTACCTGACCGAAAACATAGATGTATTACTCAGCGTTAATAATAAACAAAAAATCACTTGAGGAAATGGTCTAAGAACAGAATTGAGGGAGAAAGGGTGAACGAAATGAGTTGTAATTTTATAATTAGTTTGGCGATGTACAGGGGACAATAGAATAAGGTTATGAGCAAAATCAGTCCAAAATTGACTATATTTTTCACATTGATAGAAACATCGAAGTTTTTCCTTCCAAAAGTTGCTGTGACGAATTTGATTAAATTTTTTGTGATCAGCAACGAATAAGGAAACATTAACACAGAATTTTTGTTTTGTGGCTCTCAATAAGATAATTATACCATAAAATTCCCATTCGTGGGAAAATGACGAGAGCCGCACAATAAATGATCAAAAATTCAATGAAAATACATGTGCCGTATAGGTACGTTACTGGATCACCATCCCGTTTGTTGTAGGGACGCTACGGTCATAAGAGCGGACTTTAAAAGAAAAAAACTGCACTGAAATCGATTGTCGACGAATTTCGTTATAATTTTTTGTGCTGCTCCCACGTATGGACTTTTTACTTTCCTTGGCTCTACGAAGTAGAAAGGAAAGTTATGTAATCGGCTGAAAAAATTTTTTTGAGTTTTCTTCAGATCTTTACGTTTCAGACCCTCCTGAGTCCTCATAACACTATTTGGGAAAATGGTATGTGTGTCTGTGAACGATTTTTAGAGAAAACCACCGTACCAAATCAGCTCAAACTTCATATCTCGCCCGCAGGATACCATGGGACGCCAAAGTACGGGTTTGAACAAAATCCACCGAAATTTAACTATAGTTATCATAGTGATCAAAACACCAAATATTTTTTTTCTCAAAAACGGCTTTAACGATTTTGATTAAATTATTTATATTGGTAGCTCTCAATATGAAAACTATACCATAAAATTCCCATTTATGGGAAAATGACGAGAGCAGCACAATAAATTACCAAAACTTTCGACGAAATCGGTTTTAGCGCGGTTTTTAGAGAAAACAACTGAACCAAATCAGCTCAAACATGATGTCTAGCCTACAGGTTACCATGGGACGCCGAAATAACGGTATGGACAAAATCTACCGAAAGTTAACTACAGTTATCACAATGATCAAAACACCAAATTTTTTTTTCTCAAAAACGGCTCTAACGAATTTGATTACATTTTTTATATAGATAGCTCTCAATATGGCAACTATACCATAAAACTCCCATTTATGGGAAAATGACGAGAGCAGCACAATCAATTATCAAAATTTTCGACGAAAAGCGTTTTTAGCGCAGGTTTTTCCTTATAAACTCCGCTGGAATTTTTGTAGAATGTTAAAAAAAATTGGTAGTCCAATCCAATACCTAAAGGGTGAGTGTTTAAAAACGCTCATGAGATACAAGGGGCTCACTCCAGAAATTCCTGAATTTCAACTACTGCCGTTTCGCTTACTACCAGCTCTAAACGTTTTTACCCAATAACTCTGCAAAAGTAATTACTATCCTTCTTCAAAAAATTTGTGTTTACAGCCTCATTAATGATCTGTGTACCAATTGCTCAATAATGGTCCTGCAATCAGTACGAGCAGCACAATAAAATCTGGAACTGTAAACGCACCACTTCCTGCTGCCGTAAAGCGTTGTGTGACAAAGTTCAAATTAACTGAGTGATAAATGAATTGATCAAATAGAATCAGCCATGTACAAAGTGAATTGTTGTAGAGCTAAGGAAAGTTGTGTGTTGCAACGCATTTTTTTCTTTCGATTCTGGTATTATTTGAGCAGAATTTGTATGAGAACAACGGAGCTGAAATAGATTTTTTTCCTCGAAATGTTTGGTAATTATATACGAATTAGTGCTGCCAAAACAAATGAGAATTTTGTGGCACTGCCTTGTTAATTAGAGCTGTCTATAAAAAAATGTAATCAAAATCGCGCGAATTCCGACTTCGTCAAGACAAGGAAAGTAAAAATACGATTTTGTTTCGGTATTGCGTTCAGGCCCCTTCAAAATATTGTGAACGGGTCCACCATCCTTAGGTATCGAGATTATTTTTTATATCAATTATGAGTTTAATCGATATTGATTACCAGGATGTGCGTGGGCAGCTTGAGAGACCCTATCTGGTCCTTCCCAACTATCCTTTCTCAAGTTCGGTATTTCCTTCGTTTCATTTTTAATAATAGATTATGCAACCTAAAAACATAATTATCAAGAACAACTCTAGAATGATTCTAACACGTTAGAATGTTTCGATTAACACCTTGATCAGGCGATTTATATATACTATCGCCCAACAATGGCCGACTCCCTTCAGCGAAGTAAGTATTCATTACCTATAAGAAGAGTTGAAATTTCAGCGTTTGGCCAAACCCATATCCAGTCCTATTCCGCAAAACACCGACTGCAACACGCAATACCGTTCTGCGGGAGCTGTTGGGCGGTACCCGTTCCGAACTTCGGCAGAGAACGGGCTATTCCCGTCTCGACCGGCAAGCACGCGTTAGCGTCCTCTGGTTCCCGGTGAATTTGGTTTAATTAATTTTTATCCCCCTTTTTACTGTTCGTAATTTACTACGAGCAGAGACATGATTATGACGTGGACACGTAATTATTTATTTTGTAATACATTGCTGTGGGCTAATATTTCACTTCCCTATTTATTCGCCTTTTGGGTTATTATTTATAAGTTTCGAGAGGTAAATATATGATCGACGTCCTCACCTTCCACGATGCCACTCAATCGGGCGCATACACATCACACAACGCTCAACAAAAACTAACTCTTCATAAATGTCAATATCAAATACCTTTCACAAAATCCTTAAGGCTGTCCACCCAAGGAGCGTAGTCTTCTCGTTTCGTACCCCGATACCAGATAAGAGAACTCAGACGGTCTACGTCATTGGGCATTGGTCGGAACCCCAAACCTAGAAAAAAGCAACAATTTCGATCACTGGTATTTCGAAAGGGTCACCGCATATATTAATAGTCAACCTGTCCAGGCAATCACGCCCAGACTAGTCAAAGCCACTTGCCTGGGTTCGTTCCGATTAAAGAACTGTCTAGTTGGTACTTGGGAATCCTGGGGTCTAGAGTGTAGTAAAGGACGACCATGAGGAGGGCGAAGACACTGGCCAGTACGATGTAGAAGATGATATAGAACACAGTTATTTTAGCTGAAACAACAACAATAATATAATTGGTTAAATTTCCCAGTTTATCATTTTCAGAGCCAAACTTAACAATGTTTGACAAACATAAGTTCATGATCAAACCGGAGCTCGATAACTATATCTCATTCACCCGGCGACAACCCGTAGTCACCGATTTTGATCCGCTCAATCATTCAATCTGTTTTTGCTTTCCCTACATGTAAGACAAGTTATGTAATTGGCTGAGGTTTCATCTGATCTTTACATTTTCTAAATTCCCTAGTCCAGAAAATACCAATTCACCATTTGAGAACATCTGGAGGGACGCATGACACAACTTTCCACTCTGGCCACTAATCCTATCTATTTTTCTCACAGTACGTATAACTTGGTAAAGCATAACATTCTACACAAAAACTAGTAACGCTTGAATTTCCGGCATTTATTGGGCTGCTGCTATTTACGCTACAACCTTAATTCAAAAAGCAACGATCAGGTAATTCATTCGTGGGATCGTCTTTCTGGAATTATGGGAGACAAATTTCTAAGTCGGGCGACGTTAATTTCAATTCTGGAATTTCTGTAGTTGCTCCTGATTATCTAATGACCATTCTCAAACATGTGCCGTATAGGTACGTTACTGGATCACCATCCTGTTTGTTGTAGGGACGCTACGGTCATAAGAGCGGACTTTATAAGAAAAAACTGCGCTAAAATCGATTGTCGACGAATTTTGTCATAATTTTTTGTGCTGCTCCCACGTATGGACTTTTTATACAATCGTTTCATTTGATATGAAAAAAAAAAAAAAAAAAAAAAAAAACACTTCGCCCTTCGCTGGCTCGATCGGTTTGGATGTTCTGCTGGTAGTTCACATCCGACTCAAAAGGGTTGAAAATGTAAAGGTCTACTCAGTTGGCCGGTAGGCAATACTTTCTGTGGCCTTTAGATTGAATAATGTAAAGATCAGTAATCGTAAATGGTACGATTGTAGGGCCAGAAGTGCTTATTATTCCTTCAACTAATGAAGTGCTTAAATCACCATAACTATACTTGTATTACAGACATCGCAGCCGTACCGCAGGGATGTACCATTTTCCCCATCCGGAATTAACCCGATCGCGGGCGTTGAACGAAAACGCCCTACAGAAACAGCAAAAATTACGCAGAGGCGCATAGACGGAAGATGTAAGAAGACTGAAGTCAGAAAACAACGCGGCAACTCCCCCACTAGACGGTTCCATTGAATGAAACAGGACGATGTCCAGAAGACGAGCTGACCCCAAAAGGCAGAGGTTGTCAAACTAATTAACGGCGATTGAATGACCCCAGTTAGTCACATGGGTCTTTGTGTCATCCTCCAGAGCAAGAGAGTGATCCAACAATGGTCTCCAATCCTCATTTTATAGCTACGTCATTCGTAATAAATGTGCTGTTTAGTGAGTGCAGGCGTCATTTTGGCTCATCTCAGGTTTATCAATAACAATTTCTTAAACGATTTGGTGCATGGTGATGGTGCTAACTATTCACAAAATGTGTAGAATATCGATTAATAAGTGTCTAGTTCCAAGCAACTCACACCTTTCCTCAACCGTAGACTCGCTTTATCTTTCCTACCTCTTTGTTAATATCAACTTAACCAGTGTTTTCAGTACTAAACAGTTCACTTCTCTCTCGTCTTACGTTCACAACTATAATCCTTTGTTGTCTCTTACACTGAACATCACCTAAAACGTGTGTTAGCGAACGTTTCTTTTACGAATGCGTTTAAGAAATTATGGTATGAACCGGTGGTATATTTGTGTTAGTTCGGAAAGGACCCCATCCAATACTCATAAGGATCTTCTGGTACGTATTTATTAAGCAATTTCCCGGGTTATTTGACAAGTGTGTTGACAAGTATTTTATTGCCGAGTCAGGCGAAGATGGAGCCAAGAAAAAGTTCATTGAAGAACGTGTCACCGACGAACGTAAAGGAACGACGCTCGACTGCAAGCGCCCTCAATAGCAAAACCAAAGAAGCTATCGAGGAGTGGGGAGTCGTTGACGAAGCGACCAACGAGGGAAAGTGTGAGTGTAAAATGAACGCCGAGCAGCAACATTTGATGAATTGGGAACTATTCAAATACCGAGCGCATTATGGCAACACAGACGTGCCGACTAAACCGAGCTCATCTGCCACTCTCAGAGATGTTCTGACGGATGAAAGGCTGATTAAAGGCAACAGTATGAGACAGACTGCCTTGGCAAGATACATATATAAGTGAGTTGCATTAAATACCAAGAGCGTTACACTAAGAGCGTACGAGTCACGGCTAGAAGTAGCACAAGCAACACACACTGCCCAGTAGAGTGCCTACTACACCTGACTGGATAACCCTGGGTTTCCAAACAGGAACGTCTTCTGCCGTCAAATGGACAGCCTGATGGCACGAGCTGCCTTCAGTTGGGGCGGAATTCTACATGCTTCAGAAGTAACACCTGTATAAGACCGAATGAACAAGGAGGTAAAAAGGTGAGCGGTTCAAAAATAGAATGAGATAAAATCAATGCAAACCCGTTCACTGGAAGTATTGGAAGAAAGTCTGGTTTACAGATGAGTGACAAGAGTTTTGCTGGCTTGTGTAAAGAACTCCTCTTGATACAAGACGGCCGGCCACCTTCATGCAGCGCCACATACGTGTCACGTCATTACTCAAAATTTGATTGCGTAAATGTCGTAACATTAAATTGTTTGAAGCAAGGGGGGAGGGGTTTATTTCATTAGCCCTAGGAACAATTACGTAATCAGCTAAAAATGTTTTCTTCGGGCATTCACATTTTAAAGGATTACTTCATTTTCAGAGTTTTTACGGAAGGTCAGTGGTTGTAGTTGTAAGCGGGATAATTTCTACACCAATATTGCTGGTTCTGTATGTGATTTTTTGAACACGCGAAAATCAGGTAATGAGTGACGAGAAGAAGCGCGGGGGACTAATATGTACCAACAATTATGGATTTTCGTGTTTTTTCTGGAAAAATGACTAACCACATTGATAGCTTCTACTAATCAAACTTTAGTTTGAAGGCATGGGGATTCTAAATATGCAATGTCCGTCCGCCGTCTGGGCCATATTTAGATTAAAAAATTCCGATCGGACGAAACCTATGATTGTTATAGGCAAAAAATGGTTTAAAAAATTAGCCAAAAACGAAATTTTGTGAGCGTAATTGCAGTTACGTCGTGTTTGGAATAGTTTCGCAGGTATTTTGTGATGACGAGTCGAATAAGACGGATCGCAGAGTTGTATAGAACTGTGTCTAGATGGAAAACAGTGAAATCAAATTAAGTATAATGAGGCGAATTCTACTACTTGAAGGAGCTCGTAGGACAATGTTGCGGAATATTGCCCGTCTCACTTCAACCACCAGTCAGCTCGACTCATAGCGTCGTGCCAATTGCCTAGTCATGTTTCGTACCGTTTACTAGTATTTTTCGATGCTCAATCGCATGGGACGGGTCTCAGAAGTGCTCTACAAACATTATCGTTTCCGAATTGCTGATGTGGCCATGTTATACTTGTTGAATAGTATAGGTTATAATCATGCTGTACAAGATAATAATTAACCCGTGGAATAATTTGCAACGTTAATTGCTTTTTTCCAACGTTGAACAAGGGTTTTAGGCGCAACACATTTTATTCATTCAAATTTCTCATCACCGCGACCAAAAAACGCGACGGTCAGTCTAAACTCACTGTTGAATAAGACGAAAAGCCTTCATTTACAGATTGAAGAAACCTCCTGCTGACCCGAATTTCAAAAACTGCGTTTGCCTCCAACAAGCGATACAATTCGACGAGCGAACTAGAAAATATCGGCTGGCTGAAATCCCGGAGCCGTTCGAACTAGACTGTTTAGGTCTCCAATTGAACGATGAGGAGAAGAAGGAATCGAGAAAAAACCCTTTTGAAGCGAACCAACTTTGTCCAAAACCCAGCGACCAAGCTCAACCGCCACCAAAACCTGGAAGCGTGAAAAGAGCCGAATATCTTCTGGATCCTCAGACTTTATGATCGGGAGCGAAATAAATACCATTGTTGTACATTATTGCATTCAGGGTTTTATGTAATGAATAAATGGCATCTCAGCTGGAATAACGCTGACATGCACCCTGACATTACATGTCATGTGTCTAGTGGTTTTGTACTAGAGTAGTTCGTGTCTGAGACAAGAACTCACTAAACTCACCTCAGATATGAAATAAATAATAAGATCTTCGTGAGGAGAAAATTAAGAAATGAAACTAATAACGCAATAAGACCCACTTTGAATTTAATAAATTAATAGAGATGAAATAAATTATTTCATCTCCTTTCAATATTTAGCTCGGATCGTTATGAAAGACAATATTGGGGAAAGGGGGTTAATAAACAGGGGTTTGCTCACCATTATCCAACAATATTCAAGCGAGGGAGGAGCACACAGAACTTCAAAATCTCTGGCTGGCTCTTGATTCGTTGCAGGGCGTGTGAAGAATCAGAATGAGAATAAGGAGCTCAAAGCCTCGCAAATCAATCGCTCGCCCTTCCCGCACATGACGGAAGAAGAGTCGACGGAAATAGAGGCTATATCCTTCACACACACCAACGAATTGTCCTTTTCATCGGCCGGAATTCGTAATACACGTGCGTCACGTGTTTCATGATAAAGAATTCGTTTTTGCAACGTTTGTCAAACAGGTCGAGATGCCAACTTCAGCGCTTTCTGACTATGAGTCCTCCTGGAGCGTTTATCGTTCCTTCAAATGACCTTCCCAACAAACTGGCATTCAAGTTTCGTATTAAACCATAGTAACGACTTCATTCACAGATTCGCCTAAGAGCGCATTTCCACATGTAAAACCTGTAGAGGATGTGTAAAAATGGACATGGAAGTGCACACCGAAAGACTTGAAGTTTAATTGCAGTTCCGCCAACAAAAACTACACCGTAATGTCGTCATTAGCTGAAGATATGTCCAAGTTTCGTGGTTACGGCCGTTTTCGATAAAACATTTGTTGCACCCACTTCCCCTAGATCGATGGAAATGACTGATAACCTCGAAACAAAACGAATCTGACGTTCTCAACTTTCTTTTTCGACTGATTAAAGCACATTCCGTACCCCATTATGCCGAAGAATAAACAGTAAATGCTGTGCCAACCAGGTGCAGATGGGCCTGCCAACTAGCTTCATATTATAACGAGAAGTACGTCAGAGGCGACTGACGGGACTGGCGAAGATGGCAGCTCGAGCGCGACTGAAATAAATGAGGAATTCGGACGTTCAGCACGGCTGGCCTCCTTCCTGCCATTGCGTCAAGGTCAACTCTGAACCGCTTACGATGAGAGAAACGTGATTCATGTGAAGTTTTAACAGAATTCAAAGATTATTGACTGTATTACGAGGAATATCCATTGACATGCACCGCAGTATGTTGAGAACACACAATTTGTGAATTTTGAAAGCATCAGCTGAACAGAATTTAATTTTGTATTTTTTTTTTTTTAGTTCATTCTACATAATACTTTTATTTTTGGTTACTCGTGGGGCGAGGAAAGTATATCAATATTTCAAAAAAAGTAAAATTTTCTTCAGATGTTTAAGTTTCAAAGGCTTCCAAGTTCGGAAACACGATTTGAGAAAACGCCATATAGAAACAAAGCATCTCAAATTTGATATCCAACCTACAGATCAGTATGAAATTTTATAAGCGGTTAAATTTTGAAAGGTTGTTTTAGATATTGATCGTTTTGCATTCGCTATACTATTTTACTATAGTAAAACGGTATTATAAAATGTTCATTCCTGAGAAAATTACAACAGCAGCACAATAACATCACCATTAATTTCTGCGGGAAATCGGCTCGTCTCATAAAGTAACCCCCCCCCCCCCATCAAATTTTGATAATTAACCGCCAAGACATCGGGATTCCAAATCTGCAATGTCTGATTTTCTGATTCTGATGTCTCTAAAAAAATCCGTTATTTCAGACAAAAATCTCATTTGGTATCTAGTTGTGCCCCCCTGCTCGGCAATCTGATCGAACAAAGCCCATGGTTGTTATGGGCAAAAAATGGTTTAAAAAAATTAACAAAAACGCACTTTTGGCAGTTTTACGCCGTGTTTTGGGTATCATTTTCTAGGTATTTCAAGAGGCTGGGCCGTAGGGGAAAATGCTCCGAGGTGTACGACTACGTCAGGACCGAAAATAGTGAAATGAGTAATTATAGTGAGCCAAAGTCTACTAATTGGAAGAACTCGCGGGACAATAACTACAGCGAATGTTCATTAGTACTCCTTCCCTCCAATCTCATTTAATACTACCCTCACCACGTTATGCCATTGCCTACTGGCGCCTGGAATATTTAGTTTTCGTTGTTCCGTTGTAGTCAGGTCATCTTTCGTATCGTTTACTGGTACATTTCGATGCACAATCGGATGGGATGAATCTCGGAGGTATGGGACTACGTCAAGCTGCGCAAGATAATTATAAACCGTGTAGTAATTTGCACCGTTTTTCGTAGCCGTTGTACCAACTCTCAAATAATCAAAGAGTCTGCTTCTATTTTAATTCTCAAAATTACTCACCTTCTCTCGGGCCCTCATCAACAGCACTACTATTCAAGAAAATCGTCGAATGACAACCTCTGACTTCTCATTGCACCCTACTCCCAATTGTTTGACTCCTAAATCCAGTCACCTGCTGGCCATGCATCTAACTCTTTCTCGCGAACCTCTCGTGATGATCTAACCAATCACTGTTCAGTACAATTCTTTCTAGCTTCCACAGTAAACCATAGTTAGTCGTGACAAATAATTCTTCCCTGTATTTAATTTGCTCCTCTACGATTTTTTTATTTTCTCGCACCAAACAAGTGGTTGTTCCATTCTTCTCGAAAACAATTCCTACAATTTTCATCGCACTTTGGGAGGGATCTACATTTTATTCTCTATTATCGTTACCGCAGATAACATTTTATATGAGGATACAAAACTTCAGTAAATTGTGTTACTTGTGAGCAATAATTTATCAAAAGAGAAATAATATCTTCGACCCTGAACGTGCTGGCGGCTACTCGGTATTGACCCTCCAATGCACCTGATAAGTTATGACACTGAGAACAACGAAACGATAGAACAGATGCTAT
Organism: Pachypeltis micranthus; assembly: GCA_020466155.1. Classification (NCBI taxonomy): domain Eukaryota; kingdom Metazoa; phylum Arthropoda; class Insecta; order Hemiptera; family Miridae; genus Pachypeltis; species Pachypeltis micranthus. The sequence goes on from CM035769.1 coordinate 30,840,660, forward strand.
TAATAAATGTTATTTATATTAATGTGGACAGTTAACTATTGATTATATATTCACGTTATTCGAAATTAATTATTGAATAATACATTTAAATTACACTTAACTAAGGTTTAATTGTAATGATTACATTTTAATTATTAGGAGGCGCGCTGATGGAAAAACTTACCTGTTCGTGAGGGAAATTGCCTCACCTTATAATATCCCCCACGTGTGCTGCTTCACTGCTTTATGCTTCCAACAGATCGTTAATTCCCAAATAAGGTGACTTTACGTGTTTATTGGATGTAATTGATGAAGGATCCCCTGTTTTCAACTTGTCGCTTTCTACTGCTCAATTTCCGCTGTTGTTAATTATAAATACGTTGCTTGGCGCCGTAAGTTTAATCAAGATTTAATCGGTAGACCAGAGGCACGTTGAATTAGCCGTCGGAGAGGACATTTAAACGCAGATTTGCTATTTGCTCGTGGCGAATTAGTAGTTAATCCGTTTCTTGTCATCTCCTGAGGGACGTCGGTCGAGTTCTCTCTTCTCACATGCCTGTTTGCGATTAATTCGTGGCTTTTCAACTAAATCAATTAAACAGGCTTCTTGTATTTTCAAACACCGCTGTGCTTACGAGAGCTGTGACTATGTTCGTTATACGGAAACATTTAGAAGGAACAAAATGTGGGTATTAATTTGTTGAGACTAACCCGTGAGTAAGATTGAGGACGCACTACACGATGAATCAGATTGGCAGCAAGAAAATGCTGTATTCATTCGTAATCGAGTTGAGTTGTGCGCAAAGAGGGCGTTTAGCTTCTCTTATATTGATTGAGCTAAATAAAATGAAGAGCGGTCAGAAAAGGAGACGAGTGGAACGAACTGAGGATAATCGTTTGCTCAACGCATTGGGCGAAATCGAACCGAACGGCTGCCAAAAACATCCAACGAATGAATGAAGGAAGTTACAACAAATTACTGGAGTTAACATTCTGCGATGATACTCCCATCGTCCCGTCATGGTTGGTACTGGGCAAGTGACTGACGCGAATTCCCTCAATCAGTAAATCAACATCGACTCAATCATCTTGCTTCTAGGCGATCAATTCTGACTCGCGCCACCGATTGACGGCAATATCGATCGTTTAGATCCACTTTTCGAGCCGCTCAAAATTATAAAAACGATCATTGTTCAGAAAAGCTCGTTTTATTTTGAGTTTCCTTCGAGTCTTTACGTTTCAAGGGCTTTTGAATCTGAAAACAGCTTGGAAAAATAGTTTGTGTGCGTGAACGGGAACGAGAGAGAACGGTTGGAACGAATCAACTCATACTTGATATTTAGCCTACACGTCGTCATGGGACGCCGAAATGCAGCAAAACCGATTCAAACCTAACTATAGTTATCATACCGATCTAAACAAAATTTTATTTTCTCAAAAATGGTTCTAACGGTTATTAAATTTTTTGTATAGACAATTACACATAACACGACGGTACCATAAAATCTCATCCGAGGGAAATTGATGAGAGCACCACAATACATTACCAAACATTTGATACTAGCATTCTTGAGAAAATCAGGGCGGCAAAATCGGTTCAAAACTGACTATAGTTATTGTAGTGATCAAAACACCAAATTTCAGAGCCGCGAAATAAGAACAGCTCACTAAATTATCAAAGAAACCTAATTTTAGCGCAGTTTATATACTACTGTTATCAGAGAAGTGAGGAAGATAATTAGGAACTACTCCGTAAATTACGGTATCTAAACCACCGCTTATTATCTTTTCTTTCAGTTTTTACCTCATAATTCCGAAAGAACGATGTTTCTTTCTCAAAAAACTGTGTTGAGAGCGTCATGAACATTCTGTGCTCTGATTGCTCCCTAATGGTCGTGGCCTTAATAAATTCCGGAACTTTAAACGCTACCAGTTTCTAAGTTAAACGTAAAATTATGTTTCCCCAAGTTAGTATGAACTGAGTGAAAAACAGCTACGAAAATCGGTGAACGTCTTCTAAATTTCAGGTTAAAAAAATGCGGCAACCAATTACTTTTTAAGTTATTATACATTCAACTGGCAGTGGTTTTCTATTACTGTCGAGTAATCGGTTTGCGATTTCACTGTTCAGTGACCACACTCAACGCGTATCTTTAAGAGGGAGGTGGAGGATTTACGAGGGAAGCTGCTTTTCAGACCCGAATCGCCCTCAAATTTTCCGTCTTCGTCGCAAAATCGATATCACTGGTTGAGAATAAGTTGGTGGTTCGGCGAGAGAGTGAGAAAGAAAACGAAGAGTGGGGGCAGCGTTGCGTAACGAACAAGAAACCCTTTCGAGACCAACCAATCGTATTACTTCAAACGCCCAGCTCAGCTCGACTCAAAAACGTCCCTTCCCATGACATCGCGGAAAGTTGAAAACTGAACGCGATCTCTGAGGTCAGACGTTAAGATTATGTTGTAATAAACAAACATCAGGAGGGGCGCATCGCATAACTTCCCTCAACTTCGAGTCCCGTAGTGCTAGTTCCAGTAACTTCAGAGCTAGTTACATTGCGAATCACGATTAGACGCTCTAAATTGTCATTTAACCTTCGTTAGCAGAACTATCCCATTCTTTCTCATAACCTCGGTTAAAATAAACTCTACTTCAATTCACTTTCTACATGTCTTTTTCTACTTAATCAATTCATTTATCTCTCAGTTCAATTGAACTTGGTCAAACAACAGTTCACAGCAGCAGGAAGCGGTAGCGCTTACAGTTCCGGAATTTATTGTGCTGCTCGTACTCCTTATAGGACCATTATTGAGCAATTGGTACCCACGGAATGAATGAGGCTGTAAACTCTATTTTTTTGAAGAAGAACAGTAATTACCTTTGCAGAGTTATTGGGTAAATACTTTTAGAACTGGTAATAAGCGAAACGGCAGAAGTTGAAATTCCGGAATTTCTAGGGTGACCTCCACATAAACGCCCGTTTTTAAACGCTCACCCAATAGGTATTGGATTGGACAACTACACCAATAATTTTTAACATTCTAGTAACATTTCAACGGAGTTTATAAGAAAAAACTGCCCTAAAATCTAAATTTATTGAGCTACTCTCGTCATTTTCCCACGAATGGGAATTTTATGGTATAGTTGTCTTATCTAGACCTTACAATATAAAAAATTTAATCAAAATCGTTTCAGCCGGTTTGAAGAAAAAAAATTTGGTGTTTTGGTCATTATGATAACTATAGTTAACATTCAGTGGATTTTGCCCATACCCTTATTTGAGCGTCCCATTTTAATCTGCGGGCTAGATATCAAGTTTGAGCTGATTTGGTACGGTCGTTTTCTCTGAAAATCGTTCACACACAGACCATTTTCACAAATAGTGTTTTTCGGACTCAGGTGGGTCTGAAACGTAAAGATATGAAGAGAACTCGAAAAAACATTTTCTACTATGTAGAGCCAAGGAAAGTAAATATCGTTCGAACCTTCCTCGAACCCTGTAAATTCGATTATGTTGTGGTGACTCCATAGTTCACAGATGACCATTCGGCGTCGTTGTTAGAGACTGATGTCAAGTTCATGTCTCTATCAAGCATGAGTTGGGCAGGTGAAGCGATAGGCGATCAGAAATAGTTGAATAAGTCATTAACGAAGATGGCCAGAAATTTGGTTAGGATTCGGTTGAGCCTCTCCTGATCTAATCCTCCTGATTGCGGGTGTAAAGGTTTTGGAAACCCATCAACTTGCTTACTTCTTTCTAATAGCTGAGCTTCAAAATTTCTCCCTTGATCCGTATGGATTTCCTCAGGAGAAAACCATTTCGGCTGAAGACGTGATCCACTAGAGATCTAGCTGAGGTTTCTGCTTCCTGATTTGGCAAACCAATAGCTTCTGACCATTTCGTGAAATAATGTACTGCTACCAGTACGTACTTGTTACCCCATTGAGTAACTGGAGATGGGACGGTCTGTTGCAGAGGGGCAGTGTGTTTTCGTGATGGGCCTTTCACTCGACTGCTCTGCTGGCATGTGTGACAATATTTTGTACATCTTCGTACAACGAATTTCTGCGGAAATGTTTATACAGATGAAAATGTAGATACATACTGATTAGCTGAGAGATCAATATCGTTAGGGCCATTTTTGAGAAAATAGGTAAAATCGAATGTCAATGAAGCACGATGTAGGTTGCTACCAGGCAATCCGTCTGGTTGATGTAATTCAGGTTGCCACGCGTTGTGGGTTGAAAGGGTAACAAAAAACAGTTTTTTACTTTCCTCAATCCTAACAACGAGAAAAGTATTACGATCATGCAAAAAATTCCATTTTACCATTGTGTAATAATTTTCAGGGTTTTCAATTTATTTCAAGATCCTTAATGTCAACAATGTTGTTGTTTTTGTTCTCTTTGATAGGTCTGGGAAGAATTGAAACTCAAAGGGACCCCCCCCTCCCCCCGGCACACCCTTTGAACACGCGAGTCAAAGCAAACCCGACGGCAGCAAGTCACGGCAGGCATAACCTCGTCAAACGAAGAGCTGATTAGGAAGGACGCTCGAAGAAAATTGAGAGGGCACGAGCACGTTAACTTCGTTTCAAAGCGGCAACGAAAACGCGCGTGTGTTCTCCCACGACCCGCTCAAATTACGTCGGATTTTATTTAAATTCTAGAATTTTCCCCTTCGCGAGAACGCCCCCTCCCCTCTCACTGGCACGAATTCCGCTTCGAACGACATTTAACGTGTACTTTTAGTCGACAACAGCACGTCAAGTTGCGTGCACCTCCGCCACGATTTCCCTTCGCACGAACTGCACTACTTTCCTCGCGCTAACACCTGGGTGGCTGTACGTTTTGTAAATAAGCTCAATACACACGCTGTTGACTACTGTAATTGTGTAATTTACGCCAAAAATAAAAGTCCAGTTTTAACAAAAGTTAATGGAGCGGTCTCGAGGAAAGAAGCCCCGCTAAGCTCCTCCCGCAGCTCCATTTCACGTCTTCCGTCCTTGTTCAGGGCTGTTTAGAATCTCACTTCCCGCCTGCACAGATAACCTGCGATGGCGGAACGTGTTTACTTTTCTTAGGCCTACAAAGTAGGAAAATTTTTTTTTTCATTAAATCGATACGATGAAAGACATTTGAGTTCTAAAAACACCATTAGCGAATACATGGGGCGACGCGACGCACAACATTCCCCAGCCCCGCGTGATTTCAATTTCACTCATTTTTAACTGCTGGCGCCCATGTATTGGGGCTCAGGTGTTTAAAATTTATTCTATTGCTCGTACTTGTGCCACGCCTTTCAAAGAAAGGATATCACGCAGATGACTTTTCTCATCAACTTTCACCTTTTTAGTTCTGTTTGGTTCGTGGGTTGCCCCCAACTATTCTATAACTCTTATTAAGGTATCATTGAGGAAAAATGCATTACAATAGCTGCTCGGGGGGCCGAATTAGCTGGGTTGTGTTTTTTACCTCCAAACGTCCGCATTTGACCCTAAGTCATGGTTTCCCTGAGCACCGACCCTATTTGATTGTACCTGTGGGAAGTCCCGCTTTTCAGTTATTTCCAAGTGACAACGAATTTCCCCCTTTTCTGGACTTTCCAAGAACTATCTTTGTCCTACCCCTCTTTTTACTTTTCTCTCCTCAACAGACAGCTCTTCCCAAGTCAGTCATTCATCAGGTCTCGCGAACTACACTTCCTACTACACTCCCACTTCCCCCAACGATTCGTCTCTCAACTCGCCCTACTAACTCTCTCTCTCTCTCTTTCTCTCCCTCCATTTAGTGTCTCACAACCAGTTCACGTGTATTTAGACTCCCTTGTTCGAGGTTTATATACTCACCCTCAAACTGATAACGCTATTCTATTCAGTATAATACAGTCCTCACTCACGCTCACTTTATTTCTCAGTTTCAAACTCCCCTCTTTGTGCGCCCAACAATAGCCTTTTGCCGGTATTTATGATAATCTATTGCCCTTGTCATTTTCTTACAGATGAAACTTTTACAGTACAGTCACGTTATTTAAAACTATTCGGACAAAAACTGTAACCAAAATGGTTGTAGCCGTTTTTGAGACGAAAGTATTAGGTGGTCTGTTCACTATAATAACTATAGATAATTCTGGTCCGATTTTGCTCATACCCTCATTTTGACGTTCCATGATGGACTGCAGGCTACCTATCAAGTTTGAGTCCTATTAGTTCGGTTCTCTCAATCGGGTTCTCAAGTTGCGTTTTTCAGATTCGGGAGCGTCGATGTTGTAAAGATCAGAAGAAAACTCAAAACGTATTTCTAACTGATCACGACCTATTCCCACTAAATTTGAGAGCACACATTGATTTCGACGGTTAAGTCAACATCAGTAACACGTTGCGTTCTTGTTACTGATGATGACTTAGGGCTGTTTCACCAAAACGCCGCTGATCGTTATCCAACTGATCACGGCTAGATAAGTAAATCAAGGCTTGCCTGTTTCGAGCCCACCAAGCTAGCCGAGATCACTGAGGAATGCAGTTAGGATAGCCAAGATTACGCTGCGATTAAGCCATTTCGAGAAGGCAGTGGACTAATGAGGTTACAGTAAAGTAAGGGAATTGGACGTCGGTTCAACATCCCGTCCCGTATACAAGTGTCGTGTAAACGTAAACGGCCTCGTAACTACATCCCGTAGATTCCCAACCCTCAACAATTCAGATTTGACTTCATTATTGTTTCTAATAACTGTCGGAAGCCAAAGTGGCCGCATTAACCTCTGCCGAAACTGAAACTGGTGAGGAGCATTAAGTGCCAATACGCGTACTCCACTGCAAGAGCTGCAGAAAAAAACCAAATTAGTACGGGAGAATTCTTCGTGTGAATAGGGAAAATCGGAACTGATACTATAAAATGAGAGTTGAACAAGAAATAATAAAAACCGAAACTGTGAGGTTACAACTATTACGAGCGAGGAACTTTAACTAGGAAGCGAGAATTATCGTGTTTGATAAACGTTTTTCAATACACATATTTGCGTCTGAAAGTGTTATTATTTAACATTTCCCCCCACTCAGTTTTTAAAACCGCCCAGGTAAGCCATTTGCGTTTGGGTTTTTCACGGCGGTATGACGTATAGTTTTTTACTTTCCTTGGCTCTACGAAGTAGAAAGGAAAGTTATGTAATCGGCTGAAAAAAAAATTTTGAGTTCTCTTCAGATCTTTACGTTTCAGACCCCCCTGAGTCCGAAAAACACTATTTGGGAAAATGGTCTGTGTGTCAGTCTGTGTATGTGTGTCTGTGAACGATTATTAGAGAAAACGACCGTATCAAATCCACTCAAACTTTATATCTAGCCTGCAGATTACCATGGGACTCCAAAATAAGGGTTTGAACAAAATCCACCGAAAGTTAACTATAGTTATCATAGTGATCAAAACACCAAATTTTTTTTTCACAAAAATGGCTCTAACGATTTTGATTAAATTTTGTATATTGATAGCTCTCAATAAAGCAATTGTAGCATTAAACTCCCATTCGTGGGAAAATGACGAGAGCAGCACAATAAATTACCAAAACTTTCGACGAAATCGATTTTAGCGCGGTATTTAGAGAAAACCACCGTACCAAATCAGCTGAAACTTGATGTCTAGCCTACAGGTTACCATGGGACGCAAAAATAAGGGTATGGGCAAAATCCACCGAAAGTTAACTATAGTTATCATAGTGATCAAAACAACAAATTTTTTAATCAAAAACGGCTCTAACGATTTTGATTACATTTTTTATAGTGATTGCTCTCAATAAGGCAACTATACCATAAAATTCTCAATCGGGGGAAAATGACGAGAGCAGCACAATAAATTATCAAAATTTTCGACCAAAAGCGTTTTTAGCACAGTTTTTTCCTTATAAACTCCGCTGGAATTTTTTTAGAATGTTAAAAAAAACTGGTATTGTAGTCCAATCCAATACCTAAAGGGCGAGTGTTTAAAAACGCTCATGAGATACATGGGGCTCACTCCAGAAATTCCTGAATTTCAACTACTGCCGTTTCGCTTACTACCAGTTTTAAAGGTGTTTACCCAATAACTCTGCTAAAGTAATTACTATCCTTCTTCAAAAAATACGTGTTTACAGCCTCATTAATTATCTGTGTACCAATTGCTCAATAATGATCCTGGAATGAGTACGAGCAGCACAATAAATTCCGGAACTGTAAGCGCTACCGCTTTTTGCTACCGTGAAATGTTGTTTGACCAAGTTCAAATGAACTGAGTGGTAAATGAATTGATCAAGTAGACAAAGCCATATAGAAAGTGAATTGACGTAGAGCTAAGGAATGTTATGTGTAGCAACGCACCAGATATTTCTGTAACTGCTCAAGACACATTTTACACGAACAACAACTTGTAATTGCCGTTTTTGTGGCGGGAGCTGGTTAATCGACTCTAACATTGTTCTCAAATTTAGCGGAAGTAGACGATCGTTCTTTCTCCGTTTTATTATTGAATCTGGTTTCCACAACTTCGTCGCGAGTGATTTAGTAAGAGATTAAGTAACTTTTCTCCTGAAGGTCCACGGAAGTTGAAAATAATGAAATCGCTAAGGAAAGTAAAGAAGTTTGACACTCAGGAAAAATTGTTTCAGAGCAGACAAGAAATAGAACGAAAATTGTTGAAACGTTAAGTTCCATTGTTATCAATTTTTGTAAAATTAGCGTATGGAGTGAAACACGCAGGGAAATATTAACCCTGCCCTTCTACTGACAAATTGAGAACAATGTTTGGAAAAACACAGTACTAATTTGGAGAAAATGTAGAACATTTAATAAAATCGATTAAAAATAGTTCTCAACAAAATGCCTTCCCACCAATCCAATGTGACTTGGGTAGTGCTCTCACTAATCCAACTCTTTGAGGTACTTCGCTTTGCTCCTTCCAAAACTGAAAATCCAAGATATTTTCAACAATAGTGACTACGATGGACATTGTGGAATCACTCGGAAATTCATCGCACCTGGCCTGGCTGAATGTGCAAACTATGAAACATCGGCTTGCAGCATTGAAAAATATCTGGTACGTTGCATCACACTACTTTCCTTACCTCTACGTCAATTCACTTTGTACATGGCTAATTCTATTTAATCAATTCATTTGTCACTCAGTTAATTTGAACTTGGTCAAACAACGCTTTATGGCAGCATGAAGCGGCAGCGATTACAGTTAAAGAATTTATTGTGCTGCTCGTACTCATTGCAGGACCATTATTGAGCAAATGGTACCCAGAAAATTAATGAGGCTGTAAACACGGATTTTTTGAAGGATGATAGTACTCACTTTTGGAGAGTTATTGGGTAATAACTGTTAGAACTGGTATTAAGCGAAACGGCGGTAGTTGAAATTCAGGAATTTCTGGAGTGAGCCCCATGTATCTCATGAGCGTTTTTAAATACTCACCCTATAGGTATTGGATTGGACTATAGTACCAATTTTCTTTAACATTCTACCAACATTCCAGCGGAGTTTAAAAGGAAAAAACCACGGCAAAAACGCTTTTCGTCGAAAGTTTTGATAATTTATTGTGCAGCTCTCGTCATTTTCCCACAAATGGGAATTTTATGGTATAATTATCTTATTAAGAGCTATCTATATAAAAAATTTAATCAAAATCGTCAGCGCTGTTTTTGAGAAAAAAAAATTTGTTTGGTGTTCTGATCACTATGATAACTATAGTTAACTTTCGGTGGATTTTGCCCATACCCTTATTTTTGCGTCCCATGGTAACCTGTAGGCTAGACATCAAGTTTCAACTGATTTGACACGGTTGTTTTCTCTAGAAACTGCGCTAAAATCAAGTTCGTCGAAAATTTTGATAATTTATTGTGCTGCTCTCGTCATTTTCCTACTAATGGGAATTTTATGGTATAATTATCATGTTAAGAGCTACCAATATTAAAAATGTAATCAAATCGTTAGAGCGGTTCTTGAGAAAAAAAATATTTGGTGTTTTGATCACTATGATAACTATAGTTAACTTTCGGTGAATTTTGTTCATACCCTTATTTTGGCCTCCCATGGTAACCTGCTGGCGAGATATCAAGTTTGAACTGATTTGGTACGGTGGTTTTCTCTAAAAATCGTGTACAGACACACATACACACACACAGTCCATTTTCGCAGTTTTTTTTTCAGCCGATTACATAACTTCCCTTCCTACTTCGTAGAGTCAAGGAAAGTAAAAAGACATAGGGCGACGCCGCTCATTAATGGGAAAACACCGAGCGAACTCTTCCTGAACCGACAGATTCGAATTAAACTCGATGTCCTGAAACTTGCAATCATCGACAAACCTTCAGAGCCAACGCACAACAGTGGAGAGTTGGCGTGGTTATACAAAAATTAGTAAAGCGCCACTGGACACTGGTTACACCCTCGAGAGACAAAGCGACCAATTGCGTCCCACAAATGTTCAGCCTAAACGTGTTTCTTTTGCCCGAGGGGAGTGCCAAGCAAGCTTTTCTACCTGAAAAGCCTGAGGAGCGAACATATCGCTACTTGCTAGCACTTGATCCTTCTGATCACCACAACGATCAGCCACAATCAACTCAAGATGAAATACAAATTCAAGGCTCGAATTCATCGAACCTTCCTCGAAGATCAGGTCGTGTCACTCGACTTCCAGGTCATCTTATGGATTAAGTGTATGGACAAGGACTATTGAGACTACAATAGACATTACGAGAAACGTACCAACACCATTAGTTAGTACCCTTTCGTCAGTTGTTGTTACGACTTATGTTAGGGCGTCTTAATCGATTGAGACATTTCTGTTCTTGATATAAACGGTTCACGGTCACATCATCTTTCTCGTGTACTCAAAACATTTCGTTGAGAACGCGATCTCAAATAAGCGGCATTTCCGAGGAAAATACTAGTGCACCGTTATTTTGAAGTTATTGCGCTGCTCTCGTCATTTTTCCACAGATAGATTTCACAGTATGGTCGTGCTATTGGTTGGAGGGGGGAGGGGGGAGTCGTGTTTGGATCACTATAACTATAGTTAGTTTTGCTCGTACTATGGTGGTCTGAGTGAAATTTGAGTTAATTTGGTTCAGTAATGTTCGCTCAATCGCGTTCACAGTCACGCACACGCAGACTATTTTTACTTTCCTTGGCTCTACGAAGTAGAAAGGAAAGTTATGTAATCGGCTGAAAATTTTTTTTTGAGTTCTCTTTAGATCTTTAGGTATCAGACCCCCGTGAGCCCGAAAAACACTATTTGGGAAAATGGTCTGTTTGTGTCTGTGAACGATTTTTAGAGAAAACGACCGTATCAAATCCACTCAAACTTGATATCTAGCCCGCAGGTTACCATGGGACGCCAAAATAAGGGTATGAACAAAATCCACCGAAAGTTAACTATAGTTATCACAGTGATCAAAACACCAAATTTTTTTTTTCTCAAAACGATTTTGATTAAATTTTTTATATTCGTAGCCCCCAATATGGCAACTATACCATAAAATTCCCATTCATGGGAAAATGACGAGAGCAGCACAATAAATTACCAAAACTTTCGACGAAAACGATTTAAGCGCGGTTTTTAGAGAAAACAACTGTACCAAATCAGCTGAAACTTGATGTCTAGTCTACAGGTTACCATGGGATGCAAAAATAAGGACATGGGCAAAATCCACCGAAAGTTAACTATAATTATCATAGTGATCAGAACACCAAACAAATTTTTTTTTCTCAAAAACAGCGCTAACGATTTTGATTACATTTTTTATATAGATAGCTCTAAATAAGGCAATTATACCATAAAATTCCCATTTGTGAGAAAATGAAGAGAGCAGCACAATAAATTATCAAAATTTTCGACGAAAAGCGTTTTTACCGCGGTTTTTTCCTTATAAACTCCGCTGGAATGTTAGTAGAATGTTAAAGAAAATTGGTATTGTAGTCCAATCCAATACCTATAGGGTGAGTGTTTGAAAACGCTCATGAGATACATGGGGGTTACTCCAGAAATTCCTGAATTTCAACTACTGTCATTTCGCTTACTACCAGTTCTAAAGGTGTTTACCCAATAACTCTGCAAAAGTAATTACTATCCTTCTTCAAAAACTACATGTTTACAGCCTCATTAATTATCTGTGTACCGATTGCTCAATAATGTTCCTGGAATGAGTACGAGCAGCACAATAAATTCCGGAACTGTAAGCGCTACCGCTTCCTGCTGCCGTAAAGCGTTGTTTGACGAAGTTCAAATTAACTGAGTGATAAATGAATAAGTAAATAAATAGAATTAGCCATGTACAAAGTGAATTGTTGTAGAGCTAAGGAAAGTTGTGTGTTACAACGCCGTTCACAGTCACGCACACGCAGACTATTTTTTTAAATGGTGTTTTTCGGACTCAGCCGCTGAAACGTGTAAACTAATGTTTTTCTGGTCAATCGCATAACTTTCCTTCCAACTCCGAAGGGCACACACACCTTATTCCGTAATAACCATGATTGTATCAACCCTCCCGCAGTTGAAGGACTTCGTCCCCTTATCGTCACTCTTTACCTGCTATTTTGTCGAAGTTCTGGCGGAACGGTACGTAATAGAAAATTACGTTTAAAAAAACCACCCGCGGAGCAATTTGTGTCGGGCCGTCCTCACAGCTCGGGATTTAAACGGTCGAGCAAGGCAGAGGGTGGCGGAGGGTAGTACCATGAGTACTCCACGGTGCCACCAACGCGAGTTGAATGCCACTCCTTTTAAAGAGCTTTATGCGCTTTATGTAGTACTTCATGAGTAACCCGGCGTCTAACCAAAGAGTTTCAAACGTTTCGTCGCTTTGTCCAAAGGTGAACTTAATTCCGAGTAATAGTTTAGCGATGAATTAATTACACGAAAGAGGCAGTGAGTCACGATGTTCGCAACTGTCAGAAGCACGCGAAGCGTACGCCCTGCTGAGCCTTGAGGAATTACGCTGCTAAAAGTTCCTGAATTTTTAAACGTATAAACTATCTGGTGCGACTGATCACTCCACGTTCCAAGGCCCCACGAACATTCTAGCTACCAATTCAATCTATTTTCCACTCAGTTCTTATGAACTTGTAAAAGCTAACTGGTAGAAACTGGTAGCGCTTGGAGCTTCGGAACGTGGCTGCTGCAACTTCATCGAAGCAGACCTGCTGTTCCAGACAGGTGGAGTGGCTGTTGTCCCTAGGTCTCACGTGTGGCCCATTCCAAGCCGGCAGAATCTCAGTAACCTCGTCCAGTTCAGTATAATCTGGTCCCTCGTACGTCCGGGCTGAGCTTATTAGCGGACGCAGGTTTTTGATGGTTGAGACGTTGACTTTTGCTTGTTTATTTTCATCTTGCGTTAGGGCAAGGGGGGTTTTATGCACGCAGTTCGTCGGGCTACAAACTCTTCTCCATCTTCTTGTTTAAGTTTTCCTAACATTCCCTTATCTTAGCGTATACCCAGGAATATTTACCTCTTGACGAAGCTACACCACAAGAATTTAACGCGAAAACACCCTTCATGCACACATATACCAAGTACAAGTTACATTCACTTCCCAGACATCATTTAAGTACTCTGGTAGGTATCTCACCTTCTCAGGGAACCCTTCGAAAGGGTCCATCCTTAGGATTTCACTTTTACAATCATTTTCTTGAAAGCGGATTGCCATTTCGGGCAAATATTGCAGCTGTGACCTTATACCTGAGTTCCCTTCGAATGTGAATCTCCGTCCTCCCGATGTAAAGTCTAGCCCCAGTGCAGTCGTGGGAGAGATCCTTTGACGTAGGGAGGATGTTGCCTAAGTAGGATTACTGAGGAAGACGTCCATGGGAAAACACGTTTGAACAGCTCGTGTGAGTGCTGCGTGAGGCATTGTCAACCTTTAATGAAGTGTTAATGAATTGTTGAGTTATTTATTAATTTCTTGGTTTTGGAAATAAGTTTCAATTTGTGAAATGTTCGGAATTGTGTTAGGGGTCAGATATTAAACTTTTTTTTCAACTCCCCATCAAGTGGAATGGGGGGGGGGGGAAGAATTTGTTAAGGCATCCTTTAAGGAGAGTAAGGCGGTGGGTGGGAATTTAACGCCAATCGATACGGGGCTTGTCAACGTTGGGGCAGGACGCCGCCTCCCGCACGCAACCGGTCGCCGCCGCGGAATTCTGAAGGGAGTTTCTAAGTTTTGAAGTCGTCGAGAAACAACTTCAAACTAACAGGTAACAAAAGGTGGGCGTGCCGTGTTGTCGTCTTACCCCAACTAGACGCCGTCCGTCCAAAAACCGCTCCAGTCTCGTCGTTGTACAGAAACCGTTTGGCTTTTGTCATCATCGGCTCGTCCGCGGGCCTCATCCGCTGTCGAACCATCGGGTCCATTTCCGACTGAGCGACCATCGTCTTGAGGAGTTGCTTCCGACTAACAAAATAAACTGAACTCAACTACGAGCGGAACGGCACTTTCAGCGGCGAGTGGGGAACAAAAAAAACGAGGAGCGGCCCGAACGTGCGGCGGAGAGAGAGAGAGGAACGCGTTACTCGCGCGGACGGTCGGAACGAACTGAACGCAACGAACGAACGAGGGTGACGCCACAGACCTGGACGAGGGGGAGAGTCGTTTCACCTACTCCGTTGTCAAGACCCCTCTTCCTAACGGCCGCGGCGTAGCAGTCGTTGGAGGTGGCGCGGGGGTTAGTACAGTCTCCGCCAAAAAGTAGAGCCGCCAGAGGGCGCTCGAGTTGCGAAACCAAAACCGATCGCCGCTCCCTTCGTCGCGAAAATCGGGGTCCCGCTTGAATCTCTTTTCAGTGGCATTTTGACTGGCACCACAATTGTGCACCCCCCCCCCCTATCTGCAGTATGTACTTTTACATTAAGTAAAATTATACCATCAGCAAGAAATTTTCAATTTTTACTTTCCTTGGCTGTAGCGACGTAAAAAAGAATGTTATGTGCTGAGAAAAAAATGTTGAGTTCTCTTCAGATCTTTGCGTTTCATATCAGCTTCTAAGTCCGAAAAACGATTGAATGTGCCTGTGAATGGTGTGGATGTTCGGTATCATAGAACAACCCCAGGAGACCTTCTGGGACATCCCCGGGGGGGGGAGGGGGGGGTTTAGCGAAGTGACGACTTTTATTACTCTCTGGGTATGGAGTCATTATGATAAGTAAACAGACCTGTTCTGCAAGGCGATCACAGGCTCAGGACAACTGTTTTAACCAGTCGGAAGATGTTAGGTCACGACAGTTGCTTGATGTGAAGCAAGATGTACGCTGGCTCAGGGCATCTTAGCTTGCGCAGCAAGCTGCTTTTTACTTTCCGCTGCCCAAAGGGAAAGGAAAGTATAGTAATCGTGTAGAAAAAAAATTTGGGTTGAGGCCTACAGAGTCTAAAAAACCTAATTTCGGAGCGTCGTCCGTGTGTGTGTGTGTCTGTAATTCGATTTGCGGGAGAACGGCTGAACCAATTGAGCTGGTTCTTTTTATGTTTTGTTCGTTATTTTTTGTAGACACGAAAATAAGGTTATGGGCGATTTCGATCGATGGAAGGGGGGGGGGGACGAAAATGTACCAAAAACTAGGGTTTTTCGCCTTTTTCTCGGCTGCAACGATTTTGATTAAACTTTCAAATTATCTTCTACTAATCAATACCTAACTTTTCTTCTACATACCCATCTCCATGAAAATACGGTGAACGGAGATATAGGCCTATGAAGCCAAAATAGGTTTTTTACGCTTTTTGGCCAAACGGCTCCAGAGATTTTCACCAAACCCTCAGAATGTTTTCGAATAGTTAATACCGACATATCGTTCTCAATAAATGTTCCTCTAAAAGTCCATTGAACAGAGATTAAAAATCAAAATGAGTCGAAAATAATGTTTTTTTCGAACAATTCCGTAAATTCCAGGGTAACTGCTTCACCAGATGCGATAGATCTTACAGAGTGTCTTTTAGTCTCCCATACAACATTTCGTTCTCTATAATTGTTTCTGTATATATATGTTGAACGGAGATATAAGCCATGTTAACTCAGAAAAGGAGATTTGTCGAATATTAATTTATCGGTATTCCAATTTTCTCAAAAAGTGCTGTTACGATTTCGATCAAACTTACGGAATACTCTCAACCAACCTACATTTTGTTTCCCATAAATATTTCTGTAGAAAGGCGTTTAATGAAGATATAACGCCCGCATATGTGGCTGGTGTTCGAACTTACGGGGGTGGCGGAAAGTTGTGTGTTGCTACGCACCGCTCGATACTGCTTTGATATGTAACAAGCGCACGTCGAAAATTTGACTTTGACTTGTGACCGCGCGGACGTGACGACCTGAGGAATCCTATAACGTTTGAGAGTTCTTAATCTGGTTTCCCAACTGATCTACCTATTTACTTGGGTGGCATGTTCCAAAAGGACAGATCAACTATAACCACGTTTCTTAGCCATCACCTTCTTTGCGAACTCTGCAAAATGGTTATTGGCTTGCTTGGTAGCAGTCAATGCTGCTAATTTCGTTTTCCCTCCCAACAACCGTCGCTCACTGTTGTATAAACTACAGTGGAGCGGCAAGCACGTGGTTTCTTGTTTCCTCCACACTGGAGGCAACGGTTTGATGTTTTGCTAGATGTTATAATGAGTAGCTGGCTCAGGGGATTTGTTTCGGTACGTGTAGTGGGGTGGGTCGTCTCAGGACTTCTGTTTTGAAGATGGCTCCTTGGCTCAGGACGAATATCTTCTGTGTAGCTAGCTGCATCCCACTACTTTGATATTTAGCAAAATATTTATTCGCTCACGCCAACAATTTGGCTTTTAACCAGCTCAGGACGCCGATTTTATGTGAAGCAACATGTTCATTAGCTTAGGACTAACGTCTGATGTGAAGCAAGCTGTTCGCTAGTTCAAGTCAACAATTTGATGTGTAGCATAGCAAGCTGTTCGTTAGCTCAGGACAACTGTTTGATATGTAACAAGGTTTTATCATCTTGAGATAACTATATAATATGCAGCAAGATGTTTGCCATCCTAGCACGACTGTTGTGATATGCAGCAACGTGATTGATGCGAAAAAAGAAGTATTGAGGAACACTTTGTTGCCATCCCCTCGTTCTTTGACGAAGCCGTCGTTTCCCTAACAATTCTTGCCACTTCCTGACTGTTTTCAATTGATCTTTTGATGTTCGTGCTGTAATGTTGAGAAGACACAAAGCAGCCCAGAGTTGACGTAGAGTTGGGAGTCGAGTGAACTTCGACTGCCTCAACCCCTCACCACAATGCCCTCGTTGTTCCTATGGAGCCCTTCACGTGCCGCTATTTTGAATTGTTACCGAGTCCCTTTTCTGTTGTTCCTCCGAGTTACGACACGGCAGTTGTCAAAAGGAAACCCCTTCGCGAATTTGCCAACCGTTAGAAACTCGGCGTCGTGACCCGGTTCTCTCCTCTCAATAACTTCAGATCAAAGCGAAATTGTGAGCCTCGTGACAGTCACGTTGCCCCCCCCCCCCACCGTATTCGTAAATGTTTGAGGCGGCGCATCACACAACTTACCTCATCCACGCAAAAATTTGATAATACTCTACTCGCTACAAATATTTATACGGAAAAGATTGAAGGACGGGATATATTCTAATATTTCGAACGAAATGCGTAAGACTCTAGAGGACTTTGCAGGAATTACGGATAGTTGAGCGTTGCAGAACCGGAATTGATTGAATCGCTCCTACCATTATCAAACAGGTGATTTAATAGACCTGAGCCAGTAGCAACAAATGGTCACATGGCTGTTTTGGCATTATCGGGTTAAAACTGTGAGAAATGTTGGAAACTGCAACGGCGGTAGTTAGAAGTTTGCAATTTCTGGGGTCGCTCCTAATTATCTTATGAACGTCATTCAACTCTCGTTGTATAAGTAGTTTATCGCACTAACACTCTGATTTTTCTGACAACAGTACTGTCGTACGATGAGATTTATAAGGAGGAACTGAAATTTATGGCACTGCACTCATTTTGTTTTGCGGATGAAAATTTTATTGACCTGTCGTGTCGTTTGGACGTTTCGCACAAATAATTGAATCGAAATCGTTAGTCACGTTTGAGAAAAAATATTTTAGCAATTGGGTTATGTCCATTACTAATGTACTTGTTAGGTGAGTCCGTCTCCTCGGACATACGCTACGACAAACAATGCCTCACTCACAACGTAACACCAAAATACGCACTCATACAGATCAACAGACAGACATACTCGGCACAAATAACAAAACATTTAGCTCAAACACGTTGGATCAGGACAGAAATACGGACGTTATACATTTAAAAAGACGAACTTAATAGGAAAATATACAAAATACACTTAGAATCGGCCAACATAATGACATATTTATAGATTTTTTAGACTATCTACGTACAAAAACGAATACAATCATGACTAATAAATACCAAAATATGGAAAGAAAACTCGACAAACTTAAGAAAAAACTAAACCCTATTTCGAAACCCGCAACAGCATTTCATAGTAGAACAGTTTACTAGACGGACAATGAATCGCAATTATTAGAGAGAGGACTCAAACATAACTTACCTTCAACTGACTTAAAAAAAGAAATTGAAACGATCATCTTGGACGCTGAGACAGCCATACAATACCTACCGACTAAAAAATCAAGAACGTATACGCCACAAAATCGAACGAACCATCAAAGAATACGGAAAGAACAGGACGGACCACAAAGACGTACAAACAGCTAAACAAATTAAGACGGACCTCAACAAAAATAATTTAATTTGGACAAAAGTAGGAGCGGAATCACCTGACAGGTACGTTAACTTTAGTAAAACTCATCAGGGGCGCTGCGAGAGAGTTTCATTGCTGCTGCAGCCGTCATATATGTCAATCAAATCGGAATCATCCTATGAATTTTAAGGATCATCACTTAACTGCATTAACGTCGTTCCTCCTCGAAACGTCGGTTCTTTCCATATTTTTACTTTCCGCTACCCGAAGGGAAGGAAAGTATAGTAATCGGCCCAAAAAAAAATTTGGGTTTTCTTCAGATCTTTACGTTTCAGACCCTACTGAGTCTAAAAAACCTAATTTCGGCGCGTGGTCCGTGTGTGTGTGTCTGTAGTTCGATTTGCGGGAGAACGGCTGATCCGATTGAGCTGGTTCTTTTTTTGTTTTGTTCGTTATTTTTTGTAGACACCAAAATAAGGTTATGGACGATTTCGGCCGGTGGGAAGGGGGGGGGACGAAAATGTACCAAAAACTAGGGTTTTTCGCATTTTTCTCGAAAACGGCTCTAACGATTTTGATTAAACTTTCAAATTATCTTCTCCTAATCAATACCTAACTTTTCTTCTGTATACATATCTCCATGAAAATACGGTGAACGGAGATATGGGCCCCTGAAGCGAAAATAGGTTTTTTACGCTTTTTGGCAAAACGGCTTCAGCGATTTTCACCAAACTCACAGGATGTTTTCAAATAGTTAATACCTACATATTCTTTTAAATAAATGTTCCTGTGACGGTCCATTGAACAGAGATAAAAATCAAAATGTGCCGAAAATAACGTTTTTTGAACATTTCCGTAAATTCCAGGGTAACTTTTTCACCAGGTATGATAAATCCTTATGGAGTGTCTTTTAGTCACCCATACCAACATTTCGTTCTCCATAATTATTTCTGTATATATATGTTGAACGGAGATATATGTCAAGTTAACACAGAAAAGGAGATTTGTCGAATATTAATTTATCGGTATTCCAATTTTGTCGAACACGGCTCTAACGATTTCGATCAAACTTTCGGAGTACTCTCAGCTAACTAGTCCCTACATTTTGTTCTCTATACATGTTCCTGTAGAAATGCGTTGAACGAAGATATAGCGCCCGCCTATGTAGGTGATGTTCGAAATTACGGGGGTGGCGGAAAGTTGTGTGTTGCTACGCACCAGATATTTGTTGCTCAAACGGTGGAGTGTCGTAGCGTTTCAGGTTGAGGCTGGCGGGCGCGAAAGAAATCTTTACACAAACGGTGGGTACAGCTTTCCTACAAGTACGCAACCACTAGGAACACTTCATGTCTTTATGCAATGATAACTACGTTTGATTGTGCTCGTTGATGGTTTCGATATAATGGCCGCGTCAATTGCAATTGACATCATCACTTAGTCACTGAAGTTATTAAAACGTGTGATGTTACCAAGCGTCCCCTGTTTTCCCCCTTTTTAGGACGTTTTTTGTCTGTCGGAAAACCCTACCCTGTATACCGGTTTGGAAATCTGCCTCCAATTAACCATTACAACGTGGCTCGGCATCATAATCGGCTGGAAGAGGAAGACATCGAGCTGGGGCCCCCCTGTCAACGAATCGCCGCCATAGGAAAAAGGTAGGACCTTCATTCCTTTCCTTAAACCTCCTTACACTCCTCTAAAACCACCTGAATCAGCGACATATGTCAATAGAAATACAGTCCGCTTCGAAACACCCTCATTAATTATCTGCGCACCAATTGGTCATTATTGGCCTGGGCATGAGTACAAGCAGCGCAATAAATTCCGGATCTGTAAGGTAAGCGCTACCTCTTTCCGCCGCCATGAACGCAATTGAATTGACGTAGAGCTAAGGAAAGTTCGTGTTGCTACACACCAGATATTTTAAGAGCGGTTCGCGTCTAGGGTTTTGGAGTTATTGGCGGAATACGTTACTCAACAAAACGTTAGTTTGAATCACGGTATTTCTGAGGCCTCTCCTGATTATTTCATCGGCCGTTTGGTGGGTTGCCCCTTCGGAACGTGATCGGCAGCAGGCTCGCAGCGTGCAGAGGGACGTCCTCCTGACCATTTTTCTGGCTTACCAGACGACGTCCCATCTTGCGCTTCAAGTGCTCGTGCCCCCCCCCCCCCCGGTGGACCTCCTGCTCGACCTAGCCGTCCTGCGATCTAGCATCCAGCGTGAAGCGCTCAACAACACACAGTCGCTGGTCCCAGTGCTACATGGAGTTAACTAGCGCTCGAGACCATCCTAGCTGCCTGGCAGGCCCGGTAGGATGGAGGCTCCTCGACGAGGCATCTCCAAGCCATCCTCCCCTCCGTCCGAGATCGCATGGGAATGAAAGGGTGGCACCCATCCTTCCCACAGTCCAACTTCTGTCCAGGCATGGCGCTTTCAACCAGCTCTTCTTCAAGCATCGCACCTTCAACCTCTGCCCGTGTGGGGAAGAGATACGCGAGGATGCATCTCACGTCCTTTTTGCGTGTTTTGTTTGCTGACGAGCGAACCAGGGCGTGAATCCCTCCCGCTGGGAGTTCTTCTTTCCAGTAGGTTGGCCAGGCGAAGATTCACCACTTTTGCCCAGGCGGCGCCTGCTGGAATCGTGGTCTCCACCTGCGATGGCTGGCCCTACCCCCTCCAATTAACTCCCCTTGCCGCACAAGATGCTACACTTCATCCAGAGCACACCTCCCAGTGCTGGAATCTGTAGGCTGCTGCGTTCTCTAGGCCGGGGGGATTCTAAGTAACTCCGCGTTTAAATAATTGTTTTTTTTACTTTCAGCCGGTCACATAACTCGTACTATTGTAATCTATAGGGCTAGGCCCCCCAACTAGCAAGAACCCTCATAACTATTGAGTTAGGCAACAGCCACCACTTTTACAACACTTTCTTATCATTTGGGTTGACAAAAGTAGAAAGCGTTAATTATAAAAACATTGTACTACTGCGAGCAGAAAAGGCTAACATCCGGATATTAGCTTGAGTTGACAACCACGTTGCATACTTCACATGAACAGAAGAACAGAAAACAAAAATCAACAAGTCGAGTGTTTAGAAGTTTATACAGACAATTACACATACAAAAATCCTGCCTTAACACGTTAACAGTCTGTTGCTCCGTCCAGACTCAAAGGTATGTACGAGTCACCGGGCTACACACGCACACACACAGACACACTAAAACATCACATTGTAAATCGGTGCACGCTTAACACTCAGAAATAAAAACCTCGACAATACTCACAGTCCAGTGCCTCCATGATAAGGCAGCACAGTGGCATTATCTCACACACCGAGGGCTTCAAAACTTCTAAACGCCTCAAAAAAAAAAATAGATTAAATAATTTTAAAAAACTATTAACGATTAAGTTGAATCGTTGTTTAAAGTGTGAGTAGTGTTCGCATTAATTTTTTTAAGGACGCCATCAGTTATCATACAGTTGTTAAACATGGACGCCAACACGACTGTCTACATTTATGGATAAGTTAACCCTTTACCATTTACTTCGGAACCCAGTTCCTAGTCATTCAATGTAACCTTTCGTTTGAAGGTTGTATAAATGATACTTCCGCCCCGACAGAGCTACCAGGCTTGATTAATCGGTTTAGCTGGTGCGCTCGACATCAGCCTTTATCTCTCGACGACCCGTCTAATAATGTTTTTTTTTAAATCTGCTATAAACCAGTCGCGCGTTCTTTCTACAAGTTAATGAGCCACTTAATGAAAAACCAACCAGTTTCGTATGGCGGCGTCAGTTAAGAAAGTATCGCGATGCTCTTGCGAGGAGCGGCCGAGCCCCCGAGTGCGTTCACATTGTCCAGACTCGACCACTTTTTAAAACCGTTTTTAAGGGCCTCGGCAGTCACTCGGTCTTCGCAGATCCTAGACATGGCCTCGAGCTTTTGAGCCCGCTCTTTGCTCAAGGGCTCGCCGGGGAAAGCGAGGTCGTTGGTTTCTGCCAAAGTGCGAAGTTCAAAGTAATACTTGGCGTAGACGCTCGATGGTACGTTGATGTTGAATTGCAGCATTTCCAAAAATTGACGCTCTAACTCGTTCCTGAAACGCAAATGAACACAAATGAACTCGCTTTTACCTTGTATTTTCAACAAAACTTGATTCTGACGTGAACACAATAAAGTTGGGAGAAGACCAGTAGAAACGGTTAAACAGAGAAATCAAATTCAGCAGATACTGAGGCTTGCCTGTATCTGCTGCACTATGATGGCTATAGTTATCATTGTTATTCTCTTCCACAAATTATATGCTCCTCTCTGCCCTCATCCATCTCTCATAAATGTACAACAGACCACAAGTTCTTACATGTCCTCGACGGTGATGTCCTTTAAAATTTGGCAATAATCGACGTTCCAAACGGCCTGATCGTCCCAAACTTTGGAAGCGAGAAGAATGGCACCCAGCACTATGCGCTTCCAATTGCCAGGCATGATGTCGACGTCTGCGTAAGTCAACAATCTGCACACAAAGAACCAAAGGAATTTTATGAGAATTTTTCGTACGTAGCGAGCGGATGTAAAGTGAGATGACGAGCAGTTGAGGAAGACTAGAGGGGAAATGAAGTAATAATTCACTTGCAACGCCCCATCAATGAGGTTTTTTGAGATTCTTCATACAATGCATCTCAACGACCTTTCCTACATTTAAAACTCCATACCAACAGCACTAAAAGAGGGTCTTTATAAAGAAACAGTTCATTGAGCAGCAGGGCACGCGTCAATTGAGGGCTCCACTGCATGGCAGTTCCACTTGACAAACATTCATGATTCATTGGAAGCTAGAGCTGCATTGCAAGTAGGCATGATTGCATCCAACTCTCACTGCCGCGTCAGCAGAAATAATGTTTGGGATCCAAAGGTTCAAGACCAACACCAATTTAGTCTTCTACGCAGCTAAGCCAAGTCCCATTATCCCCCATTTTTGTGTTTCATTTTGAGGAAATAGGGATCACCACTGTTTGGCCTCGGCATTCTGGTAACATTTGAACACTATCAATTCAGAGCATTCAAACCTCCACCTGTGCATCTTCAGTTCGCCTCCTGGAAGTGCCTCCCAAAAATCATATGTTGGTTCCATTGACGCGAAAAAAATGGAAAATTACTATTATGCTTCTTTCTGCGTTTTAACCACCTCAGTTCTGCCATATTAAGACTCACGTGAAGCTGAACTACCAAGCACAGATTGAGGCTGAGGCAGCAAATACTACGCTAGGCTGATGAGAGCCAAATTGGGGCTGAGGATGTGCATCCACTGGATGCTTCTGAGAGTGGCTAACAGAGTGCAGCAGTACGACTGGAAGATAGTTGCCAGTCCAAAGGAAAAGAGTACTGTAGGAGTGATTTGCTTACATAACACACTATACTTCACTGGACAGAGATAAACCAAAATGTGCGTAAAATCATCATCTAACAATTGCACCAGCTAATTAGTGTACTTCGCTTACTTTCGTATTGCCATAAATGTAAATAGCGGATACAACAGTTACCTCTCAAGGTAGACTAGAGTAATAATGGCACACTCAGCCGTAAGCTGCGCAGAATTAAAAAGCGTTCTAATAAATTTGTAGATTTGTCTGTGCTCTGGATTGTGTTGGTCATAGTCGTCTGGCACACCGTCACGCTGAAAGAAAATGACCATTTATAAGAGTAGAAATGATAGTTTTACTAATTATTGCTGAATTATTCTGACTTGAATAAAAGCGACTTATATAATTTGCTGTAAGATCACATTGAACGAACGAACCATTTTTATTTCAAAAATAATCTCAGAAGCTAAGAATGTGAGAACACTTGAAAATGAACCAGATACATCGCTTCTTAGAAAGGCGTGAGGCCATCCACACATTTGTCGATTTTCTCTGTCGATTCACGTCTTTTAGAGGGAAAAGACTCTCTCTTTATCAAGTTTCTAAACTTCTAAACTCAAGAACGCAGCAAATTATTACGCAAGGGTTTATTATTCTCTTGCACAGCACGATTGCGGCCCATCTTATTCAATCCAACGTCGAAAAATGTTAATATTGGCTATATTTTAACGTTTGAGAGAGATATTGCACTATGTGAGGAGGGGAGTAGTAATTGGAACAAGGAGTTTTATTCGCAATTACATTCGGTCAAGTTTTACCACCACAAACAGGGAACTGTGTGTAAGCGAACGCGAGGGAAAGGTGGAAGCCTCAATGAGAGAACTGCTCGGTTACGACTGACAACACCGAAGTTTCCTAGGTGCCTAGTCGGCACAAATGCCCTGAACGAGAATTAGGTTCGTCCTGGAACAATATCGACAATCAGGAGAACTCATATGCAAATGTTTATACAGCACCTGCTAGACCCATCCCATTCAACTCAGCATCGAAAAGTACTAGTCTACGGCTCAAAATGTGACCTAAACACAATAAACTTAGCCTAAACCGCAGGCAGGCACTTTACAATAACGTGCGCACGTGCACGCCGAATTACACAACTTCCCCTCAATTTCCTTCATTTGAACTTGGTCAAACGTCACTTCACAGCAACAGAAAGCGGTAGCGCATTTCCGGAATTTATTGAACTGCTCGTACTCATTCCCGAACCATTATCGAGCGATTGGTACACAGAGAATTAATGAGGCTGTAAACACGATTTTTTTCAAGATGATAATAATATCTTTTCAAAGGTTATCGGGTAAACAATTTTAGGAATGGTAAGTGAAACGGCGGTAGTTGAAGTTCCAGAATTTCTCGATTGGCACTTATATATCTTTACAGGTGCTTTACAGGTATAGGTACCTGATTCGACTACCATACCAATTTTTTTTAAAGATTCTAGTAACATTTTAGCGGAGTTTATAAGTTAATATCTGGTGCGTTGCAACAACTCACTTTGTACATGGCTAATTCTACTTACTCAATTCATTTATCACTCAGTTCCTTTGAACTTGGTCAAACAACACGTCACAGCAGCAGGAAGCGGTAGCGCTTGCAGTTCCGGAATTTATTGTGCTGCTCATACTCCTTATAGGACCATTATTGAGCAATTGGTACACAGATAATTAATGAGGCTGTAAACACGAATTTTTCGAAGAGGGATAATAATCACTTTTGCAGAGTTAATGGGTAATAACTGTTAGAACTGGCAGTAAGCGAAACGGAGGTAGTTGAAATTCAGGAATTTCTGGAGTGAGCCCCATGTACCTCATAAGCGTTGTTAAACACTCAAGCTTTAGGTATTGGATTGGACTACAATACCAATTTTCTTTAACTTTCTACTAACATCCCAGCGGAGTTAATAAGGAAAAAACTGCGCTAAAGACACTTTTTGTCGAAAATTTTGATAATTTATTGTGCTGCTCTCGTCATTTTCCCATGAATGGGAATTTTATGGTGTGATTGCCATATTGAGAGCTATCAATATAAAAAATTTAATCAAGACCGTTGGAGCCGTTTTTGAGAAAAAAATTTTGGGTTTTGATCACTATGATGACTATAGTTAACTTTCGGTGGATTTTGCTCATACCCTTATTTTGGCGTCCCATGGTAACCTGCGGGCTAGATATCAAGTTTGAGGGGATTTGGTACTGTCGTTTTCTCTAAAAACCACTCTAAAATCGATTACGTCGAAAGTTTTGGCAATTTATTGTGCTGCTCTCGTCATTTTCTCATAAATGGGAATTGTATGGTATAGTTGCCATATTGGGAGCTATCAATATAAAAATTTTTATCAAAATCGTTAGAGCCGTTTTTGAGAAAAAAATATTTGGTGTTTTGATCACTATAACTGTAGTTAAATTTTGGTGGATTTTGTTCATACCCTTATTTTGGCGTCCCATGATGACCTACCGGCGAGATATGAAGTTTGAGCTGATTTGGTACGGTGGTTTTCTCTAAAAATCGTTCACAGACACACACACACACAAACCATTTTCCCAAATAGTGTTTTTCGGACTTAGGAGGGTCTGAAACGTAAAGATCTGAAGAAAACTAAAAATTTTTTCTTCAGCCGATTACATAACTTTCCTTTCTACTTTGTAGAGCGAAGGAAAGTAAAAAACTTTCGTTCGCTTTCGTCGAAAATGTGGGTACTCTATTTTGCTGCTTTTGCCACTTCCACACGGATGGAAATTGTATGGTATAGTTGCCTTATTGACACCTGTCCTTACAGAACATTTAATCAAAATCATTATAGCCGTTTTCGAGAAAAATGTTAGGTGTTTCAATCACTATAATAACTATAGTTTGTTTTGGGTGGATTTGGCTCATACCCTTATTTTGAGCTGATTTGGTTCAGCCGTTTTTCGTCAATCGCATTTACAGACACAACAGACCCCAAATAGTATTTTTTGGACTCAGAACGGGTCTGAAAAGTCATCTGAAGAGAATTTTTATTTTCAACCAATTATATAGCTTTCCTTTGTACTTCGTAGAGCCCAGGAAAGTAAAAAAAACCTGGTTGATTCTCATTCCAACGTTTTTATCGCAAATAGGCTGTTACATATTAATATCCTTATACTTTCTTTACTTACCGTCAGTGGATGGCGTTTTTCGTCGAATATTTCCATGAATCGTACGCTAGTGCGGCTCCGGATGAGGTAATAAATGGCTAAAGAAACGCACTTGACCGTATTTTTCAAATTTGGCTGACTGACGGTGCTGTCGTCGAGGTAAATCGTCGAGCAGGAACTACTCTTTTTAAGGCCTGACCCTCGAAAATCAGTTATCTGTAATTTGTAAAAAAAGATGCAAATAATACAACGACGCACACACGAAGTTAACGCAGCCAGAACAACCGAAAAATGTGGAATTAATTGTTTGTACTGCTTTCTTCTTTTTTTTCAACAAGCACTTTTATGACACCAAAACTGCTTCCGGCTAGATGGAAGGATTTAAAGCTTAAGACCAATTAGAGGAAGGGAAGAGAAAGGAAAATAATCAGACCAATCAAAGTTGGCGGGTCTACTAAGATTTGACAGGCCAGGATTGGGCAATGATCGTAAATCTCCAGAGTCATAAGCTGAGAGAACAGAGTATCAAGTCTTGAACAATCGTGCGCCGTACTTCTACCTGTTGCCCTCAAAACAAATAAACGTCGGGCAAATTTCCGTCTCACCCTACCAAAACCTGGCTCCACATTGAGGTCCAGCGAAATCTACCGAGTAGTCACAGAAAGATAAGGAAGGGGAAGGGCAGATCGACTAATAAAGATCAGCATAAAACTGAAAGAGGTGTTGCAGCGTTGTAATGGACGTAGGATCGGAAATTGATGGCGCTCAGTTCTGAAGGCAGTACAAAGAAACGAATCCACATGTGAGGACTTACTTATCTGGGAGTTGTCAGCCCCAGATGTGTTCGTATGGCCGTTATGTCAGTAGTTTCAGATGATTTGGTACGGTTGTTTTCTCTAAAAACCGCGCTAAAATCGATTTCGTCGAAAGTTTCGATAATTTATTGTGCTGCTCTCATCATTTTCCCATAAATTGGAATTTTATGGTATAGTTGCCATATTGGGAGCTACCAATATAAAAAATTTAATCAAAATCCTAAGAGCTATTTTTGAGAAAAAAAATATTTTGTGTTTTGATCACTATGATTACTATAGTTAACTTTCGGTGGATTTTGTTCATACCCTTATTTTGGCGTCCCATGGTAACCTCCAGGCTAGATATCAAGTTTGAGTGGATTTGATACGGTCGTTTTCTCTAAAAATCGTTCACACACAGACCATTTTCCCAAATAGTGTTTTTCGGACTCAGGGGGGTCTGAACCGTAAAGATCTGAAGAGAACTCAAAATTTTTTTTTCAGCCGATTACATAACTTTCCTTTCTACTTCGTAGAGCCAAGGAAAGTAAAAATACAGGCGAGAGCGCATGCGCGACGTTAAACCTAGCCTGACATTTGACACTTTTTTGGGTGACGCTAGGCAATTGCCACGACGTGACGAGTCGATCAAACGTGTGGTTGGAGAGCGACGGGAGACTTTAGCGATATTTATTGTTATTTCACTGCCAGAGCGTTCGACTCAAGCATCGAAAAATACCTACAAACCGATACCAAATACGATGTAACAGCGAAAAAACGGGTTTTGTTAATTTCTTAAATCAAAACAACGATGGGTTTCGTCCGATTGGATAGGCGGGCACCACTAGAAACCAAATGAGATTTGTGTGCGAAAGAACGGATGTTTTAGATGCAAAACATGGCCTGGACGGTGGACGGGCATTATAGATTTGAAATCCTGATGCCTTGGAACGTGAAGTATAAAAATGTTCCCGACCGAAAACGTAGGGGTATCATTTATAATGAATAATAAACCAAAATAACCAACCCAATCAGCTGTTCTTACGCAAATTCAACTACAGACACACACAAACGAAATTAAGTTTTATGGATTCAGAGGCCTCAAAACTCAACTTTAATTTTGTCACGATCGCAATCCTTTCCATGCCCTTCCCTTCGAGATAGCGGAAATTAAAAATAAAGTACGAAATTAACTAATTCGAAAAGCGAATTTAATAGAATTCCTGCTGAAAAGAGTAAAACGAGTATTTTGTGGGGACGGGCGCAAAAAATAATTATTACAGAACGTTCCATGACGCGACTCGCGCTCCAAAATATTACTGTTTGTCCCTCTAATTACCGCAGACGTGAACGCTCTTTAATTTCTTGTTTTTTGTTGAAAGGCGTGACAGAAAACGAATGGTCGCCAAATCCGCTTCTCCTCTTATCGCTTTATAACTTTTTGCTTTCCGCTACCCGGAGGGTAAGCAAAAAAGTATTAGCGATAATGCGACACAATGTTTCGTCACACAACATTTCGCAACCACTGGAAATAATTCGTCCGTACTGCTACAGGAGCACTAAAGAGAACAAAACGTAGGTGCAGGTTAGTCGAAAGTATCTTTTAAGTTTGAATAAAATCGTTTGGGGCGTTTGAACTGTTTGTGATTACAAAGAGGACAGGTTAGTAGTGAATAGTAGTGAGAGCCACTGCCGCAGCAAGAAAGTTGAAGCAGACAATAGTAACAGTTGAATTCTTGACGTGGTGCTCTTGCACAACTGACTGAAGAGGATGGGTCCAGCACTCCCCCTCAGCCATCCATCGAACAAGTCCTTACATTCGCTACTCCGGTTTGAAATGTTATTTAATTAATGTAAACCATTCATCACACTGGAACAGTTACAAACGCTCATCTTGACGGACTCCTTAAATCTAAACCCCCGCACTTGCTGACCAGTCAGAGTTCGTTCAGAAAAATGCATCTTACTTCACACCAATCTACTTTAGCGACTGACTGCAACCACAATTTTCATTACTTATACCCCTTACTGTAAAAGCAATAGCTGAAGAGAACCTTCTAGAACTCCCTCGCTGCAGTGCAATCATCAAAAGAGGAACGCCTAAAGAATTTCAGCCACATGTTGATGACCCTAGACGTTCATTCATGAGAGGGCTTTTCTTCGTCTATGAAAGTGGTAGTGTAACTAGTCACTATTTGTACGAATGCGAATAATCATCCTCCAAAAAGACAACATCCACGTCAGACCATTCCTGTCCAGCAACAAATCATAAAGGGTACAGTAAACGTGTTGTCTTCCGTAATTATTTAAGACTCTTCGAGTCCATGGGCAAGGCCGGTTGTTATGATCAGGAAAAAAATACTGGGGACTGGAGATTCTGTGTTGATTATAAGAAGCTTAATGCAGTAACAGTTCAAGGATTCCCATCCATTACCACATAGTGACGGGCCACTAAAGAAATTGAACAGAAGCAACTGGTTTACCACTCTCAGCCTCCAGAGTGGTTATTGGTTATCTGAAAACGTACCAAACATTAAAAAAAAGAAGAAATAACGGGCTCGATTGATTCATCCGTTCCTACCTCAAATCTGAGTTTGTTAGGCCAGCAAAACCTTTTTTGCCTGATTGCAATACATTCCCCTTTGACAGCACTATGTAAGAACTGCAATTCGAGTGCCAGGCGAATGCTTTGTGTCTGTAATGTACTGATGTCATTGGGCAGTATTAACCATTGCTCAGGCAGTGCTCATGCCCTTCACTGAGGACGACTGCCCTTGGGCATCAGCCAATCCTCTGGGGGTCAGCACATTCTATTCTAGTGACCAGCACATCTTGCAGGAACTAAAGACTGAAGCTCTAGCCAGTGAGGACTCTCAAACATCAGGGTGTGGGTTGGCTCACACAAATGAGTGGAGGTCCAACACAACACCAAATTAACCAGTCAAGCTAAACGTGAAAGACCTGAAAATTATGGACCAACTCGCTGCGCTTCCAGCTCGACTGCATAGGGACATCTCCAACAGCAACCCACACAGACTTGCAGAATCAGAGAGCATCTCGCGTAATATTTTATCGGCAAGCACTCAAACCCTGCAGATTCAACATTTTCCGGGTCCACGCCTGTATGAGGGAAATCTCCAGCAACAGGTTGGTCAAAAACCTACGAATTGTGAGCAGAGAACTACATCTTTTTCGCTTAACACAAGAGAATAATACGCCCCTCGCTTGGAGTATCCAGAACCCGTCAAAGAGTATCAAAGTACACCATCTTTACAAAACACGTCCTCCAATTAATTCCAATAAAGTCCAATGGACAGTGCATGTAGTAGCTGAAAGTTATCTCGTATTCAGGAGACGAGAAAACAACAAATAATCACATTTGAGCATTACAGGACTATATTAAAATAAGTACTCACGTGATTTTGACTTTTTTTCCGGGAAAGACCATCTGAAAAACGGAGAACAAGCGATTACATGCCAATGTTAGGCAACAATATACAGAATGAGAGAGAATTGTTGGCTTTATCACAAGCCCACACGAGTTATCAATCAATTATAAAAAAGCCTGAGGAGTTTCATTGAATGTTCAGTGCAGAAGGAAAAGGGAGAGGGGGAAGGAGAATAAGCTGCGGCTGGGTGAGCGAGAGAGGTATTTAAAGTACCAAAAACTTAAGATTAGGTTAGATAATCACAAGAGTAGAGTTAAGTCATCTCAGCCTACACCTTCAGCTCCAGGCTGACGTAGAGTCCTTGAATCTTCAAGCTCAGTGCTCATACTAGCTTTTCCCTTATTTGGATTCCAGCTCATAGAAGACACAAAGGCAAGGAAAAGGCAGACTGCCTAGAAAAGGGAAGTAAGCTTCACATAGGAGCAGCGAGAGAGAAGTCCGATGGATGACACAGGAAAAATACGCCCATTGGCATTGCTAGCCATGTCTAGGCTAGGCAAAAAAACTCACTGCCCCTGTTTACACTCGAGATGAGAACTAAGAGTCCTTACTCACAGGGTCCTGCCCTCCGTAGATACCACTTCAACAAGATGGGCAGATCAAAGGCAGTTGAACACAGATTGTGTGAAGAATGAAACGGCAGAGCACATTTTATGTGAGTTCCCTGGCTTTAGCAGCCAGTCATTCCAAACACTTTTACCAACGGCGAAAGACACAAAACGAAAGGGACTAATACTTACGACGTCTTCTATTAGGCAAGGGACATCGTCGCAATAGGCCCAAATCTCAGTGACCACGGGGCTTAGTCCCGTGCGCTCTTAGGTAAAAAAAAAAAAGAAGAAAAGTGAACACTGTGTGTCATATCAACGAGGTTTATGATAACCAAACTGCTCCAGTCGCTTTTCGTCGAAATTCTTGATAATTCAATGTACCGCTCTTGTCATTTTTTCACGAATGTGAATTTAATGGTACTGTTATATGGTCTGGACAGTGCGTAGAAAAATTCTGGGGTGAAACAAAGAATATGGACTGACCGCTTGATAACACTACGACTGCATGTATCGATATCAATCCGTTAGTTATCTCATATTTATTTCATATACCCATTCTTAATTTCATTGAATTAACTCCTTTTCATAGTCTTTGTACATTTAAAATAATTATACAACGGGGTACTACATAATGAACATTAATTAATTGGCATAATTGTACAGCTGTCGTTATTTCTAATTTCAAACATGGCGAGTCAAGCCTATGATGTCGGGCATATCGATAACCTGACCTTGGTCGTGATATATCGACATATTGCCTTATCAGAGGGAGCAGTCCATATTCTTTGCTTTTACAGAATTCCGTTCGAGCCTATTCCGAGAAAAAAGTTTCGTGTTTCGATTACTATCGTTATTTTTGAATCGTGATTTTACTCATTCCATCATTTTGACGTCTCCTAGTGACGTGCAGTTTAATTATTGAATTTGAGCCGATTTTTTCCAGCCATATAGGAGTTCGTCGAATATCCGGGCGCGAGGAAAGTTTTGTGGTGCTACGCATCACGTATGTGGGTTGTTTAAACCGTTATAACAATTTTTTGTGAGATCAGTTTCTCACAGCGCAACGATAACATGGCTGGTGAGAACATTACGAGAGGAGCACAATAAATTATCGAGCAATAACATTATTAGAGATTTTTGTGCAGCCTTTCCCCCCATAGCTGTCACTCGTATACTAGCGTTCTCAAAATAAAACCAAGATAGTATTTCAATTAGTTACTCATACGATGGAACTGTAATAATATCCTTCAAATAACAAGGAGCAGCCACAGCACAGTTTTTTGTCAGTGTTTCCCCTATAATTCGATTAATGTTATCGCGAACCTTCCCAGAAAAATCGTTACGACGGCCTCGACAATTACCTAGACGTTGGTTTTTAATTTAAGGTCGTGGAATAAGCAATAGCAGCTTAATAAATTTCGGAACGTCTTCGGAAGCGCGAGTTTCTACAGAGAACGTCAAGTTTTTTTAGTAGTGATGGGTGGGGTGGTGATGTGGTGGGGGCACTGTAGCACTACAGACGGTACAAAAACATTAGACCGGATATTAATGTGGTGCTGCGTGGCACAGACTGTGAATCGCCCAGATAAATAAATAAATCGAGCGTCCCTCCCAGTACGAAAAGTACGAACGTCGATGGGACGGGGATGGGTGGAGGTGGGGGCTGAAGGATTCATTCGTGACTAACACAACGACATACGAATCGCTAAAAACAAAGATTTGACGAGTTTCTTACTTTCGACGGACATTTTAGAGCGCTCCAAAAAAAGGGTACCGGCCTTGGGATGAACCGACGGATCTTCCTCCCAATCTTCGGCTTCTCTTTCGGAAATGTGTTGAAGATTGCCGATGCTCTCTTCGGCGGGGATCCGGCCGCCGGCCCCGGACGAAATCCCGTGCCAATCTTCCGGTTGTTTAAACTCTTTCCGAGGCGGGGTCGGCGTCGAGTAGGCGCAACAACTGTGTTTATTCCCCATAACTGCGAAGGTATCTCAACTACGAGCGAGATGAGAGAACCGGCATTGCACTCGAGGCGAATAATAAACCTTTTTGTTTTGTTTTCAATTTAAATTACGATTCCCAGCGCGAATAATCGATGGAGGGGGGAAGGGAATACGGGACTACCCGAGTAGTAAACCGGGGAGTAAAATCATGAGGAAAACCGCTCTCGGGCGAAAGGATACGCGCTCGACGCTGCTCCAGCCGCTGATCATTATTCGACCCAATTCACGACATTCTATAAATTGACGAGAAAAAAACGTCTGATAAGATATTAAGGTTACTACAAAGATGTTCCGCTCGTTGACGTTGCGACTAAACACGAAACTATCTTCATTTTTGAGCACTCGAGTACGCGAGCTCGCTGTTATCGCCGCTGAAATGATTCGATGGCGATGAGCGACGGCGATTTCCCGAAACTGAAATGATCGAATTATGAAAGAATGTCGCAACTCGGTCGCCTTTAAGAGTCTCTTGTAGTGTCTACTACTATGATTGACTACGCCAAGGGTGGAAATGAAACAGGGTTTTGGTGCAGGTTGTTGTTGTTGCTGTTCCACATTTTAGTTCCGGATAAGCTCCAGACTCGAGCTGTGACAATCAAGCGAACCGGTTCTTCGTCAACGTTGTTACTTTGTACGAGTAGCTCACGAACTGTCTTTAGTAAGTAGTTATTAATAAGCATGAGTATTATCGTGTTTAGTAGCTAATTTATGTCCCATCCGTTAAAATCTTAATGTTAAGTGTAAATATCCCCGTTTTTCAATGCAGAGCCTGCGAACTTATTCACCACTGACACCAATAATAGAACACAGTTAGGGCATTTGTTTATTTCTATTAAATTCGATGTAAAATATTATAGTTATGTCAGCGGTTAAGTCATTATCAGTTGTGTTCTTGCTACTAATGAAAACGTAACCCTCATAACCGAAAAATCCTCAAATGTAGTGTAAATGGACAAACATCCAGTTCCTGTATTGATTGTTTATCTTATAAAGTGGCGCACTCTTGTACTTCTTATGACGTCGCATAAAAGTCCCATTAACAGGTTTACTGACCAACCAAAAACAGAGAATTTAAAAAAACAACAGCCTCTAACCCCTTTCACGCAGGTAGGTAGGAACACAATGGGAAGATGAGTCCTATCACCCATTGCCTCACCCAACCCCCCTGGGTGTCGAAATGGGAGACTTTCTAGTAAGGGATCAAACCTGAGTCCTATCTCTGCTTGGCGAGGGTAGACTCACGCCCCAACAAAGTCAAACAAGCTCCCTGCTGCTGGGATCATAGATTTGCGGCATGTTTGTTCAAAATTGGGTTCAAACAAAGTTATTCGTTAAACAATCAGAATTCACAAAAATCATGATGGTATTGTCTGTGGATGATGGGTCAGTAGCGTCAAAATGATTCCGATCATGGAAACGACATCACTACACGCCGCTCAACAACAGGACTGAGAATTCATGGCTGAGCCAGCGTCAATGTTAGGTCATGATTTCAACCACAGGTGCCAAGGAAGCTATCTGGTTGAAACGAGTATTGAAAGATATGGACCACATGGAACGCCGACCTGTGCTAAGGGTGGATAACGAATCAGCCATCAATTTTGCTCATAATCCACAGTTTCGCCGTGGAACTAAGCACATTCATGTCAGAGAGCAAGTGACAAATTGGGAACTAGATATTGAGAAGATGGACTCAGCAAACCAACTTGCCGACATACTCACGAACCCTCCAGGAATAGTTAGATTCCACCTACTCTGAGAGAAGTCCATGTTGGGAAAAATTGATTCTAAATTGGGGTTCAACATTTTCTAATTTGGAGGATGTTGAAGTACGCGTCTACAACAAATTATTCTTTTTTGAATCCTGACTCAAACACATGTTGATTGATGTTGAATCTGCTGGTCCCATCTCTGCCTGGCGAGGGCAGACTCACGCCCTAACAAATCAGCCACTACAACCTCGATTCAATTTAATTATTTACTCAGCCATTATTCCAAGAGAATGTCAAATTTTATGAAAGCTCAAGACTGACTGACTCAACTCCAGTACTGGCCCAAAGGCATCTGACACTGATTCTGTGAACACCGTGTTCAACTTTCGACGTGCCGCGCTTTACGGTGAGTTAATGTGAAAGAGTAAGAATCAAACACGCCAACAGGCATGATTATGGGGGAGAATTGAAACGTCTGAATACACCATTATTGACTGAACAACAACAAACACATCTATATATCTGAAGACTGAAGGGCCTCAAGCCTAAATAGGTTAGTGAGGTGTTTCTTGCTCGTTTCTGTGTTGTATTTTTCCATCTTTCTCTCTCATTTAATTAGGGAACGTATTGTTCTCAGGTCAAACGAAAAACTAACGGATCCTGAACGTGAGGAAGATAAAATACGTTATGGCGTCATTGTTCGTAGCTCAAACAGATATGACGAAGTAGCAAAATAAATACCATCTCTCGTGTGTGGCAATGTCACCTTAAAATGTTGGACGCACAAACACTGCCCAATATTTAGCGAGTAGGTTTCATTCAGCAACTAACAATCATGTGAGAGGAGGTTGTCTGGCTCCAACTTCCAAAAATAGCTACGCTTGTGTGTAGCAGTTCCACTTTAAACGTTATAGGTGTTTTCCCATCAAAAGCGCTCGCCCCCAGTACAAATCTGTCCAGGGAAGACGAACACACTCCTGGTGGGCCTATCCCAATCTCTTTATGTCGAGTTACTGTTATTATAAAAGACTCTTATTTGAGGATTGCGCTTTTTTAATTCAGTACGTTACTGCGGTACTTCCCTAAAGGTAACTTACCGCACTTCAAATGCGTAAAATATTATTTTGTGGAAAAATGTGGATTGGCTCTTGAAAGAAGCTACTTGATTAAGATGCATAGAAGTTATCAAATGCTGCTCAATCGGAAGCAATGCGCATCGTTGTATGTCAGAACACCGCCGTTGCACCAACTTAAAGTGAAAATATGGAAGTAATTCAAGAGCAACTTAGTGCAGGGCGTCAATTTAATGCCAAATATACGTCTACCGTAACAAACGCCTTGTGGACGAATTGAAGAGTCTTCGTCAAGTTCAGTATACCTGCTGAATATTTTTAAAGCTCGTTTCTAAACGGAAATTTAACAACCAGTTCAGATTTTGTACGAAAGTAGTTTCTTATTCAACACAATCCAATGAAAGAAAAATATACCTTAGAATGGCTTGTGTATTTCCTCTGAAAAGGCCGTGTTTTTTTTTTTTTTGTTCGTAAATCTTCTGCTACAGCATTAACTTCCGAAGGGTTGTGATAACCCTGCTAGCAAACTCATGAAAATTCGGTATATCGTAGTTGATCACAACGTGCTAGAATAGCAATGAGCATGGATGGAAGAGAAGCTTCGAAACGTTGATAGTGCACGGCATGTCTGTCAATTGTAAGAATTTTCCATACATTTATCTTCCGACAGAGTTTATCAACAGATTTAAAGAGGATTGCGCATTGTTCTGCTGTGCAAGGTTATCTCAGTCATTCGAAAGATTATTTGCTGTAACATACAACGAAATGACGTTGATAAGCTGAGCTCATTAGTCAACAAGAAGAGGGCGTGTGATTGCCTCGTATCCACATGCACGATGTTGGCCGACACAATATTAGAGCAATAACAAAATAAACTTATTCTGTCAACATCAAAACCTTGACTGCTACTCTGGACATCGGAAACTAATTTTTAGAACTTCACTTTTAAAAAGTGACATTTTCGATTAACACAAGCTCGCGCGATTTATCGAATATTGAGTAAACTAAAGATATTTTGAATTTTTTCACCAAAACACGGTTTCAAAACGAAAGTCGACTCAACTCAAACAAGGAAAGTAAAAACTGAATATGGAAAGGATACGAGAGAAACCAACTCGCCCGCACGATCTGTTGGAGGTTAATTGAACTAAAATGGATCTGATGTTCTCGATACCTGCGCTGTAGCGACGAACGTTCAAACTAATTTGTTTCACGTGACACCCGACAGATCGCGCGGGCTCGTCAATTTCCGAGTTCCAATTTTTACCTTCCGCTACCCAAAGGGTAAGGGAAGTATTGTAGTCGTATCAATAAAAAATTTGGGTTTTCTTAAGATCATTACGTTTTGAGTCTAAAAACCTAATTTCAGCGCGTGGTCCGTGTGTATGTCTGTAGTTCGATTTGCGGGAGAACGGCTGATCCGATTGAGCTGGTTCTTTTATTTGTTTTGTTCCTTATTTTTTGTAGACACGAAAATAAGGTCATGGGCGATTTCGGTCCAAGAAAAGTGGAGGGGGGGGGACGAAAATGTACCAAAAACTAGAGTTTTTCGCACTTTTCTCAAAAACAGCTCGAACGATTTTGATTAAACTTTCAAAATATCTTCTACTAAACA
The DNA here is from genome assembly GCA_020466155.1 of Pachypeltis micranthus. NCBI lineage: Eukaryota > Metazoa > Arthropoda > Insecta > Hemiptera > Miridae > Pachypeltis > Pachypeltis micranthus. The sequence continues at coordinate 30,879,099 of CM035769.1, forward strand.
ATACCTAACTTTTCTTCTCTATACATATCTCCATGAAAATACGGTGAACAGAGATAAATTCCTATGAAGCCGAAATACGTTTTTTGGCAAAACGGCTCCAACGATTTTCACCAAACCCTCAGGACGTTTTCGAATAGTTAATACCTACGTGTTGTTTATGATTAATGTTCCTCTGACAGTCCATTGTGCAGAAATAAACTAAAAATGTCTCGAACATAACGTTTTTTGGACATTTTCCTAAATTCTGGGGTAACTCCTTCACCTGACATGATCAATATTTCAAAGCGTCTTTTAGTCTCCCATACCCACATTTCGTTCTGTATCATTTCTGTATAAATATGTTGGACGGAGATAAGCCAAGTTAACGCAGAAAAGGAGATTTGTCGAATAATGATTTATCGGTATTCCAATTTTCTGAGAAACGGATCTAACGATTTCGATCAAAGTAGAAAGGAAAGCTATGTAATCGGCTGAAAAAAAAATCTCTTCTGATCTTTACGTTTCAGACCCCCTGAGTCCGAAAAACACTATTTGGGAAAATGGTCTGTGTGTGAGTGTCTGTGAACGATTTTTAGAGAGAACTACCGAATCAAATCAGCTCAAACATGATAGCTAGCCCGCAGGTTACCATGGGACGCCAAAATAAGGGTACAGGCAAAATCCACCGTAAGATAACTATAGTTATCAAAACACCCAACTTTTTTTTCTCATTAACGGCTCTAACGAATTAGATTAAATTTTTTACATTGAAAGCTCCCAATAAGGCAACTGTACCATGAAATTCCCATTTGTGAGAAAATGAGGAGAGCAGCAGGTTAATTATCAAAATGTTCGACGAAAAACTTTTAAGCTCCGTTGAAATGTTACTAGAATGTTCAAAAAAATTAGTGTAGTAGTCTAATCCAATACCTATGGGGCGAGAGTTTAAAACGCTTATAAGATATATGGGTATCACTCCAAAAATTCTGGAATTTCAACTACCGCCTTTTCGCTTACTACCAGTTCTACGTCAGTTCGGTATAAGTTTTAACCCAATAACTCTTCAAAAAAATCGTGTTTACCGATTGCTTAACAATGGCCCTGGAATGAGTACCAGCAGTACGAGCAGCGCAATAAATTCTGGAACTGATTGATTCTGAACTGGTGAAGTGATGTTTGGCCGAGTTCAAATGAATTGAGTAAGTAGAAAAAAACACGAACACAAATGAATTGACGTAGAGCTAAGGAAAGTTGTGTGTTGCTACGCACCAGATATTTGAAGCTGTTTTGTAGACCCATCACTTTCATCAGTGACAATCATCATTGTTGAAAAGGCCTCTCAATGTGCAACTAGTACGTAAACCAACAGTTCTGGTAGTAGTTTTTTATACAGGCAGAGGGATTCAAGTGTCACTTGTACTCCTTGGGCACTCAAGAGATGTTTGTTTCCAGCGAGTAGTATCTACAAGAAAGCATCACCGAACAGCCGAATCACTTGGATCTCATGCTAAACCTTCATGTGCTTCTAGTTTATGCGCTGCTCTGATTCATTTGTCAAATGAAAATCGCTTGAACCCCTTTGCTTCTCAGCCCTCAATTATTGTACCGATACGTCCTATAAAATTAATTACTTCACTAGCGTGACTCGTACCAACATATTGTTCTTAGTAAACGTTTCAGAAGCAATGCCTCGAATGGGAATACAACGTTCCAATGTACAGCACGTTGTGTGATGGCCACTACTGGGCCGAAAAAGGGAAATTGAACGGCAGAGACAATTTCATAACGTCAATATACAAACAACTTCCAGCTCTTAACACAGTAACTCTAAAAAATCGTGTTGAAAAACAATTTGGAACTTTGTACAAATATATGAATGAATGTGGGCACAGTTGACGCAACTAAAAATAACCTGAGGTGGGTGCAAGGTGTTCAATGAGAGCTTTGAATCCAAGAAATGTCCTCGATGTTCGTTTTAGACTGAGAAAACCTCTCCTGCAGAGGTGAGTCACATTTAGGAACTAAGGTAATGCCGTGCGACCAATTAGTTTCGACAGTCGGGTCGACTGAGAGCAACGCAGCTTGAATTATTTGAAGATCGTCGACAGTCCGAGCGCCGTTCATTACACTTTGAAAGATGTCCGCAGTTTGTTGCTTCGCCTCTTCAAACTCTCGGTGACTTTCAACGCAACTGCTGATGCATTCGACTTTTTCGCTTTCATCGTCGCTCGCAACGTTATTTTCATCCGCTTCGTGAATAACTGATTCGATAACGCAACCTTCGTATTGTTCTCCCACTTTCTCATCGGGTATCACAATCTGTATTTCTTCCAAAACAGCATCCTCGTTGGTCGCCGAACGGAAAGCTGCAGAAGCGACTGACACCCCTTTTGTGACTAAAAAGTGAACGTGGCAGCACATCGTCCACTTCAGGACAGCCTCTAAACACGAGCAATGAAAAGCGTGGATGCATACGTCACAATCTTCACATTTTATGCAACAATTGCAATTCAAATTGTTTGTCACTATTTCAACCGGAACAGAATTGGTATTTGACACTATCCATCTGCCCTTAGCTTCTTGAACTTCAATATCTGGCATCAACAACGCTTTTGTGTGCTGTTGTCGAATGTCGCTGATCATTTTGTTGAGGTTATCCGCATGATTCATAGTCAAACGGTCGTACAATTTATCTCGAATGAACCTCATAAGAACGTAAATGCACCGTTGTTGTTTCTGCGCTTTCCTTCCGACGAAATAAATGTGGTTTATAGTTTTGTGCATTGCTTCGAGAAACATAGGATTTATGCCGCAGTAGTTTCGATGGCAATGCGCCCAGCATTGAACGTTATCGAGGTACTCGGCGCGGAAATGCCGAGCGAAATCTGCGGTCGATGGATCGTTTTCGAGTCGAACCAAAGTAGAGTGAAGCGATTGAGAAAAAGTTGTCTCGTCTTTCTCTCGAAGTAAATCCCTTAAAACTTTGAAAGTTTCTTTCTGTTTTAAATTGTCAACAACCTTCCGCAAGTTCACTTTCCATAATTTCTCAATGTGCCAAGCGCTAAACAATTCGTGGGATGGCTCTGGCATTTCGCTCGCCCACGCTGCCCTGAAAACTAGAGACATGTCGCTCATTAGGACAGAAGGAATGAGATCGCCTCCTAGAGCATTTCTTATCACAGACAAAAATACGGTTGTCGACACTTTATCAATTTTATTGCTGAGCATGAATGCACAAGGGAAACACTGGCCCAAATTGTCGAGAACCATCAAAGAAGAGAGACGGAAATCACTCTTCCCGCGCCCGTAAACGCTATCGGCGCAAATGAAACTGCTACCGTGGGTCTTTAAAAGGTGGATTTGAGGATCATTCGCGACAACTAGAAGAAAATCGTCGACTTCAAGTTCTGGATGAGATGAGAGGAACGTGCCCTCACGTTTGTAGAACCTAATTACTTCAGTTTCCTTCTCTTTCCAAGAATCAACGCTTGTATAATCTCGTCCACCTTTGGGGCCCGTGTTGCCGAGGCGATAGGCGAGTGATATATTCATCAAATCCTTTCTGGTCAACAGGTGGAACCTTTTGAGCTTCTCGTTGAGGATGTTTTCCCGTTCGTTGACATCCTGTATGTTTGACGCATCAGATGCAATTGGTAAAGCAGAAACATCTCGAGTGCTCTTCAAGGGCAACTTAACTCGACAAAGCTCCTTACTATGCCCCACATGAGTGTCAATCACAGTCACTGTCACTAAACCGTTATCTTCGACGACAGCTTTGATTTCGGCCGGGCAACAACTGTTGATTTTGTTGCTCCCGAGGAGTCTCATTCTTCGTTTCCCTACTCCGCGCGTCTTGAAAATGCCCTCTCGATGACACCTGTAGATCACTTTAGTGTGATCGCCTTTGAGCTTCACAAAACGGGAAAGGCTATCTTTTTCGAACTGAGTTTTCCATAAGAGAAATTGATCGAAGTTTTCGAAAAGAAGAACGGAGGTCATCAACTCCACATGGTGAGCTTCTTGGAAATGTTTTATCAAGTGCCTTCGGGACGTTTCGCGCGTCTCGCATAATAAACACGCAAAACTGCCATTTTCGACATTGTGCGATTTCGCCACGTGCCTGTCGAAGTTGAACCTTCGATTTGTTTCATAAAGACATTTGTCGCATTTGAATGACATGGGTGACTAGAATTAGCACGAGCACTACAGTTTTAGTTAGCTACAAATCATCGAAATACCGAGTTATTTAATCCGTCAAACATTAAAAACAACGCACGATAATTTGACTATTTGCGGCAATTTCAAGTAGACAAACGCTCACATCAGTAACCCTGGCAACACACAAATAATCTTATCTTATTCATGAAAGCTGTTCTTAATATGCAAGAGCTTCAGGATGCTATCAGATAATTGCACTATGATTCAAAGTAATTGTTAAACAACCAACACAACTGTCAACACCTGAAATGAATGCTACTGAACAGGTGGGGGAAGTACATTTGCGTGATTATACTCTGGGAAATAAACACCACAACACTTTAATATGTACCAGATAGTACACTGGGAACTAAAACGACAAAATAGCAATCATATTTCGCAACTAGAAACCTGACAATATACCATTTCCCGAAGTCGTGATTTGAGTTCTTCAATGTTGTGGATACGGACTGCACGGGTGTTTGGAGGTAGCGGAAGTTCAGGTTGTAATTGATATCTTCTCCAGACCTTACAGACCGCATTGTCATCGGATTCAGATGGATTTCGCTCAAAAATTATGATACTATAAAAATAATTAAGATAATCTGAACTTCGAGCACTCGGTTTCTAGAGAAAGTTCAGGATTGGGGCCATCCCCTGTTCAGGTGTGCTATCTTCGAGCAGCATTGCTTCCAGATAGCGCGAAAGCGTATTCTGGAGAGTGGAGCTTGGAACCTGCCGAAGAAAACTTTAATCTAAAAACGTTTGAGTGACATTGAATTATTGTGATGATGAGTAAGTAAATTAAAAATGGATTCTAAAAGAGAAGTGAAACATTTAGGTTGAGTTGTTATTAGTATATTAAAATTGAACTTATGATTGTGTCTGATTAGAAATTGTCTGTAATAAATTTGGGAGCAAGCGTACATACCTCAGAGTTACTGGATCTACTGATGGAGGGGGAAAACTCCAACATTTGGCGATTTTGGTCACTCTATCTACCAATCCAAGCTAGTTTTCACTCGTATCGTTTGGAACTGTGTCACAAATAAATTAATCAACATCGTTAGGACCGCTTTACAGAAAAACAAAATTTGGAATTTTGATCGCTAGGTCTGTTCAAGTACTTTTGAGCGTTCCTTCTATAACATCCAGTAACCTCCCTATCGCATGGTTATCATAGTGCCTCCTGGGTGCAATGTTATTGTACGTTCACTCACGTACGTTTATTTGATCCCGTTACAGTACTGTGTAAGTTTACTGAACGATAATTCTGCATTTCGAAAGTCCAATCAAGCGAAGGAGGTTGGTTAATCAGCATCTCGAACCAACAGGTTGGTCAGCTTTCAGTGATATTTATTATGTTGAGGAATGTTAATATGTGTAAGTTAAGTGTACACAAGCAGTAAAAGCATAAGTGTTACTTGGTGTGGAATTTATACGATAAACAACTAGCGATAAAGTTCTAAAATCTTCGCCCTTATAAACTGCGACGATTGTTTTTGGCAACTGTTTTTTTTACCCTAAAGAGTTATCGAATGAGTACTTGCGACAATCTCAACGCGAAGTTTATTTCTTTTGACTGAGGGCGCACTACAATGTCCACTGTGGCTACACGGTGGGCCAATTGTGACGATGTCCCTTTGCCGTTCTATTGATAAAAAACGTCATACGTACCATGAACTGAGTATGACCGTCGCTGATTCCGCTATCGCCTGAGGTTCGACGTATCCCCTGTGAAAAGTGGTTTCAAAGAGGTGGAGGGCTGGTCAAAGAGTTTTCTCAAGATATTAACGTTTCAAAGCATCTCTAGTCCGAAAAACACCGTTTAAGAAAAAGCACAACTTTGATACCTGGTTTGTTACGAGGGGATTGAAAATCCCCGCGATCTAAGTGGATCAAAACAAAATATTTTTTTCTCGGAAACGGATCTTACAAATTTGATCAAATCTTTTACCTGCGTGGACATTCAAAATGTCATTTTCATTCCTGTATAAATGTCTAAAGGAATACACAAAGATTTCCAGGAAAATCGACTTCAGTACCGTTTTTGGACATCGTAAATTTGTCTCATATAAAGCAAGCGTCTTGAAAGAATCAGCAATAAGCTACCTATACGGTACAAGTTTAATAATTGTCAAAGAATAATCTGGAGCAACCTCAGTAATTCCTGGACTCAAAGCGACGTCGTGATTCTATAACTGTAAATATAATTGTATCCCACACGGTGAATACAAATCGCGTCAAAACCTCCAATTTTGACAGCCCCTTCAGTAACCGATCTCTACCTACCTTGTTTTTCAGTGAAGATCATGACGACAACAATTAATTCCGGAACTTTAGCTCAACCAGTTTCTACTTTGAAGTTCAGTTTGATATGATCTGAGTGAAAAATAAGATTGTATTTATAGATAGAATTGACGTGGGGCTAAGGCAGTTGTGAGATGCGTCACGTTTTTTCCTAACTTTGTAGCAAAAAATATGCGTTAGGGTTTTAGTAACTTGGAATAAATAACAATAACATGAAATTGTTAGGGAGGGGGGGGTTAGTTCAGTTAGTGACTTCTAATAGTGAGTTTATTCACGATTATTGATGTTGCTGAATACAAGGATATTAATGAATAGGAATAATTTTAATTCGATTTACTCGCCAAATTCATAGTGAACTATGCCACCTATTTTGAGGATATGTGTACGTCAGGAAACACTTGCACTCTCGCATCCTTGGGCATCTCTCTAGAGAAAGCAGTTGATTGTTGAATGTGATCTAAGTATTTTACATTCAAAAGAACGACGTAGATCCTAATTTGTTCTCAGATGTAAAAAGCAGATGAACATTTTCAATTTGAACTACGAAATTGTGTTGGACATCACAGTTCTCCGGTGGTGTTAATAAAAGAAGCAGTGGAATGGCGGTCAGTGCACTCGATCAATTCGATTAAATGAGAATCAATGAAATGTTCTGTGATATCTAGTGATCTCTATGAGACCTTAACAGAATAGAAGTTCTTGCTAAACATTCTTGCCTCTGATGTGTTTATCATCAGCCTGGCAAAACTCACTCAACTTCTTAGTGCTCCCCAAAAACTCAATTTGGTGTTGTGTTTGAGTTAGCATCTCTCAGCTTTGGAGGCGATAAGAATTGAGCAGTCTCGTATCACCATAGCCACAGTGTTGTCCACTGAATATCGTTGTTTGTGTTTAGAAGAATTTCGGAACAAATTGAAGGTCTCGTTCAACTGGTTTCGATGTCGCTAGAGTAAGCATTTTTCAATTATTGAATTAGTTTTGCGTAGTTCTACCCCTCGTCCCTTCATTTACTGAGCTGAAATTGAACTATTTATTCTGTTATCAGGTTGAAAGATGCCGATTCATACAACAGACTCCAAAATTAACAAACGGAAGACCAAGTATTCCTCTATTTTACGCCGGCTCTATGGATTATCCGCTCAGGATGTCCCTTCTGAAGTGTTGATGGTGTGCAACGTCGGGCTAACTCTTGGCTTGAATGTGACCGACTTGTTGGATTTCTTCCAGAAATTTGGAAAAATACAGTCGATTGTTATGATTCCCAAGGAATCTCACTCTTTCGTCAAATTTTCTTCTGCAGAAGAATCAGAAGCCTGTTTCAATCAATGCAATGGAAAACTCTCACTGGCGTCCATGAAAGGTCCCATTTTTCTCTTATTTTTGCCTGAAATTCCCAAAGTAGAGGAGTCAGGCCGTTATGAGAATCCTTCAGGATGTCGCGTTTTTTCAGATTTTGTAACTGAAGATGAAGAAGTTGCTTTGATTGAGTGCGTCAGAAATTCTTTTATGGACAATGGGAATTTGAAGCAGAGAAAAGTGGCTCATTTCGGTTATGAGTTCCTTTATGGGAAAAACAACATCGATAAGGATAATCCCCTTAGTCAGGGGTTACCACCAGAATGTGATTTCATTAAAGAACGACTGCTGAGTCGTGGGTTTGAACTGCCGTGGTGTCCCGATCAGTTGACAGTCAATCATTATCTCCCTGGGCAAGGGATTCCTCCTCATATCGACACTCACAGTGCATTTGAAGACCCCATTCTTTCGTTGTCTTTGTCGTCGGACTCAGTTATGGACTTCAGGCGTGATAATGAGCACCTGATGGTGCCCTTACCTCAGCGGTCGTTGGTTGTGATGAGCGGTGAATCGAGGTACGCGTGGACTCACAGTATTCCATCCAGGAAAACAGACGTTTTTGTGGATGACGGGGGCTGCCTATTTTCTAAAGAACGACAAACGAGAATATCATTTACATTTCGTAAAATTAGGCGCTCCCCTTGTGATTGTGATTTTAAGAAGTACTGCGATTCTTGGTTATGCGTCAACCAAAAAACTGAATCGTCCGAAGAACTAGAAGTAAAGTATGTTCATAACGTGTATGACAACATCTCTGATCATTTCAGTCGCACGAGGCACACGCCATGGCCAGCAGTGCTTGAGCTGGCCTCATCTTTACCAACTAGTTCCATTGTAGTTGACGTTGGTTGTGGTAACTGTAAATATTTTGGGTTTGCGAGCTCATCGTACGAAATCGGTTGCGATTACAGTTTCGGCCTTTTAAACATATCACGAAAAAGGGGCTTCCAAAGTGTGCGCAGCAATTGCCTAGCGCTTCCCTTCAGAAACAACGTGGTTGACCTTGTACTGTGCATCGCAGTCATACACCATTTGTCTTCTAAAAGCCGACGGGTTCAAAGCGTTAAAGAGATGTTGAGGGTACTCAACGACACAGGAAAAGCTCTTATATACGTTTGGGCCAAGGACCAAAAATATAAAGGGAAGCCTTCGAATTACCTCAAGTCTCATTCTAAAGGTGAAGCTCAGCCTTCTATTGGCCTCGATGGAACAGAAAGGGATCTTCCTGTCCACGTCAATCGAACTGATTTTTCGTCCGGGCCCAACGATTTGTTGGTCCCTTGGAAGTTGAAATCGACGTCTTCTGCTGACTCTTCGGAAACTTTCCTTCGTTATTATCACGTCTTCGATGAAGGAGAACTCGACAGTCTCTGCGAAGAAGCTGGGGCCAACGTCATAAAGAGTTACCACGACAATGGAAATTGGTGCTGCCTGCTGAGTAAAAAAAGAAGCGATTAACAGGTTTTATTTTGGCTGTCCCTTTAAACTTGTAAATAAAACGCTTCATTTCAATACAAAATTTACATTTAGTTACATCCCTTGATGTTCAATGCTAAATCTCGTCTAAGAGGAGCAGTAATGACAAGATTCCTTTAATTTATAAAAGTAATTGATCTTACAGTGTGACGCATCCCTCCCCTGTAAATTAGGTGGTACTCTCCATACAGACACTATACTCAGTATAGTTTGAAAGTTTGCAACCCTGACGCGTCTAAGGCAAATCCCTCAAATTTCTGCGGCATTTGATCACACATGTGGCTGAGAAGTTGAGAACAGCCGAAGTGGAGGAACCTTTTAGTTCAAGATTTCCTGTGTCACCTAAACATAAAATCTTTAGTTCATTAAGTCGAACTATGGTTTAAGCTACGGAAGACAGGTTTGGGGTTTGACAGCATTTGAACGAGTTTACAAATGAAAAACTGTAAAATGTCCGGTGTTATGCACCATACAACTTTTTTTTTTAGTTCGATAGAAAAACTGGTAGCGCCCTTACTCTTCCGTCAACTTAAAGGTAATTTATGGGAATATCAACTCGATTTTTTCACATTTCTTCTTCAGTAATCATAAAATAGTCTGAAAGTTTTAGAGAAAATGACTCATTCAGATCGGCTGGTATTTGATCTTTAGCCTGCAGATTAACATGGAACCCCGAAAGGGTATGTGCGAAATCAGTCCAAAACTAATAGTAGTCATAGTGATCAACACACCAACCATTCTGTTCTCAAAACGGATCCAAAGAATTTAATTAATGTTCTGTGTTGACAGGCACGGGTATAACAGTAATACTACATTGTCCTCTGTGAGCAGCACATTAAATTGACTATCATTTCAACGATTAATTTTAGTGCACTTAGAGTTCTGGAAAAAAATCGCATTGGTAGTCCAAATAAGCTACTTTTACGGCAAAAGCTCAGTAATGGCCATGAAATAATAAGGACCAATCTCAGAAAGTCCGAAATACAAGCTAGCGTTGTTAGATTGACTAACTTCTTTCGCACTGCTTCCTATATGATTCCATAACTGAAGACTGCTCTTGGGTGCGACGCATTACACGACATTCTCTTAGCTTTACGTCAATTCACTGGTTTTCGTGGCTTTTGCTGCTAATTCAATTTATTTTGCGCTGTTCATTTGAACTTCGTCAAATATAATTTCAAGTTGGTACCACGGAATAGCGATTGTAGTTCAAGAATTTATTGTGTGCTCCTATTTGTGCTATGACCATTATTGAGCTATCATCACACATATAATTAAGGAGACTAAACACGATTGTTTTTTAGAACGATAATAATTATTGTAAAAACTGCACGAAATGGTAGTAAGTGATGTGAAACCGTAGCAGCCGTTAGAATGCCAGAATTTCTTCCCTGTACGAGAGTTATTAAACCGCCATTGTGTAGGTACTTTATCTAACTACTGCAATATCCGCTCAATTTTTCTGAAGATTCTAATAACATTTTAGTGGATTTTATAAGGAAAAAAATTGCGCGAAATCTCTTTTTGAGGAAATGTTTGATCATTTATTGTGCTGCTCTCGTCATTTTGCGATGGATGAACTTTGTATGGTATTAACGAGTCATTTATAGCAGTCTATATAACAAATTCAATCAAAATCTTTGAGAAAAAAATATTTGCAGATACACTTTCTTTGGCGTTCCATGGTAACCTGTGGGTGATGAGGTATGTATGAGCTGATTTGGTTTAGTCGTCTTTACTTTCCTCGGCTCTAAAAAGTAGCAAGGAAAGTTATGTAATCGGCTGAAAAAAAATTCTGAGTTCAATTCAGATCTTTACGTTTCAGACCCCCCTGAGTCCGAAAAACACTATTTGGGAAAATGGTTTGTGTGTGTGCGTGTCTGTGAACGATTTTTAGAGAAAACTGCCGTTTCAAATCAGCTCAAACTTGTTATCTAGCCCTCAGGTTACCATGGGACGCCAAAATAAGGGCTGTAACGATTTTGATTAATTTTTTTATATTGATAGCTCTTAAAAAGTCAATTATACCATAAAATTCCCATTCGTGGGAAAATGACGAGAGAGGCACAATAAATTATCAAAATTTTCGAAAATCGTGGTTTTTACCTTATTAACTCCGTTGGAATGTTACTAGAATGTTTAAAAAATTGTTGTTGTAGTCCAATCTAATATCTATAGGGCGAGAGTTTAAAAACGCTCATAAGATACAAGGATCACTCCTGAAATTCCTGAATTTCAACTACCACAGTTTCTCCTTACTACCAGTTCTAAAAGTTTTTGCCTGATAACTCTGGAAAAAAATTATTATTATCCTCTTTTAAAAAAATCGTGTTTATAGCCTCACTAATTCGCAGTGTACCAATTGCTCAGTAATGGTTCAGGAATGAGTAAGAGCAGCACAATTAATTCTGGAACTGTAAGCGCTGCTGCAAAATGTTGTTTTACCAGGTTCAAATGAATTGAGTGATGGTTGAGTGAATTGACGTAGAGCTAAGGAAAGTTGTGTGTTGCTACGCACCAGATATTTTTCAAATCGTGTTCACAGACCATTTTCCCAAATTGTGTTTTTCGGACTTGGTAGGCCTTAAAATGTTAAAATCTGAAGTGAGCTATAAGAGTGTTTTTCAGCCTACTACATAACTTTCCTTTCTACTTCGTAGAGCGAAGGAAAGTAAAAATCATACCGACAGTCCAACAGCAGTTTTTTTTTTTTTTGTTTTTTTTTACAAGGGCGGAAAAATCCTTTATGGATTCCTGCAAGGACCGACAGGATATGACGGAGTAGGACTAGGGAGGGATAACCCAGACCCTACCGTCTAAAAAACCGCCCTTTCTTCTAGAACGACTGACCCGGAACTACTTTCTGTATTACTTCGGGTCAGGTATGGCAACAGCAAGTATGGCAGTCAAGGCCTTAGCATTATTAGCAGCTGCCAAATGAATTCCAACATTAATGAGCTACCAGTTCCTTCGTAGAAATTTCAGTTATGATTTACAAGTTCGCTTGAACTGATTGGATTAGTAGTTATACTTTACGTAGGGCTGAGGGAAGTTGTGTGATGCATCGCACCACATATACAAGTAGTAGGATATTTATATTCTGACCCACCGCTTTTAGACTCCCCCAAAAAGATATTTGTGGTTCCACAGGTTTGACGACATTTTACAAACAAAAGGCCTCATGACTCTGCTAGTAGAGTCTTTTTCATTGTCCAACGGGTATGAGGGGTTCAAATGTTGTCTTAAGTGTCAGCCAGAATGCAGCCTGGGTGCTGCTGTGTGCTTGGAAGGTGAATTGCGATTTTGTTTTGTTACAAATGAAAACTTGTTTGCTGAAAGCTGTTGTCCCCTCACCCATAATTGAAAATTATTTGAAACGTAAATGGAGGAAGAGAAGGAAATTGTGTAGAACAACAGGCTCTAATGCTTAGTTACAAGAAGTATCGGAAGATAAGGTCTTGTATGTATTGTCACTTTGAGAAACAACTGCTCTATGTAAATAAGGTTTATTATAAAGCTGTATGCGCGTTTTTTTTCAGATGGTCTAATTTGAGCGACAACCTCACTACAGAATGATGCTTAACAAACTCGTTCAGTGGAGACGTTTAAGATCCATCAGTCCTCTAGTGACCCGTGCTTATTGTGACAACCGAAGCCGTAATAGGGGGAAGTACAAGACGTTCACGGATGAGGATGCCACTGAAATCCTTGACGTTCATGAAGAGAGAATTCGATATAACGAATCAAAAGAGCCCGATGGGCGTCTTGCTCCCGAAGAGGGTGAAGGTGAAGGTACTTCATTGCTGCACTATTGTAATGGGCTACGTGGTCCAATGTAGGGTTTGAATCTACCACAGAGTACAGTTTCCTTAACACTTACACATTTCTTTCCTGAAAGAGTTCTATGATCTCAGTGTTGCAGAAGACAAGTAGATTTAATTAAAATCGTTGGAGCCGTTATAGAGAAAATTAAAAAAACGATCGTCTCGTGTTCATTCGCCGATTTCTTTCATTCCAACTAATTAATCCAATATGATTTTAACTTTATTATTATTAGCCTTTGCGTTCCGGATTTTATTTAACTGTTCCTCCTTCTGTGGTGACCTCTATTGAATTACCAACGGGAAAATCAAATTTAACAGAGGGTTTAAAAAACTTTCCTTTTTTTCTCGAAACAGCACTTTCGATTTTAATTCGGCTTAAGGGCTTTATTTCAAATCAACACTTAGCTTTTGTTATCCATAAATATCTGTTACCGTTTTGAAAATATCTAGTGCGTTGCAACACAACTTTCCTTAGCTCTACGTCAATTCACTTTCTACATGGCTTTTTCTACTTACTCAACTCATTTATCACTCAGTTCATTTGAACTTGGTCAAACAACACTTTACGGTAGCGCTTACAGTTCCGGAATTTATTGTGCTGCTCTTACTCATTCCTGAACCATTACTGAGCAATTGGTACACTGCGAATTAGTGAGGCTATAAACACGATTTTTTAAAAAGAGGATAATAATAATTTTTTTCCAGAGTTATCAGGCAAAAACTTGTAGAACTGGTAGTAAGGAGAAACTGTGGTAGTTGAAATTTAGGAATTTCTGGAGTGAGCTCCATGTAACTTATGAGCGTTTTTAAAGACTCACCCTATAGGTATTGGATTGGACTACAACCCTTTTTTTAAAAACATTTTAGTAACATTCCAACAGAGTTTATAAGGAAAAAACCGCGCTAAAAACGATTTTCGTCGAAAATTTTGATAATTTATTGCGCCGCTCTCATTTTTCCACGAATGGCAATTTTATGGTATAACACAGACCATTTTCCCAAATAGTGTTTTTCGAACACTGGGGGGGGGGGGGGGGGTCTGAAACGTAAAGATCTGAAGAAAACTCAAAAAAAAAATTTTCAGCCGATCGCCGAACTTTACTTTCACTTTGTAGAGCCGAGGAAAGTAAAAACGCCTTGAACGATTTTTATCAAACATGGGGCCTTAAACTACGCATTACTTGAATATCTTTCTTCAAAAATGTTCCTCTAGCAGTCTGTTGAACGCAGAAACGAAATGTCCCAAAAATTATGTTTTTTGTTGTTTCCAAAATTTCCACAAAAGATGGAAAAAATTTATTCAACTTGACCGCATGTTCTAGCAACGTATACACACACATTTGGTTTCTAGCGACTATTTCTGTGACCATCCTTTAAACGAAGATGTCAGTCAAAATAAATCAGAAAATGAGATTTGCTGAATGTTAAATCCATTTTTCTCATTTTTTCAATACTAGTGTTACGGGGGGGGGGGGGATGTTTGTTTACCCGCTGACTCGGGCAAAAATGAAAAAGACCACGAGCTCCGATCCGTTGCCAAACTTTCGTCGGATTATGAATCTTTGTCTATCACCAGTAGACCACGACCACTGGAATACCTACAATGGAAGTCAAGCGGTACAATAGATTTAGATCCATTATCATAAAGGCTTCAATTAAATTGCGGGGTGCTTTTAGCTAACTAGTACCTACATTTTGTTGTCGTTTCACTTTTCCGCAGAAATGCTTTAAACGAAGCCTTTTTATTTACAATAGTTGTGTGACGCATCGTACCAGATATATATTTTACCATGATTCTATATCATTTGAGAGCTGAAAACACAAGTGAAACTTCCTGAAAAAAGTCAAGGTGTCTGTCCAATAAATTACCTGTGCAACGAAGTTTCAATGAAGGTCCTTTGTTCGACAACATTGCGCACCATTAGTTTAGTTGTTTT
Source organism: Pachypeltis micranthus (assembly GCA_020466155.1). Taxonomy (NCBI): domain Eukaryota; kingdom Metazoa; phylum Arthropoda; class Insecta; order Hemiptera; family Miridae; genus Pachypeltis; species Pachypeltis micranthus. The sequence continues at coordinate 30,894,178 of CM035769.1, forward strand.
ACTACGTTCATATAAACTGAGAGAAAAACAGACTGGATTAGTTGCTAGTGATGAAATTCGCTGAATGTATTTAGGGCTGCGTGAAGTTGAATGGTGCATCAGGCCAAATATTTTGAATTGATTTGAAATTCTGCCCTTTCAAATTATTTCTTTTGTGAGTCCTGCCACCTGTTTTCCCTTCCTCATTCATCTTTTGAGTGTATATGAGGTAAACTCTTTCTCAGGGTGTCACACTATTAATGATGATGACAAAGTCGTTGAAAGCAATTTAACGTCGAAACGCAACTTAGTGGCGATAACTTCATTTTGTTGAGTACAGCATTGAAATAACGAACGATGCGCACGTTAATCCATTGACCAGTGGCACCCCACTAACTTCAGTGCGCCCAGCAACATTTTCTCTCTGATTCTACGTCCTTACTTTTAGCCGTATAATAAGAAAAGCATCTGCCGTAACAAACAAAACTTCTCGACGATCTCTCATTTTGTATTTTGCAGAAGAAAAAGTTTCGGAATTGAATGTGAATGAACTCGTCGAACTCATAAGGAAAAACAAAGGGGATCAACTGACTGCACTCGAACTCCCTCCGGACGTCAAATACGTCAACTTCCTCCTCATCGCAACCGGAAGGTCTCAGCGGCACATTCAAAGTCTCGGGGAGACGATCAGAAAATATGCCAAAGTGCGCCTTGACGACATGAATAATGTTCCCAAGCTCGAAGGAAGTGATTCAGAGTGGATTGCCCTAGATTTAGGTGAGTTTGCAAAAGTCATAACTATAAAACCGCCTCTCTTGAAATATCTAGTTCAACGCCTCAGTAAACTTTCTACGTAACTGCTAAACTTATATATTTTTCACTCCAGTTTATACGAACACAGTTAAGCATAACTTCCGTATATTATTGAGCTATTGCTTCATATGTCACCGACTTCATTGAGTCCACATGCAAGTAATTGATGTGGCTGTTGAAATTATTTTTGGGAAGGTTCAGGTTTGAAGTTCTTCAATTATAGGAGCAACTTCAAAAAAACAACTGCTTTAGTTAGAATTCCGGAACCTCATTGGTTGCTCCTGTTTATTTTATTACCATTATTAAACGTTTGCCGTGCAGCTCAGAGGGTCATCGCTTAAATTTTTTGAGCACAACTCAATTCATTTATTGTGCTGCTCCCGTCATATCCGCACGAATGGAAAGTTTACGTTATCGTTGGTGTGGACTGTAAATGCTAAATTAAACTTATTTAGTGAGATAATACCTTTGTGCTGCGGAGGCGTCGAATTTTAAGGAGAAAAAGAGGGAGGAGAAAGGAACCAGGCTGTATGAAGGTAGGACGGAAGAGGTGAATGAGAAGAAAGGAGGCCGTCACTCGATTTGGACACAAATGGATATTATTAGCAGTAACTAATACTAAACGCACGACTGTATGGGATGCTTGAGCTCACTCTGCGATTTTAAGGAAGAATGAGAAGCAGGCGGCGGCAAGGAAAGAGAGGGCGCGAAAGGACGCACGAAACGTCAAGCCTATGCATAATTCAAAGGCGCAACGACAGTTGGGTTCTTTGGAACTGTTCATAAATAAATGTTAATCAAAACCGCTTATGAGAAAACAAATGTTTGGTGATTTGATCACTATGATAACTATAGTTTTCGGCGAATTTGACATACCCTTATTTTGACGTCCTTTGGTGATCTGCAGGCTACGTATGAAACTAAAGCCGATTTTTTTTCAGTCATGTTCACAATGCACACACCATTAGCTTAAATTGTGTTTTTCGAATTCAAAAGCTCTTGAATCCTGCAGAAATGAAGACAACTCGAGATTATTTTCCAGTCTTATTACATTGCTAATGTTCCATCGTATTGATAGTTTATTGGACTACCACCAATTAGCTCCCAGACCAATTTCTCTGAGCCCATGTTGCTTTCAACGCTGCACGTTTTGTTACAGGAAAGATATGCGTTCACATAATGAGCCGTGAACTTCGAGAAGCCTACGACTTGGAATCTTTGTGGGGTGTTGGAGCAAAGTACGATCTCAAGCTTCATCAACAAGATGAGAAAGTCCTAGCGCTACTCAAACAACACACGTTCTCTTCATTTGGATCCTAACCTGTACTGAAAATGTCGAAGGGCGCCAAACTTTGAAGCTTTCATTGTACCCAAACTAGATATATGTAAATAAATGTTTCCATTCAAATCCCAAACGACCTGTTTTGGTGATTGGACTTTCGTATAATCAGTCCCCCACTAATTTTTCTCAATCCAGGGAACAAATAGGGTCATAAGGTCCACTCTGCATGTACGGCCACATTAAATACATGGTACGAAGCATCACACGACTCTCCACCATCCCTCTATATTTAATGATACGATATACATACAGGAGCGGCTGTACAAACTTATTGCGATGGAAACTTTATAGAGAAATATCTGGTGCGTTGCAACACACAACTTTCTTTAGCTCTACGTCAATTCACTTTGTACATGGCTAATTCTATTTAATCGATTCATTTATCACTCAGTTCCTTTGAACTTGGTCAAACACGTCACAGCAGCAGGAAGCTGTAGCGCCTACAGTTATGGAATTTATTGTGCTGCTGGTACTCATTGCAGGACCATTATTGAGCAATCGGTACACAGAGAATTAATGGGGCTGTAAAAATTAATTTTTTGAAGAGGATAGTAATTACTTTTGCAGAGTTGGGTAAAAACTTGGAGAACTGGTAGTAAGCGAAATGGCGGTAGTTGAAATTCAGAAATTTCTGGAGTGACCCCTATGTATCTTAGAGCGTTTTTAAACACTCACGCTGTAGGTATTGGAATGGTCTACAATACCAATTTTCTTTAACTTTCTACTAACATCCCAGCGGAGTTTATAAGGAAAAAACTGCGCTAAAAACACTTTTCGTCGAAAATTTGATTATTTATTGTGCTGCTCTCGTCATTTTCCCACGAACGGGAATTTTATGGTATAGTTGCCATATTGGGAGCTACTAATATAAAAAAGTTAATCAAAATCGTTAGAGCCGTTTTTGAGAAAAAAAATAGTTGGTGTTTTGATCACTATCATAACTATAGTTAACTTTCGGTAGATTTTGCCCATACCCTTATTTTTGCGTCCCATGGTAACCTGTAGGCTAGACATCAAGTTTCAGCTGATTTGGTACGATTGTTTTCTCTAAAAACCGCGCTAAAGTCGATTTCGTCGAAAGTTTTGGTAATTTATTGTGCTGCTCTCGTCATTTTTCCACAAATGCGAATTTTATGGTATAGTACTCATATTGGGAGCTATCAATATAAAAACTTTAATCAAAATCGATAGAGCCGTTTTTGAGAAGAAAAAAAAATTGGTGTTTTGATCACTATGATAACTATAGTTAAATTCCGGTGGATTTTGTTCATACCCTTATTTTGGCGTTCCATGGTAACCTGCGGGCTGGATATCAAGTTTGAGTGGATTTGGTACGGTGGTTCTCTCTAAAAATCGTTCACAGACACACATACACAGACCATTTTCCCAAATAGTGTTTTTCGGACTCAGGGGGGTCTGAAACGTAAAGATCTGAAGAGAACTCAAATTTTTTTTTTCAGCCGATTACATAGCTTTCCTTTCTACTTCGTAGAGCCAAGGAAAGTAAAAAAAGGTAGGTATCAGTTACTTGGGACTATGATACACGTGCGCAGTGGTTCGTCAATGCCAAACTAGACACGACAACATAATAAGACGTTTTTCTTATTAGATAGTAAAAAACCTACATAAGAAACGCATACTAAAGAGCACTTACTGATGTGGCCCACTGTGATATTGTCAACCACAGAATCTCTATTGTCATCTAGAATATATCTCGAAAGGAACACAATATCAGGGCCGCATGGCTGGCTGTTACCTGGTACAAAGGGTCGTCTAGGTAATAAAGAAAAACTCAATGAGATCTGGTCCACTAGAAAATATATTAGAAAATAGCGAGGAAGAAAGACACTAAAAAGAAGTCAGTACAGGAGAAAAGGAGCGGCTTTTCAATACAACTGAAATAAAAACTCCACATACACGCGGGACACGTTAAGTTCGATACTGAAATGAAAATCAAGTGTAGAGAGCGTAGAGCGGTTGAGGCAGTGAACCATTTTGTGAGAGGGGCTCAATCGTATCCTCTCAAGTATTTTCAGACATAGAGAAAGAACACGTAGTATATAGAGTAGTCACAATCCACAATGAGGCCCTCACGACGCTGCACGAATGTTTAATGATTGTACAGCAAAGGACAGTGGCAGGAGTTTGGGGGAGGGGGGATGAATCATTAATATAATGAAGTAACGTAAATGTATTAATAAACTAAAAAGGGTCGTCGAGAGGAAAAGGGGTTTATTTCTAAACTTGACAATAACATTACGGGCACTGGAATGAGAACGATCCTGGGAAGTTTCCAGGGAAACTGCCTGGGAAGAAGCGAGCGCCATCGTCAGAGAAAAATGCTTGAAACATGAAGTTTTCTGGGCTTTCGGGAGAGCCTGTAAAAGAAGACATAACCTAATAACAACTTGCTCAGTTAATTGAATTTCTACAGACTACTCAAGGTATTAGTTGAGTTTTTCATAGGCACAACTGTCAATGGCCTCCCCAACACTGTCTCCGGAGCAGCTTTGGCAGTGACTTCTCAAAGTGTGCCATCTTGTCACTGTTGACTCGTCATAAGAAAATTGCAACCACTCGCAGTTTGACTAGAAAACACCACTAGGTAACAGAGCACATGGCGGGTTTTTTTTTAAATGAACGATTGTAGATTCACAGCACAGTCATTATTAAAAACGTTAAAGAAAAAGTACGCACCAATAAGATCTTCAAGGCTCTGCCCATTGTCGTACTTTGCTCTCTTCTGGGGGTCAGAAAGGACGCCGTAAGCTTCTCCAACTTCTTTAAACTTCTTTTCTTGCTCCTTCTTCTCACCATCGGAGGCGTTTGCGTGTCGATCTGGGAATGAAGCGTTTGGAAGCAATACATCAGATTTACTGATCTACATGTTCACATTGTGACGCTCATGAGTAGGATTACAAGAACTTTTGTACAATGAAGTCAAGCAGCGAGGGAACCTTTGGATTTCTCCACCTACCCTCTGAACAAAAAAATTGGGATCGTATGCAACACATTGAGGATGCGTTATGTACTAATGTGCAACACAGAAAGATGGAGTCTTAGGCACCTTGGTAAAATGAGAAGAATAGAAACCAGATTAATGCTAACGAAATGCACTCAGGGCTAATTGTTGAGGGTGGGATAGGATTTGTGTTAAAATGTTCAAGTTACTGGTTAGTTTATCCAAATTTTGGAAATACTCCAGAGAGATTTCCTCAAAGTTGCCACGAACAAACGGTTAAAACTATTAGTAGGGGAGAAGGTTAAACAAAATTCAACTGGTAGCTCAGGTCAGAGACATCATAGTGTCAGGTTTGGTTGAGTCTGAACTGGGCTGAATGATCAGGAATTGTATAAGTTTTTTGTTGGGACGTAGGAAGAAGGGTCTATTTTTAGAACCATTTAGCAACAGGTTGGTCCTCACGCCTCTCTGTGATGGCACTTCTTCCTTGTCCTCTTCCTCCTCACGACAATCTTGCAGTGTGAAGCCATACTGCCCAGTAGTTAGGGAGGTTCAGGCTTTGGGTGGTCTGTCCTCCATGTCTTCATTATTCATCTCTGCAAGGTACTCCTCTTCTGGATGAGCCAGGCGACCCAGCTGTCTTTGAAAAAGTGGGTTCCCTGGTTATGGTCCTACTCAATGAAGAGCAGCAAATTGGCCACTTTCTCCTGCTGAAACTGCTGGAGAAGATTCTGCGTCGATGTGCTCCGGTGGAGGTTGCCCTGGAGGATGCGAAACATCAGCAGCCACAGCGACTATCCTTCCCTAGGAACCCCCAACAAACAACCAGGCAGATGAGCCACCTCACCCCCCTCTGCTCAGAATGGAGCATGCACCTTGTGGTTCCTATAAATTACCTCTTCTTGTGCCTTCGTTCCACGCAACAATAGCTGAGAAGGGCGTGTTCAGCTTCCTTGCAGTTAGCTGCCTGATGCCCATAGTCTAGACAGTGGATGCATCTCAGCACATCTGCCCTAGGGTGGACCCTACAGCTGACTCATCCTATTCTTACCCTGCCCTTCCCCAAGATGACAGCAAGCAGCCTTGGCTTCCATCTTAACAATGGTTCTTCGTTGCTCCCTCAAGAACACCTCATTTTTATATTGGAGACTGGGCATAGTAGGGAAACATTTTTATAGAAGCAGAACTAGAGCGAGTAAGTGTGTGCGTAATGTCAAAGACAAAGAGAAGAATAATTCCTATGACTGCAGGATCCTAATCCTTTTATGAGGGCAATGCGACCCATTAAACACAGAATAGCTCAACCTAAAAACCGTTCCATCATTCATATTTTCTCAGATACTACATGAGAGGTTGATGAGAGCCAGTTTCTAACGGTCAAACACACTCATGCATCACACAGATACGACGATTTCCGAAGAAGCTGGAGAAACCTATAAAGAGTTCATTGATGTCGTGGGCATTCACTTTTCTGCCGTTTTATGATTGTGTGATTCGGACGAGATCGCGCCTAATCTCCAGCAACCATAGAGATAAAGACAGTCGTGTCAACCACAACACTCACATTTGTGTCACAGACCTAGGAAACCACCCCACATGATCAAGGCCTTGAAGAAGCACAGTAAGCGCTCTAGCCTAAGTATGAGCTGAATTTGGTGCTAATCATTTGGGCTATTCAATAAATAAATTCTAAATTCAATAGAAGCTAATAAATTGTAAGTTACTCACCAGGGTGGTGAACTAGTGCCCTTTTCCGATAAGCCTTTTTGATGTCTTCCGTGGAAGCGTTTTTGTCCACTCCCAAAATTTTGTAATAGTCCTTACGCTGAGACTTTTTCAACTCCAATTTGGCATCACTCAGCAACTTTCGAACCTCTGAAACGAGATTAATAAAATTACAAGGCAGATCAGAAAGAAGCGAACGATTTTCACAGCAGGAAAAAAGACCTGTTTTCGCAGGCACGAAATTCGACCCTACAATCTACAATCTAACTTTATCCCTGTGGTAGAGGAAATGTGTTTTTAATACTTGTCAGTCATCAAGTGATTTGTAGAGCAACAAAGTAATGAAAGGATGAGATGTAGGAAGTTTCAGTCTTGCAGGAGTGTCACTGATTAAAATATCTGGTGCGTACACAACTTTCCGCCACCCCTTTAAGTTCGAACACCACCTACATAGGCGGGCGCTATATCTTCGTTCAACGCATTTTTACAGGAACATTTATGGAGAACAAAATGTAGGGACTAGTTAGCTGAGAGTACCGCGAAAGTTTGATCGAAATCGTTAGAGCCGTTTTTGAGAAAATTGGAATACCAATAAATTAATATTCGACAAATCTCCTTTTCTGAGTTAACATGGCTTATATCTCCGTTCAACATATATATACAGAAATAATTATAGAGAACGAAATGTTCGTATGGGTGACTAAAAGACACCCCATTAAGATTTATCACATCTGGTGAAAAAGTTACCCTGGAATTTACGGAAATGTTAGAAAAAACGTTATTTTCGACACATTTTGATTTTTATCTCTGTTCAATGGACCGTCACAGGAACCGTTATTGAGAACAACATGTAGGTATTAACTATTTGGATACATCTTGAAAGTTTGGTGATCATCGTTGAAGCCGTTTTGCCAAAAAGCGTAAAAAATCTATTTTTGCTTCATTGGCCTATATCTCCGTTCACCGTATTTTCATGGAGATATGTATGGAGAAGAAAAGTTGATTAGTAGAAGATAATTTGAAAGTTTAATCAAAATCGTTAGAGCCGTTTTCGAGAAAAATGCGAAAAACCCTAGTTTTTGGTACATTTTCGTCCCCCCACCCCCTTCCCATCGGCCGAAATCGTCCATAACCTTATTTTGGTGTCTACAAAAAATAACGAACAAAACAAAAAAAGAACCAGCTCAATCGGCTCAGCCGTTCTCCCGCAAATCGAACAACAGGACCACGCGCCGAAATTAGGTTTTTTAGACTAAGTAGGGTCTGAAACGTAAAGATCTGAAGAAAACCCAAATTTTTTTTTTGGGCCGATTACTATACTTTCCTTCCCTTCGGGTAGCGGAAAGTAAAAAAAACAGGTCGAGCTGAGAGAAAGATCCTTAAGGATCTTCCTAAAGAGGCAATAGTTTTAAAAATCAACGCACAAATTAACTCTTCAGCTACTGGGCTCAAGCAAACTGAACTATCTCCGCTCGAGGCGCTTGAATTTATAATCACGGGGGATGGGGGAGAATTTCTCGCTCAGCTCAGGGAGATTTCACTCAGAGCTGTTTGCTTGTCCTTTGACTTTATTTCTACCACAAGTTGTTCAATTACTTGACTATATCCGCACAGTTTCAATAGTCAAGATCTCCTTAGATCGACAATAGTTTCAAAGCAATGCAGCACAAAACTAGTAGGAAAGCTACCAGCAGAATTTTTACTTCCCTAATTCCTACAGCGAAGGAAGAAACGTTCTGCAATTGGCTGAAAATTTGTTTGTTTAGTTTTCTTCAGATCTTAACGGTTTCAGGGCTTCTGTGAACGATAAACGCTTGAGAAAATGGTGAAAGGCGATTCAATTTGATACGTAGCCAACAGGTGGGACGCCAAAAGAAGGTTACGAACGAATTACTGATATAACCCTCGCCGACGGTTTAGGTACAGTCATCAAATAAGGAAACAGACCTGAGGTTATGAACGAATTATAGTTATGATACTGATAAAAACACCAAATATTTTTCTTAACAAAACCGACGCAAACAGATTTAAATGACACAACAATTAAATATTTTCACTCGCGGGAAAATGAAGAGAGCAGCGCAATAAATCAAAACATTTGACGTAAAGCTATTTTAGTACAGCGTTTTCATTATAAATCTCGCTCGTGACACTAGGGTTTTAAAAAAAATCAGAGCGGTAGTCCAATTAGCTGTCTATGTGCAATGCAAGTTAGATAACGCTTATTAGAAAATTAATACAAACCACAGAAAATCAATCACATTTTTTAAACTGTTTTCACACTGTTTCCCCTGCACTTCCATAACTGTGAACACGAACCTTCCTAGAAAAAGCACTGCTGTCCCTATAATTACTTATACTTTCGATTTTCAATTAAGGCGGTGACATGAGTGCACTAGTGGGAAAACCCAATTCCGACACGTTAAGCACCGACGGTTTCTCGCTATAAAACGTTGTGTTAAGTTCCAACAGGCTCACTTAAACTGAACTATTGAATTAGTTGCTTGAGCAGTATGGACAGCAAAGTAGGATGCATGAAAATAGCAACCAATTCCACTCATGACGTGAAAGGGAGGAGGGAGGGGCCGCATAGGAGATTCGTTACTACAGGAAGGGGAGGGAGGGGGGGAGAAGAAAAAAGAAAATGAATCCTTAGTACCTCTACTTTTGTCCATTTTCGCAGCTTTTTCATAATCTCGGACGGCTTCTTCGTACTGAGCCAAATCCATGTAGCTTTTGGCTCTTCTTAAGAGGGCTTTGAGGTAAGTGGGGTCTAACTTGAGGGCGGAAGAGCAGTCATTGATGCTTTCTTCGACTTTGTTGAGCTATGAACACACAAACACATGCTTATCTTATTGATTATTAATCGTTAATGAATATACAGCAACAACACTTTAATTATAGCAATTTTTTACGGCAAACGTTCCAGCACAAACAACAGTAGTAAAACACGGAGATTGATCAGTAAATGAGCTAGTGATAAAAAGGTTCTCAGAAGGTCAATTAATGAATAGGCCCTCGACATTTTCATGAATAGAACCAGCCTACTCGGTTTAGCCGTTTTCCCGCAAATGATTTTTTCCGATTCAGTAGCCCTCAAAACCTAAGAAGAAAGCTCTTCAGATGTTTTTATACGGTAGCAATAATTTTCTTATTTTAAGGGCAGCGAAAAGTAAAAACGCGTTGCTGTTATTAGATTTGCTTAGTGAGCGATATATAAATTAAACAAATAAATATTGTTTGCGACTAAGGCCTCACCACAGATCATGATTTGTGATGTAGCCCATTTAAGTCAAAACTCGATCAAATACATCGTACCCACAGTCTTCGGCACAAGACGAAAATTGGCGAAAGGAGGTCGGGAGTTGGATGAACCACACAGTCTCGAAGTGGGAAAACCCCTGAAGACTGTGTTTGCACTGAACAGAAATCCCATGGTATTTCTGGGTCCTCATAACACCCTCATATTCTACGATAGTGCGGACTTTTTCTATTGTCCAGAAAGTTTCCGTATAACTCCTCTTTCCCCTCATTCTAACTGCCACCTGTGCCTCTCGACTTTCACTTCCTTATGATTATCAACCTAACCAGTCTTTCGTGTACCTTTCACGACTAATTTTTTCACACATCAGTAATTTCTATTTTCCTCTTGTACCAAAATTACACAGACAACGCTTTCAACAAAAAACAAAAAATCTGGATACTTCTAACACAACTCAGCAACGTTTGAATTATTCAATTCAGTGGGGCTCTTACATTTGTCACTATGGAATGAACAGAAATAGACAACACCTAACACTACCTTAGAAAGAACAGTTGCTCTGTTGAAATAAATTTTGGCATTAGTCGATGAGTTTTTCGCATCAATCTCCAAGGCTTCCGAATAAAGTTTGTAGGCCTCTTGATACCTCTCTGCCTTGTAAGCTTCATTTCCCTCGTCTTTCTTCTGCCTCAAAGCTTTGGCTTTCTGCAAATGACAAAACGAATCACAATTATTACAACAGTCAATTGTCTTGATTTAAGGTCACTGTTAATAAGAACGCAAAAAACCTCGAACCTTGTAAATCTCCAGAGCTTTCGGGTGATCAGGAGCAAGCTTGAGAACATGCTGTAGTAGAGAGAAGGCGCGATCCATAGCATCTTGGTAGTACAAACACATGCCTCGAACCAATATGGCGTCAGCATTTTGTTTATCGAATGCCAATACTTCATTGGCCAAAACCTCGGCATCTTGGTAATTTCCCAAACGAGCCAAACATTCCGCTTTGAGGACTTTGTAGCGAGAGCAAGATGTAGCGATGTCAAGTGCTCGATCCATGCAGAACACTACCTAAGAACAACATTACATTGAATGAAGAGATGTACCACAATTTTTTTTGCTAGCAGTTAAATCTTGGCAAGATTCTGAACAGCGAATTTTGAACTTGAACCGGCATTATTTATGCCTGAGATTTGACTTTCAAAACCTCTTGAGCTGCCCCCCCCCCCCCCAACATGAAGAGTATAAAGTACTATACATTTCTGTAAAGTATCATAAAACACTATCATCCCCTTCATATTTTTGTATGGTACGCCAAAATATCTGTGAAGGACAGTGAGGAGCTGCCGTGGATAGGCTCAGTTGCAGTGTGAGCACACAGAGGTCTGGTAAACCAGGAAGAGCTACACACGGATCAGTCTTAGAACCCGTGGCGTCAAAACAAAATCCCAAATTTCTCACAAGTGACTCAAACGATTCGGATTCTATTTTTTGTAAGGAAACATTCAAATGAGGAGAATGTACCATACAATTCTCATCCGTGAGACAATGACGAGAGCAGCACAATAAGTTATCAGACATATCAGCGAAAATCGATTGAAGAGCAGATTTTTCTTTTCACATCTTGTTCATATGATACGAGTGTTCTAAAAATAATCTGGTTGATAGTAAAAGAAGCTGACTACACACTATACTTTAACGAAGCCTATAAAACAGGTAGGGGACGTCCGTTTGGAATTCAAATTTTTGACTTCGCCCAACATTTCCCAGTTTTCAGTATAATTCCAGAAATATATAACTGAACGTTCCAAACAAAAAAATCATCTTGTTCGTTTATGCACTGGGCTCTCGCTGTCCATAATACATAAGTAGAGGCAAGACAATTTTTCGACCTACGAGTTCTCAATCAATTCATTAATTATTCTATCAATAAAAATACGCAATTAACGAAGACCGCAATAACAAGAAATATTTCATCGCCTACCATTCGATAATCTCCAGTACTGTACGCCTTGCTTCCTCTTTCTTCGCAGTTCTTGAGATCAGCAAAATTTTTCAACTCTGCTTGCAGGACAGATCCGAACGGTTCCAACTCTTTAGCTTTTTCAAGAGCATTTTCAGCTCCTTTGAAGTCCCCTTGTGCTATGCAGCATTTAGCTATGCGAAGCCATCCCTGCAAAATCCCAAGCGATAGATAAGTGTCGTGATAGCAAAGAAATTAGTCGCTCTCAGTTAATTTACTGCTTTCTCTCGAAACAGACAAAATAACAGCAAAAATGCCCAGTTATTTTAATGGCAAACCACTCTGAAGTTATGTTTTTCAAAGCTCACTTTAAATCCTATACACCGTAAATAAGACGTTGGTATACAAGAATAAAATACAGAGAGATCAAAAAAGTGAGGAAGATCCCCAGGCTGCCAGACATCAATATTAGGGAGAGAAATTGGAATGAGAGATAGAGGGGTAAGAGAAACTTCTACATTCAGAGCAATATGTAGTTATCGATATGAAGAATGGCTACGCCCATGAAATGTTTAGCTTATTATAAGTAGTATGAACACGTCGGAGTTAAGACTATATTCTTAAGATCACTCACTATATAAACAGTGTAAGAATTTGGTACCTAACGACAATTCTATTTCTCACATTTGCACACTAGGAATGTTCCTTCTGAGACATCACAAATTCATGTTTATTTCGCTGATGGTTTGAAGTGTGTGGCAGTAATAATATACTGTGATCTATTACTAACTGGGCTACGTTATTTTGTCTCTAAAATTGTATATATGCTGCGTGGTAAGGTCTGACTTAACAACATTTATGAGGTTGTTGCTACAAATAACGTGCCGTGCCTTTAAAGAAAAGAGAAATGGTAGGTAGGTAAGTCACTGGCTCTTCATCCCCCCGCTCGCCACAGACCAATTCACACTACATGTTGAAGAGCAATGCATTACGTGTTTCGTCTTGTTTTAAACGACACCAACACTCGGAATAATCGTTCGTCCATGGGAGGAGGGTTGTTTTATAGTGATTTCACTTAGGTTTGTACGTTACAGTTGGTTCTGCGAGTTGGCTACCCTATTGAGAACGAACCTGGTTGGCTTGATTAGGCTCTAATGTTCGAATCTCTATTCGCTGTCTTCATTTACTAGCAATTCTAATGTCCATTCTCATACAGAACAGTTAGTTTATTATTCTCATGAGCAGCTTGAGTATTACTGCTCCGAAACCCATCCCATTCGATTCAGCATCGAAAAATATCAGTAAACCAATCGAACCATGGCCTGACTACAATGAAACGACGAGAACTAAATATTCCAGTCGCCCGTAAGCGCCTGTAGGCAATTGGCTTGACGTTACGAGTCGAGCAGGCGGGCGGGTTTGATGAGACTGGAGGGAGGGAGTACAAACGACGAAACGTTTACTTCTGCTGTAGTTCCCACGAGTTCTTTCAATTAGTAGACTTATGATAGAAATATAATTACTGTAATTTCACTTACGCAGTTTCACACGTCTGATACTCATTCCATTCGACCCAGGATGTAAAAATACCTTGAAAACGATACCAAACGGCGTATTTGCGATTAAACTGCGTTTTGTGAATTTTGTGAACCATTTCTTGTCTGTAACAACCATGGGCTTCGTCCGATTGGATTGCCGAGATGGCGCGCACAACTAGATACCAAATGGGATTTTTGTGCGCAAGAACGGATTTTTTAGACCACGTTAAAGACTCAAAATGGCCCGGGCAGCGGACGGACATTCTAGATTTGGAATTCCCATATCTTGAAACGTGAAATATCAACTTTGGGGGGGGGTTGTAAGAAATGTTTCCTGACCAAAAACATAGGGTTATTATTCATTCTGAACCATTCATAAACCAAATGGAGTTTAAGAAAGATTAATTGAGTCAATAAATTAGAGATAAAGCAAGGGGTAAGGCAAAGTTTAAGCAAGGCTGGTCAGGATCGACTATTTTTTTTTTTTTTTGAAACGGTGGATGCAGGCAATACCCTCACTGCAGCCACAAATGGGCCTATTGTAAGGGCGTCCATGATACTTGGATCATGGCCCACCTGCACCACCCCCAGGCCCCACGGCACTGGTCTCACTTGGTGTGACGCCACCTATACGCCCCCACCACCCCCGCACAAAGCGGAGGATATCCGCAAGTTCTGCATTTGCCACCTCTTCGGGCTGAAGAAAGGGCCTCCCAAACACAGAACGGCGCGATGCCGCAAGTCCATCACATACGCACAGCACGTGCTCTGCCGTCTCTAGCCCTACCTCGCAGAACCTGCATACCTGTACCTCGCACTTGCCAATATTTGCAAGGTGGTACCTCAGCGGACAGTGACCTGTGAACAGGCCACATATGATCCTCATATCCTTCCTCCCCAGTGCAAGCACCTCCTTGGACCTCCCTCTGGAGAGCCGGATGAAGAGTTTTGACTGTCTAAGGCCGGGCAGCCCCTGCCAATGAGCAGCCCTGCACCGGTCCTCCCATTTGCCAACCTCTCTACGTAGAAGGCTCCTGGTAGTCCCAACAAAGGGCTCAGGGCCAATAGGGATCTGCTCTGATCCCTTCTTAGCCAACCTATCAGCCCGTTCGTTTCCCTCTATACCCTGATGCCCTGGCACCCAACACAGTGTTACACTGTTGTCCTCGGCCAGGGCCTTCAGTCCAGTCAGACACTCCCACACCTGCCGCGATGTATGACAGTATGAGGCTAAGGCCTTGAGAGTGGCCTGACTGTCCACCATGATGTAGATTCTCTGCCGCTTCAGTCTCCCCTGCAGCAGCCACTGCACACAGACTGTCACCGCAGCCACCTCTGCCTGGAACACCGTGGCCAGCGACCCCAATGGCATCGCTGCTCTGATCCTCGGCCCAAAGATGCCTGCCCCTGCAAGGCCACCCCGCACCGAGCCATCAGTGTAGTATACCAGGGCCCCAGCTTCGAAAGCGGGAGCTCCCCCTACCCACCTGGATCGCTCATGAATGAGTATCCGAAAGGGGAGCGCGAAGTTGAACCTCGCGGGCATAGAGTCTACCACATGCAGTTCAGGCCGCCCCACCTTCACCTTGTCAAGGATCAAGTGGCAGGAACTCCTCCTCCCCCGCTTGATCAGACCCAACTCCAACATACGCGCAGCCTGGAGGAATGCCATCCTTTTAACATGCATGTGGAGTGGGGCTAAATCTAGCATGACCTCCAGTGCAGCCGTAGGGCATGTTGTCATACAGCCTGTAATGGCTAGACACACCCTACGCTGCAGTTTATTTAGCTGCAACTGCACTGTTTTGTTTTCCACCCTAGTCCACCAGACCAGGGCTCCATAGGTGACTACAGGCCTAACAACCGCAGTGTACAACCACCGGATCATCCCAGGCCTCAGCCCCCATGTCTTCCCCACCATTCTTTGAGCTGCCCACATCGCCACCGACGCCCGCTGTAAGGCTTTTTTCACGTGTGTGGCCCAAGAGAGCTTACCATCAAGAAAGACTCCCAAGTACTTGATCTCATGCTGGATCTTCACCACCTTGCCACCCAGCCTGAGTTCCCGCAGCGTAAGGCTGCGCCTTCTGGTGAATGGGATCAGGCTCGTTTTGTCCGGATTGACAAACAGTCCTTGCCCATTGCACCATGTCTGTAGGGTATTCAGTGCATGCTGCATGCATTCACTGATTACACTCGCGAATTTACCCCTGACTATAATTACCAGGTCATCCGCGTATCCTATTACCTTGTAGCCCTCCTCCTCCAGCAGCTCGAGAAGGGTATCAGCTACCAGTAACCAGAGGAGAGGAGAGCACCCCCTGTGGGCATACCCTGGTGGGCACCACAGAGTGTCTCCCCCCCCAACTCCGAGAAGACCACCCTGCTACTCAGCATCTCGTTGGTCCAAGAGATTAGGTAAGGATCTACTCCCTTCCTACCAGCCGCAGCCATAATTGAGGCATACGACGTATTGTCGAAAGCCCCCCCAATATCCAGAAAGCAGCACAGCGCAATCTCTCCGGATCTCAGAGTATCCTCCAGCACTGTTGCCAGTTCGTTCAGAGCAGTCTCAGTGGATCTCCCCCTCTGATAGGCATGCTGGGAACTCCGAATGGGGTTCTGAGTAAGATAGTACTCCTTTATTGATAGGCACACTATCTTCTCCATTGTTTTCAACACGAAGGACATGAGACTGATGGGGCGGTAGCCCTTAGCCAGGGCCGAGGAGCCACCCGGCTTTGGTATAAAGACCACCTTCACCTTCCTCCACATAGTGGGTATGTACCCAAGGACATAGCTCGCCCTGAAAAGCCTCACCAGTATCGGACCCAGAGCCTCCCTACCATGCTGCAACATGGCTGGGAAGATCCCATCCGTACCTGGCGCCTTGTAAGGTTTAAATGAACCAATAGCCCATTTAACCTTATTAAGTGTGAACATTTCTCTGGAGGCTGCAGCTAGCAGTGGGTTTCTTGATTGCCCATGACAGGTACCCCCATCAGTGCTCAGCTGATGGTGGTGGCTATCTCCCCACTGCAGGCTTTGAGACCCTGGGAAGTGAGCTGCCAGTAGCTCCTCCAAGGTCTCCTTGCTGCCCCTTGTGTATGTTCCCCCTGCCTTTAGGAGAAAACCGATTTGCGGTCTCTCTTCTCTAGAGAGGATCTTCTGTACCTTGGACATGGTAGACAAGTCTTTCATGCCCCCACAGAAGTCTCTCCAGGATTTCCTTTTAGCCTGTCTAAGGGCTTTATTGTACGCTGTGAGGGAACCTCTATATGCGTCCCACTCACTCTTCTTTTTTGCTCTGTTAAAGAGCCTCCTCGTTTCTTTCCGAAGCCTTTCCAGTTCCTTGTTCCACCAAGGAACCTCCCTATTGGATCTTCGGGTTTTCAACTCGCAGCTTTCTTCATACGCCTCTACCATAGCTGCGCAGATCTCCCCTGTCGCCCTTTCTACACCTTCAACAGTTTGCATTTCACAGCTGTAGCTCTCCAAACTGGAGGCCAACACACTGGTGTACAGAACCCAATCCGTGTTCTTGGGGTTCCGATATGTCTCTGTCACACTATTAGGGAACCGCAGCCTAAATCTCACCATCCGGTGGTCAGACATTGAAGTTTCCCCAGAGACATGCCAATCTGTTATTCTACTGGCATAGAAGGTACTTGAGACCGTAATGTCCAGCACCTCCCTCCGCCTGCGTGTAACAAAAGTTGGCGTGCTCCCCCTATTAACCACCATCATTTCATTGCACAGTAAGTAGTCAAGAAGGGACTCACCTCTTTCATTTGTGTCTGTGCTGCCCCATGCCATGTTATGTGCATTGGCGTCGCACCCGACAATCAACTGAAGGTCTTCCCTTCTGCAGTAATGGATCAGCTGCTGCATCATCAGCGGGGGGACCTCAGCGTCATCGCCTGGGAAGTAGGCTGACGCCACCACTGTCCTCGCCCGGAATCCATTACTGTCTTGAGCTTCCAGCATTACCGCCACCAAATCCCTGTGGCAGAACTCGGGAATTTTTAGAATATGCAAGTTGTGTCTTACCAAAACAGCCGCCCTAGGACGACCTTCTGTGCCACAGTAGACCAACTTACCTGTACTAGCAGGTATCCCTTTTACGTCCCTGCTGTCCGCCCAAGGCTCCTGCAGTAGAGCCACATCACAGCTCCCCCAGACAAAGCTCCTGCACATCACTGCCATAGCTGCTTTGGCCGTGTGCAGGTTGATCTGGAGGAAGCCCACATGCTGCGCAATCATCGTCGCCCACGCCGACCCCCAAACCCCCGTGGGACCTTACGTCCCTGCGGAGCGCCCGGGGGGCGAGCAGGCGCGACTTGCCTGCAGCCTCTCTGCAGTTTGGGCCGGAAGGACCTTGTCGTCCTTCCTGCCCTCCCTGCCAAATCTGGACCCGCCAGCCCCCCCACCCCACCCGCAGCAACTGCCGAAGCCGTCACCACAGGAGGGGGAGGAGGGGCCACCAGGACCCCAGCACCGCTGTTTCCAGGAGCCGCCACTATTCCCGCCCGAGGTGCCCGAGGCGGGGCCCCCAGCCAGGACCGAGCAGCGGGACCCTAGGTCACCACTGCCCGCAGCCCCACCCCCCGACACCCCCGCAGCGGCAGCGCTCCCTCTTCCCCTTCCACCATCTCCAGGGGCATCCAAGGAAGGGACACTCGAGGTAGGTACCTCTCCAGAGCCCTGCTTCCTTACTCTGATGCTGCCTTGCCTCAGCTTTATGGAGACTGCTGGCTCAGCCTCCAAAGCCTGGGCAGATTGCGCATCTATCAGCAGGCCCAGAAGCACCGCTGATTTCTTGTGGACCTGAGAGAGCACTGTCCAGAACTGTGTGCAGAGTCTCCTATTTTGCTTCGCCAGAAAGCCCAGGATCCTCGCATCCGGCTCATCCTCACACCCCGGCAGGTACGCCACGGCTCTTCTTGGTCTCGGAAGGTCCTTACCCTCACAGACCTTCAGCCTCGCACCCTCCCAGGGCTGTGCGGTGGCAAAATGCTCTCTCAGCCATGCTGCCGTGCCCTCATCCTTACAGGTCACCGCGTACCACCCCCTTCTACACATGGTACCAGTGAACCCTGGCTCCGGCCCCTCATCTTCGTCGAGAGCAAACACGGCCTCCACCATGCTCCTCTCCACGGCCTCCATCTGCTCCGCTGTGAGGAGCTCCGCCGGGTAGTCCTCATGGAACACCCCCAGCTTCACCCCTGACACAGCTGAGCTATATGAGACTGGTGGTCGCCTGCCAGGACCGCCCTTAGGCGCTCCCTGCTGCCCGGAGCCACCAGCCCCACCGAGGTGGGCTGCAGACGTGGTACCTACGTCCCCACGCTGCCCTTCACCACCTCTCACTCCCAAAGAGTGCCTCGCCTTCTTTCTGTCCTCGGGAGTGTCTCCAGTGGAAGGCCGCTCTCTTTTTTGGCCACCTTCCACCTCTTATGTCAGCCCTCCTCTCATGGCAAGAGCCCTGGCATCAGCCACGCTCTTACCCTCTGACAGGAGGGCTTTAAACCGGCGCCTCTGTGCGCCAGTAAACTTAACGTGGCGCCCTCGCTTGTGCCCAGAATGCGTGCCCGATGGCCCCGCATCCGACCCTTCAGTCAGCGGCTCCAAGCCTGTGTCCTGGTTCTCAGGAGCCCCCGAGGACCCCCCTGCCTGGGGAGGGCCCAGCACCAGCACCCCCCTATCGGGAGGCGCCCCGGCACCAGGCCCCACACCGGCAGCTGGGACCCCCAGAAGCCCCCCGCCCGCAGAATGTGACCTTACGTCTCCATCCGCTGCAGATGAACCTCCTTCTACAGCTGGGAGGTCACAGTACAAATCCATGACCTCCTCCTCCATCACTGAGGAGGGACTCAATAGCAGTCTCTCTTCCTCAGCTAGGGTAAGCTCCTGAATGTTCAAATTTATTTGATTTTCTTCATTCATGTTCCCACGAGTAGCTAGGGTAATACACAGTCGATCACGGCAGAGCCCCGCATGCCGTGACAAGGCTACTTACTGCAAGGAGGTCGCCTGGTATCCTTGAGGCTCCGTGTTTGACACAATGTCCCATGTGCCATCCACCCTTCGCCATGGGTCACTTTACAGCTTGGGTTGGGGGCGCAAAAAAAAGAAAAGGGGAAAAAAAAAGAAAAGAAAAAAAAAGTGGATGCGGGGAGGACGAGCAGGCGCCACCACTCGCCCCCCCCTCACCGCCTCCCAGAACGGGGGGGGGGGACAACCCAACATTGCTCCAATCTGTCGGCCCCACTCCAAAGGATATGGGCACTAACAGGCTAGACCTCGTGAAGGTTTGGAGATGTTTTTAAGCCTGGCTATGCTAAGTGCCATCCCCAAAGGTCTGGCATAAGCCATCGAGAAAATTCGGTGGCTCGCAAAATACCAGCTTACTTCTAGCCCCAGGATCGACTATACTATGCTAGTCCTTACATACAAGATCTTTTTTCGTGGCCTCAACATCGGTTATCAAAAGTTTCTTTTTTCTTCTTTTTTACTCCGACAGAATACAGAAACGAGCCCATTGCTGCGGCCACACATGGGCCTATTGTAACAATGTCCCTTATTTAATAGACGACGTCATACATACCAGCCCCTTTTTAGGAAACCGAGTATGCCTTATGCCACAGACTCTGCTGTGGTTTGGGGTTCGACGAACCCCTGGGAAAAATGTTCAAAGCGCCTGGCTGCTAAGACAGAGCATTGGATATGCTCTACCGTTTCGGCCCTCTCGCCGCACAATCTGCACTCAACTGCGTCTGATTTGCCCATCTTGTTGAGGTGATACCTAAGTGGGCAGTGCCCAGTGGGGACGCTATTGAGGAGCCTTAGATCCTGTCTGGTGAGGGAAAACATTGCCTTCACCCTTGAAAAGGAAAGCACAACTAGCCTTTCCCGCCTGTCTTAATCGTGGCTGGCTCTTAGCATTGGGCTATTTTTCAGCCTCTGAACTTATATATATCTGCCAGAAGGAACTGCACGTACTCGAACAATTAAAAGGTTGACAAGAATCTGTAACGTAACTACAAACAAAGTTTACCTTGACGAACTTGGGGTCAATTGTAACCGCCCTCGTGGCATCGGCCAAAGCCTTGGAGTACTGTCCTTGCATCAAATAGCACGCAGCTCGATTGCCATAGTAACTTGCATTCTCAGGGCAAAGCTCTGAAACAAAAGAAGAAAATAATCTAATGCCAAATAATATATAGCTGCTGAAACGATTAGGTCGAAAGGTGTAGAGCCTCGTCAGTTAATTATGAAGAGCAAAAGCCCTTCGAGCGAGACAAAGCACACCCTCGAGGTATGTATCTGCGCATGAATCCCCCCCCCTCCACCCAATGTATGTTGATCCTCTTACGAGGGGATTGCAACGTTGGAGAATCGTTGTACTCACCAATAGCCTCTGTGTAGAAAGGCAATGCTCTTCCGTACTGTTTTAATTTGAATTGCGTGTTGCCCAGTTCCTTCTTAGTCTCGGCAATTCTAGAAAACAAGGAAAATGAAGCGATTACAGATCGAACTCATTCAACTTCATTACAGTTGCACCAATAACAAATTAATTGGCGTCAGAACACTATATTTAATTCAGTATAATTATCAAGGGCAACTGACGTGCAGAGTTGGCCAAAGTGATCATGATATCATGTTTTGACTAAAACTCGTCAAAACCTTCACTATATTGTACATTGACTTTTCTGAGCCCACAAACCTAAACTGTTATGTAATCAGCCGAGAAAAAAGCTTGTGTTACTTTCACACATTTACTTTCAAAGGCGCCTGGAAAACACCAATTGAGAAAATTGTCAGTGGAGACAGAATGGCTAAACCAAATTAGGTCAAATTTGATATTTAGTCAGCAGATCAACATTAGAAATAGCCTGTCTCTTTGACACAATGCCCTTTCAGGTGTCACCCAACGAACAGCATCATTTGACGAACAACGTGAAGCAGTAACATAGGAACCAACGAAGCTAATTGAGCCAGTGGCATTATTTTGACGGTCACAGAGGGCACTAAACTCGTCAAAATATTAAACCTCCGTGTTTCGTTCACTGATGGTTATTGACTTGTCAGGAGCCAATTTTTTGAGGTGAAACTTCTATATAGACGTGTCTTAGGATTTTCGAGTCACGAAAATCCGTTACTGGTCACATGGTAGGGCAAGACGACGGCGAGAGCAGGTGTAGCAGCAACAGAGAGAGGGAAGGCTAGGGGCGGTGAAGAGAGGGCAACTGCGTAATGCGCAGCCGCGCACGGAGAGCAGGGATAGGAGGGACAGCTGAGCTGATGCTCTTGCGTGATATGTCCTCGCGGCGTGTGCTCAACTGTTATTTTCTTATTTCCGCTCTCCACGTGGCTGGGCATCGTTGCCTTCGCCTGTCGTTTTCGCTCTCCTTAACTTCTTAATTTGCTCATGTGCTCTTGCCCGGCGGCGTCAATAGAGCGCGCCGCGTTGTAGAGTAGACTATGGATGTTTTTCTCCCGAATTGAATTCTGTTTTCCTGTTTAATAAAATAAAATGTTTAAATAATATAAAAAATGCATTACAATTTACCTACCCTAACCAAAGCATAATTTGCAGTAAACCTGTGAATAAAGAAATGTGTGAGTCACACATGGTAGAAGTGAAACTTTAACGTGCAAAACCGAATCGCAACTGACAAGTGGAAAAACGAATCATAACCGACAAGTGCAAAAACGAATTGCAACGGACAAGTGGAAAAACGTATCACAACGGAAAAGTGGAAAAACGCATCGCAAAAACATTTTTACTCGAAGTTTTACGGGCAGGTTTTCAAATTCGACAAGTACATTAACAATCTGCCCGTAAAACTTCGAGTAAAAATGTTTTTGCGATGCGTTTTTCCACTTGTCCGTTGCGATTCGTTTTTGCACTTGTCTGTTGTGATTCGTTTTCCCATGTGTCGGTTGCGATTCGGTTTTGCACGTTAAAGTTTCACTTCTACCATGTGTAGCAAGCTTCAAGCTTCCTCCAAAAACCACTCAGTCGTACCTCACCTCAGGTCTAGGTTGGCACACTACAAACCTTGTTCTCTGGCAGTGGAAATTGGTCAATCTACTATTGAATATAAAACTACTTTTGGTGAAAACAGGGCATCATATTTAAGAAAAGGTAAATCAGTGGCCACCTTCATCAAGGTAAGTAACGCTTACTGGAAAAATAAAAGTATTGTCTCTTCGTAAATAAACTCTTCAAGAATAAAAAAAATAAAATGAGTGATCTGGATGAATGTATGAAAATAGTGTCAACGAAGGGTTCTCTGTTTGATCCGATCGGGCTGGGCAGTTAATGGCAAGAGTGGCTTCGAACAGCGGACTGACTGCTCATGCGCTCCCTTTCTTTGTCCACTGGAGTAAACAAGAACCCGGCGAAATATCACGGGCTCTGTGCACTTTGCCCATGACACACAGCACCAGGTTGCAGACTACATCACACCCTCATGTGGTTGTGACAAAACTACACTGAATGATTCACTCAAACCCTAATCCCCGATGGGAAATGGTTTAATGTTTCAATGGTGTTCAATCAATTCAATTTGGTTCAATTATTGATCTCCCCAATCAATCAAAACGTTGAGTGCAACTGGTTCCAAAGTCCTTGAAATGCCCACGCGAGACAAGAAGAGCCAGTATAAAACAAAACGAACAAAAAATATTAGGACCGGATAATTTCCTGGCATTTTAGGAAAGAATTGTTAAACTGAAGAAATCGTCAATGCAGAAACGGTGCCGCATCCTGGCTGAAGCTAAACTAGACCCGTCAGGCTGCGACCCGAGTCATATCGATCGATTCTTTCATTTCACAGAGACTTCAAGTGCAACTAAAGTCGACTTACTTGTCTTGGTTTACTTCGTCTCTGTCCTCCTCCAGATCGAGATCGATGTTCTCAATAGTTACGGCCATTCTTGACTCTGAAAACGCTCAACTCGGGGAAACTGCTTCTTCTCTCACAACTGAATGGGCAAAATTGGGAGGCGAGCAGATCCGATGGAGGAGCAGGTCGTCGATGATTAGGCAGCAACTGTGACCACAACTCCGTTTGCCCTTCGTGTTATTACGCACCTCTCTAATCAAGAGAATAAAGTAAGAACGTATGACACGGGATAATTAACAATGGAGCTGATAGGCCCCAAAAGAAGCTAAGAAAATAGGGAGACTGTGACAATCAGTGTCACCAACATCTCAAAACCACCTTTCATCTTGAACAACCGCCACGACGAAGTTTATTACAGCGCCTTCAACGGCTTAAAAGTCCAACTATTTGCAACGTTAGGGCGACGCAACACACAACTTTCATCCGCCTTAGACAATTAACGCTTTGACAACCAATTTAGACTTGTGTCGCTCATTTTGTACAAATAAGATATCATCACGTTCTGTCCAGAAACTTGTAGTACTTAGTTAGTCTTCTATTGAGTAGAAAACGTATAGGTAATATATAGTGCTGTCAACCCAATTTTTTTGAGGAATTCGGGATGGTTTTGAAACTATGAGGAAAATACGGCCAAAATATATGTTCAATGAGAAGAATGGATTTGGATTCTGGAATTACGTGAGTTTTTCTGAATTATTCAAGAATCGATATCTAAAACTATTTGCGTTCTTGCTACTGATGATGCCCTAACCATCGAAATCAATGTAACATTTAACTCAAATGTGGTTAGTGGAAATAGACAATCATCCTAGCTCCATTTTACTATTGCATCGTACTGTATTGGACTCCTAGGATCGTTGTGTGTGGGAACACTAGCGTCACATGGGCGCGATTTAAATGGAAAACACTACGATCGTCGATTTTATCTGAAATGTTGATGATTTAGTGTGATGGCTCTCGACACTTTACCATTCACGATAATTTTATCCTACTGCACAGTTGTTTGAACTATCCATCGAAAGAATTTAATCAAAATCGTTGAAGTCGTTTCTTTCGCATTCAACTTTCATATTGTGCCAACAATGGACATGGCCAAGAGTGTTCGGTAGTGGGTTCATTCAAGCGTATTTAACCCCCTGTCACTTCACTCATAGACATGAAAATGCGAGAACTCAAGCTGCAATTAAATGATGCCACTTTACGTATTTACCGTCATTCAAGCAGTTGAGAGATGAAAGAAAGTTTGAAAAGCACGAGTCGTATTAGGCTTCATGTGCTCTGAGATTCATACAGCTTTCATTTCATATTAACGATACGATGCCAACACAAAGCACGTTTGATTTCTATTAATGCAAAACTCAGCTGTGGACATAAAGCAATCTGAGATCATAAGTTAACGTACCTGTTAGGTGAGTCACTGAACAGGTACGTTAACTTTAGTAATTTGCCTACTGGCGGATACAACCCAATTGCTTTAATACAATCTGAGATCGTTCAGAAACACGAAACCACCGAGAGCTTGAAAATAACAAACATATCGTGGGCTGTACTTTCTGTACGAAGCTTCAGAAATCGAAGAACCTTTGCGCCAACGAAAACTTGGGTTTCGCTCTTGGAGTAAGCGGGTTCCACTTCAACGCGTCAGTAATTGAAAATGCGATTATTAACGTTATTCCATAATACTAGTAAATGCTTGTAAAGAAGTATTAAAAATCGCCGCTACTGCGCGTTAGTGTAGCCTAATTTATTTTTGTCTGTTTCTCGTTAGGTTGCAACACTGGTTGCTGTTCGCCAACGCACCTGCAAACTAGCCGTGCCCTCGATCGCGTCCTTCTTGCTGAACATTCGTCCGAGAACATCCTAAATCATCGTCTACAGCTAGGAGGTCCGCCTCCTCATACCTAACAGAACATGAGAGCAAAGGTGAGTTTTGTTCAATTTTATGTGTTTCAACCGTGGTTTTCCTTTATTATTTCTCGCATTGTGCGTTTTGTTTGGCGAATTTTTACCAACTCTTGTCGCGTGGTTACAGTGGAGGAAGAAGCGTATGCGGAGGTTGAAGAGGAAAAGGAGGAAGATGAGGGCGAGGTCTAAATAAACTTAAAATTTGAGGTGAGTAGAATATGAACACTTACCTAAAAACGCATATGTTAAAAAGAAATGTAATATAGTTTAGCGTGTGAGTCTAACCTGACATGCGCATGACCTCGTTCTTGAGTTGGTGGCCCCTCGTGTTTGCATGTCCATTTTGTTTTATATGATGTACGTCTAAATGTTGGCGAATTGAACGTTTTGGTAACGATATGGCTGGAGTACTTCGTGCACTAGATATGTTAACTACCATTCCCGAAATTTCTTCAACATCTAATTCCGTTTGCGTAACATCTAGTTGGAAGTACCCACATGAGCACCCGTGCTACATTTTTAGTGGCTCAGAGTAAAATAGTTACGGAAGTCAGGTTCTGTGAGGTCGTGGTACCCCGCGTGGCTACTTGTCCCTCGAAGATACCACGTGTTTCGCTGAGGTGATATAGCCTTTCCGAGAGCGATGCTCTTGAGATATTGTCTCTCTGAAACCTTTTAACGGGAGGAGGAATTCAGAGATTCACTGATGCCAGCATTTTGTGAAACTAGTTTGTGCTATGTTCGTGGCTGCAACCTAGATCGTTCCGTATTTCGCATTTGAAATTAGTTCATATTGCAAGAGTACAGCATGAGTAATGAAGTGGAGTGGAATATTCAGATATGTAGTGCGTGTTTTGAGTTGGTTTTGCTGCTTCTGAGCGGAGTTTGCTGAAAGCGTGTTTTAAGCGTTGGTCTAATGGACGAGTGACTGGTCAAGCCACGTTGGTATTTTCGGTGACACTCCGACGCGAATGAAGAGTTGAGCGAAGTTTTGTCGTAAAAGTGAATGTAAACATAGCGCGCGAAAGAAACAGGAAGAATGTAAACAACGGAAAGCTCGCAAAACTGAGCCAACGTGGACAAACAGAGCGGCTAATGCAACAGACATTAATGACCACAACAATAATAAATACCACTCGTGTAGTGCAACAGAACACATTGACGGCCACAGGAATAAATATAAATCTCACTCACCTCTCAATTTACGTATCCGAACTTTGCGGAGGATAGGCTCGTTTTATCGCCTCGAAGAAAGCCTTCGTGAGGTTGTCGCAACCTCTCTAGCGCTAGTATTCTTCAAAATATGACTTAGATCGTTCGACATAATTTCATCAATCCACCGCATTCAGGACACTCATACTTGTCAGAGATAAAACCGTAACTCATGCACCAATCCACAACACTCCTCGGGCCTTTTTCTCTTAATTGATGAATCAAAGTCGTATTAATTCGCCTATCCATGGCTAGTCGAAAAAGATCAAAAAAAAATAAACGCGTAGAGGGCAATGGGGAAAGTACTAAAGCAGGAGAAGCCGGACGGGCGCGAAAAAAATTGGATACGTAACGAGCGACGAAGGAGGAAGAACGCATACGGTGGCGGCAACTCGCCAACTGAAGGACGATATTTCGGTTACAACGGAAATTATCCGAAGGGTGGGATTCGCGGAATGATTCCATAGTTCTAGGGTTAGTCGAACGATGTAAGTCATATTTTGAAGAATACTAGCGCTAGAAAGTTGCCAGGGATGCATGTTGTACTTAGCACCAGTATCAATCAGTACATGCGTACATTTTGCAAAAAATGAACTTAGAATAACACTTTACACTGCATTTAAACCCGACTTGCAGCCAATTCACAATTTCATTGTTTCATTCCGGAACAAATATTTGTCTGGGATACGTACATCAGTCCATAACGCTCTCAGCTTTGTACACTCAGTCGATTAATCGAAGTAGCCGAAATGTGCCTATTCTTGACTTGTCCTCACAACGTGCAGAGGGTAATTTGGGAGAGAACGCACTAAAGAAGGATGTGGAGAAATAGAGCGCTAACAATCTCGATAACAGTTGGTGGCAACTCGAGAACTGAGGGTCCCTATGGTACGAGAGATCAGCAGTGATTCCATAGTTCAGTAAGGTCCATTTGGAACGGCGATGGCGGAAGGTACGAACAGCTTTACGAGTATCTTCACTGTTCAGATACAGCATTTCTGCACAGTGCTGTGTCGGATTGAACCTGGGTTGAAAGGATTTGTTTTACAAATAACTTAGGTTGGGTGTGGGGGGGGGGGGCGCTGATGTTGAAAGGTTGAATATTTTCAAGTATCCTTGGGATAATGGATATTTCTCCGCTCCTACCTTCTTTTGCCCAAAGTGCGCTGTACCATCCTAAATATCCGGGCTGAAATGGTGAAGTCACTCTGCTGGCACCTGCTTGTTGCAGCTGTAATGATTGGCTACTGAATTAGTTGAATTTGGCAGTTGGTTCAACTATGACAGTTGGATTCATCTCCTCGTCGATAATAAGTTGTACCCTTTTCATCCCCCAATGCGTGCTCCCTCTCCAGCCTCCACCGTTCTGTTCAGTTCGCTACTACTTCATTTCTGATTCCCAGCCTTTACTTTGTCAGTCATTGATTCAGTATTACAGGCTCATGGAGGCTGGAAGATTTATGAGTCAACATGGGAGTTATGTTTCTTACTGGTGTTCACTCGCACTTATTGTCTTTCATTTTCCATTACAGTTACTAATTTCGCGTGTCTCTATATTATGGGCGAAACTCGGTTTCTTATTTAAACCGCTGTCATCGCCTCGACGCTGGTTTTGATCGATCCCCCCTCAACTTCAGAAATGAGTGTTGATCCATAACTACGTTTGTGTGTAGGGACATGAATAGATTTTACCAGTCGAAACGTGGACAAACGTTTAAAGAGTGAACGCGGCATTGATGGTCAGCGAATGCAGCTGTGTGCAGGCAATTTAACCAATTTATTTGTACAACTTGTGCCATTCTCATGAACTTCAGAGGGAAGCGTTGATAACCGAAAGCTTAGCCTAATTGATTCGAACAAGTATCAGGTAGAAACTACGCAAATATCGTCTAAATTTTGGAATCAGCCACTATGGTTTCGAGATTCTTCGTTTATCTGATTTAGCAGTGGTGTGATGAAGTATGATATCAGAGCCAATCCAATGATTGTTTTGTGATAACACAGTATCTTCTGACCTCTGCATGATTAATCCCAATTCAATTATTATAATGCGCGATATTATAAAGTTCTTAACGTCATTTCTTTT
The DNA here is from genome assembly GCA_020466155.1 of Pachypeltis micranthus. Taxonomy (NCBI): domain Eukaryota; kingdom Metazoa; phylum Arthropoda; class Insecta; order Hemiptera; family Miridae; genus Pachypeltis; species Pachypeltis micranthus. The sequence goes on from CM035769.1 coordinate 30,922,876, forward strand.
TTTCGTTGCAGAATGGAACATCTTCAAGTTTTCTACTCCTCTCGAATTCAAGTTCTTGATTTTCTATGAAGTACTCATGTTTTACTCTCGACGAATTTGTACGAATAAAAGTGTTCCACAACTCACGATGTTACGTTTTTTGAGACTCCTAGTTTTGCATTGGCGAAGAAGTGTTAAGTGTTCTGTTCTGGTGAAGTAAGCCCGCAGCGCCTAGTTCGCGTAAAGCCTTCACACAATTGAGACTTTTTGGAAGACACGATAACTCACTTAGAGCTTATATTAACTCTGCGTAGTAGGAATAAAAGTATGTAAAGATTTTGAGTTCTCTACGGAGCTTGTGGGGGTTTCAAGGCTTTAAAGTGGTGAATGCCATTTGAAGAAATTGCCGGTTGACGCGACCGAGGAAGGTGAAAGTTGTCAGATTAATCTGCTGATCATGGATAGCACGATATAATTGAGCTAAATTACCCCAAAAATTGATGTTGAGTGATCTGAGTGCTAAATTGTAGTTCAGAGGGAAACCAATATAACGTTTGATATTAAAAAAAATTTATATTACAAGACTATCTTAATATTCTCATCGGAGGTAATGGGTGCAGTACAAACTTATTTGAAATATGGATGGAAGTGTTAATCCAGCTTTTGTCGTATGTCCTTAACTAGATACTAGTCCATAAAGCTACCTACAGGTTGCCCAACAACACAAATGGGATTCTAATGATTGCTGACAACTCATCCAGTTGAACCTATGATCACTGAACTGTTGTCATTACACCCCTTAGTCCTACTTCCCCCCACCCCCATATGTTAGTGGCAATGAGCAGCCTCGTGCTCTCTGTTTTCCACCCCTAGATACCATGGAGTTACCCGATGCGAGTTCCTCAACACTTGCATGAAACTTATGGGCTTTACTTTTCAATTGTCAAGTCCAGAAAACACCAATTGAGATAACCGTCCACCCCTCCTGCCTCATTCCTCAACACAGCCAGCCCTTGTCACAAGTATATGCTTGCAACTCTGTACCTATGACTTACCCATCTTGGCCAGTGACTGTAAGCAGGACATGTACCATCTGCTTGCTTTCTGTCTCCAGGCTGAGGATCTCTCATGTTCGCTTCCTGGAGAATCTGATGAACAACATTGACTGTCTTTGAACAGGCACCCCCCAATAGGTAGCCCTGTACTATTCCCACTTACCCCTTGGTTCCCAAATGGGGAAACGAGCCATGCCAGTAATGGCCTACTGGCTCGTTGGTGTGAAGGGAGAGGGTAAAGATCTTTCATGACCTGCCCTGGTCTGATGGGCATGCCACGTGACTAAATCCCGGCTCTAAGAGGTGAGCTCAGGATTGAGCGTGGAGCCTCTAAGGTGGTGAGTTAGAGGTGGGTGGGGGAGACCACATTTCCAGCTGCCTTGCCACCCACGATTGGGCAAATATGGCGGATCTATGCCTGGCTGGTCCGCTGGAGAGGAGCGTGACTGCACTCTCAGAAGGGGGAATGTGTGCCTTAGCTCGCACGTCATCGTAGAGCAAAAAGGATGTGCGCCGTGTCCTCGCTGATCTCCCCTCCACACTGGCAGAGGTCAAAGGTGCGCCGCCGGAAGTAGAACAGGCGCTGGTTGAAGGCTCCCTGCCCGGAAAGTAGTTGGACCGCTGGATGAGTGTGGAAATGCCTCACCGTTGGGCCTACATCCCATCGTGCCTGCCATAGGTCGAGGGTCACCTAGTTTGGTAGGTTAAGGCGGCGCTCAATGGAAGCCCCAAGTCACAGAGCGGGCACCAGTGACTCAAGGGCTCCCAGGTAGCTGTCCAGTGCTCCAGGTTGGATGGCAGTCTACAGAGCAGCCTGGTCTAGGGGGAGAGTGCCCGGAAACAACTGCATTGCCAGATAGGATGTGGTCCGGTACAACGGCGGAATAACCAGGAGAAGATTCCTCTGTATTGAGTGTGCCTGCTGCCAATCTCGTTTCGAGGGGGCAATCCACCAAACTGCCACGGCGTATAGCAAATTGGGGAGGAAAACCGCCCAGAAGTAAAGGCAGCGGGCATTCCCCCCACGTAGATCCTCACAGCGACCTGACCTGGGCTGTAAGATTGGAGCGGAGAAGGGTGAGGTGCTGCCTTATTCAAGTGGCTCTTTGGTGGTCCCTACAGGCTCAGGTACCACTGGGAGAAGTGCAGATCTGCCTCACCAGTTTGTCGACCACCAGGGTCTAAGAAGCCAGTGCCTTAAATGGAGCTGGTAACTCTGTGGCTGGCAGTTTTAACTTTGCTTAGCTCTACCAACTAGAAAAAAGTGTAAACAAATAAACTGAGGTTCATTTAACTCAGATACAACTACAGTTATACCTCAATAACCCACGATTTTGATCGAATTTCTTGCGAGGGAAGTTCATTCTATTGCTGCCAACTATCGTATCTATCTCAAGTCCAGCTTGAACTTCATCTTGATATTTTACAATTTGTACATGAGAACATCATAGCGAACTCTTCTGATTTGCATCCAGTCACTACCCTGTAGCTGCTACCCGTAACTCCAATATTACAGTACCTTGACAGTATGACAGTACACCCATTCAGTCTCACACGTTCATATTCCTTCACTCCAACCCACGAACAGATTAAATCGTAAATGAGTCACATCTCGGTGGTAGCGTGCCCTAAACCCTTACTAGATCTGTAACATAACTTACTTCACTTGCTTCTACTCTGAACAGCCTTTAAATAATCGGAGGCCAGAAATTGTCAAGAAATAACAAAAGATGAATAAGTTTATTGATAAATACGACATAATAACGAAACAAACCAATTCAGTAAATCGACTTTTGTTTTATAACCAAACAAATTACAAACACAATGTAACAATCAAAATTATACGCCATTCCACGTTTTCGCATATATATCTGTTCACCATAAAAATGCCAAAAGAATAGTTTTTAAACGTGATTTACAACAACATCAAAAAGAGCTTTAAATCGGCAGTTGCCAGGTGACACATTTCCCCTTAGACTCAAAAGGAAGGGGAACTCGCGGGGGTTGTGGCGGGAGTCTCCACAACCCTCTACAACAGACAATCGTGTGAAATGTCGAAACGCATTTAGTTGCACCAAACGTTTCGTTTTTAAATAAGTATAGTTGGGGATTTTTACACGGCTAACACCTAAATATTCAACACATGTTCGTCTAAAAGTCATGTGGTTGTCTAATACAAACTCAGCTATCTACTTTCTAGTATGATAAAGAGAAAAGGGTTTGAGTGATGCATTGTGGGATGTGAGTGCTTAATAATTATGGAAGAGCCCGCGGCAGTTGGGCTTCGTGATTTTCAAGCTCTTGATAATTTACGATGTCGAGCCGTTTGGAGGTTCCAGCGAAGACGAAAAATTTCACTTCAGGCTCTACGCTTCGCTTGAAAACTGCAAATTGAAATGAACATGAATTAGAATAAAGGGGTGAATACTCGCACAGCTTGTAAGGGAAATCTGGAGCAGAACGGGCTCTTGAACCTGTTCCCTGGCCACATTAAATAAGCCTGAAGTCATTCTGCGATGAAATTGCTTCAACACCTGCAGTGCTGGATTTAAATTGCTTCACTTGTCTACCACAGCTATAATTTCATTTCACTGCGTTATTTCCGCTTTTATTGGCTTCGATTAAAATTGTATCCCACATAGTCCCCACAAATTGTATTGTGCAAAATGTATCCCACATAGTCTTGTCACCGCTATCCTCCCAGATTGAAAACGCTTCCATAGCTCTCCATCCAGGGTATCCATCAATTTTACATTTAGCCAATTTCTGTGGATTTATTGTAACATTTAAATATGCTCGATGTTGCCTTACATCCTGATTTTGAGATCATCACCTGTTCGAGCCTGGTTTGTTGTGGGACTGTGTTGTTTCAATCAGTGTCTGATCCTGTCCTCCTCTCCTGACTAACCCCCTCCTTTTTACTTTTTTCATTCGTGTTCCAAACACTGCTCGATCACCTCGTGTTCCCCTGTTTTTTCTCTCCTTGTTAGGGCTTTTTTCGTCTGTCGGAAAACCCTACCTTGTGTATCGGTTTGGAAATCTGCCTCTAATTAACCATTACAACGTGGCTCGGCATCATAATCGGCTGGAAGAGGAAGACATTGAGCTGGGGCCCCCCTGTCAACGAATCGCCGCCATAGGAAAAAGGTAGGACCTTCATTTCTTTCCTTAAACCTCGTTACACTCTTCGCAAACCACCTGAACCAGCGACATATGTCACTAGAAATACACTCTGCTTCGAACATCACCACTTTGTGAGAAAACTTAGGCCAACTTCAAGTCAACGAAAAGACTGAAGGCAGGACTACCCTCGACATCTGTTACAGCTCATCATTAGATTGAGTGCTTTAATTGGGCGTCTTTGATATTAGCGATCCCTGTATGCGACTGTGGTGCACTTAGACTACATTAGCGTTAGTTGCGACTGATGTAACAATGCCGAACTGTGGCGTTATGGTATTACCTTCCTTATACCTTATCCTACTCTTATTAAGACGATTCTTCCTCTCTCACTATAGTTTTCTCTAGAAACAGGCAATTCCTTGGTGACGCTGCGCAAATATATTTCAACGCGAAAATGAATATGAATATTTTCGCGAATGTGCGAAAATGCTGGTCTCATCATCTAAAATAAACGCTACTAGTAAGGGCAGGTAACCCTTGGTGATACTGTGTTCTTGTAAATGCTGGCCACTCAAGGTGCGTGTTATTTATAGAGGAGATCAGAAATAACAACCAGACCTGTGGCAAGGCAAACTGTCACCTACCCAGTCTGAATTTTGACACTAAGCAAATAACTGTTTCCTGTTAGGAAACAACTAAATAGTAGGATGTTTCTGTCACTGCCTGAGGTCTCTCTCTTATAAATGCGAAATGCGTGTTGCTTACCTCCACTGACAAACTTTTCGAGTCGGTAAATCGGATAATCAATGCACTCTCGTTGAATGTAAACTCCCAGCTTAGATCGGTCCTCGATTTCAGGCGTCACGACTTTCATTGTTTCACGAAGCATTCCAGCATTGACTTCATAGTAGCCTTAAAACAAAAATTATTCTCGTTAACGATACCCAAAAACAATTTTAAAGAAGCTCCTGAGTGACAGATCGCACAACACCACATTACACTAGGAAATAAGACAGTAAATACTTGCCGTCGTGCATTTTATTGACAAGGTCAATGAGAGTATTAGGAGGCAACACCTCAGTTCGGTTAAGAGGCATGACGAAGCATTTCCTTCCGTTGATGTCAACAATGCCGGTCTTGTTCTGTAAAAAGAAACTTACGCTTTAACAACAGAAGCAAAAATATTTATATTGAGAAGTGACAATGATGTCTACAACTCAGAACGATATAGTTGACCACTGGATGATACTAGCGCCCAGGATTGGTTATGGAAAAGATGAGGAGTATACTGGTCAAGATTAACAACGCTACAACCGTTTTATCGGCTCTCAATCAAACATTGAATAGGTTTGAGTATTCAAATGACAGGTCACTGAAACCAAATAATAAAACACAGAGCCTCCTCATATTTCTGAACTAATGGAATGAAATAGGGTTATGTCCGCCAGAAGGCAAATTATTAAAGTTTACGTATCTGTTAGGTGAGTCCGTCTCCTCTGGCTGGTGTGTTGCTGGAGGCAAGCGCTTTCGATGTAAAGACATCATCGTCTGGCCGTTAAGTCAGTACTGGAGTCAGTCAGTTGGTCGTGGTCTTTATATATGAAAGGAAGGTAAAACGGGATGATGGAGGGTCGGGGAAGGGTCGGGGAGAGGAGGTCATGTACCTCAGGGGAAAACCCCTAAGGTGAATGGAACGTCTTGAATGATCTGTCAATTGTGGAATTTCCGTCTGTAAATCCGTCAGTTGGTTGTTTTCGTTTGTGTAATGTTTTGAGTGGTGTGAATATGGTGTCGCATTTTGTGTTGATTTGTTCATTTATGATCTGTCCATTGAAGTTTTTTTGTTTGTAAATTTCCATGTTTTCTAATATGTTCAGTTTTCGTCCTTTGTATTGTTTGTGTAGTAAGGTGGTACAGTCCTGTATTTTGGTAGGTTCATGTCCAGTTGTTTTGAGATGGTTAGCAAAGTTCCAAGTCTTTGTTCCTATTAAGAGATTTAATGTGTTCTGAGTATCTGGTCCGTATTTTTCGTCCTGTCTGTCCTATGTATGCGTTTGTACAAGTACAAGTTATTTTATATACCCCACTTTGGTCGAGTGGGTCTGTCTTTTCAGTCTTTGTAGTTAGTTTGGTTCTAAGTGTGTTGTCCATACGTAATGCGATTTGTATACCTTCCTTTCGGAGGATATTAGTTATTCCGTATGTTTTTGGTCCTGTGTACGTGAATGTGCAGCGTCTTGTTAAAGTCTGTGTATTCTGTGTTTTTGAGTTGTGTGTTTTGGATTCGTATTGTCTTAATAATTTGTTTATTGTTTTTTTGGAGTAATAGTATCAAGTTCTTTTTTGTAATTTTGTGCGGGTAGTGGGATAGTTTTTAGTCTCCGTATCATGTGTCTAAATGCACTTAGTTTATGTTGTTGTGGGTGGTTTGATGTAAAGTGTATGGTCGTGTCAGTGGCAGTGGGTTTTCTGAAAATGTCATATTGTAGTTCATTGTCCAACCGTGTGATTTTCAGGTCCAAGTAATTAAGGGTTTTATTTTGTTCTTTGTCCATGTCATATTGGATGTTATGGTGGATATTGTTTAAGTCCTTTAGTATGTCGTCAGTGTTATCGCGGCCTAATACGCAGATGATATCATCTACATAAAATAGGTTTTTTACGCTTTTTGGCAAAACGACTTCAGCGATTTTCACCAAACCCACAGGATGTTTTCAAATAGTTAATACCTACATATTCTTTTAAATAAATGTTCCTGTGACGGTCCATTGAACAGAGATAAAAATCAAAATGTGTCGAAAATAACGTTTTTTCTAACATTTCTGTATATTCCAGGATAACTTTTTCACCAGATGTGATAAATCCTAATGGAGTGTCTTTCTGTCACCCATACCAACATTTCGTTCTCTATAATTATTACTGTATATATATATGTTGAACGGAGATATAAGCCAAGTTAACTCAGAAAAGAAGATTTGTCGAATATTAATTTATCGGTATTCCAATTTTCTCAAAAACGGCTCTAACGATTTCGATCAAACTTTCGGAGTACTCTCAGCCAACTAGTCCCTACATTTTGTTCTCCATAAATGTTCCTGTAAAAATGCGTTGAACGAAGATATAGCGCCCGCCTATGTAGATGGTGTTCGAACTTAAAGGGGTGGCGGAAAGTAGTGTGTTGCTACGCACCAGATATTTATTTTTATCTCTGTTTAATGGACCATTACAGGAACATTTATTTAAAAGAATATGTAGGTATCAACTATTTGAAAACATCCTGTGAGTTTGGTGAAAATCGCTGAAGCCGTTTTGCCAAAAAGCATAAAAAACCTATTTTCGCTTCAGGGGCCCATATCTCCAATCACCGTATCTTCATGGATATGTATAGAGAAGAAAAGTTAGGTATTGATTAGGACAAGATAATTTGAAAGTTTAATCAAAATCGTTAGAGCCGTTTTCGAGAAAAATGCGAAAAACCCTAGTTTTTGGTACATTTTCGTCCCCCCCCCCTTCCCACCGGCCGAAATCGTCCATAACCTTATTTTGGTGTCTACAAAAAATAACGAACAGAACAAAAAAAGAACCAACTCAATCGGATCAGTCGTTCTCCCGCAAATCGAACTACAGACACACACACACGGACCACGCGCCGAAATTAGGTTTTTTAGACTCAGTAGGGTCTGAAACGTAAAGATCTGAAGAAAACCCAAATTTTTTTTTTGCCGATTACTATACTTTCCTTCCCTTCGGGTAGCGGAAAGTAAAAACTGGTTACGAGTAATCTTCATCAACTGCGAGAGGAACAAACCGTATAATGTAGATGTGTTTTTCTCGAAAGCGGCTCCAACAATTTTGATTATACTTTCAAAAATTCCGAAAAATATCTCTGTGGGTCTTTGCACAATAATTTGGAAAGAATCTTTTTGAAGAAACGAGCCCAACGTTTTACATCTAACAGCCAGCTCATGGAGTATATTTGGCAGCAGCAAAACGAGTTGCCACCATTTATCGAAGCTTCCTTTTTGGAAGCCATCAAAACGGAGTGCGATTTTAAAGCTAACATATCTGTTTATATTTTGGGTGAAAACTACTTCATTTGGTTGCTTTCATCGCAAAAAACTTTCCATTTACTCGATCTCGCGGGTTTGTTTACATTTGGTCAAACAGTTTTAACCGCTATCGTGAGCTTTTATCTTGAACTTTCATCGTGAACCTTTCTGAGTGCGTGAACTGCACTCGCGAACCCTACTTGGATGCTTTTTACTTTCCCTGACAAAGTAGAAAGGAAAGTTATGTAATCGGCTGAAATAAAAATTCTGAGTTTTGATCAGATCTTTACGTTTCAAACCCTACTGAGTCTCCGAAAAACACTATTTGGGAAAATGGTCTGTGTGTCTTGAACGATTTTTAGCCCGCTGGTTACCATGGGACGCCAAAAGAAGCGTGCGAGCGAAATCCGCCGAAACATAACTGTAGTTATTATAGTGATCAATACACCGAATTTTTTTTTCTCAAAGACGGCTCTAACGATTGATTAAATTTTTATATTGATAGCTCGTAATAAGACAATTATACAAAAAAAGTTTCTACGAAAATAGATTTTAGCGCGATTTTTACTTTCCTTGTTTTGTTATAAACTCTGCTGAAATGTCACTAGAATGGTTCAAAAAAACTGGTGTAGTAGTCCATTCCAATAACTATAGGGTGAGCGTTTAAAAACAGATATAAGGGGTTCACTCCACAAATTCACTCCCGAATTTCAACTACCGCCGTTTTGCTTACTACCAGTTTTATAAGTTTTTACCCAATAGGTATTAAAGAAATTGGGTTGTGTCCGCCAGTAGGCAAATACTAAAGTTAACGTACCTGTTAGGTGAGTCCGTCTCCTCTGGCTAAGTAACTCACAAGCCAGAGGAGACGGACTCACCTAACAGGTACGTTAACTTTAGTTTTTACCCAATAGCTCTGGAAAAGTGATTACTATCCTCTTTAAAAAAAAATCGGGTTTACAGCCTCATTAATTTTCTGTGTACCAATTGTTCAATAATGGTCTGGGAATGAGTACGAGCAGCACAATAAATTCCGGAACTGTAAGCGCTACCGCATTCTACGGCTGTGAAGTGTTGTTTGAATGAACTGAGTGATAAATGAATTGAGTAAGTAGAAAAAGCCGTGTACACAAGCGAATTAACGTAGAGGTAAGGAAACTTTTGTGTTGCAATGCACCAGTTATTTTATAATCAATCTGACGAAGAATCTTCTAGAAACATGTTCTCACATATCGTTCCCCGCAAAAATTCAACCATACAATCATTCGTTTAATGGAGATATAGGCCAAGATAATTTTGAGATGAGATTCGCCGAACACTAAATTATCGAAAATTCTGCGTAATAGGGAAGAGGTGGGAGAGGGAAGCATGAGCCAAGGGAAAAGATAACGGTTTAGGGAATTTGTTACTCTCCGTGGAAAATGAAGGGGACTTCATCTGTTTATCACAGGAATACTCGTAGATCAACAAATAAACGGGATATTTATTACTCAATTATTCAGAGTATTGATAAATTAATTGTGAGATAACGGTTTAGGAAATGTGGTATCTACTGTGGATAAGTGGAAGGAAGGAATCTACTATGCGACACTTAAGAGCACTTAATAGTTCAATATTAGCCATTTAAAAGTCAGGGTATTATTGCACATTAGGCATCTCTTCAAGCACATTTTTGATACCATCTCAGCTAAGAGTTTTTTTTCTTACACACCTGGCGGCGCCACACATTAAAGAACGAGAAATCAACTTAGTCTGCCACAATACTATCACGGCATCGATGGCAATAGCCGTTGTAGCCCTTGCATTGGGATTTGAAGATAATGCAAACGAAAGGTTTGCCGATCGAAGCGAAAAACAACTTACGACTTTGAAGTCATGGATGAATTTACTGTGGCGGCCTCCGTTGAAATCCGGGACACTTATTTTCTCGTACGAGTCGTCAATTTCGAAATCCTCTCTCAAGTAGGGCAGCGATTGAGGCATCCCGAACTGGTCTTCAGCGCCCTGTGAAGAAAAAAAAAAACAAGCAAATGTTGCAGTCTTACGCGGGGACTAGTGTTGAGAGGTAGTGCAGTCGGATAAGACGTGGAACTCACTTTCAACATGGAGTTATCATCGAGGATTTGGCTGGAATCGTCATCCAACTTGATTCTCAAGCAACCCTGGTATCGGTGCACCTGAAAAATTTTAAAAATCTGTTTTGAATTTAATACACAATAAGGAATACGATATGTAGAAGCAGATACATCCGGATGATTTATATAGATTTGCACATCAGAGAGTTATTAGTGCACTACTCTTCTATCGCTTACCGAATATTCGTTTCTGGTCGATTCAACATTTTGTAGTTCAAGCGTCAACTGCACGAACTCTATGAATTCAAGCACTAGTGGTTAAATTATTTGTGTTCTTTATATCACATTTTGTGTGTTACACCTTTATTTGCAACGTTTCTTTCAATTCTTTTCGATTCCCTTTGTGTTCTTTAATTTATTTGAAATAAATTATCAAGGCCATAGGTTCATTCCCATGTGAGTGCTTACAATTCAAATCGTACAATCCCCATTTATGTCGGCATTCACTTCAGCATCCAGGGAGTTCTAACTACATAGTAGCGCATTAAGAAAAGTCCAAGCCCTTAGCCTACTCTTCCGCTCTTACAGATCACAACAATGTTGAACATTGATAGTCAAATGACAGCGACCGTGACTTTGCCTGGGGGATGCTACGATTGAGAAGATACGGTCAATAATTGGCGGACGATAGGCAAACTAGAGCCTGTACTCGTATTTTGACTGAAGATTGAACTAAGAGAATGATGAGTCGGCAAAACTTCCATTAATGAAGCGTGATATAACTTTCTTCAGTCCCAAGTTCATGCAGAGATATTTCTTGTTCTAGCAATATGAACGGAGTTTAACTCAACGATCTATGCAGAAACTGGTAGCGCGCTTGGTAAAAGCAAAGAATAGGGACCACTCCCTCTGATAAGGCAATATATCGATATATCACGACCGAGGTCAGGTTATCGATATGCCCGACATCGTAGGCTCTGGCACCATGTTTGAAATTAGAAATAACGACAGCTGTACGATTATGCCAATTATTTAATGTTCATTATGTAATACCTCGTTATATAATTATTTTAAATGTACTAAGACTATGAAAAGGAGTTAATTCAATGAAATTAAGAACGGGTATAAATATGAGATAACTAACGGATTGATATCGATACATGCAGTCGTAGCGTTATCAAGCGACCTATCGATACATGCAGTCGTAGAGTTATCAAGCGGTTGGTCTATATTCTTTGTTTCGCCCGGCTTGATATTATATAATTAATTGGGTTGCCCCTACTCACGTCAAGACATTTATTGAGTACTCAACTTATATGTAATTGGTAGGAATGTCGACATGATCATTTTTGAAAACATTCATGTTTATAGTTCAAGAATGATAGAGCAAACACTGTGAAAAAAGTCAAAGAAATGAAGTTAGTTTGAATTCTGAATTTCTGTTGGTCCCGATTATTTTACTCTTACCGTACAGGTAGCTTATTGCATTTATCATCCTCATTTTTTTGAGAATGCTAATGGCATATACGCGAGATTTACAAGAAAACCTCGCTAAAATGTTTGATACTTTATTTGCTGCTCTAGTCATTTTCACACGAGCGACATTATTTACTTGGGCTTATCCATACGAAAAATTTAATCCACGTCGTTAAGGCCATTGGGGGGGGGGCATGGTGTTTTGATTACAATAACTATAGTTAATTTTTTATTTTGGCGTCCAATGCTAATCTAAATATCAAATTTGAGTTGATTTAGTTTAGTCATTTTCTGTTTCTTAATCGTGACCACAGATCATTTTTCCAAATGGTCTTTTTGGACTAAATTCTGAATCCTGCCTATGACCGTTTTGTAGTGCCATTCGCAAATTCGCAGAAGTAAAACAGTTAGAAGAGTTAAGAACAATGAAATAACATCCGGTAAACTCACCTGGACTCGAATGTAATGATAGTACAAATAGAGACCAGTAATCACGCCGCAAGACATGACGAAAAGCGCAGACAAGAACAAACATGTTGTAGAGGCGGAATTCTCTCGTCGTTGAGTCGAAGAAGATGATCCGCTCAAAGACCCACGGCCAATACGACTATCCCCTCGCTCAGCCCGGCTCTATAACATTTTTCGGACAGTTTAGTTTGAATTGCTAATTCTATAAACTGATGGCAGAAATTGGTAATGTGCTGTTACAAAGTGAAAACGAGAGAATGAATCATAGCAAAGATATCTAGAACATGCAATTACAAGTGTACAGGAGTTGACAGTGCAACAGCACGCGAATCACTCATCAAGTTCTTCATTCTGTACTACGAATCTGAAACTGAGACCTATAATCAGTTTCTGGAAATCAAAGGATTTGGTAGTCAGGTCAGCCAGCGTGTTTACAAGTGGATTTGGTGGAACCAAAGCTGACAACAAGGAAGGCCCTCTCTTTCAGACGAGTTATTTTGTTTAGGTTGTAGAATGAAATTCAATTAAGCGGTTACTCGAAAAGTTTCAAGAACATTTTTTAAAACGCGTTTTTTGACATCCTGCGAGTTTGTGAAAATCGTTAGAGCCATTTTGCAAAAAATTAGAAAAAATACACAAACTATTTTTGTTTCAGACGCCTGTATTTTAATTTATTATACTTGTTTCATTCATGAAAGTTTGGTTCTAATTAGTTAAAGATGATTTGAATGTACGATCACAATCGGTAGAGCCATTACCGAGAAAAACGCGAAAAGCTCTCGTGGTTTGATACAGCGTGTATATACATAGGGAATTGCGGAAAGTCGTGTGTTGCTACCCAACAGATACATTTTCTACGTATCACAAGTCTTACCCTTTGTCTTAAAGAACTTAGATTGAGAGAAGAATTGAAAATCGTCGAAGCATCACGAAAAGGGGAGCGTCATGAATTCAAATAGTTGAAACTCACCGGTTAGTTCCCAATGCAGTTCTATTTATACTCATATCGCAAATGGATGGCTTATCTGAGCGAAAAAACAGGCGAATGTTTGACATGAACCGGACGCTTCATTTTTACTTTCCGCTACCCGAAGGGAAGGAAAGTATAGTAATCGGCCCAAAAAAAAAATTTGAGTTTTCTTCAGATCTTTACGTTTCAGACCCTACTGAGTCTAAAAAACCTAATTTCGGCGCGTGGTCCGTGTGTGTGTATGTGTGTGTGTGTGTGTGTCTGTAGTTCGATTTGCGGGAGAACGGCTGATCCGATTGAGCTGGTTCATTTTTTGTTTTGTTCGTTATTTTTTGTAGACACCAAAATAAGGTTATGGACGATTTCGGCCGATGGGAAGGGGGGGTGGGGGACGAAAATGTACCAAAAACTAGGGTTTTTCGCATTTTTCTCGAAAACGGCTCTAACGATTTTGATTAAACTTTCAAATTATCTTCTCCTAATCAATACCTAACTTTTCTTCTCTATACATATCTCCATGAAAATACGGTGAACGGAGATAATGACCTATGAAGCAAAAATAGGTTTTTTAAGCTTTTTGGCAAAATGACTTCAACGATTATCATCAAACTCTCAGGATATTTTCGAATAGTTAATACCTACATATTGTTCTCAATAAATGTTCCTCTGAAAGTCCATTGAGCAGAGATAAAAATGAAAATGTGTTGAAAATAACGTTTTTTCGAACATTTCCGAAAGTTCCAGGGTAATTTTTTCACCAGATGTGATAAATTCTAATGAAGTGTCTTTTAGTCACCCATACCAACATTTTGTTTTCCATAACTATTTCTGTATATATATGTTGAACGGAGATATAAGCCAAGTTAACTGAGAAAAGGAGATTCGTCGAACATTAATTGATCGGTATTCCAATTTTCTCAAAAACGGCTCTAACGATTTCGATCAAACTTTCGGAGTACTCTCAGCTAACTAGTCCCTACATTTTGTTCCGTATAAATGTTCCTGTAAAAATGCGTTGAACGAAGATATAGCGCCCGCCTATGTAGGTGGTGTTCGAACTTAAAGGGGTGGCGGAAAGTTGTGTGTTGCTACGCACCAGATATTTAGAAGGTCGCAAATGACTCACTCGCATATTTACCTAAAAAGAGAACGAGGGGTATAATATAGCGTTTGGGGGCACAGAAGTGACAGAACCCATTCATTGCTGAATGCGGCGAATGAGATGTATAGGGAAAGTCCCACTGTAATTTCTTCCATTTGCCCCCCCCCCCTAACACCCTCCGCAATCACCGGAAATTGCCCGTAAACTTCTTTTCGTGCTAATGAAAAAATTATGAATAAAACGTGCCGCTAATAATTGATTAGTAAAATATCTGGTTCGTTGCAACACACAACTTTCCTTAACTCTACGTCAATTCATTTTTACTTTCCTTGACTCTACGAAGTAGAAAGAAAAGATATGTAATTGGCTGAAAAAAAAATTTTGAGTTTTCTTCAGATCTTTACGTTTCAGACCCTCCTGAGTCCGAAAAACACTATTTGGGAAAATGGTCTGTGGGTGTGTGTATGTGTGTCTGTGAACGACTTTTAGAGAAAACCGCCGTACCAAATCAGCTCAACCTTGATAGCTCGCCCGCAGGCTACCATGGGACGCCAAAATAAGGGTATGAGCAAAATCCACCGAAAGTTAACTATAGTTATCATATACCTTGGGAATTGCGGAAAGTCGTGTGTTGCTACCCAACAGATACCTATTTTTTTTTCTCAAAAACGGCTCTAACGATTTTGATTACATTTTTTATATTGATAGCACTCAATAGGGCAATTATAGGATAAAATTCCCATTTGTGGGAAAATGACGAGAGCAGCACAATAAATTACCAAAACATTCGACGAAATCGATTTTAGCGCGGTTTTAAGAGAAAACTACCGCACCAAATCAGCTGAAACTTGATCTCTAGCCTACAGATTACCATGGGACGCAAAAATATGGGTATGGGCAAAATCCAACGAAAGTTAACTATAGTTATCATAGTGATCACACCATTTTTTTTCTCAAAAACGGCTCTAACGATTTTTTATATTGATAGCTCTCAATAAGGCAATGATACCATAAAACTCCCATTCGGGGGAAAATGACGAGAGCAGCACAATAAATTATCAAAATTTTCGACCAAAAGCGTTTATGGCGCGGTTTTTTCCTTATAAACTCCACTGGAATGTTGGTAGAATATTTAAAAAAATTGGTATTGTAGTCCAATCCAATTTCTATAGGATTAGTGTTTAAAAACGCTCATGAGATACATGGGGCTCACTCCAGAAATTCGTGAATTTCAACTACTGCCGTTTCGCTTACTACCAGTTCTAAAAGTTTTTACCCAATAACTCTGCCAAAGTGATTACTATCCTTCTTCAAAAAATTCGTGTTTACAGCCTCATTAATTATCTGTGTACCAATTGCTCAATAATTTTCCTGGAATGAGTACGAGCAGCACAATAAATTCCGGAACTGTATGCGCTACCGCTTCCTGCTGCCGTGAAATGTTGTTTGACCAAGTTCAAATTAACTGAGTGATAAATGAATTGATTAAATAGAATTAGCCATGTACAAAGTGAATTGTTGTAGAGCTAAGGAAAGTTGTGTGTTGCAACGCACCAGATATTTTACATGGCCTTTTCTACTTAATCAATTCATTTATCACTCAGTTCATTGGAACTTGGTCAAATAATACGTCACAGCATCAGGAAGCTGTAGCGCCTACAGTTATGGAATTTATTGTGCTGCTCGTACTCATCCCAGGAAAATTATTGAGCAATTGGTACACAGATAATTAATGAGGCTGTAAACACGAATTGTTTGAAGAAGGATAGTAATCACTTTGGCAGAGTTATTGGGTAAAAACTTTTAGAACTGGTAGTAAGGAAACGGCAGTAGTTGAAATTCACGAATTTCTGGAGTGACCCCCACGTATCTCATGAGCGTTTTTAAACACTCACCCTATAGAAATTGGATTGGACTACAATACCAATTTTTTTAAACATTCTACCAACATTCCAGCGGAGTTTATAAGGAAACGCGCCATAAACGCTTTTCGCCGAAAAGTTTGATAATTTATTGTGCTGCTCTCGTCATTTTCCCACGAATGAGAATTTTATGATATATTTGCCTTAGTGAGAGCTATTAATATAAAAAATGTAATCAAAATCGTTATTGACGTTTTTGAGAAAAAAATGGTGTTTTGATCTCTATGGTTAACTTTCAGTGGATTTTGCTCATACCCTTATTTTGGCGTCCCATGGTAACCTGCGGGCAAGATATCAAGTTTGAGTGGATTTGGCACGGTTGTTCCCTCTAAAAATCGTTCACATACACAGACCATTTTCCCAAATAGTGTTTTTCGGACTCAGGAGGGTCTGAAACGTAAAGATCTGAAGAAAACTCAATTTTTTTTTCAGTTGATTACATAACTTTCCTTTCTACTTTGTAGAGCCAAGGAAAGTAAAAACAAACACTAAGGTCGTCCCCTCTCAAATGAAACTACAGACACACACAGAAATTGAGTTTTTTTGAATCAATAGGCCTCAAAATGTAATGCACTGAAGAAACCATTTGCTACGCAAGTCTTTTCCTTTGAGTAGAGGAAAGTAAAAAAAATAATTTGTTAACCATGGTTAGGGTTATGGCCGACTTTGGTGTCTCTTGTTGATCTGTCGGCTATATCAAATGTGGGCTGACTCAAACGGTGTTTTGGACTCAGGAGCATTGGGAACGTAGATACGAAGGAAACTCTTCTTTTTCTTTTCAGCCGACTATTTAACGTTCCTTTCTAGTAGGGTTATGTGAAGTAAAATGAAATGAGAGGGCACGACTATGCATAAATTTAGTGGAACATATAATAATTGAGAAGTACGCTTGCACAATCTAGTTTCAGCGACAATCCCACTTTTCATTGGATGAGATGATGAGCGCTCCAGATTTTTGTTGTTGTACCCCTAGCGTCAGTTTCTCTCAATCTGATTGATCGATGGTCTACACAGATGCTGTAGTCCACCTGCAAATTGATATAAAACCTAGCAATCAAAACAGGCTGCTTCCACTTCTGCAATTCACGGATTCTACATCTGAAACAACTTCGGATGGGTGCGCGTAATTGAAAGCCACCATAAATGTTATTTTTAGCCTCAAACGCTCATGCGTTGTCCCAGTCATCAATGGTGACGTTATTGACAGGCTCGTTAAATGGCCGTGAAGAGGCAAACGCATAAACGAGTTTAAATGTGTCACAAATTATTGTGATAAGAACTGGGTTTATTATTCTGGGGACGTCATTAGAAATTGAGACAACTGACGAAATGGCAAACAATTATCCTTCTTCTAATGAAATTGGAACATAAATATCAAAAATCGTGAAGTAAGGCAAATGGAACTGAGTGGCGATCTGCGGTTCAGTTAGTGGCCATACCAAAATCTTGACAATTCAGAGAGCGTCATCGAAGGCGCTCAAACTCATTGAACCGCTCGGCCAACCTAATTGTGACGGGGGAAAAAGGCGAAATAGTACCAAATCAACAAATTGTTAAAGGGAGCAGCATTAAAAAATGTCACAGTTTCTATAGAAAATACGCAGAACTGAAGGAAGGATGGATACAAGGGAGTGCGATGCGGAGCTCAGGGGCAGGTACTTACAATCGGCTCGACAACAAGAGGTTCTGTGTGTTTTTCGTTTTTCTTCTCGCTCAAGGGTTTCGTGACGATCGTCATTTTGCCTTGTGTTGCAGGGAAATGCTCAAGAGACCGATGAAATTAAGGCAGAAACCCGCAAATCTATGAATATCTGAATACGACAAATAACGATGAACGATGAGTTAATTGCAGGAATCAACCATCACTTGTGTCAAACAGGCGCAGAAGGGAGTGGGAGAATAAATATGGCGTTCCTAATCGATAGACGATGGCAATCGATAGCAATTTGATCGATACTTAGTTTTTAAATATACTGGTTGTGCAACCCTCTGACGGATCATTCCGAAAGCAGCCTCACGAATTTGCCATTTTCCTTAGTGTGTGTTTGTAGTGTTTTTGAAATCAGAACATAGAATGTGATATATAAAACGCATACTAAAGGCATTTAGGAAATTTGATAATAATAATTAGTAATTAAAATATTTATTTGTGGGCGAACATTATCAATATTCTTCCCAACAAAATTAGGACCTATTCTGTGGGGTCTCGGAAAAGGACTTAAAATTATTAAAAAAATAATACATTTTATAAAAAATTGTGAAATAAGGTAATAGTTACATGAGCCAACGATGCATGAGGCTCACAGTAAACTACCAGCCATAGAAGCTCAAATTACCCAACTAGTACTTTGATCATAATTAACATTAGACATCAGATTATTCCATCATTTGCATGTTCATATCCTCTACAGGTTTTCATACTCTTTCTTAATAGATTTTAATCAGCCTGGACTTGGTAATTCTAAAGACAAGTAAGAAAGAGTAGAAGAAGTATAACCTGTCCACAGATGAACCTCGAAAAGGGTTTATTTACTATCTACTTCTTAATTTGCCAACAATACGAAAGGCCCGTCTCATACCGTCGATTTTTTTGTAGTACTACTAGGGGTAGAAGTGGCCTTTATTCGGGGATTTACGAAAAATGAAGATCCACTTTGAAAAGTTGAAGGAGTTTGACGCATATTATAAACCGATTGAAGATTATCACGAGCGAACGTTCGTTGGAGGGACTGGTAATATTTTCCGGCTACTTCACTGAAGTTGCATGCAAGTTGCGATGTAAGTGGCTGATAAGCTGCGAATCGCGTTTCCCTCCCATAA
The DNA here is from genome assembly GCA_020466155.1 of Pachypeltis micranthus. Taxonomy (NCBI): domain Eukaryota; kingdom Metazoa; phylum Arthropoda; class Insecta; order Hemiptera; family Miridae; genus Pachypeltis; species Pachypeltis micranthus. The sequence goes on from CM035769.1 coordinate 30,941,915, forward strand.
ATATATTAATACTATCTTCCTAATTTTTGTACTGTCAATAACTTAAAGAATTCATTTCTGTTGGCGTCTTGAATCGGCTTTCAGTCAGTCAATCGCGATGAGGTTTGGCAACTTGATTGCTCCCTGATTGGCACTTGATTTAATTTTTCTTCTTTGTAATTCAATGTCTTCACTACAAATTTAAGTCCTATCCCAATAGTTACTCAGGGAAATTATCGAAACTAGTCATTGTTACCCCGCATTTTTTCTCGACGGAATAAAAACGTTTTAATGAGATATTGTTGGGGAGAAGGCTACTTCCAATGTTGCAGTTTACGCGTAACATTGGATTGTGGAACGCCTATTTCGCCCCTTAAATCGATTCGAAAACCAGAAGAGCTGGTGGTAAATCGAGATAGATTTCTAGGAAGTTGAATAAAAGTTTTCGAGAAATTAGCAAAAATTCAAACTGTGTAAACATAATTGGGAAAGATGAAATAATTGTTAAATTGAGTAAAGTGGTTGTGAATTAGAACCCAAATTGATAAGTAAACTACTATTTGAGTACAATGTGTTCTCATTTCCAGTTTCCATCTTTTGTTGGATCACGATAGTTGTGCTGACGTCTTTTCGGTGCTATGAGTTTTTCACTGTCAAAGAAGTCAAGCAGTCAATATTTGTTGATTCCTCTCGCAATCCCAAGCTGAAGATACATTTCGATGTAGTTGTCCCTCATATTTCATGTGACTGTGAGTATCCTCCAAATGATATTTACATGTTTATGCACCAATTTGTTTGGTCACTTTACGCTATAGAGAAAGTAAGCAAAGTATTGTGATAGTGCAAATGAAGCACTAAAAAACGAAGGGCTTTCTATTTTTTTTTCAAGAACACCTTTACAGATTTTGATTTAACTATAATTTTGATTTATGTCCCCATAAATACCTCGGTGAAATTTCGGTTAACGGAGATTTTGCCAATCAAGTCAAATTAATGTAAAATATGTCATAAATCGTGTTTTGAAATTGTAAAAGTAAATACATAACTGAATTTGATCATCTTGTGGTGGGGATGTTTTTCAAATCTGTGATTGACTAGTACCTACATGTTGATCTCCATATATGTTTTCGTAGAATGATATATGCATATAGCAGGTCGGCGAGTTTATGGGGACTACAGAAAGTTTTATATTTTTTCGTTCAGCAACTCGTACGTGTTTAATTCGAACGACATTTAATTACTTGTTTTCAGACATTTCGTTGGATGCGATGGACAACGTTGGGGAACAGCATTTACACATTGACCACAATGTATTCAAGCGACGACTTGATGCGAAAGGCATTCCAATAGATGACCCTAAAAAGGAGGGTATGTTTGTCATTTAATGGTCACGTGTTACAGTGTATTATAAATTACTAACTGTATTTTTTTTTCATTCTAGAAATTGCTACTAAAGTGGATCCAAAGGTGGTAAGTACAAACTTGTTAATGATCCCCTTAAGTTTTTTGTGAAGTGAGTAGAGGTTATGTTGAATAATTTGTGCCTCTGTTGGTCAACGTAGTAAATGTGGAAGGCGCATCTGCAATGTAGAAGAGTAAGCATTCTTTGTGCTTCTACTGAGGAGAGCTGAGTGGGATGTCCAGTCAGGATGTGGTCCTGGGGAGGGGGTACCAATGGATTTCATTTTCGTAGTTCGTGTACGTGTGAGACGTAACCCAAAGAAGCGCAGTAATAGATTGAAGCGTAATTTTGGTTTATTATTCATTCTGAATAATAACCCTATGTTTTCGGTGACGAAAAATTTTTTACAACCCCCCCCTCAAAATTTGATACTTTACGTTTCAAGATATGGGGATTCCAAATCTGCAATGTCCATACACTGTCCCCCATCCGGGCCATTTTGTGCCTTTAACGTGGTCTAAAAAATCATTCTTTCGCACAAAAATCCCATTTGGTATCTAGTTGTGCCCGCCATCTTGGCAATCCAATCGGACGAAGCCCATGGTTGTTATGGACAAAAAATGGTTAAAAAAATTAACAAATCTACAGTATAACAGTATAATTGCAAATAAGCCGTGTTTCGTATCGTTTTCAAGGTATTTTTACATCCTGGGTCGAATGGAATGAGTATCAGACGTGCACAACTGCGTATAGGGAAGTTACAGTAATTATTAGAGTCAACTAATTGAAAGAACTCACAGGAACTACAGCGGAAGTCAACATTTCGTCGTTAGCACTCCCTCCCTCCCGTCTCATCGAAACCACCCGCCCGCATCCCTTGCAATGCCCGCTCGACTCGCAACGTCGTGTCAATTGCCGAGGGTTCGCTGGAAGTCCCTGTCCCGATTTCCCCGACTCTTTTTGCCCGACGGGGCGGAGGAAGGTTACGGCCACTTCCTCCGCACACCCCTACATCTGATCATAAATGCCTACAGACGTTTACGGGCGCCTGGCGCCGGGGGAATATTTAGGTTCCGTATTTCGTTGTAGTCAGGTCATGTTTCGTATGGTTTACTAGTGTTTTTCGATGCTGAATCGAATGGAATGGGTCTCGGAGCATTAATACTAGGTCAAGCTGTTCATGAGAATAATAAACCGTTCTGTAATAATTTGCAGGGTTTTTAGTCCTCACTTGGTTGAAAGGAAATGCTTAAGTGGGATTCTGAAGCGTCACTGTCACTTGAGTTGCTCAAAGTCAGTAACTAAGGAAATGCTTTAGCATATCCTTGAACATTTTCTTGCGCCCAGATCACGCTTTGTTGAAGTATGGGTGTGATTAAAAAAAAATCTATTATCTCTATAAGTACAAATGCGTAAATATTTTTAAGTTTTATATGCAAGACGTTTAGTTGTGTGTCGACTTCGAATGACAAACCTAATATTGTTTTCAGGAAGAGGAAAAAACCAATTCAACTTCAGAGACGCCAAAATGTGGAAGCTGTTATGGTGCTGAAGATTCCAATAACCTTGAACAGCTAAATATTACGTAAGTTTTTGTTTGAGTCCACTAAATCATTCTATGTGGGTTTGTGTAGCAAAAGTTGATTAATAGTGTTGACTACTTTTACGGTTATTTTCTATTCCCTCATGACTCTGCTGAAGCCCCAGTAGAAGCGGCTATTAAAGATACGTAACCCAAGCTGGAGATACATTTGGATATAGTCGGTTATGTGATTGTGAGGGGGGGGGGGAACATCGATTTTGATTAAACTTTCAAACGTTTTTCTAATAAACACCTTAGCTTTTGTACTTCAATGGTGATGATTAGATGAAAGGAAGTTCAGCAAAATGAGGGTTTTTTTCAACTTATTGGAGAAACGGTTCCAACGATTTTCATAAATCTCACAGGGTGTATTTAACTAGTCACATAATGCGCTATTTGAAAGTTCCTGTCACAGTTTGTTTAACAGAGGTACCATCAACAACAATCATATCTATACCTATAATCATAATGCGTAACTTTACTCGATAAATACAACTGAGTGTCTTCTAGAAATCTATACCCACATTTTGTTTTCTCCCTTGCTGTGACGATCTGTTGAATGCGCCGATAAATTGGCAAACGTGATTTGCCGAACACTATACGATCGTTTTTCCTATTTTCTTAAAAACTGCCTTAAGTTGTGTGTTGCTACGTAAAAGATATTTTGCTTCAAATTGTCAACTCCCTTGAAGGTCTTGTCTATGCTATGTTTCAGGTGTTGCAACACTTGCGAGGAAGTAAAAGAATCTTACCGAAAAAGAAGGTGGCGCATACTGGAGGTGGACGTTGAACAGTGCAAATCTACTGTTTCTGCCCAAGAAATGAAAAGAGTTTTAAACGAGGGCTGTCAAGTTTATGGCTACTTGGAAGTCAATCGAGTTAGTATAATAATTAGTTATTAATTATTAGCTACAGCGCGCGTTGTTAACATGCGAATGGCCTTAGAGGTGGCTGAATAGTAAAGAAATAAGCTTGAGAGCTCGCTTAGTTGTTCATGTCCAGAACTATCATAAGGTTTCAACCACAACATCCCCATTAAAGATTGATTGCAGATTAGAGTTGATAATGTGAGAGGAGGGAGAGAGAGTGAGAGACCAACGCTGCCTGAGTTTGTCTTGGCAAACATCCACTGTTGCAAGAGTTAAAGTTTTATAATAAATGTTATTTTTCTTACGTTGATGCGTTTCAAACCGGAAAATGTATTAATGGTGATGTGCGTGGAAGAACTGTAGTTATAAAATATCAGGTGCATAGCAACACACAAATTCCGTGAATTCGACATGCATGGGTCTTTGTTCAACACATTTCTCCGCTAACATTTATAGGGAGCCAAATGTAGGACTACTTAACTAACAGTATCCCCGTATGATCGACATCGTTATAACCGTTTTTCGGGAAATTGGAAAAACGACAAATTAATGTTGCCCTACTCTCGTTTTCCGAGCTATAATTGCTTATATTTCCGATCAACGGATAGATACAGACATAATTGCAGAGAACCAAATGTAGACTTAGGTTGCTAAAAGACATTATGTAAGATTTATCAAATCCAGTGAAATAGTTACTTTGGAAATTACCTATTTATTGTTACTTTCGGAAAACATTTTGGTTTTTATCTATTAATAATGGACTGTCACAGGAGTTAATAAGTATTACTTATTTAAAAACATACTATGCGCTTGACTGAAAATCGTTGAAGTCGTTTTGCCAAGAAACGAAAACCCTTATTTTTGTTTCGTAGGCTTATATTTCCATTCACTGAACTTTCATGGAGATATTTACAGAGAGGAAAAGTTGGGTGCTAACGAGTAGAAGATAGGTTGAAAGAAAATCGAATCTTAATTGCAGTTTTCGAGAAAAATGCAAAAAAACCTAGTTTTCACATTTTATGTCTTTACTTTGCTACATAAACTCGAAAATGTAACACGGGAGATATTACGGAGAAGCGTCTCGAAATATCGAATGGTTGAAGTGTAACGCTTGGTAACGTCTGTTACAAAATGTAACGCTTGGTAACATCACACGTTTTAATAACCTCAGTGACCAAGTGATGTCAATTGCAATTGACGCGGCCATTATATCGAAACCTTCAACGAGCACAATCAAACGTAGTTATCGTTGCATAAAATGTTCCTAGTGGTTGCGTACTTGTACGAAAGCTGTACCCACCGTTTGTGTTGTGAAAGGTTGCGTACAAATTTCGGTAAAAGACTTGGATTTCACAAACAGGTAACACCATGTCACGATCACTTAACAAGTTTACCATTTACAGAGTTACGTAAGTTCAGTTTGTCAGCGGATTACATAAGTGGGAAGGGCAATAAAAACGTGGGACGTGATTTTGTTACATTTCGGTACCCCACCCTCCTTTCCATTCGATGAAAATAACTGGTAGCCTTATTTTCGTGTCTCCAAAAAATTTCGAACAAAACATTTAAAAACCTAGATCTATCGTTTCCCCTTAAATCGAACACATTACGGACCTCACGGAAATAGGGGTTTTCGGATTCAGTTAGCCTCAAAACGTTATGATCTGAAGAAAATCGTACTTTTTCCTTACTCTTTGTGCCGTGGAGAATAAAGATATGGGGATGAAGAAAGTTTTGAGATGCTTCGCGTCAAAGCTTGTTAATATTGATTGACTTTAACCAACTTCTCGCGACTTCAGTCTAGCATCATTGAACAAGAGCTCCATTGTGCCTCCGATATCCCATTCCTCTCTTTTGTCAATCCCGCTGTACCCCAGGTTAAAATTGCATCGAACTGCGTGTAATTCGGCGACTAATTTTCAAATTGTTTTCTCGTAATGAGGGCAAGACAGTTTTATTTTAAACGTTACGTTTTTTAGTCCCGCGAAGTCGACCGAAAAACATTTCTGAGTTTTCTTCAGATATTTACGTTTCAAAGGTTATAAGCCACATCCATTCAAAAATCGTTGAAATAACTGATTGAATGGTTTTTGTGTTGACAGCAATATAAAATGTTCGTTTGTTGGAAAAAGGAAGTGAGTTATAAATTTTTAAAACTTTCCACGAAAAGCGATTTTAATGCAGCTTTATTTATTACTTTTTAAAGAGCAAGGATCGTCATTCGTGTCTAATGGTGGTCGATTGTCGCATTAGATTTGTCAAATATTAAGTTATCGTTTTTTCAATTTTCTCAAAAACGCCTCTTAACGCGTCTTACTCTGTACTCTCAACTAACTAACAAGTACCTACATTTTTTTCTCTATAAATGTTCCAAACTGTTGAAGGAAGATACTTCGACTATACATGTCATCTGTTGGAAAGTGTAAGCCGAGTAATACATTCTAAAACATTTCCATGAAAAGCGGTTTTAGTGTTTTTACTTTCCTTGGCTCTACGAAGTAGAAAGGAAAGTTATGTAATCGGCTGAAAAAAAAATTTTGAGTTTTCTTCAGATCTTTACGTTTCAGACCCTCCTGAGTCCGAAAAACACTATTTGAGAAAATGGTCTGTGTGTGTCTCACTAAAGTGTGTCTGTGAACGACTTTTGGAGAAAACTACCGTATCAAATCAGCTCAAACTTCATATCTCGCCCGCTGGTTACAGTGGGACGCCAAAATAAGGGTATGAGCAAAATCCATCGAAAGTTAACTATAGTTATCATAGCGATCAAAACACCAAATTTTTTTTTTCTCAAAAACGGCTCTAACGATTTTGATTAAATTTTTTATATTGATAACTCTCAATAATGCAATCATAGCATAAAATTCCCATTTGTGGGAAAATGACGAGAGCATCACAATAAATTATCAAAATTTTCGACGAAATCGAATTTAGCGCGGTTTTTAGAGAAAACAACCGTACCTTCCGTGCGTATGTTGGAGTTGGTTCTGATCATGCGGGGGAGGAGGAGTTCCTGTCGCTTGATCCTTGACAAGGTGAAGGTGGGGGGGCCTGAACTGCATGTGGTAGACTCAACGCCCGCGAGTTTCAACTTTGTGCTACCCTTTCGGATACTCATTCATGAGCAACCCTAGAAATTCTGGATTTCTAACCACTGCTTTTGGTTTATTATTCATTCTGAATAACCCTATGTTTTCGGTCACGAAAAATTTTTTACAACCCCCCCTCAAAATTTTATACTTTACGTTTCAAGACTTGGAGATTCCAAATTTGCAATGTCCGTCCGCCGTCCGGGCCGTTTTGTGCCTTTAACGTGGTCTAAAAAATCATCTAGGCATCTAGTTGTGCCCGCCATCTCGGCAATCCGATCGGAGGAAGCCCGTGGTTGTAATGGGCAAAAAATGGTTAAAAAAATTAATGAAACGCAGTATAACGTGGGAACTACAGCGTCCCTCCCTCCCGCCCGTCATAATAAAAAACAATCGGCCTCGTCCTCGCCTCGGGAGCACTAATACTAGGTCAAGCTGTTCATGAGAATAATAAACCATTGTGTAATAATTTTCAGGGTTTTTTACCTATTTCCATTTTTTACCAGTTAATTTCAAAACAGCATACACGATACTTCTCAGAAAAGTCAACTTGACAGTTTAGTGATTATCTATTCTTTGGTTACTCATTAATGATCGTGTCATAAGTAGGAGCAACTCAATACATTTCGCAACCACAGGCGCCAATGTTGAACGTTGACAGCACATTGTTTTACCGAGTTCATATAAACGGAGTGGAAAATAGACTTGATTAGTTGCTAGAATGATGAAAAGATCTGAATACACGTGAGGCTGATGGAAGTGACATGATGTTTCGCATCTGCAAGAAAGTAGGACGCGTTTTTTACCACAAAACCAATTGACATCAAATATGGATTTCTCATTCAAGTTCTCTCCGGTAATCGGACATTGTTTGTTGTCACATTAAAATTTTGGCCTTTGTCTCATTCTACTGAACCCACTTTGTATCTGATTGATGCCTCACGTCTATATTTCAGGTCTCTGGAAGTTTCCACTTAGCTCCTGGGAAATCGTTTACTATCGATCATGTTCATGGTGAGGATTCGCACGATTTTCAGTATTATAGTTACTGCGTTGGCACTTCATGGCTCTCACATCGTCCCACTCGTTTAAATATGTCGATTCAAAGTAACTTTTATACATTTTGAAGAAAGAATGTTGTTGAGTGGACAGGATGGTGTGGTTGAGCTGTTATATCCGGTTTTGTTGCTGTGTATTAAAGAAGATATAGGACTGGAATCATGCAAAGTATAGAACACAGAAAGTATGAGTATATTTAATATTATACTTTCTCATAGTCTTCATCCAATAAACGGAATGGTCTGTGAACGGTGTGCGAAATGCACCCGTCTCAATAATGTTCAGTTCTCCTGTCACTGTTGCGTCGATTGCCTCTCTTCCTTCGTGCCCTTTTACCTTCAATCTTAGTTTTGTTAATGAAAAATAGCCAAGAAGAGATAATTCAGGTGAATATGGGTGCAGGTGCGGGAGAAGGGCCGATGCAAACTACCTTGCTTTCTGGCTAAACTCATACAGGCCGTTTTTCTCAAATGACGTTTTTGGGAGCCTCTTGAATCGTGAAGGTCTGAAGAAAAATATAAGTGTCAACTTTCCTATACTCAAAGGGTAAAGAAAGTATTGCAATGAGGGCTTTTCACATTTCACTCTATCCGTTTTGATTTAAGTTTCAAATCATCTTCTACAGATCAATACTTATAGATAATCCCCCCCCCCTCCCCCAAATAAATATAGGCTTGTGATACAAAATGAGGTTCCTTTGCTTTTCGGAAAAACGGCTCGAACAATTCTCATTAAAATTACATATCCCCACCTAGTCAATACCTATATATGGATCTCCGTAAATTCCTTTGATTGGCTCGTTGAACAGGGATAGTGGATTTGGTTTTATATTCATTCTGAATAATACACCTACATTTGATGCTTGACATTTCAACGCATAGGCATTCCAAGTTTGCTATGTCCTTATTTTGCCTTTAATGCGATTTTTTAAAATCCGTTTTATTGGAAAAAACAAACTATTTGGGATCTAGTCATGACACGCCTACTCAGCAATCTAATTGGTAGAAACTTATGGTTTTTATGGGCAAAACATGGTTAAATAAATAAGAAAAAACTTAAATATGGTAGTTTTATTGCAATTACGTCGTGTTGGGCATCGTTTCTCACGTATTTTTTGATGCTGAGTTGAATAGGACGGGTCTAGAAACAGTGAAATCATAGTAAATATAGTGAAGCAATGTCCACTATTTGAAGGAACTCGCAGGACGATATAGCGAAAGTTATTGTTTCTTCCTGACCGGAGCTCTCGTCTCTCACCAACTTCCCGCCAGTTCGACTCGCCGATTGCCTACAAAATGTAAATTTTCGTTGTTCTATTATAGTTAGGTCACGTTTGGTATCGTTTATTAGTATTTTTCTATGCTAAATCGAATGGGATAGGTCTCAGAGGCGTGAGATTGTGTGTGCAAGAAAATAATAAATCGTTGTGTAATAATTTGCAGCGTTCCTAACGTTTTCAATATTTCAACAGTAAATGGCCAATTCCATTTGACCAAACTGACCGAGCCATTTAGCGAATTATAAAACCATACCCACATTTTGTTATGCATAACTATTTCTGTGACTATCCATTGAGGTGTAAGACCTGAGGAAAATGAGATTTGCCGAGCATTAAATTACCGTCTCTCCGGTTTTTATTTCGAAAACGGCTTCAACGATTTCCATCAAACTTACAGGGTACTCCCAACTGACAACTACCTAGTTTGTATACTTTATAACTGTTCCGTAGAAGGGCATTAAACGAAAGTAGAGCGCTCGTATATATATTGCTGACCATCGAAGTTTACTGGTGTTGCTTGTACCAGATATATTCGATTGAGTATGCCTCACTTTAATGATCTAAAACAAAAACACAGTTTTTTAAAGTCGGCTGCAACACTCTTTCATTTGTGTAGCGGAAGGTAAGATTTCAAATCTCACTATTCAACATAAAGCTGGTAGCCAAACTAAAGTTTGAGGAGTAAACAACCGCTTACAACTACATTTGTCAAGTTGATCAATTGTTGATGAGCCAATTTTATTGGTTTCAGTTCACGATGTAAAACCTTTCGCGTCGACCCAGTTCAACATGTCTCACATAATCAGGCACTTGAGCTTTGGTGAAACGAAGCTTGCAACCACCAACAACCTTCCCGTCAATCCTTTGGATGGTTCCTCTTCGATCGCTAGTGAAGGTGAGTTGACCCTTTCCTTCTTAGTTCGCTCGACTAATAAAATATTCATTCACTGTATTCAGTGCGCCAGACAGCCGTAACCATTGAACAAGACAAGTATTGGTAGGTTCTCTAACCTCCTCGACTATATTAGTACCATTAGGTGTTCACAGTCTCTCTCCCTACCATTCATCGTACGTTTCTGTTTGGGTAATGTTCGGAGTCATTTGAGTCCAATCTATTGCAAAAAACATATTATTTTCCATCGTCCGGATTATCTAATGATCGTTATTAAACTTCTATCTTATAGGTAACTCATCGCTACCACTCTGATTTTTTTAAGAACGCCAGTGTCACGCGAGCGGGATTATAAGTCAGAAACTGCACTAAAACCGTCAACATTTTCGATATTTATTGTGCTTTTCCTGCGAACAAAAATTTTACATTGGTTGTTTCGATCTATGCAATCTAATCAAAATCGTAACTACTTTTTGAGAAGAAAAAATGTGGTGTTTTGATCACTATGCTAACTCATACCCTTATTTTGGTGTTTCATGGTAACCCCTGCAGGCTGACTATCAGTTTGTTGGGCTAAGCCCCCCCCCCCCCGTCTTGTTCACACTCAGAGCGTTTTCTCAAATGGTGTTTTTCAGGCCTTCAGTATTTAAAAAAAAACCTAAATAACACGTCTGTTCAATACACAAATTTCCTTCCTCCTTAGGGCTGTAGAAGGAAAAAAGGGACACAGGATTAATTGGACAAAATAAACGACGCCAAGATGATCTTTTTCAGTACATCATGTAAATGACTAACTTAGAGTACTCAAATTACGTAAGAAATGGTAATCAAATTAAATATAACCACAAGTTGCCGCCCTCAAACTGCAGATTAAGTCTAATTCTCAATAAAGTTGATGCAACTTAACTTGCACTTTACACAGTAATCGGACATGAATGATCTTATTATTGTTAATCAAATCAATTTCGAAACTAAACCACTTCGTTTCTAAGATAGTGTGCTCGCTGCGTTATTGGATTGTGTTATTGTTTTTGCCTCTTAACACCTTATTCCAGTTCCAATTGCCATGAACGTTCCAAATGTTCCTCCACCCTGAACCATTGCTTTCCCAACATTGTTCACTAGTTCTCTCCCTCTTAGCCCGTACCTGCAAAATAAAATACAATTGGTGCAAGTAATAATCAAAATATGATTAGTTCCGAGTGTCATGACTGTGACAGCATATGCTGAAACTAGGCGAAACATTCTTGCACTTTGATCATCTTAATCTCTTTATTTTATCGAGGAACCGGCTGGGCCCTTTTTAGCTAGAAAATTTAAGGAACAAACTACAAGAACAAGTTTCACTCGTGTCGCCCTCCTGATCAACGAATTGTGGATCAGTTACATATCTGAGTAATAGGATGTTAAACGTCATGGTAATGATACGACGGGAAGACCCATAGCAGGTGGATTGGAGGAGAAAGGAAAGATGAGGAAGTTCAGCAGTAGACTGCCCAACTGCTGGGTTAAATATTAATGTTTTGGATCACGTCCATTGAGCCTTATGCCCAGATTCAAGCAGCAGCTGGTCGACGTGCCTGAATGCAGATTAGCAGACTGGCTAGGCTGTTCAGCACAATACTACCTGGATATCCATCCAGTAGCTCAGTTTATTATCAATCGTTATACCAAGATACTTCACTGGTGACCCTGATTACCCCCTACATTAATTGGCTATAACTATTGACACCTCGATCTTCTGCATAATTTAGTTCAGCTAAATGATGTTCACCTGTGCACCCAGGTATAGTGCATTACTATTTTAAGCTTGTTCCAGGCAACCTTCACAGTGCAGGATATCACACTGACAGCCACATTGTCGCCATACCAATCCTGTGAGGCTGCCAGCCCTCTGTATTTTCGACAGGCTGGTCATGTATTTGGTAATCATGTTTACGAACAGTGAACTTGATGTTTTCATCAGTAAATACCAAAAGCAAAAAGGAATGGGCTAAACCAGTTTGATTCCATGAAGCAGCAATGAAATGTACTAAGCAAATTGATATCGTATAAAATATACAATATATTGTAGTATCCTCCAACATCAATTAAACAGGAACAATTACACCATCCAAGCCCTTATATTGTGTAATGTACATACACATACAGTAAAAAAAAACCTTATCATCAGCTGTCAGTTTATGTAAGGTCAAATTATTACCTTAGTGCTCCAAATCCCCCAAAAAGTGCACCTGACGCCATTCCAACGCAAAATCCAATCATAAATCCGGATTTGATCCTGTCAAAACAGCTGGGGCCCTGGCCGTAGCTACCAACAGGGACAGGCATATTGTGACTCCAAACTGAAAAGAAAGCAAGTTTTAAAAGTTGTGCAAATAATGATTTTTGATAGCAGGAGAAATGAGAACATTACAAATTATACTTTTCATATTGTCAGAAACACCAAATATAATTTTTTCACTCCTTTAAATGGCTCTTACAATTTAATTCCTTTGTTAACAGTTTCAAATGGAGTAACGGTCTTGTGAAATTAATCCCGCTAATTTGATATTTCATTTTTGAACACAAAATGTGAGAACTAATGTTCAGCTTTAACTGAATACCGATGTTCACCCAATCCGTGGATAATTCACTACTGACGAACAGACCAAAGGTCAGAATTGTGAGTTGTGAGACCGGCTTCATCTTTCAAGTCCGAAAATTCATTTCTTCGCTAGACAATCGGAAGAACATTGTACATTCTGGGAATTATCGGCATTGACTGGCAACATCGCTTGATTGCATGAATTATCACCGGTAATTGAGGCAAACAGCCAGATTTTTCAAACGAGTTGACACTCAAGGACTCATAAATTTAATCGTTCCTCAGGTAATGATAATTCAACGTGGTTTCGTCATTCTCACAATTCCTAACTCACAACTTACTTCAGTTCGATGAAAATGATGATTCGGTACGTTAGTTTCTCGTATTCAGGTCCTCAAAGTGAACATGTGCAACTTGCCGGGTCCGTGCACTCGTAATTTAGTTGGGTCTTTATTAAATTCTGATCTAGAAATGTTGTTTTCGCCGCAGTATCAAACTAATAGATAAGGAGTCAGGTGTTCTGTGTCCAAAGTTACCAACAAAATAAATCAAAACCCGCATGGAAGTGGAAGTCGCCCAATGGCCTCACGTATTATAACGTAACGGTGAACAAAGAGCTGGAACGGGAGCGGGAGCTGCTTAGATCTGTGACGAGGGGTTTGCTAACACTTGTTGACAAGTTGTCAAGTTGAAAAAAAGTGGTATTTACTTTTGTTAGCAGAAAAAAAGTTGTGGAACTGGCTGAATTTTTTGTAATGGTTCGAATAACACCATTTCAGTAAATTGCCTGTAGGGTCTGTGAACACTATTTGAGTGAGAATTGCTGAACATCAGCTCAAATTTAATACTATTTCGGCAGATCTACAGATTCCTCTAACTAATACCTAATTTAGATGAATCCTGATGAAAAGGAGCTTCCTGTTATTTTTTAGTATAAAATAATTATGCAATTACACTACATTCTACTGCTTCACCATTTTCTACTTCTTACTATTGCAACTGATTCAATAGATTTCCCGTCGTTCATAAATCATTATGAAAGACGAGAACTGCTACGTTTATTTATCTATTTGAGGTTTTGTAAATATATTTTTCTCATACGGTTAACTCATAAAGAATATTAAGACTCATAAAGAAGGAGACGGACTCACTTAACAGGTACGTTAACTTTAATAATTTGCCTACTGGCGGATATAACCCAATTGCTCTAATATTTTTTTCATACATTTATTCATTGCGTGTAGAAAATCCTGTGTGAAATAATTGTCAGTGGACACAATTAAAAGAGAACACCAAATATTTTTTTCTCAAAAATGGCTGTCACGATTTTAATTAATTTTCTTCTGTGATCAGATCGTGTTTTAAAGCAGTTACAACAGTTATAGAATAATTGTGCGGATCCCTCGAACTTCCGTTATCCAAGCTGATGTCGTTTGTTTGTCTTGAATTTGTCTATAATACCAGGACACGTATATAGAATGTACAGCCTAGTAAATTAACTGTGCATTCATTACTCAATGAAGATTTTGGCATAAATAGGGACAGCTCTATAATTCCAAAACGTTAAGCTCTACCATAAGCATTTATTTTAACAACTCTTTCATTCAATTCTTTTTCTGTGAACTTGTACATATTAGCTGTTTGTTGAGTTTGAAGTAAAGCAATTGTTTGTCGCACAGTCCACTCCAATGAACAGTTCTTCGTTTTAATACACAGCAGTTTCATTTCTCTTTTACTCTTCGTAATATACACATTTCCATATCACGGAATCTCCATCACTAAAAGTGAATTGAAACCGAAACAGTGTATAATTTAATTCATGTCACTTATATAATAACGCTAACAAAGGTTGGGGCATGGCCTGTGACGTCACTTTTAACAGATTACATTTTAACAAACTTGTGTAACTTATTTATGTGTTGATGTAACTTTCATCAGTACACTTCTTTTCTCTACTCCACTCCCTTCTCCACTTCTTTCCTGTGGTTTCTCGCCTCATCTTATCTAACTTAGTGGTGCATTATGTCCTTTGTATGAATTTCAGGAGCCACTGCGTTCAACTACTACATCAAAATTGTTCCTACGATGATCGTGAGTGAGAACAATGAAATTGTGCATACTTCTCAATTTTCTGTCACAAAACATGAAAAGGTGAGACAGTGTTTGACACAGAAACGATAGCTATCATATTTCTATTGACGTTCATTTGGTTGAAATATCTAAGTCCTGTGAGTTAATTGTGATTTCAATATCTCCACCAGGAACGTTTTATCAGAACTGTTCTAATGAGGGATGACTCCAAAAGGTAAATGGTAATAATGTTCATCTGTCAAGTGTTTCCTCTCTCTGCAATCGTGTAAACTGCAAAAAGTTAGTAAAAAACGACGATAGTCTGAATTCCAGAATTTCTGAGGTTGCTCTCGATAATTTTATTACCATCATATATTTTCATCCTGTAAGGACTGGTTATACTTCCGTTTTATTAATGTACGCTAGTGTATTATGAGCTAGATTTCTTCTCTTCGCGTTCACAGATGATTTTCTCGAATGGTGTTTTTCAAACTCAGGACCCTTTGTAACGTTAATATCTGAAGAAAACTCAGAAACGTTTGTCGGTCGATTTCGTAGGGCGAATAAATACGAAATAAATGTGAAATAATGTTTTCTCGCCTTCATTACGAGAAAACAGTTTAGTCGCCGTTCGAGGCATCCGGAGGCGATTTTAACGCGGGGTACAGCGGGGTTGACGAAAGAGAGGAACAGGAGAGCAGAGGCACAGAGGAGCTCTTGTTCAATGAAGACTGGCGGAAGTCGCGAGAAGAAGTTGGTTAAAGTAAATTAATGAACTTTGACGTGACGCATCACAATACTTTTTTCGGCCCCGTATTTTTACTCTCGGCGGCCCAAAGGTTAAGGTAATTATTCAAATCTGAATATTTTTCGGCCTACGGAATTCGGAAAACCCCTTCAAGTGTGTGTGTGTCTGTAGTTCGCTCTAAGGGGAAACGATAGAGCTGTTTTTACTTTCCGCTACCCAAAGGGAAAGGAAAGTATTGTAATAGTATCGAACAAAATTTGGGGTTTCTTCAGATCTTTACGTTTTGAGGCGTGCTGAGTCTAAAAAACCTAATTTCGGCGCGTGGTTTATGTGTGTGTCTGTAGTTCGATTTGCGGGAAAACCGTTGAACCGATTGAGCTGGTCCTCTTTTTATTTTGTTCGTTATTTTTTGTAGACACCCAAATGAGGTTGATGGGGAAAGGGGTGGGGGACGAAAATGTAATAAAAAATATCTGGTGCGTAGCAACACACAACTTTCCGCCACCCCTTAAAGTTCGAACACAACCTACATAGGCGGGCGCTGTATCTTCGTTCAACGCATTTTTACAGGAACATTTATGGAGAACAAAATGTAGTGACTAGTTAGCTGAGAGTACTCCGAAAGTTTGATCGAAATCGTTAGAGCCGTTTTTGAGAAAATTGGAATACCGATAAATTAATATTCGACAAATCTCCTTTTCTGAGTTAACATGGCTTATATCTCCGTTCAACATATATATGCAGAAATAATTGTAGGGAACGAAATGTGGGTATGGGTAACTAAAAGACACTCCATTAGGATTTATCACATCTGGTGAAAACGTTACCCTGGAATTCACGGAAATGTTCGAAAAAACGTTATTTTTGACACATTTTAATTTTTATCTCTGTTCAATGGACCGTCACAGGAACAATTATTGAAAAGAATATGTAGGTATTAACTATTTGAAAACATCCTGTAAGTTTGGTGAAAATCGCTGAAGCCGTTTTGCCAAAAAGCGTAAAAAACCTATTTTTGCTTCAGGGGCCCATACCTCCGTTCACCGTATTTTCATGGAGATGTGTATACAGAAGAAAAGTTAGGTATTGATTAGGAGAAGATAATTTGAAAGTTTAATCAAAATCGTTAGAGCCGTTTTCGATAAAAATGCGAAAACCCCTAGTTTTTGGTACATTTTCGTCCTCCACCCCCCCCCCCCCCCCATTCCCATCGGCCGAAATCGTCCATAACCTTATTTTGGTGTCTTCAAAAAATAACGAACAAAACAAAAAAAGAACCAGCTCAATCGGATTAGCCGTTCTCCCGCAAATATAACTACAGACACACACACGCACACACGGACCACGCGCCGAAATTAGGTTTTTTAGACTCAGTAGGGTCTGAAACGTAAAGATCTGAAGAAAACCCAAATTTTTTTTTTTTTGGCCGATTACTATACTTTCCTTCCCTTCGGGTAGCGGAAAGTAACTAGGGGGTTTCGCTTTTTGCTAAAACGGCTCCAACGATTTTCACCAAGCTCACAGGATATTTTCAATTAATTGGTGCCTATTAACTCCTCCTCTGACAGCCCATTAAACACTGATAAAAGCCAAAATATTTCGAAAATAATGTTTTCTGAACATTTTCGTAATTTCCAAAATAACTATTTCACTGGGTTACATCTTACAGAATGTCTTTTAGCGCCCTATATCCACATTTGTTTCTGTGCAGTTTTTTTGTATCTATATGTTGAGTGGAAATGTAAGCAATTATAGCTTGGAAAACGAGATTTTCGGAACATTAATTTACCGTTTTTTGAATTCAAGAAGTTCGTTCAAGTCAATGAAGATTAACGAACATTGATGCAGAGTGTCACTTAACTTTCTTCAGCCCTCATTAAACGATTTTGTAACTACAGCTACTAACCAAATGTGTTTTTAATTCACTTTACACGAACTTACTGTATGTTCCGTATTGGAACTAGCAGTGCTTAACGTTCTGTAATTTGATTTAACGTTCGTGTTCTTGGATTAAGAAGTCAATGAAAGACTGGACAGTGGTTTGAATTCCGAAATTTCTTAGGTTATTCCTTCTATTATTCATCATGTAGCCACTATTTAAAAAAAAAATTTTTTTTAGGATGAGGTCATATGGGCGATCTGCTATACATGATGGCGCTGTATTTGTTAACGCGATTTTTCATACATTTTGGCAGTGATCTCTGTTCGGTGGACTGGCTGAAGAACATTTATGGAGAGCAATGTATAGGTGTTAACTAGTTGAAGATCATCTGTGAGTTTGGTACAGATCGCTAAAGCCGTTTTGCCAAAAAGTGAAAAAAACAACATATTTTTGCTTCATAGGCCTAAATCTCCGCCAGTAGAGTATAACGTGAAAGTTTCCTCGAAATTGTTGGAGCAGTTTTCGAGAAAAATCACCCGCCTCCTATCGATGGAATCCGCTTGTAACCTTATTTTCCCGCCTTCCAAAAATCGCAAACAAAAAAGAAATCCTACTCGATAGATCTCTAGCCATTCTCTCGCAAAGTTAGGTTTTTTAGATTCAATAGGCCTCAAAACTTGAAGATCTGAATATCTCATTATTCATTCTGGGTAATACACCTGTGTTTTCAGTCAAGAAAATTTACAACCCACCCTCAAAATTAGACGCTTAACGTTTTAAGGCGTCGGGATTGCAAATCTGCATGTCGGTTCACCAACGTCTGGGCCGCTTTATGCTTTCAACGTGGTATAAAAAAACCGTACTTTCGCACAAAAATCCCATTTGGTGTCTACTTGTGCCCGCCTACTCGGCAATCTGATGGAACGGAACCCATGGTTATTACTGGCAAAAAATGGTTGAAAAAATGAACAAAAACGCAACTTTTCCAGTTGTTTTGCAAGTACGTCGCGTTTGGGATCGTTTTATTTTTCGATGCTGGGTGCAATGGAACGGGTCTCAGAGGTGGACCACTGCGTTTAGACTGAAAACAGATAAATCACATTAATTATAGTGAGCCATTGAAAGAACTCACGGTACAATACAGCAAACGTAATCTTTCATGATTTCCACTTCCTCCAGTCACACTCAGACCACTCGTCAGCAGTTGGACTCATCACATAGCGCCGATTGCCTACAGGCGCCTGGAATATGTAATTTTCTTCGTTACGTTGTAGTCAGGTCGTGTGTGAATAATAAACCGTCCTGAAATAATTTGCAGAGTTTTTCTGTAGGATGGCAATGCTTTGGGTAGCTGAATGTAAGACACTGTTAAGAATTATGGTGGCAAGGCTTCTCGATCTGAAGGGTAGTACAGGGCTGGAAGCACACCTTCACGTCAAACATTATTGTTGTTCCTATCTCATAACTTATTACTATTTTTAATGTGCATTGACTTTGAGAGTCATTAATCAACGCGCTTTTACTCTTTGTTCAGGTGTTTTCTTCTCGAGCGAGAGACAATGGGATGCCTGGAATATTCTTCAGTTATGGACTTTCAGCTCTTATGGTCAAAATTGTGCCTAAATCAGCGTAAGTCTTTCATATTAATTAAGTACGGTTTTATACGAATGGAATAACGTTTGTGAAGGAATATGCGCAGGGACGTTTCGCTTTGCTTAGCCTCGCTATATAGAAGATTTTATTAGATTTTGGTTTAGTATTCATTCGGAATAATATACCTATGTCGATCTCGAACACTTTTGTAAACCCCCCACCTACAAATTGACACTAACGTTTCAACGCATCGGGATTCCAAATCTGCTGTCTGGGCCGTAGATTGCCTTTAGGATGATGTAAAAAGTCTGTCCTTTCGCACAAAAATCCCATTGGGTATCCAGTCGTGCCATTTGATCTACTCAGCAATCCGAGCGGACAATGCCCATGGTTATGATCGGCAACATTCGAGAGCTACCTTTAGAAATAGCACGAAGCGTGCTGAGCAAATTTTAAATTTGGTACATAGTGATTTATGCTGTATGGAAACTACATCTTTGGGAGGTGCCAAATATATGCTAACGTGCCTTGACGATCATTCTCGTTACGTCCATGTTTACACGCTTAAATAAAAGAGTGAAGTTGCTGGAAAAATAAAGGAATTTTGTGCTTTGGTGGAAAACCAGACTGGCCAAAAATTGAAAATTTTCTGGAGTGACGGGGGGACAGAGTTTTGCAATTTTCAATTCGGTAGTTTTTCAAAAGTCGAGGTGTAATCCACCAAAAATCTGCCAGGTATTCGCCAGCCCAGAATGGCCGAGCTGAAAGGGTCCAGAGAACTTTAGTTGAAAAGGGGAGGTCCATGTTGGCTGATGCGGGACTCCCAAAGACGTATTGGGGTTTTGCAGTCACTGCGTCTTGTCATCTCTATAACCGGTCGTCGTCTCGAGTTCTGAATGGAAAAACGCCTTTCGAGTTTTGGACAGGTCAAAAGCCTGATCTTTCCAACTTGCGTGTTTTAGGCTGTGAGGCTTGGATACATGTTCCGAAGCAAAAACGAAAAAAATGGGATGAGAAATCCGAAAAACTCATTTTCGTTGGGTATCCTGAGGATTCTAAAGCCTACAAATTCATTGATCCAGCCACGAAGCGCGTTGTTATCAGCTGAGATGTTGTTTTTATGGAAAACAACAAGAGATCTTCAGAAAGTGTGGAGGTTTTGCCGGCTGAGACTCCAGCTGTTCTCCCGTTTTTGGGGGGGTCAGAGGAGGGTGTGGATTCTGCAACTCAGGAGAAGCCAGTAACTCAGGGGAAGCCATCAACTCCAGAAAAATCAGCTACTCAGGAGGAACACAAGGAGAGTGAGGAGGATGATCCTTCCCTCATACATCTGCCAGATGAATGCAGCGAGGATGAGGATTGGGATGATGGCATGATTGCGCCAAAGCCAAGAATTTTTACCGACTATGTTACCTACTAATTTTGGAAGGTGGGCAAAAAAAATTTAAAGCAAGGCTCGTCGTTCGTGGCTGCTCACAGGCAGCTGGCAGAGATTATCAGGAAACTTTTTCCCCCGTTGTCCGGTATGCCTCTCCGGTTTTTGCTCTCGTTGGCGGCTGAGAAGAATCTCAATATTTCTCACGAGGATGTTTGCACGGCATTTCTTTTTGGGTCTTTGGAGGAGGAAATCTATGTCACACCACCCTCGAATCGTCTCTCGGAGAAGGGAAAGGTATGGAGGCTTCATAGAGCCGTTTACGGTCTCAAGCAAGCGGGAAGATGTTTCTATGAGAAGATTTCTACTGTTTTGCAGAGTTTTGGTCTTCGTCGCTCTCGTGCTGATCCGTGTGTTTTCGCCCATAATGGCCCGAATGAAAAGATGACTTTTTTGGCTATCTGGGTTGATGACGTTCTGATTTTTTCTAACGACTCTCAGATGGAAGATAAAGTCAAGAAGGGTTTGGAGGAACTTTTTGAGATGAAGGACCTCGAAGAGATTGCAACTTTTCTGGGCATGAAGATCACTAGGGATCGTGCAGCTCGTGCTCTATGGGTCGATCAAAGTCACTACATTGCTTGTGTACTGGAGAAATTTGGAATGTCTCAATGCAACCCAGTCTCTACACCGTTGGAAGTCGACTTGAAGTACCTGGAGGTGCAGGAAGGAGCTAAGCCCTACGATCTCAAAGTACCATACCAGGAAGCAGTAGGATGTCTACTTTATTTATCTCAAGTTTCGAGACCAGACATCTGCTATGCTGTTAATACCCTTTCAAGATTTAACCACTGCTACCAATCTCAGCACTGGCAGGCACTTAAGCGTGTGTTTCGCTATCTCAAGGGAACTGCTACGCAAAAATTGTCGTTCAGAAAGTCTGAGCTGAATCCCGAACTTGTTGCGTTCTGTGACAGTGATTGGGGGCATGTGCTTACTGAAAGACGCTCTGTGTCCGGTATGTGCGTGAAATATAATGGTTCATTGGTATCATGGTATTCTAAAAGACAACCTACAGTAGCACTCAGTACAGTAGATGCAGAATATATGTCGCTCGCTTTTTGTATTCAAGAAGTTTTATGGTTTAGGTCGCTTATCAGTGAGCTTTTTCCGAACAGTAAGCCTTCAGCAATGAAAGTTTTTTGCGATAATACTGGTGCAATTAATACGAGTAAGAATGATGTTGTCAGCAATCGTACCAAGCATATAGACATTAGGTTTCATTTTGTCAAGGATCATGTTAAGAGGGGAAATGTTTTAGTTCAACATATTTCATCTTCTGAGATGTTAGCTGATGTACTAACAAAATCGTTGACTGGTCAGCTACATAGATCGTTTGTCAATCAAGTTTTTGATGCCTAGTTATTGTTTATTTTGAGCTGTTGTTGGTTTTCCGTAATTTTTTATCTCTCTTGAGAATTTAATTTTATTGGCTTGTTTTTTTTGCACTATTTATATATACCTTCTTTAAAATGTTCGTTTGAAGGGGGCGTGTTGGAAAGGACTCAAACGAAATTCATATTCTGGCGGTTAACTTTGTGCAACCATGATATAGCCTTCTTGTATGGATAACCTGAGTCAGTCCTAAAATAAATCGTTTACCGCTCCTCACATACTTTTTGTTCGCTCTCTTTTAATTATTTCCCCCCTTATTTCAAGTGTATTCATTCGGAATAATATACCTATGTGGATCTCGAACACTTTTGTAAACCCCCCACCTACAAATTGACACTAATGTTTCAACGCATCGGGATTCCAAATCTGCTGTCTGGGCCGTAGATTGCCTTTAGGATGATGTAAAAAGTCTGTCCTTTCGCACAAAAATCCCATTGGGTATCCAGTCGTGCCATTTGATCTACTCAGCAATCCGAGCGGACAAAGCCCATGGTTATGATCGGCAAAAAATGGTTAAAAAAAGAACAAAAATGCAATTTTTCGCACGATTGAGAGCGAATTGCTCAACCATTTTTACTTTTTGTTACTCACAGGAAAGCGCTGCAATCGGCATAAAAGAAAACTTGAGTTTTGAGTCTGTGTGTGTGTTTTTAGTTCGATTTGCGGGAGAGCGGTTAAACAGATTATGAGACATTTCCCTCTACCTGAATGGCAGGGGGGGGTGCAGCGATTTTAATTAAACTTTCAAATTATCATCTAGTAAATTAGTATCGTACTTTTGTTCTGTATGAATATCCCTGCGAAGGAAGGCCTCTAGGAAGCAAAATGAGGTTTTTTACTTTTTGGGAAAACTGCCCTAATTTCATTAGACTCACTGGGTCCCTATTGTTCTCCATAAATGTCCTATTGTTCATTCAACTGAAATAAAAGCCGAAGTTGGGTAAAAATCCTTTTATTGAACACATTCAAAGTTCCAACAGTAACCTGATTAAGTTCCTTCTATCAAGCTACACCCACACTGGTTAACCCCACAACTATTTGGAGACCTATCCGTTTCACTGCGATATGAACCGATACCTATCTCAGAAAATGAGATTTGAACCGAAAATTGTTTTTTTTCTTCTGATTTTCCCAAAAACGGCTACAAAGATTTCCATCAAACTTACAGGGCATTTTCAACTCATTAATACCTACGTTTTGTTCTTCGTAAATGTTTCCTTAGAAGTGGGTTGAACGAAGATATATATAGCAGATCATCGAATGGTTGCTGAAAGTTGTTTGCTGCTATGCATATCGTATTTTACTTCTTCCATCACGTTGCTTTGGAGTAAACACCGCACAAATCGTGTAATTGTAAAACACGCGCGTTTTGGACGACACTGCGCTTGTGGTTACTTTGATAGGCGGTTATGTACTTAGGACGATAATGAATCAGTTTTGGTCTACGTGCGCAATTAGGGGAGGCTCACTACGCACAGTGCTTTAGTTGACACGGTTTACATTTAGTTTGTGCGTAGGTCTTAGAACGTTGACGTACTAGCTGTTGAAAGTTCGTCAAAAACCCGCTATCGAAACAATACACTTCTGTAAGACGTTGACTGAGTATTCAATTAGCGTTGCTTTACAATTTGCAAAATCAATAAATTATTGGAAACGCCGAAAATCTGTTAATGAAGGGGGGCCCTCGAACCAAAAATAAAGTGGCATTGTAGACGTTGAGAATTAAAGCAGCTGTA
This sequence comes from Pachypeltis micranthus, assembly GCA_020466155.1. Taxonomy (NCBI): domain Eukaryota; kingdom Metazoa; phylum Arthropoda; class Insecta; order Hemiptera; family Miridae; genus Pachypeltis; species Pachypeltis micranthus. The sequence continues at coordinate 30,965,512 of CM035769.1, forward strand.
CCAATATTTAGTTTCAGGTTGCGCGATACCATTCTATTGTACTTTTAGCGGCAGTGTAGTCTGATTACGATAGAAACAACTGCGTTCTTTTTCGTACAATACGTATAAATTAAAAGAATTCAGTGGTTTTTTATAACGCAGGTTTTTCCTGTTAAATCGGTTGTCACTTTGGTCGCAGTGCTCAATAATACGGATACAAAGTGCACAATAGAAGTATATAATTTGTATTGACTTTTACTAAACTAAAGAAAAGAACGGAAAACCTCTGGGGAGTAGGTGTGACATAAAGGTTCCCTACATCTTTATCTAGACTTAATAGATGCTCGAAATCCTAAAATGAAACTATCAATGAACATCTAAGGGCGAACGGGCATCATTAGACAAAAACCCACAGACACGAAGATAACATTCGATGGGTTTATTTATTATTAAATACAGAATTTTAGTTGGCCACCCTCAGCATCAAACCCCTCTTTTATTTCATTATTTACTGCTACTCAAAGTGTAAGAGAAGAAGTCCGATCGTGTAAAAAAAACTTTTTCCTCCTTTCTTTGAGGCCTACTGAATCCAAAAAACCTAGTTTCGGCAAGTGGTCTGTAGTTCAAGTTGCGGGAGAACGGCAGGGCAGATTAAGGCGGTTCTGCTATGGTTTTGTTCATGATTTTTCAAAAGCGGGAAAATAAGATTATCATCGATTTTCATCAATGTGAAGGGGGCAGGGGACCGCAATTGATCAAAAACGAGGGTTGTACGCTTTTTAAAAATATCTGTGTGACCTTTGTTGAATGAAGATACACGCTTATGAAGCAAAAATAGGTGGTTTTTCACTTTTTGGAAAAACAGTTTTAGCGGTTTTGTGTAGACACAGAATATTCTTAGGAACGTTCTCTAGAATGTCGAATCAACACAGCAACGCGTCTTATTGTGAAGCAAACTAATCAAACGTTGTGTGCATGTTTTTATGTATACAAGCGCCATATTGAACGGAGACAGCTAGAAGGTTCAAAATTGGCACGAAAATTGTTCTACCAATTTCCTTGGCTCTATTCGTGATGATTTTATTTTGATAATGCTGAAAATCGTGAGATGTCGAGTACTGTACAAATAGTTGAGTTTGTGTTTTTGTAAGAATTTGAATATAAATTTTATAAGGCGTGATGAGGGTTGTCTGTTAGTATGTTCTTAAGCTGATTATCCGATGATTTCAACTGGCGTTTAATTTTTTGCTTAATAATGTGCAATTGTTCGCTTCGCGGCTTTGATTTCACTTACGTCCATTTACTGTTGTAGGACAGTCGCTCTTCAAAACCTACTCGCAATAGCTATTAAAATACATCCCATTCTTTATGCATTGCCCATTTCGAAATCCATTGGACGTTAATTAAGCCGTTGTTATGTTCGTGGGAATACCGTTGAAGTTAATATTAGCCAAACAAATCCATTGAAGCGTGCGCAATTAGCACCGTCGTATTCCTTTTCAATTCCTCATTGCATCTAAAGGTTTGTACAAGTCCAACAATGTTATTAATTAGTCTTAACTTACTTTTCAGGCCGATAACTCACCTTTTCACGGACCTATGTAGCATAATAGGCGGTGTGTGGATGTTTTCGATGGCGATTGACGCTATTTTCTACAAGTATTCCAAGCTCATTAGCAAAATTGAGCTGGGGAAAACCAGTTGAATCGGCGATCGGTGGATGTGCTGTGAGCAGTGTGTGCTTCCTCATTAAGACTTGTTTTTAGCAGGAATGTGTCCGACAGATTCGAATGACTTTATCTGTCAGTCGTGTTTTGTTATTAATTTTGTTAAGATTTTATTTAAATTTTGTTTATCGTTTATAAGCACCTGGCACGAACATTTTTCACACAATTTTTTTAACGATGGATAGGTTATTTATTTTTCCAACTGTTGACAAAGCTTTTTGAGGTATTTTAGTTGGCTCCGATAGAATTAAGGGTTGTGAGGCAGTTATCTCAACATAATAATCTCTTTTATCCCCTTATTTCATGTGAATTCAAACAGTTTTGCTCCATTGTTGTTGTACCAACAAGCTATTAGCACAGTGTGATCGTCTGTAGCCTTTTGGTCTCAGGCTTGTGGTCACACAAGGAAATATACATTGAAGAAGCTGAACCATTTTCCACTGATTTTTATTCTACCCATCTCATCCTGAAACTCGTTAATTTTTAGAACTCTTGGAATCATAGATGTTCAACTGGGTCTTGTCAAGCGAGGAAGAAGGGGGCTACAACACCTGACATTGGATAAGGTGCGTGTAGAAGTCTGCTCTGTATGTCAAGGACTTGGTACAGATCATATCGTAAAAGAATACGTCATACCCAAAATTAAATATGGACTCTTTTTCACAGACGACATATACGCGGACTTCACCCACCTCATGACTAAACATTTCTCGTTCTCGGAAATCGTAATGACTAAGTATAAAAGGAAACTGATCGACGTCCTTGACGAAACAGAACAGAAAGAAATAGGACTCAAATACCATGAAGGCACGACGAACCATAGAGGAATAGACGAGACACACGAACACATTAAGTGGGCACATTATTGGCCTAATATGAGGACCACGATCCAAATCGGCTTTAACAACTGCGAGACCTGCACTCGTTGCAAGTACGATCGTAAACCACTAAAAGTCAAATATAATGTGACACCTACAACTTCACGCCCACTTGAAACACTCCACATAGACATACTAACACTAGACGGGTTCAAATTTCTAACCATTGTCGACTCGTTCTCTCGCTACGGAAAAGGAAAGTACCAAAACTAAAGTCACCCACGCTATTTTAGCATACAACAATTCTACACACTCCGCATCGTAACTAACTCCGTTCGAACTCCTATGCGACCACGCAAACAAGAACACACTGTTAGATATAGACATTGACCAGATAATATCAAACAACTACCTCACACTGCACAAGGAAAAAACCAAACAAAAGAGAAAATGCACACTGACAAAACAAAAGTAATAAACAAAAGAAACGAAGGCAGAGAAGATCCTCCCGTCATATCCACAGAAGTATTCGTTAAAACAGTACAAAAACAATCGAAAACAAAACCAAAATACAATAAAGAAACTATCAAAACACTCAAGAAAGAACTAAAAACCGCACAAATACACCACAACACTAAAGAAAAGATTCAATAAAAAGATTTAATAACATCCGCCGCCCAAATAAATTTTCAGAATCGGTCGCAAATGCTTGGGACGAGTCATTAGACGAATCGGAAATATTAACCAACAAATTCGGGCTTAGGTTGACTAGAGCAGATCTCTAACACTGAAAAACAACAGTTGACTTAACGACAACGAAATTAACTTTTACATAGAGTTAGTAGACCAAAAAGCAGACAAAATCAGGAACTTCTCACAACCTTCTGTTTCAACACCTTTTTATACGTGTCCTTAATGAATGGAGGTCACCAACGAGTGAAAAATTACACCCGTAAGTCCGACATATTCAAGAAAGACCTCGTCGTAGTTCCAATTTTCAAATCGTCCCATTGGAGATTAATAATAATACGAACGAAAACCCGGGAGATATAATATCTAGACTCCCTAGGTCTGGACGGTGCGGGCATACTAGAGAAAATCAAATATTACCTCGTGGAAGAACACAATCACAAAAAGGGAACTTCTCTAGAAATCACTTCTTGGATATGTTGCCAACAAACAGACATTCCACCCCAAAACAACAGTGACGACTGCGGAGTCTTTATATGTCAATACGCCAAAGCCCTCACCTCCACCGACAAAATAACTTTTGATCACAATGATATTGCTGACCTAAGAGAAACTATGTGTACAGAAATACTGAAAAATAAATTAATATAAGAACACCGCCTGGGTTCAATTAACTCTGGGAATCAAAATCACCAAAAAACAAACAACCTCAGCATAATACCAATCCACCTAGGACCGGCCAAGAAAATCGAGGACTACCACACTATCACCCACTTTTACCAAATGAACGGACCGAAAACACAACTAGAAACTATACGCTCGCACTTCGACGACATATTACATATTCATTGAATATTCATTAATGAATGAATTAAATTTTCCTGTTTTTGGTGACATTAAAACCACTCATCGGGAAGAAAAAAGGGAAATCATTAAAAGGCGGTGTGAACCGACAGTCTAATTATTCCAGGTGTACTACTACTAACAAGACTGACCAACAAGACCTCTCCCCGCCCCTTCCCCGACGCTCTATCACCCCTTTCTCTTTGTATATAAAGACCACGACCAACTGACTGACTCCAGTACTGACTTAACGGCCACACGTTGATGTCTTTACATCGAAAGCGCTTGCCCACAGTAACTCACAAGCCAGAGGAGACGGACTCACCTAACAGGTACGTTAACTTTAGTAATTTGCCTACTGGCGGACATAACCCAATTTCTTTAATACTACCACACTATCACCCACTTTTACCAAATGAACGGACCGAAAACACAACTTGAAACTATACGCTCGCACTTCGACGACATATTACATATTCATTGAATATTCATTAATGAATGAATTAAATTTTCCTGTTTTTGGTGACATTAAAACCACTCATCGGGAAGAAAAAAGGGAAATCATTAAAAGGCGGTGTGAACCGACAGTCTAATTTATTCCAGGTGTTTTGTTGCTCACACATTTGTTGGTTTCTGACTAAATACGTATAATTTTAACGATCTATAGTCTAAACACATTCTGCTTGTACACGATTTCGGGGTTCTCGGTGGAAAAACGTTGAGATATTACTGCGCTGTGATCATCGTGAGGAGGCTAAGCCTCGTCAGGAGCCCTTATGAGACACCCTTTCTAGCTTCCTCGCTGGTAGCAGCCCGATCCCCTCCAGAATCTGCTCGGGGCACAATTTTGACGATTACTGTAAAGCCTTGCCAAATACGAGATTATGCGATACACGAGGGTTATGCTGTTCTATTATCTACCAGAGATGTGGTTTTCCCAAATGTCATTACCAAACATCCAAGGCAACCAGAGTTGGTTTAATTTGTAGATTTTCTTTCGAATCTCATCGCAAATTGATAAAATTATAACAAGATGAAACAAGGAGCTCCTGAAATTCTTGAACTTAATCGTAGTTTTCATGGAATACGCTTTGTGGTATTGAGTCGCTTAAAAGTCCTTCTGTGATTAAAGTAAATTAAATCTCTGACCGTTTCGAAGTGACGAAAAACTTGGTCTGAAGCCGAAAGACAAGAAGCGATATGGAAAGGTGCTGCCAGATACGCCACTTGGAGCTGCAAAAGAAAATAATTTTTAATAAAATTTGTTCCACGTTGAAGACAAGGATTTCAGATGAATGGGGGCTTTACTCGTGCTCGTACTGACAGTGAAATTTAGAAGAATGATGTAGACGGAGATCCAGTTGAGTCGTGGATTTGGGATGCTGATGACCCGTACACGATCCTCACAAAAATCCAAACAGGGGATGCTTATGACTGCGCAGAAAACAATACTGGCTATAATCCGAGTCACTAGGTGCCTTCTACTCGAAGTGTCTGGTGGGAGAGATAGCGAATCTCAGCAGGATCCAAGTTGAGGTGGACTGCAGATCGGTAGCTTATCGCCCACAAAGCATACACAAACACTTACGCACAACGTCAGCCGAGGCTTATTACGTAAACAAGACAGATTTGACCAGATAAAATAACATGCCGGCCGCCAAAATTTTGGAAAAATTTTCAGAGCTTATTTGCAAGGAAGAATAGGTGAAAAGACAACAACAATTGGCTTCTGCAGGTTCTTGGGCATGCTCTTCAGGTGATGGGGTTGTCCATTCCTGTATCTTCTCTTTTCCTCTTCAGTAGGCTTATAAGGCGCCGGATAATTATATTCTGGAGGGAAAAGTGGAACTAGTTTGGCAACAGGTCAGTTGAACGTAGACACAGCGGTTTTGACAGTGGCTACTCTGACCTCGCCATAATTACCTGGTTTCACCTCGATGATTCGACCTCTGGCCCAGTGCAGATTTGGTTGATTGTCATCCTTCATGAAGACTAGATCATCAACCTTGACAAGATAAAATAAACGAAACGCTTCGGCGTTGAGAGAGCCTACAACGTACTTTCTTACGAGTATGTATGAAGTTTCTCAATGGTTCAGTGGGGCTTCCCGTAACCCCTTTCCACCGTGTGTACTTTTCACCCCTTACTTTGCCACCTTCTTGTAGTTAGTTGGCCCCAAATGTCACACTGTCGCTCGTCATTTCAATTTTCAGTATTACTTGTTATTCAGAACTGTTGTGAATCTCTAGTGCTTATGTTACCAACCAGTGTTCCTGCAGCACAGTCCCCTCTAGCTCGTCTCATTATCCGTTAATTCTTTCGCCCACATTCAATGTTAACTCCCTCTCTCTCTCTCTCTTGCACCCAACTATTGGATTAATACTGTACAACAATTAGCTACGCTACCAATACGGAAAGCCTAAAATCGAACCTCTCGCAATGTACACGCGTTGTTTCCGTGAGTCGAGTTGGTTGTTTCGCTCTGTTTCTCGAGAAACACACAGCTGGGGTGGTGTAATTAGGCGGAGGTTTGACTAAAATCAATATTTGACAGATGCCGGTAATACGCTTTTATATACCACCCAGAATGTTGTTTCCTCGAGCTTTTTGCCCGGGTGATAGAATGATGTTTTCAAAGCGTAGGAGTCCATAAAGGCAATGTTAATGATGTCTGTGTTACCTTTTTTTTATACCACCCGGGTATATGATGGTATACAACGTCAGAATATCGTTTTCGTCGGCTCTCTGACTGTAGTGGCAAGGTGTTGGAGTCCATAAAGGCAACGTTAATATAAAGCTGGTGATACCTTATTATAAATCACTGTGGTTAATACGGCGCAAGTTTAGTGTGATGCTGTGGTTTTTTAAGCCTGAGGGGCTCATCACAGTATAGAAAACGTAGTACCTACCTATCCCTCTTATAAAGCCGAATAGCTCTTACACGAACCCCTGAGAAGAAGTGTGTGATTCTGGAGTTGTAGGGGAAACGCTGATAAAAAGGTTAGTCAATGAAATGGCGTTAGTTTGAATTCCAGAATCCATCGAGCTACTCGTCACTCATTTTATCAAATTGAGGTTTTCGGATTAAGAATCCTTTGAAACGGGTCTGACGAACTCTGAAATTTTCTCATTTCGTTCGGAGCTATCGTAAATATCTTGTGTGACGCATCACACCACCTTCTTTCAGCTCCACGTAGCCTCTAGTTGCTAATTCAATCTGTTTTTCACTGAGTTTGCATGTCCTTGTAAAACAAGACGCTTGGGGATCCGTAATTTATGAATCTGCTGCTACTTATGCCACGGCCTTTCTCACCTTTAGTGATCAAGGTAACTGATGTGATTGTCAACATGATTTTTTGGGAGTTCTTCGTGTCTACAATTCTAAATAAGGGAAACATTTGTGAAGAAACCTTCTCTCAACCGCGCTCATAGACACACTGACCAGTTTCTCAAGTGGTGTTTTCTGCAACCTTTGAAACGTTAAGATGCCGATTACATTTCTTTCCTTGGCCTTATGAAGTAAGAAAGTAAAGCAGCATATACGCAGAACAATATGTAGGTATTGACTAGTTGAAGACACCCTGTGAGCTCGATAACAATTGTCTTAGCCGTCTCATTGTATCCTGTATCATTGAACTGTCGCCGAGATTTTTATAAACAACAAAAGTTAAGTACTGAACGGTACGAGCAAAATGCCAAAGACTTACGATTTTGATACACCTTTGGTCCTCCCCTCCCCTTCCCATGAAAGGAGATTGATCGTTACTTGATTTTTGCGCACTTCAAAAAACAACACAAAGTACGAGCCGAATTCTGAAGACTCAGCGTTTTTTACTAATTTTCTCACTCTTTTAGTATCGGAAAGTGAAAACTTGAGTTTTCTTCAGATCGTCACGTTTTGAGACTTACTGAACGGAAAAGCCCAAGATTTCTGCACGTAGTTTTTATTTTGTTCTCGCTCCTCCGACAGTCCGTTGAACGATGATAACCAAAAAAGTGTTTTTTGAACGTTTCTGAGTTTTCCTCGATAATCGCCAAGTCTGAATTTGGTCAACCGGACGAAATGCCTACACCCACATGTAACTATCCGTCGAATGGAGATATACGCCATGATACATCAGAAAATGAGATTTGTCGAACATACGTTGATCGTTTTTACAATTTTATCGAATGTAGCTATAACGATGCAGATCGAACTCTCAGAGTAATTTCAACTAGCTAGTACGAGTTTCTGTAAATACTGCGTCTCTATGTTTATTGCATCATCGAGTTTTTTGCGAAAAATTGCTTTCATAACGTGATTGAGCATTCATTCATTGGTTCAATAGATAACAATTTCTTCAAATGGGTTGAATTCGTTATGTTCTCAATTTTTGTTGAGTTATTCCGAGTAATTTTAGAGCGTTCCCACGTCGAATTCACCATAACGAGGTGTTCCGTAATACTTTGAGGATTTCGTGCATGTGGTGTAACTATGTGTAGCGGAGTTGGACTAGTTCAAAACAACAATTTGCAGCTCGTCGATGGTAACACTGTTTCTTACAACGTGTTCTAGTTGTTTCTGTGAGTATAATTACCCGTTTCGCTCTATTCCACGAGAAAAAAACCTCGATGGGGTGGCCTAATTAGGCAGAGATCTGACTTAAGTCAATATTTTACCGAAAGCGTATTCATCCAATTGGAGGTACGAAAATCCTGCGGACGTTGCCGATGAATCCAATGATCCCAATGTATTTCTCTTATACCGTCATCCCACTCGCAAATTATTAACCCATTTCTTCTCAGTTTTACTTCATTACAGAAAGAAGGGGGAGGGGGAACCGCCAGGACAAACATTTCGCTAATTAAGGTTTAAACTAGCTACCGCTATACAAATATTTTTATATTCCTGCTAATGAGACCTTCGATGGCGTATAAAACGATTCTTTTCACATTTCATCCGTGAATTCCCCGTTCGATATGAAAATCGCCGTAGCTATTTTTCTCCTAATCGGCGTCACTCTGGCGTTAAAGAGGCGTAGAGCTCGCCGCCCTCAGGAAGACTCGTCGGAGTATGGATTGGGAGGAGGAAACGTTACCACCAATTGCACTTGCGGTTACACCAACAAAGAAGGGGTAACGTTGATGCGCTTAAATATTTATTATTTTGCTCCACGTCTGATTTTACTCCCAGGTTCGATCATCATTAGTATTAATGGCCAGAGGTACTTGGACCTATTACCCTTTAGTGTTAATGGCCAGTGCTTTATACTCCCCTCATGAGTTAGGAAGAAGTGTTACGTTATTTGCTGACAACGACCATTTTTAGTTATCTTCACAGCTTCATGTTTCAATGTCTTCTGAGTGCAATAAACACTATTTTACAAAATTGTTTGCAACTGTGAACACGATCGAGAGACACCATCAAAACCAAATCAACTCAAAATAAGGTTATGAGCAAAATAGAACTAGAAGATCTCCCTGTTAGGTGAGTCCGTCTCCTCTGGCTTGTGAGTACTGACTTAACGGCCAGACGATGATGTCTTTACATCGAAAGCGCTTGCCCACAGTAACTCACAAGCCAGAGGAGACGGACTCACCTAACAGGTACGTTAACTTTAGTAATTTGCCTACCGGCGGATATAACCCAATTTCTTTAATAGAAGATCTCCATTCGCTATTTTCGATTGATAGAAACATTGTATTTCGTCCTGAAAAACAAGAAAGTTCAATAATGAAATTTAAAATATCGGCGTATCATAATTAAGTCACTTTTTAATTTCATATTCACGCCACAGCTTTCATGTGAGAACTCAAACAGTTCTATCTTTTCATTGTTGATTATTGACGTCGTTATTGAGGATGACGTGGATGGCCTTGTTATTCTGCATAGTGAAATCATTCGATCTCTAAAAATGAGTCCCCGGGTCCAGGGCAGAGAAATCGGAAATATCTGGTGCGATGCATCATAAAAAGTCTTCAGGCTCACGCACATTCAACGATTTTTGTCGTTTTTTCACTGAGTTACAATGTTATTACAATTGTGACATAATAATATAACTCAAATGAAGTGGAAATATACAGCCATCTTAACTCCGTTTTATAGTTGAACTTGGTCGAACTTAGCTTAACGATTTCCGATAAACTGGTAGTGCTTAAGGCACTGAAATTTATTTTGTGGCCCTTCCTTAATTATGTCACTACCATTATTGAGTAACCACTGCATAATGTACTTTACACGACTGTTAACATGATTATTTTGAAATTTTATGTCTTTACTTTGCTACATAAACTCGAAAATGTAACGCGGGATATGTAACGGAGAAGCGTCATACTGTGTTGGGTTAGGTGCATGCTAACGTCTGTTACAAAATCTAACGCTTGGTAACCTCAGTGACTAAGTGGTGATGGCAATTGCAATTGACGCGGCCATTTATCGAAACCATCAACGAGCACAATCAAACGTAGTTATCATTGCATTAAAAAAAACAAAAATAATAGACAAAATGTTCCTAGTGGTTGTGTACTTGTACGAACGCTGTACCCACCGTTTGTGTAAAGGTTTCTTTCGCGCCCGCCAGCCTCAACGTGAAATTATTTTAGTTTCCGAAGGTTCTTTTCATTCAATCCTAGCAATTTTTTTTCGGAAGCGATTTCCCTAATTACTTTATAATTATTATTCAACTTTCATCGCTTAGATCGCTAATTGGCTTGGGATTTATGAGGAAATATTTGGTGCGACGCGTCACTTAACTTTTCTCAGCCCCACGTACATTCCGCGATTCTTACTGCCAACATTTTGTTCACTCTGTTGTTTACGTGAGATCGTTAGAACTGAGTTCAACGTTCTATTGCGAGAAAACTGGCAACGCTTAAAGTCCTAATAACTAATAGCCCAGGTGAGATGTGATAAGTACCCGACCTGTACCCGGCTCTAGAGGGCATTAGAACTTCGCAATTTACGTATTTGAAGATTGTCGTCAAACTAGATAATTAGAAAATAAGAATTTAATCTCGGATTCGCAGAGCAGGATCGTCGGAGGCCGCAGCGTTCTCGTCAACGAATACCCTCCAGTCGCCGGCCTCGTTTACGACAACGTCGCTAACTTCGTTTTCTGCGGCGCCACCGTCTTAACCAAGAGGCATCTCCTTACAGCCGCCCATTGCAACCCGAAGAAAAGGAAGTCAAGCGCCGTTCTCGCCGAACACGACCTGAGAACTAGTATGCGCTTTTGTTTGAGATAAAAAGATGAAACATTTGTTGAACACTTTACCAAGTAAAATTATCCGCGAATTCATGAAAACTTAACATAACTTATTTAAATAATCGTTGTGGCTATTCATTTCCAGCCAGGGAGACGAAGACGTTGACTATTCCTATTGAGCAGTTCATAGACCACGAAGAATTCGACAAGAATGGGGACACAGAGAACGATATCGCCATTGTCTTGCTCGCTGAAGAGATTCCTTATGGGCCTACAATGGGACCCGCCTGTTTCCCATTACCTGGCCTCTCTGTAGTCGGAAAGAAGGTTCGCGTTATCGGTGAGTAACGCTACACATTGACTGTTGTCCTCCTGCAAGGAACATCGACAGTTGAGCTCCTGTAAGATACACATTTCAAGATTTAGCTTCAAAATAAGGTTATGAGCAAAATCAATTCAAAACTGACCAAAGTTATGAACACCAAATAGTTTTTTGTCTCAAAACGGGCTCCTACTATTTTGATCAACACTTTTCGGGAGTTCTAAAGGGCATAACGCTAATAACGCTTTTCTTTCGTGAGAAAATGACGAGAGCTGCACATTAATTACCAAAACTTCGACGAAAAGCGATTTTAGTACAGCTTTGTCCTACACATACATCCTACTCATATGCCAGCGTTATAAACACAATCGTGTTGGTTGTGTGACCTGTACACAATAGTACTTAACGACGGTTGTAAATTAATTAGGGACATCCCTAGAAATTCTGGAATGCGAAAGCCAAGTTCGTTTTTCATGCTTTTTACGTTTTTACGATCTTTACGCAGAGCTTTTGAGTCTGAAAAATTTGGAACTAAGGGAAAACTGATATTCTTGAGTGTCAAAGTCTGCTTTTTAAAACAACCGAGGAGCAATTAACTCTCCCACAAAAAAGAACAAAGATAGATTTCTCATTTCAATGGAAAGGCCGGCGACACGGTTGGAAAGTCCTTACGACTACGTCACACGCACCAACCTACCTGAGAAACCTGAAAGAAATCTCCCACTGCCGTCGATATTTTTCTAACCGAAACAAGTGCAACAAATGATTCACGAATATGCCTTTCATTTGATCTTTCCAACCCATCAGTTTGTTTTCCGTTCTCTCAAAGGTATTGAACCGTTCCTTATGCCAGTTGCAATTTCAACTTGCGCAATAGCACACTTAAAAAATCCTCCCGGTGGGTCGGTGATGACCTGTGATGTGAACCACTTGTCACTAGGGATATTGAAAGGGTACCAAAGTAAAGTGGTAAGTATCTGCGCCGAGGGCAGTGTAGAAGCGTAGTGTGCAGACGATGTTTTTACCGGTCCTATCGCGTCTGCATCTGCTTCTCTGAACATGAACTCTCACTTTCTTCCATTTTCGTTGTTGTTATACGATTTAATCGGGAGCGCAATATTCTTTATCAAGTATTTCTTACGTATACATTCGAGCTCTGCTCTAGGATTTCGTCCCTCCAGGAGGGCACATAAAAAGTATGTGTGTATGTGTGTTAGACTAAAAGCTTGCAACAGTCCAGTAGGGTACGATACGACAATGACACTGAAAGTAACGAACTGAGTTAGTCAGGTTGAGTAAACAGAACTTGATCGAAGTATCGAACTTGGAATTTTCAAAATCCACTCTAAAGCTTAATGTTTCGAAGTACCCAAGACGTATTTTAAATGAAATGCGAATCTCAACAACAGTAAGACGTTGAATCCAGATTCTTGTTACAAACAGGAATGTTCATGTTCTATGTACTATGTTTTCAGGATGGGGAACCAAATTCGCTGGGGGACGACAAGCCAAAATTCTTCAAAAAGTAGATCTTGATGTGAGGCCTGTTACTGAGTGTTCTAACGTGTACAGTGGAATCACTGACAACCAAATTTGCACCTACACGCCAGGTAAAGACGCCTGCCAGGTAAGAAATATTTTTGAATTCTAAATTTTCAAAAAAATGACAGTGAAAGGATGATATAGGTTTCATACTGACAGGGAGGATAATAGGGTGGTTGTTGATGTATCGAAAACACAGTAAAAATTTGAGGGTCCTCAAATCGCTTCTCTACTGTAACTAAAACCGCGAAATTCACGATATCTCTTCATTGATATATTGATAACGATGGTCTTATTCGGATCGTCTGAGGAAATATAGTTGGTAGAACTCCGCCAAAAAAATAAATTAGCAGAACTCCGCCAAGGGTATTAATAAATTAGGCTAATATGATGAGGAAGGGTGTTGAAACCGCTTCCACCCAATTCAACATTAGCTCATTTCATTTTTTATGCCGTAAAATGACCCTCGGTATAAATCTTTCTTTTTTTTTAAATTCACACTTTGGAACGTTATTGCATTTCATTTTTCATGAAAATTTTCTGAAAAGATCTATGCGATACTTTCGTTTCTTCTTTTTTTCTCGTTACAGTAACCTACCATAGCTTCAAATGCCTTTGCCAGTAGTATTGTTGGAAGCGTACGCTACTACAATATTGCCCGAACCCAAGGGCTCTCTCTCTCTCTCTCTAGGGCCCATCAGTGTTTCATCTCCCTGCAATGGATGGGTTAGGGGTTTGATGTGTGATTTCATTGATTAGTACACATCACTATAGGTACTGGATGTACGCTGTAGAGACTAGTACTCCTTATGGCGTTTCCAGGGTTTCGTTTGTATATCAACTGTTTTCAACCATGTCACAATGATTTCACGCATGTCATCTTCTTTCACTGTCGGCGTTCGTTATATATTTTGTCAAATTCTCGATGTGTTTATTTGAAATTCAATGAGCACATGTTTGTGTCTATCGATTTCAGGGTGACTCAGGCGGCCCAGTTCTTTGGCGTGATCCATCCACCAACCGCTACACGTTGGTAGGAGTTGTTTCATATGGAAGTGGATGTGGAGATGCGGGTGTTCCTTCCATTAACACTGACGTCGGTGCCTACCGCGATTGGATCCTTGCTAAGTTTGCTGGTTAGTACAATGTTTAGTCAATTTAATACCCTGCTAGGAGTTCATTCAACTATAATTCATCCAATGAGTCGTTCAGGGTTCATACCTCGATCTTATGTTGTCTCTTATATTCATAAATAGTGTCTGGCCCGTCCCTAGTCCATTTTTGGATTGTTGGTACATTTTTTCCAATGTACCACCACATGAAGTTCTCACTTGAATATATTTAGTCTTACAGGCTGGAATCAGCTTAAGAGAGCAACCTAAACGTGAACCCATCGGTATGCTCTGTCAACACCTTCCACAGTTCTCAGCCTTCCTATCCACAATTTGAACGACCAGCTGGCTTGCAAGACTTTCTACTAACCATAGCATCAGCATTGCTCCTGGCCATGGTCTCATATTCTTAGACCTTGTTGACAGTGCTGCCAATTATCGTAGGTTTCCTCAATGCGCTGGTCCCCTCCTCACTAAATATTCGTCTGAGGCATGGACGATGTCCATTGCGCCTCCCAGCAATAAGTGACCCACACTGGAGATCCCTCTCAGGGACCTTTAAAATTGTATAACTACTGTTATACAGTAGTTTGCGTGTTTTCCCACTAAACTGGACAAAATAGTTGGCATCTCTTCTTATCTAACCCGAATCTAAAAATTCGATCATGAACTACAATGAGAGAGGTTGCACTGGTAAATGGTACTCAAGCTTCTGAACAGCAAGTTATTTCTTATGAGTGACAATATTCTTCCCCCAGAACCCTCCTCCAACACAATCATTTTATAGTTTTGAAAAATTGGGTTTCCCCGGGATTTCAAATAATAAGTGGTTTAAAACATAACGTGGGAACACCCCCTAGCATGCCCAGTTGCTCCTAAGCCAAAAAAGCCTAACTTTCCCTTTCAAGATTCAAGATTCATCCACATTAGAAGTTGCCTCTTGAAAAGCGGATGAGGGTAAACAATTCAGAGTGTTAAACATGTTTAACGAACAAGCCTCGAGAGGGAAGGAAGTAATGGGGTTACCTTCCACTGTTTGAAACAAATCACCTAAAAGTTTACCTAAAAAAAGTATTTGTATAATTTGATGAAGGGTTTCTTTATTGTTGTGTGCATATTAATTGAGCCAGTCAAAATAATCTTAAACACTTGACAACTTCTGGACACATTGTGTTGGGTGCACGAGAGGGAGAGCTGAGGATCGAAATGAAACAAACTCGGTGAGCGTGAGGAGGACTGTAATGAACGTGCGTGCGGAATTGAGTTGAATTAAATTGAACTGAGATAGAGTACAAACGGACGACACAATGGCAGTGCTCGGAATGCGTGAAAACTGGCGTGGGCAACCTTCTGAGAGAGCGAGAATATACCGGGGCCACAGTTGGAAAAGGACTGATTTTGGAAGGGCTGTCGTCAATAAGAGGTTGAAATTGGGTCAAAGAAAGGGTAAACCTGGGGAAGGGGGCTGTTGGAACCAACCGACCGGAGCTGAGGGATTCCCGCAGGTATTAAAATAGTTGGAGACAATGACGCGGGGAAGTTTGAGGTCAAATACTTCCAACCACCTCGACGCTTTGCGTCGAACACATTGTATAGCTCCAGGACACATGTAAAGTCATTGTAAGGTTTATATCACTCCTTATTTCCCTTAACGTCGTTTGTACTCCTAAAACATTTAAGTAGCTGCCTGAAAAACTATGGTTACTTGATGTATATAGCTCTTTCTCGGCTTAGTTTTGTCACGCCTTTTTTTTTTTTTTTAGAAACCGACCCCACCGCTGAGACCTGCCAGAACTTGACGTAAAGAGGCTTTTTGAGTCGACTGTAGAAATAAAACGAAATTGTTTGTAAATGCATTGTGCCTGTCATTGTCAACGCTCAGAATAATAAAAAAAGCTACCGCGCAAAATGTGCAATTGACAAGGGAGGGAAAAATTATATGATCAGAATGACTACCCGCTTGCGTCATTTCCTCAACTTTAAGCCGCTGAGTTGTAATCAAAATACAAGACTTAAGTCAAGGAAATCTAATGATTAGCTCACATTTGCATATTCAATTCGTGTAAATTACAAATGACACTCAATTTGGATTTTGAAATCTTTAGACGTTTTTAGGCAACCCTGTATGACGTAGATGTCACACGTCATCCTCGTATGAACCATGACACACACACATTCAAACCGACTTTACTGATATATAGGGTTTTGTGAAATACTAAACCTTACAGCGTATAAAATAAATAAATGTTGAATCGAGACGGTGAAGTGATTCGTTCACTATCGGCAAGACGTTGATTTGAGAAAAGGTGCAGGAATAGCATCGATTCAGGGAAATGAAAGAAGAAGATGGTGAAGTGAATGCTAAAGAGAATATTGCTCGTGAATGTTTGAGAAGGATCGCCCTGTGCATGTTTGGTTTAAGGTCTTCTATCTGATAATGCCAAGCAAGCGCTCTTGTTTGCCTTCTATCTATTCACTATCTCGAGTATTTGGTTGCTCTTAGTTCTTAAAATGATCTATTATCGGCTACCGAGCGGATGAATTGAGCCTTCCAACTGAAAGAGAAAGCTGTAGAAGCACGATTTACTTCATAAATCATGACTGGTATAAACCCTCTATCGATCAAATGAATCCTGACAATGTCTCAATGAGATTAAATCTATCATTTGTGATTGGATGAGCTTTTGTAGGATGGATTGTGCCTGTTTTTGCGGACGAAACGAAACTTAGCTTTCGCGTAGTTCGGCAGGAAATGAATGTTTGGGAAACACGGAACGGGATGTATCGTTTGAACAATCGGTTTTTACACCCCCAATGAAAATGAAATACCTGTAAGATAAGAATAGTACCAAATCGAAGGAGGTAAAAATTGACGGCTTCTGTGTTTGACTGAACAGCCAAGCGAATACGAGAAGAAAATGCGTGCGAGAGGATATTTCACAACACAGGTATGAGTTCGATCCCTTAATAATGATCTGTTTCTCTTACCTTCTCAATGATCTTCGAGATATCGAAATCGCAAACGAGTCTTCCGAAATGGGCTCCCTTTCACGAGAAATGTTAATGACGACGATTGAAAACGCTTGGAATGGAAATTCATTCAACTTTTGTCGACTATAGTACCATAGCAACATGTACCTGCGTTGCGTCTGTTATTCGGTGAGAGCCTTATAGTTATTGAATAAGCGATAGCACTGTCTTAGTCGCTCAATATGAGGCAGCTCTAAAGGAATACGACAAACTCTGTTTCGTTTGTGCTCAGTTTCGCAAGATGCTCCGCTGTTAGCAGGACAAAAACTATGAAGGTTTTAGCCCCCCTTCCTTCCTCGTCCTAAACTGGCAATTTTGAACAACGTAGTCATCGTTTACGTGAATAGTTTCTTAAAGATTTGGTTGTGGTCACTAAAATGACTAGTGGCCTACATACAAATTATGTTTGCCCAAAGGGAAACCGAGTTTTTAAAGAAAAACTTTAAAACTTTATTACGGAATTACTAGGTTTACAATGGGTACTTTCGAGTTTTTCTGCTCTAAGAGTAATTTGTTATGATAATAAACTCGATCATTAGCGGGCTTGATAACCTTCTAGTGTTATTGTTTCTATTTGGCTGCTACTTCTTATTTCAATGTTGTCCTCATTAGGGAATACTAATAAAAGGAGATTAGTTTCGGGTAGAAGAGTAAAATAATTTTCTGATATTTCTAGTTGAGCAAATTTACAATGTTGTGTCGAACTATTAATCATTATTCCGGTCTCACACAGTAGTTTTTCGTGGGATATTAGATCGTTACTGCAATAAAATATATTATTCTTTTGGCACTCCTTTCAAGATTAACATGGTATTATCCTCGGTGTTAGAAAGGACAACAGTTACATATTGGTTGTTTGTCTGCCAAGGAATGGAGAATAAGTAAAAGAGGTTGAATTTGGTTTCTTTGTAAAGTGGGATATTGAGAAAATATATTATTTTGTCGTTTGTAATTTTACAGTTGACTTTTATGAGCGCTTCGTAGTCGACGGGGTTAATTTCTGATAGTTCGTGCCTTGAACGTATGCTTTTTATTTCAATATCCAGTTCATTCGTGTTGATTATGCATGGGTGTAGCGTCACGAGTTTACAAAAGGTGACAGATGTCTCGATTTCCTGGACAAGGTCAGATTCAATCAGATTTAAGTCGCCTGAAAGTGCGACATAATATCTCTGTGTCGTATGCTCGAAGAACCTGAATTTAGGAAGCTGTTTAAATGGTACAATTTGGCTTTAATTTGTTTATAGTTAAAGTCTAACGTTTTGAGGATTTTATTATAGGATTTCATTAATTTGACCGAGAGAGAATATTGGGAATTTACTGTGGATTGCATTTCCCTTTGTTCGGATTGTATATTCGCCAGAATACCGTCGTATTTATTTTTATCGTCATTGTCCAAATTGCCGGTGATAGCTTTTACTTAGGAGCCCAAACCGTTTATTAATCCCCTTTTAATTCGGCTGTTTTCATCGTGAGTTCGGAGGTGTGATAGTTTTTGATTGAGAATTTCGTAGGTGTGATTAAATATACGGCAATACTCGTCAATTTCATTTACTATTTCTGTATCGGATTTGATGCTTCGTAGGTAGGCAGTATAGGAAAGGTTTAGTTTGTCAGTTTCGTCATAAATCCCTTCTAAGTCATAGTAGTGAGTAAGTATGTGTTCTGAGTCCTCCAGTTTCGCAAGTCCCATGTTGATCGGAATTATTCCGCCGTTTCAAGTCAGGTCTTTGATTATGGCGCATAATGCTGTTGTTATTATGACTGATCTGGAACATTAAAGTTAATCACTCTCATTGCCTGATTCTAGATGAGTTGCTTTTGAAGTACTGGGTATACTCGGGTCGCACTTTTTCCGGGGTCGTTACAAGTTGGAAAGGTGAATTTTTGTTTTAGTATTGTGGTGCCGTGGTTTAATTTGTGCTGTCTTTTATTTTTCGTTGACGGAGTCGACAGTTTCTTTATTATATAACGGTTTGGTTTTATTCTGAATTTGTTTAGTTCGACCAAAAATGGTTTCCGGTATATTAGGGGCGTCTTCGCGGGTTTTGTTTAGATTGTCAATCGTCTTGGGTTTTCTCTCCAATTCTGTTGCTCTGATTTTATCGTAAAGCAATGACAATTTGTTTTTGTGGTCGTTGACATAGTTGCTCATGACTCGATGACTGATGTCAGTTTCAAGGAGAGCGCCGTTACCGATATGACCATTGATAATTTCATGGAGTGTGAAGTTTGTAGCACTGTGAATGCTGTTGTTGTATGCTATAAGAGCATAATTAATTTTGTCTTCAAACGAATCGTTTTTATACAGAGGGTTGATGTTTATTAATTTCAGATGTTCAATTAGTGTTGAATGTAGGCGTTCAATGGGTGAGTTTCTGTTAGTATTTTGAGTGCTGGTGAAATGGATGTTTATTTTGTGAGTCGGCAAAAGTTCTTTTAACAGTATGTTGTTAAAGCCAGTTCCGTTATCGCAAACTATTTGGTGTGGAACTCCGTGGTGACTCATGAATTTTAGTAGCTTGTTTACCGTTTCAATACTTGTGGATGACTTCATAACATAGCCTTGTGTATATCTGGAAAATTTGTCAATGATAGTCAGTAATTTTTTTCCGTCTATTGTGATCTTGTCAATGTGAAGAATCTCGAACGGTTTTGAAGGTGTAGGCGTGATATTGAATTAAGTTTTAATGGGCATTCTTTCGTATTTACAGGCAAGGCAGTTCTCGCAAGATAAAGTTTTCTCGTTCTTGATAAAGTTTTCAATCATTTTCTTTAAATTTGGCCAATAATAATGCCGTTTAACATGTTCGTAAGTTTCATTAATTCCCCTGTGGTTATTTTTTCCAAGATGATAGTTTTCGATTATTTCCTTTTGTTCGTCCAGGTCTCCAATGTCCATTAATTTAGAGGTAAACTTGCATAATTTCATTTGGCTTGTCTTAAAGTGTTCGTTAACGGTTTTTGCAAATATCTCGTAGATATCAGATACGAAATAGAGTCCATAACGTTCACCAGGTCTTACAAGTTCTTTGAGAAAGGTAACAATTTCTGTTCTAGATTGTTCTTACTAAAATCCACTAGTTTTGTTTTTGCTCCAAAAATTTTCCTAATTACTGGTCTATTACTGGTTGGTGTGACCCTGACGTATATTTGTGTTTTGCAATGGTTGATGGGTTCGTCTTTGATAGGTACTTGACCGTTCGTGTTTCCTAAATAATTTGAGTGTACCGTGGCGTCTGTGTCAGAGTCGTCGTCCAATTAATCAATATTAACGGTGAGAGATGAGGTATCGTTTTCGTCATTACCAAAATAACTGGATACTATGTATCTCAAATCGGGTAAAGGTTGAAGTGTCGTTTCATTTGCGTTAAGCTCTATACGAGATAAAGCGTCAACGTTTGAATTTTGAGAGCCCTTTTTATATTTAATATCGTAGTTGTATTCTCCATTTTCTTTGAAACGGAAAAATTTGGCAGAAGGTTCTTTTAAACTATCAAGCCATTGGAGAGGTTTGTGATCTGTTACTATGGTAAACTTCATGCCATAAAGGTACGGTCTGAAGTGTTTGGTACTCCAACCTACTCTAAGACTCTCTCTATGGTGGACAATTTTTGTTCTGTTTCGTTTAGTGTACGATTTGCGTACGCTATGGCATACTCTTTTCCATTCGTTTCTTGTGCGAGAATTGCGGATATTTTAAAATGGGATCGTTCGTCAAAACGTTTTTACAAATGTCTAGACATTGCAAGTATTCCGGGTCCTCAGGATCTATTTTTGTATTCTTTTTCAAACGGGCGGTTTGTGGTTTCGTTGAGTCGGCCATATTACTTTCCGCTACCCGAAGGGAAGGAAAGTATAGTAATCGGCCCAAAAAAAAAATTTGGGTTTTCTTCAGATCTTTACGTTTCAGACCCTACCGAGTCTAAAAAACCTAATTTCGGCGCGTGGTCCGTGTGTATGTGTGTGTGTATGTGTGTGTGTGTGTGTGTCTGTAGTTCGATTTGCGGGAGAACGGCTGATCCGATTGAGCTGGTTCTTTTTTTGTTTTGTTCGTTATTTTTTGTAGACACCAAAATAAGGTTATGGACGATTTCGGCCGATGGGAAGGGGGGTGGGGGGACGAAAATGTACCAAAAACTAGGGTTTTTTGAATTTTTCTCGAAAACGGCTCTAACGATTTTGATTAAACTTTCAAATTATCTTCTACTGATCAATACCCAACTTTTCTTTTCCATACATATCTCCATGAAAATACGGTGAACGGAGATATAGGCCCATGAAGCTAAAATACGGTTTTTACGCTTTTTGGCAAAACGGCTCCAACGATTATCACCAAACTTTCAAGATGTATCCGAATAGTTAATACCTACATATTATTCTCAATAAATGTTCCTCTGACAGTCCATTGAACAGAGATAAAAATCAAAATGTGCCGAAAATAACGTTTTTTCGAACATTTCCGTAAATTCCAGGGTAACTTCTTCACCAGATGTGATAAATTCTAATGGAGTGTCTTTCAGTCACCCATACCAACATTTCGTTCTCCATAATTATTTCTGTATTTATATGCTGAACGGAGATATAAGCCAAGTAAACACAGAAAAGGAGATGTGTCGGATATTAATTTATCGGTATTCCAATTTTCTCAAAAACGGCTCTAACGATTTCGATCAAACTTACGGAGTACTCTCAGCTAACTAGTCACTACATTCTGTTCTGCATAAATGTTCCTGTAAAAATGCGTTGAACGAAGATATAGCGCCCGCCTATGTAGGTGGTGTTCGAAATTACGGGGGTGGCGGAAAGTTGTGTGTTGCTACGCACCAGATATTTTACTTTCCGCTACCCGAAGGGAAGGAAAGTATAGTAATCGGCCCAAAAAAAAAATTTGGGTTTTCTTCAGATCTTTACGTTTTGAGGCCTACTGAGCCTAAAAAACCTAATTTCGGCGCGTGGTCCGTGTGTATGTGTGTGTGTATGTGTGTGTGTGTATGTGTGTGTGTCTGTAGTTCGATTTGCGGGAGAACGGCTGAACCGATTAAGTTGGTTCTTTTTTTGTTTTGTTCGTTATTTTTTGTAGACACCAAAATAAGGTTATGGACGATTTCGACCGGTGGGAAAGGGGGGTTGGGGGACGAAAATGTACCAAAACTAGGGTTTTTCGCAGTTTTCTCGAAAACGCCTCCAACGATTTTGATTAACCGTTCAAATTATCATATACTAATCAATACCTAACTTTTCTTCTCTATACATATCTCCATGAAAATACTGTGAACGGAGATATATGGGCCCCTGCAGCAAAATAGGGTTTTTACGCTTTTGGCATAACGGCTTCAGCGATTTCCACCAAACTCACATGATGTTTTCAAATAGTTAATACCTACATATTGTTCTCAATAAATGTTCCTGTGACGGTCCATTGAACAGAGATAAAAATTAAAATTTGTCAAAAATAACGTTTTTTCGAACATTTTCGTAAATTCAGGGTAACTTCATCACCAGATGTGATAAATCCTAATGGAGTGTCTTTTGGTCACTCATACCAACATTTCGTTCTCTATAATTATTTCTGTATATATATGTTGAACGGAGATATAAGCCAAGTTAACTCAGAAAAGGAGATTTGTCGAATATTAATTTATCGGTATTCCAATTTTCTCAAAAACGGCTCTAACGATTTCGATCAAACTTACGGAGTACTCTCAGCTAACTAGTCCCCACATTTTCTTCTGAATAAATGTTCCTGTAAAAATGCGTTGAACGAAGCACCCGCATATGTAGCTGGTGTTCGAACTTAAAGGGGTGGCGGAAAGTCGTGTGTTGCTACGCACCAGATATTTTTATGTATTTTCTATAAAATTCGATCAAACCCAGCAGTCCCTTTAGCTGTTTAGTTGTCGTTGGCGTGGGATAATTTTTTATAGCAGTTATTTTATCTAGATTAGGTCTTACCCCTTCAGGGGTGACAATATGCCCTAGATAGGCTATTTCTTTTTGCAGGAATTCGGTTTCATCTAATTGAATTTTTAGATTTGTTTCTCTTAGCCTATCAAATACTTTTCTACCGATTGAG
This sequence comes from Pachypeltis micranthus, assembly GCA_020466155.1. Classification (NCBI taxonomy): domain Eukaryota; kingdom Metazoa; phylum Arthropoda; class Insecta; order Hemiptera; family Miridae; genus Pachypeltis; species Pachypeltis micranthus. The sequence continues at coordinate 30,988,835 of CM035769.1, forward strand.
GTGTTGTTGGAGGCTGCTGCTGAATACTATAATATCATCAAGGTACACAGTACAAATTTCGTTTTGCGGTCCTCGGAGACATGAGTCCATAAGTCGTTGAAAAGTTGGAGGAGCATTTTTTAGACCGAAGGGCATCCCAAGAAATTCCCAATGACCGTTTTCTGAGCTGAACGCTGTTTTCTGAATGCTCTGCTCATCTAATTTTATTTGGTGAAAGCCGGAAACTAAATCAAGAGTTGTAAAGTATTTACTGCCACCAAGTTTATCCAGTAAGTCCTCAATGTTCGGTAAGTTATTTTTGTCGTCTATCGTTTTCTCGTTAAGCTTACGATAATCGACGACCAACCTGAACTTCGGTTTTCCGGAGGCGTCCATTTTTTGGAACTACCCACAGGGGCGAATCTTGGTCCGAAAAGCTTGGCCGGATAATTTTTTGATCTAGCATTTTGTTGATTTGTTGCTTGACCTCCTCTTTGAAAACCTGAGGGTACCTATATGCTTTGGTGTAAATGGGTACTTCGTCAGTGGTTCGAATGTGGTGTTTAATTTGTGTGGTGGCCGTAAGACTATCGCCCTCTTGGTAGAAAATGTAAGGATATTGGTTGACAAGTTTTATAATAGCTTTTTCGGGTGAAACAAAGAATATGGACTGACCGCTTGATAACGCTACGACTGCATGTATCGATAGGTCGCTTGATAACGCTACGACTGCATGTATCGATATCAATCCGTCAGTTATCTCATATTTATTTCATATACCCATTCTCAATTTCATTCAATTAACTACTTTTCATAGTCTTTGTACATTTAAAATAATTATATAACGGGGTATTACATAATGAACATTAAATAATTGGCATAATCGTACAGCTGTCGATATGTCTATTTTCAAACATGGCGAGTCAAGCCTACGATGTCGGGCATATCGATAACCTGACCTCGGTCGTGATATATCGATATATTGCCTTATCAGAGGGAGCGGTCCATATTTTTTGCTTTTACCGTTTTTTCTTCCAAGTTGAGGTGATTGAGTCTCAATTCAGCGGCGATGTTGCGACGGGAATGAGTTTGAGTGTGATTGAGATTAGCATTCTATTTACTTTTTCTCGGTCGATTTCAGCTTCGAATGTAAAATTTTGTAGGTAGGGTTCGACTATTGCTTTTCTTAGAATTTCAACTTTTTTCGGCTTCTCATTCTTGTTGAACACAAGACAATAAGCCTCTGAGTTATTGACATTCACGAAGCATTCGGGGATTTCAACGGTGCCGATGATAGAACAGGGGAATATAGCCTCACCTTTGACCATGTTTTTTATTGGGATTTAAATTTTTTGAGCTGTTCTTCCTTGAACTAAATGCATTTCTACTCCAGTCTGTCCATAATACACAGGAAGCTGTGTTTCTGGAGTAGTTACGATATGCTCTAGCAGATCTATTGTTGCGTTAATCAATTTTAAATTATCTAGTCCGAGTAAGAGGTCGAATTTTTTATGGAACTGGAATACGTGGAATTTTAAGTTTAAATTTCGTTTGTTAAACAGTTCTCCACAAGGAATCATCGTACTATGACTCAGTACCGCCGGCAAATCGAGGGTATTTCGAGCCTGTAGAAGGCTAGCAAAAGGCTTTTTCAGTCCTCTTACAAATTCTCGTAATGCGAGCCCTTGAAAGAATCTTTTCTGCTGGTCGATATTGGGGACCAGGTTATTGGCTATGTTATAGGATGGTTATCGGGTTGTCTCTCAATAATAATAATAAGAGGAGCGAAGTAGTGCCGTTGGAGTCCGGAAGAGGAATAGGCCGGTCGCCTCATTGCGCGCCGCGGACCCGATTTTGCTAACCTCCCGATCGCGGCAATGCAGCCCCCCCCCTCTCCCTGTTCATCAGCAGCTATCTTCCTCTTCAGATTTAATCGGAGCTGCTTCAGGTGGCTCTGCCCGATGAAGAAGCTCCGAAGTTCCGAGTCATAGCTCATTCCGATCGTGCCCGTAACATCTCTCCCCCTTGCGAGATCATGTCCTCATGATCAGGTGGCAGTGGGGGTGGTTAGGCGTTTTCCCAAGATAGGTCCTCTTCTTCTCTTGAGCGGATAGTGAGGAGGCGCGACGGGCGGTGGCGCAAGCTGGTGGGAAGGTACGCTTGTGATTGCTGGGCACGGAGCGATTGGGTACTTGGTGACTGGAGTGTGGTGGAGCGTGAAGCACTGGGCGTGAGCGGCGCAGGGCCTGGTTAGGCGGCAGCAATCCGACATCTGTTGCGGAAGCCCCGGAGTGATGGGCCTAGCCAGCTGAAGTGAAGATGGGCGCCCGTGGAAAAATGTAGGCCATGGAGCACCGAGCCTAGGTTGTGGGCCGGTTGGCAGGAGGCTGGCGACCATGGGAAGCGTAGGCCACGGCGCTTTGTGCTGGAGAGGAGTGGGAGAAGGTGCGAAGGAGGTCGTAATCGTATCGGTTGAAGGCGCGGACGAGCGGTAGCGGACGAGCGGTAGCGGACAAACGGTAGCGGACGGGCGGTAACGGACGCGCCCCAAGGTACCCCCCTACTAATTTGTACAAATTGTGATGTTTACAGTATTGAGTGGTTGATGACTACAGAGAGAGTTGATACAGAGAGAAAGTGACAGAAGAGTAGTACCGACAAGATATCGCGGGGACAAGTAGAGTACAGCGAAGACTAAACTTAAGTCTAAGAACAAGAGTAAAGTGGAAAGTGCAGATAGACGAAGGCCTACCGAAGACGACGACCCGAAACTGGTCTCGATGGCATGCAAACAACAAATTCGTTACCTGGCCTGTTCCACAAGTACTCCTGTTGCCTTCATACTCCAATTTCCTTATGGTACTACCTCTTAGCTCCAAACCCAAGCTGAATGGCTTTTCTGGAGCCAATTGTCCACAGTTATCTCCCTGTAAACGCACTTAGCATTAGACATCAACCCAAAACTGTACAAAGCATTTGTTATACGAAAATTGACAAATTAGATACATACAGAATAAAACCCCTTATGTCTAACATGCAGCTACAAAAGAAGCATAACTACTGCCTTCCCTCCCCCCAATAAAACTTTCGCCCTCGAAAGTTCATTTGCCCAGCAGGAGAAGGAAGAAGAGGCGGTCGTTGTACAGCTGGATGTGTCGTTTTCTGAAACAGAACATGTACACATCCAAAAAAAGTGACGGGCGTAGGGCCGTACAACGAGACATAATTGCGGGTATGCAGCGCTTGGAAATCGTATAGCTGAACCGTAATATATAGAATATATTGAAGTGAAAAAAAATAAATCAGGTACCCGTCCCTTGTGTGTGGGGGTTTAGCGACGGGTCGAGCATCACGGGAGAAGCGTCATTGCCTGTAGTATCGCTGCCGTAGGAAACATAGGAATGAAAGAAAGTGTACATTTTAGCTTGGCTTACCTGTTGGGCGGTGGCGAGTTATATGTGCTTCATAGAACCCTCACACCGTTACCTGTCCTGGTGCAGCAAGTATAATATTGTAATAATAATTTTTGCGCAGCCTGTAACATAGTCAGTATTAGTGACCAAGAACAATAGACAAGTAAAAAAACAAAAACAGGGTAAGCTTATGTACATGCTCCCGTTCGTTGATGCGGAGGCCAGGGTTCGACCTGGTCTGTTGAGCCTTTCCCGCAGGACTCCAGCTTCCCTCCCTTCTCGTACGATCTTGATTTGATCGGGAACATATCAAAAAACAGTGCTGTTCCACTTGAACTGAAAGCGGCTGCCATGCAAACCATCCAGGAACGTTACCCCCCAACGGAGTGGCTGCATGTGTACACGGATGGGTCCGCCGATGGGGCTGTGAAGAATGGGGGAGCTGGCGTCTACTCATCTATGTTTGAGTTGGCCGAGCCAGTTGGGCTTAGAGCCTCTAACTTCGACGGTGAGGTCGCTGCCGTACAGCTTGCGGTGCGGGAGGTGGAGCGACTGGGACTGAGGCGGGTGGTGTTGTTTGTGGACTCGCAGGCCGCCATACTGGCACTCGGCACCCTGCAGCCCTCAGCAAGATCACGGGCTGTAAACGAGGCACTGAGGACACTGTTGCGAGTGCGTGAGTATGGCGGGACCTGTCACCTACAGTGGATTCCAAGCCACTGTGGTGTCAGTGGAAATGAGAAAGCCGACCGGCTGGCAAAAGAAGGTGCCAGAAAAGCACAGCCGGACCCACCTAGAACTCTCCACACAGTCAGACGGGAGATAGCAGCAGCGATGAGGCAGCGCAGGATGGAAGCTGTGGAGGCGGCAAGCGCTGGGAAGGACTGGGAGACACTTACAACGGATGATGGACGTATTTCGTCTCTTCTCCCACGGCGAATGTCGGTAGCCCTGTTCAGGATGGTTACCGGCCACGACTACCTCCAGAAGCACTTGCACAGGATAGGAGTGGTCGACTCGCCAACATGTCCTCTGTGCAACATGGACGAAATGGACGCCCGCCATATCCAGGAGTGCCCGGCACTCGAAGGAATAGGTGGAAGTACACCAGAGGAAACAGCGTGTGAGAAGTACTGGGCAGCAAGACGTCAAATGATGAACAAGACGGGCGTAGGATAAAAAAAAAAAAAAAAAAAAAAAAAAAAGGTCTGTTGATAGCGCGTGTTTACCCCTACGCGCTTGTTCCCTCTTACTTGGTTTTGATAGAGGGATGGAGATACGCGTCAGATACGCGAGTTTGGCCATCAGTGACTACCAGTAGAGATGAGAAGTGGGCGGGATCATCGCCCGTGCGTCGCGCTGCCCAGCTTTCAGGGTTCCACCCCTGCCAAGCTGGGGGCACGGCGGCTGGGAAGGAGAATGGAACGCGGAACGACTTAATAGTGCGTGCCAGTGAATCGCGGTGGAGAGTCGTCCGACGTTGAGCAAACGTTTTACGAAGTTCCAAGATTGGAGGAAAGGGAAAAGTTGAGCGAGATCCTGAGGCAGAATGGTGAGGTTCTCGTTCGTAGAGCAGCACCTGATGTCCTGATGTCCCCGCCTTGTGGGCTGGTCGGGGGCGGTGGAGGGATTGTACGGCGCTGGAGCATGCAATGGGGGTAGTCACTGAGGGCAGATTGAGTGGGGTGGAGTGACGCTCCACTTCCCCATGGATGGTGCGTGATCACCATTCGGTCCCGGGGGAAGTACTTGCTGTAGCAGTAGGGGCCGAAGAGCTGGAGGACCTCACAGTCGTGAGAGTGAGCAGTGGGTACCACGGCAGCACATAGGTTTGGGAGCCCTACGTCCGACAATTGCAGATCTCCCAAGTTTGCGTGTCGGTGCAAGTGTATCGTCGTTGCACCCGCTTTGAAAGCCAGTAGTGTGGTGGCAGAATCATTACCGTGCACCGATCTGGCGTAGTCCAAGTTGGGGGTATCCCTAGCCTGGAAAAATTGGGTGTGGTTCTCATCAGCTAGGGGCCTTTTGCGGCGAGCTGGCATCCGGACCATAGAATTAGGTGGGATTGCCAGGTGAGTGCTGGTTACCAAATAGGCCCTGGCACGTCTATGCTCTTGCTGCTTCGGGGCACTGTTGCCGGAAGAGCTGGAGCGGAAGTCCGAACACGAGTCTAACAGACCTGTCAGATCTGCGCTGAACGCTCGCAGTTCGGTTTGCGGGATCAGTTGCGCGACCTCATCTGCCGCCAGGTGAACCTGGGAGTTGAGAGCTTTTCTCAAACTGAATCTCACATCCGCAACTGTTCCCGTGTATGCTGTTCCTCTTCCGGACTCCAACGGCACTACTTCGCTCCTGTTTGATACAATTGGATACCTGGGCTATTAATCGGAACGAATATATTGGTTGGAAAGGAAGGACCTTATTATTGAGAGACAACCCGATAACCATCCTATAACAGCTAGGTAGACGATCTGAAGGTTCAGATACTTTTCGATTCTTTCAAAGAATTGAAAGGGCGTTTCGTTATTTTGTTTTAGGTCCGTCATTTCTAACGTGAGGGTGTACAAATAGCGTTTGTTCGCGTAGCCTCTAATTAGGGTATTTTTAATGGTTTCCCAATAGTTATAATCGCACCCGCACAAAAGTTTGGACGCTGGTCCTTTTATTTTTGCTAAGATCGATGTAATTAGATAGTTGTTTCTGAAATTTGTAATTATTGTGGTCGTACAAGGACACAATTAAATCTTGAGCTATCTTGAGAAACCGAGGCAGGATTTCAGGCTCTCCTGAAAGTTCGGGGAGCATGCCCAAATATTCCTTTTTCAGTTCCGGGGTAGTCATTTTTAAATCCGAAATTGTAACTTGGCTAAAGTCAACAGAAAGTTTTGTCGTTTTGGAGCTGATCGTTGGTGTATTTCGGTTATTCCTTTATGATAGTTGGAAGTTTCCTTTTAGGTTTACGAAAATCTGGAAACATGTACCGAAGGTGTGAATTATGTCTTTCGTGTTGGTTTCGTATGTACAAAGATGTAAAAATATTAAAATGTTAAAACTATTAAAATTGGAATAGATTTAAAATTGAAAAAAATATTAATTCAGATCCAATTTTTTGAAAATGCCAAATCACTACGTTAGAGAAATTGAAATTGAATTGAAATTTCAACTTGAAAACAAAATTAATTTAAAAATTGTCTTACAAGAAGGCGGCAATCATAGTCGTCTTCTTCGTATGGTTTCCAATTCTTCACGAGGTGGGTCAGAGCCGGTGTCCCCCTGGTTGATTGGTGAATTCGTCTTCAGGTGGGTCGGAGCCGGTGTCCTCTTAAACGGTGGTGGGTCGGAGCTGGTGGCCTAAGACAATTCGGAGAAGTTCGATTTGCGAGGTGGGTCGGAGCCGGTGTCCTCAGAAATCTGGATAACAAAATTTGCTACGAGGTGAGACGATGCTGGTGTTCTCGTTGGCAGTGTGTGAAATTTTGACTTTTGCAGATGGGTGACGGGTGCGTAGCCGTCCTCCTTTTTCCCAATGGTTTGTGAAAAAAGGTGAAGTCCGAGTGAAACCAGTAGATCCGTGGGCAAGTTGTGAATCGTAGACACGATCCGCTGATATGCCTTCAACGTCAACTTGTCCTACCGACTGCGCCAATTATGTTTGCCCGAAGAGAAACCGAGTTTTTAAAGAAAAACTTTAAAACTTTATTACGGAATTACTTGGTTTACAAAGGGTACAATCGTTGGAGACGGCTAACACAAAAGTGAAGTTTCTCAAGTGCTGTATGTCTGAGGACACCTCGTAGGGAGGTGGATACTGCTGAGCTAGTCTTTTAATCCCGAGAATCTATGTAACCCGAAGTTACATACTACGGAAATATCTTCTCGTAACTTACATAAACTCATATATTAATATGAGTAACCAATTGTCTGTTTGGATGCATCTAGGGAGGAGCATCACGTGACTTTCTGCAACCCACGTCAATTTTACGATATACCAGCGTGTGTACTTTTGTTTAGTGCAGTTCCACGGAAACGTTTAAGGCTAACGAAATGTAGGTACTCGTTAGCTGAAAATCCCCGGCAAATTTTATTGAAATTAAAGCCGTTTATGGGAAAATCGGAAAAGTTACTATTTAATTTTCTGCAAATCACACTTTCAGGTGTATAGTGGCTTATATGTGCGTTCAACGGATCTTTACAGGGAACAAAATGGCTGCAGAAGTTGCTAGAAGATACTGTTGAACTTGGTATTCTCACAATTTAGATTCAGACCGATCTTCTGATCCCCATTATAAGCACTTTCTAAAATATGCTCGCTCTTCGCTGCACATCTAGCTGTCATACAAAACAATCACGATTTTCGGCTTGTTCGTCGTTAGACGATGATATCCCTTACTCTTTGGGTCATTGTCGACACTGGGTTTCCCCAAATCCCTCAACGAGAAGGGCAGTTACTGTACATTCTGCTACTCGTTTCCACATCGAATTTTTTCTCAAAATTACCCTGCCACTCTCACTCCAGCTCCTGTGTCCCGCTTCCCACTTAGTATATTTCCTCTTCTTCAAGGCATCTATTTAGTTCCCTTTACCTATTCGCATCACGAGAGACGATATCGTCGCAGAGCTTTCTTTCTATTTTCCACTCCATTTGTGCGATCGTACCAGTCTAATTCTGCCACTGGAGAAATACAGTTCATACTGACCTTTACCTTTACTTCTTGTTCGTCTTCAAGTCTCTTTCTCTCCCTCTCTCGCTCTCGCTCTCTCTCTCTCTCTCTCTCTCTCTCTTTTTCTCTAGTGATTGAACACGGTTGAAGTGGAACGACGGCAGGCGACACAATCTACTTTCTATTATGTTTTTCAGCTAGTTGGACTTTAAGACGCCATGGTCAGTGCAACAAGGTACATTCCATAACCCAGTTAGAAAAAACGTGTGTTCAGTATCCACTACCTCTAAGCTAGAAATAACAATTTGGAAAATCTTTTAACAAAGAAGAAAAGTAAAAAAGAGCTTTTAATAGAAAATGCAACGCCGTACTACCACTGCAGGGACTACGTACAAAAAAAGAACAAAATTGAGAAACGTCTTCATTCTTGGAAGATTTCGCTCCAGGCCGTTTATTACCCAAAACTTCACCACGAGCATTTTACATCCTTTCAATTTCTCTTAAGGGCTTGAATGAGGACCATCCGCTTCCAGTTTTGAATCTTCGTTTGATCGCTTTAAGGATGTTCTCTTCAGTTGATAATGCACCTGGAGCGAGCTCGTGCAGAACCGTTCACTGGTTATTTTGGCAAACTGACGAAGAGGGATCGGTGTCTGAAAGGGCGAAATAAGAACATTAATGACTGCAGAGTTTGTTTGGAATCCTACGTAGTTAACTGATGTTGAGACAACGCCGACGTTAATATTTTCATTTTGAGCGATGCTGAATGCCCGATAGTTGTATATTAACCGTCATAATACAACAATAAGGGACAGTTAATTTTACATACGATAACATATCAGGTAGACAAGGAAGAAATGAAAAGTGAACATCTTGAAAGGAGTTCATGAGGAGTTCTCTGAAGGAAGGAACAATGGAGAAAAGACTTTGAAAATAGGAAACAATCACACAGTAGTTTGAAGAAATTTGAACAAGAAATCGAAAGACGAAACCAAGACAGGAAATTAATAAAGGAAGGGAAATATCGGAACCCGCCATAATCATGGAATTTTTATGGACCATCGTGGTATCATTTCAAAAATTATGGGGAAACTACTACAAAAAATGAAGTTTACCATTTCGTCGAAACGGTTCAAGGTGTCTGTGTTCTCAGTCGGCTTCGAAAAAACACCCCCCACCCACACACATTTATAAGCTGTGAACGAGAATTCATGAACGTAACACATTTCAACATCAGATTTAGACTAGTTCCTAATAATGAAGTGAGCCTATGGAATAACGGGAACTACGTTACCCCCTCACTAGTGAACCCTCTAGCTCACTGGTATTGAAAGTGATTGAGCATAACTGTAAAGGTTAAACTCAGTTCTGCAGCCCTGACGATGGTGATAAGCTAAAAGCTCAAGTGTAATTATCTTCACTTATTCAATATTTATTTTCTCGTTTTTGGTTATTTGTTACACGCCAAGGGTTGTCTGATCGGCCAGCGCTATTAAATGTATGCTACCAACTCAAAAAAGTCTCTAAATGAACAATTAAAATACTAACCCTGAATTGTTTGCAGAACCCAATCACGATAAGCTACTACATTGGTGTTTACAGCGGGGGTGTCTGGCTCAGCGCATCCAATTGCATAGGAGATAATACCGAGAACAGTGTATCGGTCAGTCTTCGGGTTTCGGAACAGGACTGGACCACCAGAATCACCCTGCAAGAAAGAAAATTCATACTTAACTATTTTTGGTGAATCGCAGTAACGAAATGGACGCTAGAAATCAATTATCAAAGTAAATGAGCAATCAATAACAAGTAAATACAATAAACTTAAAGTAAGGATTCAAAGCTTTGATCTAGGCATTGCAATAGCGTAGCTCAGTGGAGCATACCACTTCTGGGAAAACGCAATAATACATGATATCCTAAGGTACTGATTCCACCTCCTTCTTAACCTCCTTAAGAAGCTAAACTTCAGAAACCACTAGTGATTTAGGTTCGTAGCTGAATGGCCGACAACCCCGTGAGGGGTTAATGCTTTTGAAATCATGTAAAATTCGTTAATTCGAATCGAGGTTCAGATTTTAAAAAAAACTTTGCCTTATTGATATTTGTGCGTCGAGGAAGGGACGCTGACAGCCACTTGTTTTTATTAACCTGATTGGAGGACTGCCACTCAAAGGCGCTTCTTATTTATTTACTGACAATACGGCCGTGAATGATATCTTCCAATCGTTCGAAGTCTCACTTACACAGGAACGTTTAGCAGCACATGCCACATATTAATTGTCTTTTTTAATTCCCATTATTTTTGAAACATCCGCAACTCTCCTCACCAACCGCATGGGTATTCACCTCGCTCTAAAATTAAATTTTGCTGCGACAGGGGCTGCCGATGTTTCATCTTGTAATTGTGAATATGAGAGTGCATTACAGAATATTCTGAAAATCCAAATAAAGCACTTTACAACGATCATAGAATGGTCTTGTCGTCAATTCAAGACAGTTAAGAATAGTGAAATTGAGTGGCTTGGAGTACCTCGCATGCATCTCGGTTTGACGTATACGTGCAAAGTTGGCGCCTGTTTATTCCTCTGTATATTGCGGAGCATGTGCCAAGAGATTTCACGAGAACGTCCACTTTCTGCAAGTACCTAGTTTGCGGTCCGTCGTAATATAATGTGCCCCATCCTGCGCATAGAAGATGAGTAGGATTAATAACAACACAGTGACAATAACTGGTAATAATAACAAGATGTGAAAGGGACTCACGCAACTGTCACATCGAAGGAAGCGCGAGGATAAAGACTACATCATTTTATCCCGGCCTGTTGGTTACTCAGGAATGAAAATCGTTCAAATGGATGTTAATTTGGGAGTACATATCAGTACGCGGTTGTGCTAGTTCACTGCCTACTCCTCAAGCAGAATCATTAAGCCATTGACACCGAAGTGCAGCAACAAAGGAGCCCTAGGCGAACAATCGGGGAACCTGTCATCTACACATTTGTTAAGACGAGAGATGATTTTAAAAAACAGGTCCAACCCATGTTGATGGAGGACAGCCGGCAAATACGATCAACGTTGAGAAAATTACGTACTCAATAGAAAGCATACAATGGGGGAACCCCCATACTGTTGGTATCTAATTGCGTTGGTAGACAATGGTTTGGTATCTACTACGTTGAATGTATAACGTTTTCATCTAGTTCAATTATTAATGAATCTATTGCTAACTAACCATCGTCAATGAATGGTGCAATCGTTAAACGGGTTCTTACCCTGTCATCCATGTACGCATGTTACAATAAATTGGCAAATATAAATTATAAAGCTCACCAATGACGCGGACGGTTCTTCCAGTAACTCGGAAATTGGCCGGAGGGAAACAGGCTGGCCCAATCGTCGGGCCAAACGGAATAGTTTTGGCGAGAAGCAACAACGCGATGTCGTTGTCCTTGTGCCCAGTCTCGTTGAAGTACTGGTGGGCGATGAACTGTTGCACTGATATAGTAACAGTTTCTGTTTCCTTGGCTGAAAAAGAATAAATCCACGTTTACGACCGAATCACCGGAAATTTCTGTAGACAGATAAGGAAATCCCAAATACAAGCGTCACAGGTATGAAGTATCATACCTTCAGGTAAGCCTCTCGAAAATTGTGGCGAAAGCTGATGTCAGTGTACTGCAATCTTAGTTTCCTCCAATAATAGACCAATTCTCTCTGGGGGCGATAGAAATTAGGTTTGCCCGGTTTTTGAATAAGACGACAGAGGAAATTCGTTTGAAAAACTTAAAATAAATTCACTTACTAGATTCAATATCGTGCTCTGCGCATATTACACTGACAGCGCGTGGTTTTTTGGGTTTACAATGGGCCGCAGTCATAACGTGTCGTTTAGTGATAATGGTGCCTCCGCAAAAAACTGAGCCAGGAGTATCATCGTAAGTGAGAGCGCCGATCAATGGGAATTCATGGACCTTGGCGTCTTTGCCTCCGACGATTCTTCCAACCAGCTTCTGGAAGAAAGAAAACATGCTTGGTCTCACACAGTTTTTAAGATTAAAAAAATAACGAATTGAAGTCGATTAGATTTAATGGTTGAATTGAAAATGGTAGAAGTGACTTCTTTTTTGAGTGGCTATGACGATAAGGGTCTATTGCCTCTGACCTTCTCAGCAATCACTGAACCACGATGCTATACCGTCTTCAAATATCTGGTACAACGCATCAAGAAAGTTTCTCCAGCCCCACGTACCAGCACAACGTGTTTGTCACTCAGCTCGTGCGAATTTCTATGTTAAAACCATTTAAACTTTAAACCTCAAGAAATTCCGAAATCAAAATTTCATCAATCAATAATTTGATAGTCAATTTCGTCAACCCCAACGCACTTCATACAAAATCCGTTTACAGGCTGGACTCGCTCGCTCACTTTTTACTTCGTCAGCCCCGCGAAGTAGTAAAGAAAGTTATCTAAATAGGCTGGGAAAAACTTGAGTGTTTTTCACTTCAATTTTTAACGTTACGAGTGGTCCTCCGCCCGATAAACACCATTATTTATGCATGAGAGAGTGCAATGAAAATTGTTCGCACTACTTTCGAGAAAAAATAAAACAAATTAAGTAAACCTCGTTTTTGGTGCAATATGGTTCCCCACTCTTTATCCCATTGATAAAAACTGCGCATAACCTTAGAAAGTAAAGATATGATGATGATTCAACTTTATCATTTCTTTAGCCATCCGAAGTAGGGTGGAAAGTGGTGTAATCCGCTAGAATCCCAAAATGGAGTTGAACAGTGTATGTTTGTGTTCGTGATGAGAAAAACAGTGAACCAAGTCAGCTCAACCAGGTCAAGCTACAATCTGCACATCAACATGGGAAGCAAAAATAAGGGATCGACAAAAAGTAGGTCCAAAACTTACTATAGTCATTATAGCGATCAAAACGCCCAACATTTTTTTCTCAAAGACTGCATTACGATCTTGATTAAATATTTTGCCTGGATACCCCAAAATCCATATACATGTACTATACAATTTTCATTCTTGGAAAAAGAACAATAGCAGCACAATAAACTCTCTCACATTTTAACGAAAAGGTTTAGTAGTCTTTAGTTGTAGAATGTATAATTCGGGAAAAGCTAGGTGCAAAATGAAGTTAGGGGGAAATTGGAAAAAAGAGACCGTGAGGATTACTGAATGAACCGATCGCAAGAATGAACATTCAGATGGAGGGATTTCGAAGCTAGATCTAGAGAATTTGAATGGATTCTAGAAACATCGAGGAGCGTCCATGAATGCACAACGGAACCATAGTTCTGCTACGCCGATGCTTTGTATATGAATGTGAATACCACCACTGGCGCCAATGGGATGAGCTTTTGCAAAGGATTGCAAAGGAAACGAATATTCAACAACGCGTCATTGAGAAATCAAATTTTAAGCGACGGTGGTACAGATCCCAGGAACGCAACTAATGACCGGAACGTGGTTCTCAAGATCCACTTTAATCAAATTCCTTACAAACGGATTTTGGGCCGTCAACAAAATAAAAACGCAATAATTACTACATACTTGGGTCGGGCTGGTATAACCGCAACTACAGTTGAGGTTCAAGTTACTGCCGGATTCGCGCTCTCCGGAGTTGTCGAGGAAGAGGGTGTTGTCGGCCAGCGCGAGGCCTAAAAGGAAGCAGAACGCTCCAACAATCTTCATCTCCGTAGAAAAATTAGTTCCCAAGTCCTCGTGTCAAATCGTTATATACATAAGAATCCTCGTTTGTAAAAGTGATGTTTTGCGATATTTGATGGAGCTATTTCAAACAAATGCGTTAATTAGCGTGCTATTTGTTCCAAAGGTACCAGCTGAGCAATTGGTGTGAGGGAGGAGCTGAGGGATTGAAGCGACTTTTTACAGCAGTGAAAATCGGTTAATTATTGTACACATTACGCTTTAACTACCGCTATTCTGCGAATTTCCCTTAGGTCATTCGAACAATTCTTAAAATAGAGGTTTCCAAACGTAACAAATTCAGAAAATAGTAAAAATGTGTGTTGAGTTCGTTTGAAGCGAATGGTTTTTTTAAATTTTTGAGCGGATGACGCACATCAGTGGCTGGCTCAATCAATATGAGTTCTTTTGTAAATAATCTTGTGAAATAGCTCAAATCAAATAATGCGCGCGCAAAATGAAAACTGCCGGCGGGAAATAAGCTCGACATTGCCCCTCCCTTGTTTTTGTTTACTTCAGCTTGACGTGAACTGTTGTGGTGGATGAGGCCGATCGAAGGACGAGTTTGACTATTTGCGTAGATCGTTTCGTTGACGTGGATTCAAATTCTGCGTATCATGCAATTGTAACATAACTTCTCGCGATGTTTTGGGCTGTTGTTCGATTGGCTCATACAATAAGTGAGGTGTTCCGTTAGTGGACAATGAATGTTCAACTAGAACACCTTTGTTTATTTATCTAGCCTGAATGATGCAAGTACTATCTAATGCGAAATTAACCACAACAGATTCCTCGCGAATGAAGAATAAACAGTATTCATGACACAGTAAACAAAAAACGACACGATAGGCGCTGGGAAGATTACTGGAATGTCTGTGGAAGGCGAGTTATTGCGTAGTCAACGAGCTCTACACGTGGACACACTGTTTTTCTCAAGAGAAGCAACTAGTGGATTACGTTCTGACACCCCAGAGGCGTCGAACTAGAAAAACCAGTTATAATTCTGAAGGTGTCTACAATAATCTACTTAGCATTAGCACAATGACTGGTAGTCGGTGTACGAGCGAGGAAATACTTGACATTTTTATACGGCGTGAAGCAATGTGCATTACCTCCGTCGACGGCTCGAGCCTCAAATCGCCCACCCTAGATTCTTACTCTGGGCTACTTTACACGCAAATAAGAAGGCGTCCGTAAATATAGCTCGTTCAAAAGGATCCACTCCCTGTTCAACCATGCCAAAAATTTGAATTTGAAAAATTTGTATTGAAGTCCACGTTTTCGAAGAGTTGATGAGAGGAGAAGAAGAGCAGTCCTTCTGAGGGCACAGTGAAGGAGGCCCATGACCCATCTCTCTTGGAACAGATCCATTGGGAAGCCCATTGCACTCCCCCAGCTGTATATCTAGCAGCTTCACAGGTCGCTAACTCCTAACAGATGGGAACAGCCACTTTCACGTTCGTTGTACACTAAACGCTCCTGTGTACACTTCTGAAGGACAATTAGCCCTCGCGACTGTGCAGCCTGGGGTAGGCTACTTACCATATTACTGTTAAACTCTACGTTGAAGCCGTGGATAGACCATTGAAAGAAAAGGGAAGAGTTTTCTAGCTGGAGAAGTCCATATCGCCGTTTACTGGCCGAAAATATCTGGTGCGTAGCAACACACAACTTTCCGCCACCCCTTCAAGTTCGAACACCACCTACGAGTACATAGGCGGGCGCTATATCTTCGTTCAACGCATTTTTACAGGAACATTTATGGGGAACAAAATGTAGGGACTAGTTAGCTGAGAGTACTCCGTAAGTTTGATCGAAATCGTTAGAGCCGTTTTTGAGAAAATTGGAATACCGATAAATTAATATTCGACAAATCTCCTTTTCTGAGTTAACTTGGCTTATATCTCCGTTCAACATATATATACAGAAATAATTATGGAGAACGAAATGTTGGTGTGGGTGACTAAAAGACAATCTGTAAGATCTATCACATCTGGTGAAAAAGTTACCCTGGAATTTACGGAAATGTTCGAAAAAACGTTATTTTCGACACATTTTCATTTTTATCTCTGTTCAATGGACCGTCACAGGAACATTTATTGAGAAGAATATGTAGGTAATAACTATTTGAAAACATCCTGTGAGTTTGGTGAAAATCGCTGAAGCCGTTTTGCCAAAAAGCGTAAAAACCTATTTTTGCTTCATATGCCTATTTCTCCGTTCACCGTATTTTCATGGAGATATGTATAGATAAGAAAAGTTAGGTATTGATTAGGAGAAGATAATTTGAAAGTTTAATCAAAATCGTTAGAGCCGTTTTCGAGAAAAACGCGAAAAACCCTAGTTTTTGGTACATTTTCGTCCCCCCCCACCCCCCTTCCCATCGGCCGAAATCGTCCATAACCTTATTTTGGTGTCTACAAAAAATAACGAACAAAACAAAAAAGAACCAGCTCAATCGGATCAGCCGTTCTCCCGCAAATCGAACTTCAGACACACACACACACACACGCACGCACGCGCCGAAATTAGGTTTTTTAGGCTCAGTAGGGTCTGAAACGTAAAGATCTGAAGAAAACCCAAATTTTTTTGTTGGGCCGATTACTATACTTTCCTTCACTTCGGGTAGCGGAAAGTAAAAAGTGTTACGTCAGCAAAAGGCCCTTCAAAGTTTCCTTCTGTAACATGAAACCATTCACTAATAGGTATTACAGGAGGCGAAATGTCATTTTGATCTGTGTTGATAGGGTTTTATTTCATTTATGCTTTATACTTTTATATTAGTGACTCCGGTGCTATACCCATACCTTCCTTAATTATTAAAGTGAACGTACCTGTTTGGTGAGTAAGTTATTCTCGCGTTAGTACATTATACTAGCCAGAGAAGACGGACTTCATTAATTAACCTTCATTACCTTAATACCTTCCTTAATTGTTCTATGAGTCAACGGTTACTTTCTATGGTTAGTTTGTTCAACGCGTTGTTCCATCGAATGTTTTCATGTTGGCTCCATCACATCTCCCTTGTCCTATCACCGATTTCTAGTGGCTGGTATAATTGGTAGCTCATTGCTTTTGATTCCAACATGTACTCCGGCGTCCCATGTAGTGAAGCTTTGCTCTCTGTTTCACTCTACTAGAAATTCACCTACAACTCCTTTTCTGTCACGCCATCTGCATAGCGTTCAATTTTTTTCCTCCTTTGAGACACTATAGAAATGAGAGACCTGGTCCTCGTGGAGCCTTCTTTGTGGAGTCTTATTGGGAGGGAAGTAATCAAATGGTAAGTTCCCCTTTGTGCGAGTTTGATGTAACTCTACTCTTTTGGCTTTAATCTTAGCACCCACTGTAAAATACTCGCTCTTCCGTTTTAGTTTCGCCAACTTCTTCTATTCTGAGGAAGTCAGTAGGAATATGGTTATTCTCGAGGAATACTGATGCTTGGAAATCAGCTCCACTACTTCTCCCAGAGGTACATCATCGGCTTACATTTGGTTTGGAAGCTTTGTCCATAGTGCGTCTTTCATTGTCAAAGCTGCTGACGCCATTACCAACTGCAAAAACACACGACTCCTAATCTCGTTTTAGGCACATAAGGCTTTCGGACGTAATTGTGGAATCAATAATTCTCCCGGTATCTCCTCGAGTAGAACTGTTTTTACTATTCTAGCACACCAGTAAATTGCATCAAACTATCAACATACATTTTACATGCTAGTAAAGATTACATTTGGCGCAGTTGATAGTACTGTGTTATAAAAAAGTTAATTCCACTGTTTAAATTTCAGAAAATGGAAGGCATCACACGAGTGAGTCACACAAGTCGGTGATGTTCCCGAACAATAATGAATTGCTCGCTATTCTTCTCTGTCTTCAACAATGGGAATTGAACGTTAGTTTATTAAAGGAGGTAGTTACTTCAAGGTAATATTTTAACAATCGAAGCCGTAATTAAAATTACCTTCATCTTCATCAAAGAGTTACAAATTACGACTATCTCAACCTTTGAGTATTGTAACGGAACGTGCAAGCGTGATTCAGTCAAAAAGTTTTTACAGTTTATAGTAAGAAGGAAAGCTAACGTATGCAAACGGCGGGACGAAATTCGAGTTTTCATCAGATCTTAACATTTCAAAGGCCATGGGTGCCATCGAAGGTCTCAACCAAATCATCTTAAATTTGGTCCAGCTCATCAACATGGGGACGATGGAATAAAAGGGTTCGTGAAAAATCGACCCTAACCCGGTCTAGACCAAAACCGTGTTTTTCTTAGCGATCAATACGCCAAATAGTTTTTTACTCAAAACAATTTTGCTCTTAACGATTTTGATTACTTTTTTTCAGTAGCCAGATACAGATGGCATAACAGTACCATACATTTTTCGTTCGTGAGAAATAAACACATCAACTTTTCGACAAACGTCGACTTTAGTACTGGTGTTTTCCTCGTAAATTCCGCTCATATGAAGCCATCGTTCTCATACAAACTGTTTGTCCAATGTGCTACCTATACGATTAAAGTGTAATAATGACTGCTAGATAAGAGAAACTTGAAAAATTCCGGAACTCGAACTGCTGTCGTTTTATTCACTGAGTTTTTTCAACATTAACTCCACAACTACCTATATAACCTTTCAATAAAACTCTCTTAGGTAGTCGCATAAATTATCTACACCCTAGTCAGACGTCAGAATGTACGGGACGAAGTAAGAGAAATTGCTCTGCTAGAAAACGGCTTAACCAAAACGATCTCAAATTGGACATTCGGCTTGCAGGTGCCAAAATAATACGAATGTGATCAGGGTTGTAGGAGTCACGCCCAATTTTTTTTTTCTTGAATACTGAGCTAACGATTTTATTAAATTTTCTGTACGGACAGTTCCAAGTGACATAACAATACACCCATTGTCATTGTGTACGATGAGGGGAAATTACGAGAGCAGCACAATAAATGATCTAAAATGGTTTTCGTGGGGTTTCCCTCATAAATCCTGCTTATGTGACTTTAGTGTTCTTAAAAAAATTTTGTTAGTGGTCCAATAAGTCACCTACACAGTGGTAGTTTAGTGTACCGGGACGAACTGAAATATTCGATTTAGCCAAAGCTCGTACGGGGGATTTGTGATGATTAGGCACCTCAAACGTCCCGATTCACTCGAAACTTCGGTGACAGCAGTCTGAGCAGAGCTGATCCTGTCGCCCGCGCTCGCGTTTGCTCCCACTTTGTGAGCGGTGGTAAATCTTCTCCGAATGTTATTGCGAATAAAACTCCTTGTTCCACCATTGGTCGTTATCGTGCATTCTCCCCTCCTCCCTTATTCTGTGAGAGGGCGTAAAATTAATAATGGCTGAAATAATTAATGGCGTCGCACGAAATTTCCAAATGTAAAGTATCGTCACTTCTTTAACGGCCGTTATTGTTCAATGTAACTCGAGAGTATTAATGCACGTACTCCAAAAAGTCATCTTAGCAGACTTCCGAAATCGTTACATAGGTAGAAGCAACTCAATGAGTTTCGGAACCTTGAGCACTAAGTTTCCGTATAAAACGTTGAATCAAGTTCATATAAACTGAATGAACAGAGGTGGAGGTCGTCAATTTTATCGATTAATAGAGCTATGCCAGGGCTCTCGTTGGTTGATGTTGTGTACGTACGTGCGTGATGTAAGGGCTGGTGTGAGAGGTTTGGTAGGATCGCAATGAGTGTTGAGCATGTTATCCTGCAGAGGGCAGTTTGAGGAGAGCAGGGCGACCTTTGAAGTTGTCCGAGTGATTTCCCCCACAACTAGTACATTTGGGTGGGTCTGCCGATAGTCAGGTTTAGGTCGCATTTGGCATAGCGTGGAGGTAGTTGACAGAACTGCTTGGTGTAACCGAAGGTTTGAAATATTGTGCACAGGACGATGGATTTTCGAGTTTTGGGAGATTCGATTCGCGCAGTAGCATGATGGAGATAAGGCAAGTTAGACACTTTGGGGTTTTGGGAGCCTTGGTTCTAGATCCACAAAAAATAGCGAAATGAGAGATTTCATGACTGGACGAAGAACAACAGCAATCTGGTGGGATATGAAAACAAGGGCCTTGAGTCCGTCACTAATGGCTTTCAAGTCATACGCGTAGTGTACCCCATGTATAACCACCGGGAAAGGCCGATCAGAGGAGACTTGATAGGTACAGTATTGGACAGTAGTAATGGACAGGTAGATTACCCATATTATAATAATTTTGGTTTATTATTCATTATGAATAATATACCTATGTTTTCGAACAGAAGCTGTTTTTACAACCCCTCCCTCCTCCTCAAAACTTAACCCTTTACATTTCAAGGCATTGGGATTCGAAATCTGCCATATTCGTCTGCAGTCGTCCACCGTCCAGACCATATTTAGCCTTTAACACGGTCTAGGAAGCCTTCTTTTGGCGCAAAGAGTACATTCGGTTTCTGGTTGTGCAATTCACGGCAATCCAATCGAACGAAACCTATGGTTGTTATGGGCAAAAAATGGTTAAAAATATTAACAAAAAAAGAAAGTTTGGCAGGTTTATTACAAGTAAGTCGTGTTTGATATGCTTCGCTAGGTATTTTTCGATGCTGAGTCGAACAGGATGGGTCTTGCAGTGAACTACATCAAACAGTACAAGATAATAATAGACCGTTGAGTAATAATTTGCAGCACTTTATAACAATTACGTCGTGTTTTTGTATTGCTTCTTTGGTGTTTTAATGCTGGGTAGAAATAATGAAATAAATGAATAATAATAATAATAATAAATAAATTACACAATGAAATCACAGTTAATATAGCGAGTCAAATTCTACTACTTTAAGGAACTCGCGAAATTTATCGTTTCTCCCATGCCTGCGCTCATTTGTTGGTCTGCCTCCCATCTCGCTTCAAACGCCCGTCTGTCCGACTCGTCCCGTCGGACTAATTGCCTAGCGTCTTTTAGAAAATGTCAGCTTATCTTGCTCCGTAGTCAGGTCATGTTTCGTATTATTTATTAGTATTTTTCTAAGTTGAATCGAATGGTAAGGGTCTCGAAGGTGTGAGACTGCATCAAGCTGGATAACAATACTGTGTATGAGAATAATAAATCGTTGTGTAATAATTTCGTTTCGACAAATAATATGATTTCTCAAAGTTCACTTTGTCGGACGGGGATGAGTATTGGAAGGGGCACAGGCTGCATGGACTAATAGCTTGAACTAACGAGCTAATGTCAACACTATTTCAGATGGAGATAAGGAACGTCCTCAGTGGAAGAGAGAGTTGACTGAAATGCGTGAAACGTGAGACGATCAAAGGAGTTAGCGACTAAGTTACCGAGAACAAAGAACTCTGAAAAGTACAGATATAAAAAATTTAATTTATTTTTTCACAGCCGATAACGTAACTGTTTTCCCACTTCGTAGGATTTAGGAAAAGTAAAAAAAAAAATTTTGGGAAACGTCCTCTTTCTAGGAAGATTATGCTCCCGGCCATTTATTACTCAAAACTTTATGGTGAGAATTTACATCCTTTATGTGGTGAATGTGGGTTTGAAATAAGGACTGTACGTTTCCAGTTACGAAGTTCTTTTGATCGTTCAATTGATGATGTACCCGGAGCAAGCTCTTGTGGAACTGGTCACTATATATTTTCGCAAACAGTCGAGGATGGATCAGTATCTGAAAGAAATCATATGAAGGCAGTCAATGAAATGAACTGAATGAGAAGCACTATGTGGGATCTTCAAAACATACACGATTTAATGTGGCATATCATCTTCAGCATGAAGTTACGATTCAGCACTACCCTCGTGAAGAAATACAAATTCGGCAGTATGTTACTAGTTTGCATACAACTTTTATTTATTTATCAAGAGCCAGCGGTCTCTTCAATTTTCTTGAGGTCTTACATTTCACAACTAGAGACCCTAAATGAGGGATCTAGGGCTCGTGAAGAGCTTTCGTTTGCAGTCCATCTGACTCTGCACTTCACATCGGCATGTGAAACACATTAAGCCACCATCAAAGCTTTTGGAATGTCTTTTCACAGTATCCCATGGAGCTGGGATGGGTCGAGTAGAGCGTCGTTGGAATCTTTGAATTGCACTGGGACGTATGAGATGCAAGTCTAACTACCCCACGCAACCACTGCTAGGCAATAAACTATCACTATTGTAGGAATAACCTTTTGCCAGATGATGGTGCTTCTAGAGGCTGATGGGGACTGTGAATCATAGTGGAAAGGCACTGGGACTCTAAGTAGTAACATATTCTATTCAAGATAGAAAATACAGTGGACCAGTCGTCAATTTGCGTTGGGCTTTGCGTTTTGATAACTCGTGCTCCTAAGTGAGAGACCTGGGGATTTTCAATAGCTTTCTTGGCAGTTAATCTGACATATCACTGATCAGCCTACCGGTCTACATCGGCATATGAAGTATGCTCAGTCACCACCAAAGCTCTTGAAATATTCATCTGCAAAGCAGGGCGTGGAACGCTCCCCCGAAATGTGTCGAGTCTTTAATGACGAGTGAGGGTTTCGAATTAGAAAATGCGTCAGGAAAAAGTGGGCTGAGGCTGACAACTGGACGAGTCAGTTCACCACAAGATCATCCAAGCTTTCGTAATTTCTTAGAGTCTTCTCGAGCATAAAGATTGTGGGTCCTGGTAGGAAGGAACTATGACTCGGATTCTACTACATGGCAATTCTTACAACAAGGAGCAAGTATTGCACCTTAAAAGATCAGAAATTGCGAGCAGCTACGAATAGTAATTAAGTAGTTTCCCCGTCATAGTTGACTCCAAGCAAAGTTCAAGCCACGTCCCTCGCTTAATGCAAAAACTAATGTGGAAATTGAAAGCGCTTCGGTGATCTACTAACCCTCAATTGTTTTCAGAATCCAATCACGGTAAGCTATTACATTGGCATTGACGGCGGGGGTATCAGGCTCAGCGCATCCAATTGCATAAGAAACAATGCCAACAACAGTATATCGTTCAGTCTTCGGGTTATTGAGCAGGAGCGGACCTCCAGAATCGCCCTGCAACAAAGAAAATTAACATTTCAACAATTTCTGAAAACAAATATGAGAAAAGGAAGGAAAAAACAGCACAACCGAGTAAGTAAAGTAACCATAGAGAATTAATGAATAAACATCTGTTGCGACACATCACACAACCTGCCTTGGCCTCAAGTGCGTTCAGCGATTCTCTTGACCTTAGCAGCTAGCTAACTTAGTGATTTAAAAGGCTGTCTACGTGACATTTTTGAGAAGGGTGGCTTTCACCGTTTTCAAATAACCGGGTAAAAACTGTGAGAGATGGTAATAGGTGAAATGGAGGGAATTGAAATTCTGGAATTTCTGGAGCAGCTCTTATTTATCTTATAAGTGTTAACAAAGAATCATCATATAGGTACATGGCTGGACTGCCACGTCAATTTTTCTGAAGATTCTAGTAACATTCGAGAGGAATTTTATAATGAAAACGGCGCTAAAATCGATTTTCGTCGAAATGTTTGGAAATTTATTGGGCTGCTTTCATCCTTTTCTCACAGATGAGAATGATGATATTATTGTGTCATTTAGAGCTGTGTATACAAAAAATTTGATCAGAATCGTTAAAGCGTTTTTGAGTAAAAAAATATTTAGGGTTTTGATCGCAATGATAACTACAATTAGGTTTGGGCCGATTTTTCTCGTACCCTCATTTTGGCGTTCCATGGTAACTTACGGGTTAGATATCAGGTTTGAGCTGATTTGGTTAAGTAGTTTTTGCTCGATTGCGTTCACACTGTTTTTTTTCACACACCCCGACACACAGACAATTTTCCCAAATAGTGTTTTCCGGACTCAGTGGGGTCTGACACGTAAAGATCTGAAGAGAACTCAAAAAACCAGTTTCATGTGATTACCTAACTTTCCTTTGTACTTTGTGAGCCTAGGAACGTAAAATGTCGATTAACGCAAGAACGTTGAAGGTTTTACTGTCGGGTACTGTGGGTTAGGATGGACGAATAGAAACCGTGTTGTGTAATTTGGTTGATTCGGGGTGTGGTCAAAAGTGACGATTTCCGGAAATTTAGTCTGTGAATAGGGGCGAAAAAGGCCGTTCTGTGGTATAATAGATTGATAACTGCAGATGGGAATGTATTGGGGGGGGGGGGACTAAAAAACTCCGCGCTATAACGCAGTTGGTTGAGAGGAGGACCAAACGACGCACTATAGTAGTTTCTGGCGTTGTACTCCCGCTTTCCTACTACTTGAGGCTAGTATTGTCAAGTATTGAGGCATTGTGAACTCTGGAGCTCTTGCAGACTAGTTAAGATCAACTATCACATTATCTATGATGCTTGACAGTCCAGTTCTGGTGAAAAAGCCGCGGTAACATCAATCTACACGTAGGTACATGTCGCACAATGGCAGATAGGTTTCTCTTTCTCCACAACACTCTTCCCCCATTATTACTGAAAGCAACTCGTTGGATATTTTAGTCTAATCAACCAATTAATCATTGTTTTTTTGTTCATCGAGCGTCTTTGAAATCAAATAACATGTTTGAGCTGGAATACTCACGTATTAAACTGTTATCTTATATATATTTGTAGAGCTTTAGTAACATATTTGGACTATTTAAACGCGTCAGAGTTCATTCGAAGTAGCTTCAAAAAGTTGAGAATTGTTAAATGAATGACTTCTTGATATCGGTGTAAATAGCAGCTTAGACCTACCTCACAGGCGTCTTTGTTTAACGTGTACGTGCAAAGTTGACGCCTGCTTATTGATTGGTATATTTTGGAGCAGGCACTGATAGGTCGCACGAGAACGTCCACTTTCTGTAGGTTCCGAATTTGCGGTCCGTCGTAATATGCAGTGCCCCATCCTACAACACATAAAATACATGGTATCAATGACATTGGATTCGCAGGATTACAAAGAAAACTACTCGTGATAGTTGATCACGCCGCAGAGTTGCTAGCTGCGGCACGCTAGTTGATCTCGTTGTGGCCTAACTGTCCAACCGAGGCTCAGGCCACCAAGGGAGACCAGGTTCTGTCGATGGCACCTTCTCCATGAAGTACAGCAACGATTGTTGTTTTAATAAACTTGATGCAACCGGGAAACCCCAACAGCGGCCTCCTCAGGTGCTGTGGGGATGGTAGAATGAGGTGAGGGAAAGGATGATACAGTTCTCCTTTAATGTTCAGTGGCAGGACGCAGCTGAGAGACTGGAGAGGGGCTCCAAGGAAGGTATCTTCAGCATACACTATTGTTGTAGTCACCCAAGAACGGCCAAAAAGCGATTGGGAACTCCTCCATTCCTGCCGTTGAACACCTTTCTTAAATGGTTAAGCGATCCGTCAACCTTTTGCGTCAAAACCTATATCCAATTCCCATCAACGACCGAGTCAAATGTCCGACTGGTCACTATACGACCAGTCATACAGACACACCGTACACTACTTACATCGTAAATATAAATAAATTATAAAGCTCACCAATGACGCGGACGGTTCTTCCAGTAACTCGGAAATTGGCCGGAGGGAAACAGGCTGGCCCAATCGTCGGACCGAAGGGAATGTCTTTGGCGAGAAATAATAGAGCAATGTCATTATCTTTGTGTCCAGTCACATTGAAGTACTGATGGGTGATGAACTGTTTAACTGATATGGTCACAGTTTTACTTTCTGTGGCTGAAAGAGAAAAATGTTATGTTTTTGACACTTTTTGGTTGTTATTTCGGTCAGAGTAACATTAATGGTGGACAAAGTATAGGGATTCCCTAGTTGGATACACCCTTATAAGTTGGATGAAAATCGCTGGAAGCCATTTCTCCAAAAAATTAAAACTTTGCCTCATCAATTTTCACTGATATATTTATGAGAATGAAAAGATAGGTAGAAGATGATTGAAATGTTTCATAAAAATAAACAGCCATTTTTGATAATAAATCCCCTCCCACCAACCAATAATTCATACATCATCCAATAGTTTCTATCCTTATTTTCGCTCTTTCTAAAAATCACAAATAATACCAAAAAAGAATCAGCTCTATCGGTATAGTCGTTTTCCTGCAAATCTGTCATTTGACACACACACATGCACAGACCAAGGCAGGCAAAGCTCAATTTTTTTAGCGGTAGCAAATGAGTGCCCTCGCCCTTTGGGAGTGGAATGTAAAAAATGGGCTAATAAGCTCACGCTATACTTACTGGATTCAATGTCGTGTTCTGCGAATACTACGCTGACATCTCTCGGTTCTTTGGGTTTACAGTGAGCGGCAGACAAAACGTGTCGTTTGGTGAGTATGGAGCCTCCACAAAAAACAGAGCCAGGCGTGTCATCGTAAGTGAGGGCGCCGATCAATGGGAATTCGTGGACCTTGGCGTCTTTTCCTCCAACAATTCTTCCAATCAACCGCTGAAGAGTAGAATAGAAAGATGTTTATTCGAGCGAAACATGTGAAGGTACACGAACAAAGTCCTCTTACAAAATATCTCGCGTGGCATTGGAAGGTACCGAAGGCACTGTGTTGAATGAGTCACGGATGGTATTATATAAGCAAGTTTAGAATTTGGTGAAATGAACAGTGTTGCACATCGATTGATCGTACGCGGAACGAAGCTCAATTTCTCGCGCGTGACGTGCAATAAATGATAGGATTTACGGTTAGTCAGCTGAAGTCTTAGTGCACCTGCTGCCACAAATAAACCTTGTACTGTACGAAACAAAACAATGAATACAATTTGCACGAGGTTTCAACGTGAGAAGTTTCACTGTCGCCGGTGGAACGAGTTGTAGAGCGGACGTCATTCGTCACAATCTCTGACATCTGTGTGCCAAAATGTATAGGAGCGCAGACGAAGGAACAGATCCCAGTAACGAAACGAATGGCACTGACGACATTCAAACACTCTCTTTTGTTGCACGCAGTAAAATCGAGTCTCTTCTTAATAGACCGGTCATACACTAACGGCTCATATGCGTAATAATTACAACGTACTCGTGACTTGCTGGTGTATCCGCAACTACAGTTGGCAGTTGTCGTGCTCTCGGGCTCATTCTCTGTAGACTCCTCAAAGAGCTCGTTGGTTGCCAGGGCGAGCCCGAGGAGGAAGCAAACTGCTGCAACAACCTTCATATCCTAAGAAAAAATAATTCACAAGCCCGCATATCAAAACGTTATATACATCGGAAACCTCGTTTGCAAAAGTAGTGCTCTGTGGCGTTTGACGAAGTCATTTTAAATAAACGCGTTAATTAGCGTGCTATTTGTTCGAAAAACTCTACCAACTGAATAATATAAGAGAGATGTTGACTCAATACAGCAGTGAAAATCGGTTAATTATCGCTTACATTACACTTAACCTATTTGCATTTTTCGAGGAACAATAATCTCCCTCAGCATTCATGAGCAATTCTTAAAATAGTTCGTGGTTTTCAAACACAAGCCGATTGGAAAACAATTGTTGAAATATGGCGTTCTTACAAATAAAATGGATTTTTTGTTAAATTTTGACCGATGACGCACGTCGCCGACAAGTTCATTAAATAGGCTCCTTCGTAAATAACCCAGCGAAGAAGCTCGAATAAAATTATGCGTGCGCAAGTGACTATTGTCAGAGAGAAACGTGCCTTCCTTCTCCACATTGAGCGTCCAGCTTCGAGTTATTTACTTTCCCTTGACACAGACTGTTATGATGAATGAGACGAATTTAAATTATTTGCGTATTTGGAGTCAATCACGCACATTCAAACACGTAATTTCTACGTGTTATTTTCGGGCTGTTTAACCGGTTCATACTATCTGTGAAACATACCGACAATGAGCAAAGAATGCTCAATTAGAGAACCTTTATTCATTCAGCATGAATAACACAAGCCTATCAACAACAGATTTCTATTCAAGATAGAACAAATTTGTATTCATTACATAAAACACGAAAACATCGCATTATGCAAGAGAAGTGAGAGAAGAGAACATGAATAAATCCAAAAATGCGTTTCAAGGTTTTTCTGCAGAATAATAGTACTCGACCATCCAACGTGCGACTAGTTTTTCCAGCGTCAAAAGGAAAGAAGTTCAGAAATTAAATCATTTTTTAATTTCATTAATTGAACGAGATGAAAAAACCTATATATATATGAAGAAACCTTGAAGGTAGCAGCAACGAGCTGGGACGCTGTCGTGTAATATAATAGTCAGTTCCTTCCTTCAGAACATTTACTATTAACGTAAAAGTGGTAATTGTGTGTATAACTTAAGGTGAATAAATGTAGGCGAGTAAAATGCGTAGGTCACCGAATGAATCACAATTCTAATGCTATATACATTATTATTATGTATGATATCTTAAGTTGATATCGTGAATAGACAAACGGAAAATAAGAGTGATTGTATTTAAAACACTGGTTAGATTGACATTCTGAGTGATAAAACATTAACGAGTATAGTATAGCGAGAGTCTAGCGTCACTAGTGACACTTCAAGATTTGTCTCCAGTTATTGAGAACTGGCGATGGGAGAACAAAACGAAGAGCTGAAAATTCGAGAACTCAAATAAGCAAAGGGCGAGCAAACGGGTGGGTGGGCACAGGCAATTCCGCTCTTCAGGGTGCGGAATGTGACCATTGTGAGGCTCCTGGGGTTTTGGTCTGATAAATACTCAAGAAGGAGGAGAATTTAGGTTATTTACGACGAAAGGGGTGCTTGAAAGAAGACTTTTACTTCACTGGGCTAGGTAACCCTTTCTCCCCTCCCCACGGCACAGGATGACGACCATTCAGACAGTTTTCTTGGCTCAACGAAGTAGGAAGGAAAGTTAAAAGTATGTAATCAGCTGAGAAAAAAAAACAAAACAAAAAACTCTTAGTTCTTCACGATTCCTAGGCATCAAGACGTTAACGAAGTTGCGGGAGAACAGCGGAATCAAATCACTTCGTGGCGTCTTCAAATGCAAGCCGTTCTTATCTAGAATGACGGCTATATTTACGCTAGCGGCAAACTTGCGAAGCCCGCAGAAGGTGCCGAAGAAGCGAAATGCGATGACGCAGATTTGAAAGCTAGATCATATCTCATTTTAGCGATCAGTCCGTCCGAATCGAAGCGAGCGAAGTGTTGTGAGACATCTCATAAACGTTGGACGATATTGCACAAAATTTTTAATACGAAAAGACCTTCAAGAAAAGCGACTTTGTTGAAACGGCTGATTTTAAAGCAAATGGAAATTGAAGAGGACGTCTTGAAGGAAACGTTGGATGACATTGTGCTCAACGAATCTGGAATGGAGTTAAGAATGCTATTCAACAAATGCTCGAGTTAGATTCAGGGAAGGCCGTTAAGAAGTCGAACAAATCTCTGTATGGTTTAAAACAATCCGGTAGGCAATGGTTCATAAAATTGGATAAAACGTTGAAATCATTAGGTATGAAATCAACAAACGCTGATCGGTTATGTAACCAGTTATCTTGGCAATTTACGTTGATGGATGGCATTGAGCCCAAAAATAACAGAAAAATTGAAGTTCTGAAAGCAAAATTAATGAAAGAATTTAAAATGAAAGATTTGGGACGAATTAGTCATTGTTTGGGTATGGAATTCGAGTACACTAAACATGAAAACAATGAAAATTTCTCAGAAGAAATATGTGAATGAGTTGGTAAGGAAATGTGGGATGATTGATTGTAAATCCGTATTTACTCCGTTGCATCCTTATTCCGAGTTGAAAGCACCATCAATGATTTTTGATGAGGAAATGTCAAAATTCCCTTATCGTTTATTGATTGGTTCGCTGATGTATGTATGTGTGCTCGGAACACGAGTTGATATTTCGTTTGCTGTCAATTTCCTGAGTCAATTCAACTCGGAGTACGCGAAGGTTAACTGGAGAGCGGCGAAAAGTGTCCTTAGATATTGTGTCTGATTGATCACACATTGATGGACCGAAAACGTGGTGAGTCGTTTGTAGGTTATGCAGATGCAAACTGGGGGTACAACCAAATCGTTAGGCGATAGCGTTCTCTTAGTGGCTATCTTTTCAATCTGTCAGGAGGCACAATTTGCTGGGCAGTCAAGCATTGAAGATGTATTCTTGAGTTTGTCAGAGGCTGCGAAAGAAGCTTTTTACCTACGAAGATGTTTGTCGGATCTCGGTTTTCCATTGAAGACACTCACAGACTGAAGAAATGTCAGCTGACTTTCTCACGAAGAGTCTTCCTTATCAGAAAGACGACCACTGCGTGAGTTGGTTGGACTTACTTCTTAACTGAAGTTTCTACTTGATAGGGCGTGTTGAAATTAACAAGTTGTTGGTTGACCAGGTTCATCTGTTACTTCTTTTCATACGAGTTTTGTCCATGAAAAATTACAGTTCGTTTCATGACATCGTCAAGGGCGTTTATTCTCGCGAATTAACCGTTTCATTACAAACCACAACAAAATAATAACAATCCAGACACAAAATAATAAATAAAATAAACACTCACCCCCACCCCATCACTACCATCAGTTCTGTGGATCCGCCTGTGTATGTAGGCATCAACATACACAGGACAAACAGAAGATCAACATGAGACGCAAAAATCATAGTGATCGAAACGGCAAATACTTTTTTCACTCTCAAAAACAACTCTAACGATTTTCAGTCAATTTTTAAAATTTTGTGTGTGGACAAATGCCACGACAGTACTATGAAATTTGCATTCAATGTAAAATGATGAGAGCATAGTAAATTACCTAACATTTCGACAAATTGCAAAATTTTTATCGTCGTAAATCGCGCTCATAAAATACTAGTGTTCTCTCGCAAAAACGTGATGGCAGTCCAATGTGCTACTCGTATGATGAAGGTATAACCGACCTGATGAATCCTGAAATTCAAACAACTGTCGTTAGATTGAATAGTTTTTTAAAAATATCAAGTGCGCCGCATCGCACAACTTTCCTTAGCTCTACGTTAATTTATTTCTCACTTAGTTTATTTGTCCAGTGTGTGTCTAGTTGTTCAAACATCACTTCACGGCGACAGGAAGCGGTAACGTCTACAGTTCCGGAATTATATAATCTTCTGACTGTAGTCCCAGTGATGGGATGTGCACCGCGGCCAGATGACCTATTGTGCCAGTCCTAGTGTCTTACAGGTCTACGCCTAGCTTTCTGAGGAAAACCAGGTAGTTCCTGAAGGAGTCCTCGTTGGTATCCATCCTGGGAGAAGTGGTGCCAAAGACCAAAAATCGCTCCCTCTCAAGTCTCCGGCACTGGGCCAGGACATGGTAGGGAGTTTCTTCATCCGTGCCACACCACCTGTATAGAGGGGGTTCGGCTATACCCATAACGTACACGTGTTTGTTCATTCTGCAGTGCCCTGTTATGATCCCAACAACCTGCTTCAAGTCCTTCCTCTCCATCCTCAGAAGGGTGTTTCTTGTCTCACTTGTTTGCTCTGAGACAAATCGTTTGGAGTGTCTTACTCCTGCTGCGTTCCAGATTGTCTGATGCAGTCTTCTGGCATGTTCTCTCACAGTCCTTTTAACTAGTGACAGAGAAATCCCGCAATGGGGCAGTGGCCCAAGAGGTACTGTGGACAAACCACGTCTGGCCAGATGGTCCGCCCTCTCATTTCCAATAATCCCACTATGTCCTGGAATCCAATACACATTAACACTATTCGCACTTGCTAGGGAGTTAAGCCACATCCTGCACTCTCGCACCAGTTTTGACGTCGTGCAGTAGTCCATTAGCGCCTTACATGATGCTTGACTATCGGTCAATATATTGATAGTTTTATTGCTATAGCCTTTCTCATGCATTTGGATTGCCCCAGCAATAATAGCATAAATCTCTGATTGAAAAACTGATGGAGTGGAGACTGGGGCAATATACGTCCCACTCCGTCCAGAGCCACTTATCCACACCCTGGATCCTGTCCTCTCTGGGGCTTTCGATCCATCTGTGAAGATGTTGACGCCATTGGGAGGCCGAAACTGGCGGCTCTTGCTGTTCCATGGACCTCCCAATAGCTGAACGTTATATTTCCTCTCGAGCTCATACATGAGCACAATTGCGTCTGTGATCATGCTGAGCTCCTTGAAGGTCTCCAAGTCCCTAAATATAGCCAGGTGTCCATTAGTCGCCTGAGGCACCTTAGCTATTCCGAGCTTAGTGAGTCTGTAAGCCACCTTCATCGCCTCTGCCTTGACATAAATGTCCAGGGGAAGAAGATCGAACAGTTTCTCCATGGTGACGGTGGGTGTAGTCTTCATCACCCCCGCTATAAGTAGGCACCCCAGCCTTTGTACTTTGGCTCGACTGCTGCCATTCACTCCAATGGCAGCTCTATGCCACCACACGATTGACCCATATGAGATTATTGGTCTCACTATGGCTTCGTAGAACCAGCAGGCCATTCTGGGCTTTACACCCCATGTCCTCCCGCACATTCTTTGACACGTCCAAAGGGCCGTTGTCGCCTTCTTGGTCACGTATCTGATGTGCTCGTTCCAGACTAATTTCAGATCTAGAATCACACCCTGATATTTGACTTGCTTGCTGAGCTAAATTTCTTTGCCCATCACTAACTGTGGCCTCAGTCCTGACAGTAGCCTAAGCCTTGTGAACGGCACAATGACTGTCTTGGCTGGGTTGATGGACCCCATCTCCCCACACCACAGGCACACCATCCGCAAGGCCGCCCCCATCATGTCCGACAGCACGCTTTGCACCCTGCCCCGAATGAGCACAACCACATCATCGGCGTATCCTTGGGCGTAAAACCCAGCCGCATTAAGTCTCCCCAGTAAGGAGTCAATCACTAGGTTCCAGAGGAGCGGTGATAGGACCCCTCCCTGAGGGGACCCCTCACAGTCCTCGCCCTGATCGTGCAGTTTCCTAGCGTAGTCTGGATCTCTCTGCTTTCCAATACAGCGATGATTCACTTTATTGCATTGCTATGTACATTAAATTTCATCAACGCCCTTTCAATGCTGCATATGGAGGTATTGTCAAAGGCCCCTTCTATGCCCAGAAAGACCACTAAGGCAATCTCCCTATTACCCATTGACTCTTCTAGTTTCCTAACTAGTGCATGCAGTGCAGAGTCACATGATCCCCCTGCGTGGTAGGCATGTTGGCCATCTACCAGGGGGGTCAGTTTCAAACATCCGTCCCTCAAGTACTTGTCAAGGATTTTCTCCACTGTCTTGAGCAGGAAAGATGTGAGGCATATTGGTCGGAAGCCTTGGCTTCCTTGTATGAGTCCCTACCAGGTTTTGGTATAAAGGTTACTCGAACCTTCCTCCAGCCCTGAGGTATGTAACCATGCGCTACGCTGCCCCTAAATAACCTTAAGAGGCTGGGTAGGATGCGCTCTATTCCCTTCTGTAAGAGAATCGGGTAAATACCATCCGGTCCAGGCGACTTGAAAGGTTTAAACGAGTTTACTGCCCAGCGTATGGCGTCTCGGGTTATAATTGCCCTGGCGAGTTCCCAGTTTGGCCTCATAGCAATCCCTGCATCTGCCAATAACTCAGGGTCAGTTCTAGTCCGGGAGCCGAGGGCTAAAAACGTTGACCGTTGAGTTGAAAGTTGGTTACTATTTTTTCTGATAGTTTCCTCAATGTTTGGTAACACCCCGCAAGTCTGCTCTCTCAGAAGTATGGACTAAGAAAATGGCGGCTCATCAAAAAAGTCAAAATTTGTCAAAATTTGACTTATTAGTTGATAGTTACAATATTTACCACAGTTGAGGAATTGGCTTGTACTTTCCCAATTCACACCTCTGCTACCTCCTATGCTTGGCCATTAAGTTGCAGAGCCAATCAAAATTCGTCGAATTTTGACCCAAATTTTGACTTATTAGTTGACATTGGAAATTTGTATGGTGGATTCGCATCAAGTCACTGAGTCGAAAAACCCGAGTCTGCTTTCCTCAATTTGAGGACTCTTTCGTGCAGACGAGGTCAAAATTTGACGAAAATTTGGTCAAAAAAATGACCAACGGAGTTGAAACTTGAAATTTAGTTTACGAGTAGGTGAAGTGGAGTACTTTAAGAAATACCTAGTCTGCTTTCCTCAATTTGAGGACTCTTTCGTGCAGACGAGGTCAAAATTTGACGAAAATTTGGTCAAAAAATGACCAACAGGTTGAAACTTGAGATTTAGTTTACGAGTAGGTGAAGTGGAGTACTTTAAGAAATACCTAGTCTGCTTTCCTCATTTTGAGGACTCTTTCGTGCAGACGAGGTCAAAATTTGACGAAAATTTGGTCAAAAAAGACCAACGGAGTTGAAACTTGAGATTTAGTTTACGAGTAGGTGAAGTGGAGTACTTTAAGAAATACCTAGTCTGCTTTCCTCATTTTGAGGACTCTTTCGTGCAGACGAGGTCAAAATTTGATTTGAAAATTTGGTCAAAAATGACCAACGGAGTTGAAACTTGAGATTTAGTTTACGAGTAGGTGAAGTGGAGTACTTTAAGAAATACCTAGTCTGGCTTTCCTCATTTTGAGGACTCTTTCAGCAGACAGGTCAAAATTTGACAAAATTTGGTCAAAAATGACCAACAGGTTGAAACTTGAGATTTAGTTTGAAGTAGGTGAAGTGGAGTACTTTAAGAAATACCTAGTCTGCTTTCCTCATTTTGAGGACTCTTTTCGTGCAGACGAGGTCAAAATTTGACGAAAATTTGGTCAAAAATGACCAACGGAGTTGAAACTTGAGATTTGGTTTACGAGTAGGTGAAGTGGAGTACTTTAAGAAATACCTAGTCTGCTTTCCTCATTTTGAGGACTCTTTCGTGCAGACGAGGTCAAAATTTGACGAAAATTTGGTCAAAAATGACCAACGGAGTTGAAACTTGAGATTTAGTTTACAGTAGGTGAAGTGGAGTACTTTAAGAAATACCTAGTCTGCTTTCCTCATTTTGAGGACTCTTTCGTGCAGACGAGGTCAAAATTTGACGAAAATTTGGTCAAAAATGACCAACAGAGTTGAAACTTGAGATTTAGTTTACAGTGAGTGAAGTGGAGTACTTTAAGAAATACCTAGTCTGCTTTCCTCATTTTGAGGACTCTTTCAGCAGACGAGGTCAAAATTTGATTTGAAAATTTGGTCAAAAATGACCAACAGGTTGAAACTTGAGATTTAGTTTACGAGTAGGTGAAGTGGAGTACTTTAAGAAATAACCTAGTCTGCTTTCCTCATTTTGGAGGACTCTTTCGTGCAGACGAGGTCAAAATTTGACGAAAATTTGGTCAAAAATGACCAACGGAGTTGAAACTTGAGATTTAGTTTACGAGTAGGTGAAGTGGAGTACTTTAAGAAATACCTAGTCTGCTTTCCTCATTTTGAGGACTCTTTCGTGCAGACGAGGTCAAAATTTGACGAAAATTTGGTCAAAAAATGACCAACGGAGTTGCAACTTGAAATTTATGTTACAAGTAGGTGAAGTGAAGTACTTTAAGAATTACCTAGTCTGCTTTCCTCATTTTGAGGACTCTTTCGAGCAGACGACATCAAAATTTGATGAATTTGAAGGCTCAAAAATTGACTTATTAGTAGATAGTTGCAAACGACGTGAATGAGTTCCACATCCATCAGCTTTACTATAAAATGTTATCTGCCACCTCAAAAACGTGGCAATTTCAAAGCAGTCGCTGAAATAGAATTGTCCAGTATTAAAAAAACGCTGCAAATTATTACACAACGGTTTATTATTCGGATAATCAGCTTGACCTAGCATTAATGCTCTGAGACTCCATCCTGTTCGATTCAGCATCGAAAAATATCATAATGAAACCCAAAAAAGGTCGAAAAGAACTGAATCGAATATTAAAATAAACAAAAACGAAAGTATCTAGAAAAACTGAATTTTAATATGTAAACATGCACGCTAAATACTAATATCAAAATTTAACCTAAAATCTAAGAAAAAAACCAAATGAGAATGAAACGAAAGAATCTAAAAAATTGAATCGTATTAAAACCAAAACGTCGGGGAAATAGGAACGGGGGCGCTCGAAGGGAAAAAAGGTGAGTTGAGTTTAGCCGTCGCCCCCGCGAGGCGAGGACGGCCCGGCACCGGTTGTTTTATTCAGACGGGAGGGACGCTGTAGCTCGCGTTTTCCTGCGTTTCGTTAATTTTTAACCGTTTTTGCCCATTACAACCACGGGCTTCGTCTGATCCGATTGCCGAGATGGCGGGCACAACTGGATACCAAATCGGATTTTTGGGCGAAAGAACGAACTTTTTAGACCACGTTAAAGGCACAAAATGGCCGGACGGACGGCGGACGGAGACGAGACGGGGACGGGGGACGGGGGACGGACGGGGACGGGGACGGCGGACGGACATTGCGAATTTGGAATCTCCATGCCTTGAAACGTAAAGCATCAAATTTTGAGGGGGTTGTAAAAATTTTTCGTGACCGAAAACATAAGGCCATTATTCAGAATGAATAATAAACCAAAAACAACAAAAAACTGAATAGTTGACAGCTGAAAATGACGTGAATCGCATCAACAGCAACTCAGTAAACAGTAAATAGTATTCGTGCTACCTTCAAAATGTTGTGTTCATACAGCAGACTACTTCTGGGCTAAAATTACTCATTATATATTTGAAGTATATTCTGTCTCCATGGCTCATAAAAGAATATTAACTAATCGCATCGGTATTCCTGTATGCCTTTAGTGGATGGGAAGTAAAACCCATTAGGACGCATATAATAAGCATTACAACATTTTATTCCTGATTTTAACAAACACGTTCATAAAATAACTGGTGCGTGGTAACACACAACTCTGTGGTCTCCGTAAATACGACGACCTGCTACATATACGGGCGCTTTATCTTCGTTTAACGCGGTTTGACGGGAACATTATGAAGAACAAAATGTAGGTACTACTGAATCAGTTGAGGGTACTTGGTAATGATGTTAATCGTCATAGCCGCCTATATAATTGGAAACCAATAAAATTATTATTCGAAACCTCGTTTTCGAGCTATTGCAAACTTATATCTCCGTTCAACATTTAACCTACTGACATTATCCCTGAGAACAAAATAGATGTAGGATTTGCACAAAATTTCACAAGATTGCTTAAATCCAGTGACAATTACTCGGGAAAGTATACAACAGTTCAAAAACCATTATTTTCGACATATTTTCATTTTCATTTCTGTTCAATGAACTGTCAGATGAACATTTACCCTTAACAATGTATACGTATTAACTATTTAAAACATTCTGTGAGCTTTGATGAAAATCGTTGGAACCATTTTGCCAAAAGCGTAAACACTATTTTTGCTCCTTGGGCTTGTATCTTCCAGTTCACCGTATTTTCATAGTGGAGAAAAGTTTTGTCCTAACCAGTATACTTTGGAAGTTTAATCAAAATCGTTGGAGCCGTTTACAAGAAAAATGCGAAAAGCCCTAGTTTTCGGTACATTCCACCCCCCCCCCCTCACCCCTCACTGGGCTTGCAATTGGGATTTCATAATGGGCGTTGTCCGAACATAAATATAAAGATACCGATTAATGGTCAATCAATGATTAATTACTTAATTAATTATGAAATCAACATGAGCAGTTTATATGTTGCCGTGTCAAAAAGTTCAGGTTTCTTTCAGATCTCTCTACGTATACATTGTTAAGGATATATGTTCATCTGACAGTTCATTGAACAGAAATAATATCCACCATAACTTCCAATTTGACATGGACAAACCCTTCAACTATTCAGATTTAAAAATCACACGGACAGGCAACGAACTGAATTCATTTGTTTAGATATTCCTTTTTACAGTTCCTTACAGTGACCGAGATATTTCTCAGGTTCAGTCACAGTCATGAATTCTTTCTTCTGACTGTAGAGCCCAAGAGTAAATGACCTCAATGCTAAACTCTAAACGCATAAATCAGGCTGAAGATTTAGATCGGGGTACGGTGTGTGTTTGTGTATGTGAAGACACGACTCAAACGGTTGGTACAGCCGTACAAGTATGCAACCACGAGGGACATTTTATGTCTTTTATTTTTGTTTTTATGCAATGATAACTACGTTTGATTGTGCTCGTTGATGGTTTCGATATAATGGCCGCGTCAATTGCAATTGACATCATCCTTTTGTCACTGAGGTTATTAAAACTGTGATGTTACCAAGCGTTACATTTTGTAACATACGTTACAAGCTTATCCAACACAAATATTTCGTTACTATCCGTTACTACACCACTTATCAAACGTGTATAACCAATCGCAGGCCCACGCCCATCTGAGATGATCGTATTATTCAAGCCTTATTGAAGAAACTCGCATATGCTGCAACAGAAATATTCAGTAGGCCTCAGAACGTAGAGATCTGAAGAAAACGGTCCAGAAAAGTACGAGCCGACGCCGGTTAATACAATTACGTACCCGTCACGAAATATTTGTGTTGGATAAGCTTGTAACGTATGTTACAAAATGTAACGCTTGGTAACATCACAAGTTTTAATAACCTCAGTGACAAAAGGATGATGTCAATTGCAATTGACGCGGCCATTATATCGAAACCATCAACGAGCACAATCAAACGTAGTTATCATTGCATAAAAAAAAAAAATAAAAGACATAAAATGTCCTCGTGGTTGCATACTTGTACGAAAGCTGTACCAACCGTTTGAGTCGTGTGTCTTATACACAAACACACACCGTACCCCCGATCTAAATCTTCAGCCTGATTTATGCGTTTAGAGTTTAGCATTGTGGTCATTTACTTTCCTTGGCTCTACAAAGTAGAAAGAATTCATGACTGTGACTGAACCTTGAGAAATATCTCAGTCACTGTAAGGAACTGTAAAAAGGAATATCTAAACAAATGAATTCAGTTCGTTGCCTGTCCGTGTGATTTTAAATCCTGAATAGTTGAAGGGTTTTGTCCATGTCAAATTGGAAGTTATGGTGGATATTATTTCTGTTCAATGAACTGTCAGATGAACATATATCGCCCTTAACAATGTATATGCAGAGATCTGAAGAAACCCGAACTTTTTTGACACGGCAACATATAAACTGCTCATGTTGATTTCATAATTAATTAACCGTAATTAATCGTAATTGTATTAATCGGTATCTTTATATTTATGTTCGGACAACGCCCATTATGAAATCCCAATTGCAAGCCCAGTGAGGGGGTGGGGGGGGTGTGGAATGTACCGAAAACTAGGGCTTTTCGCATTTTTCTTGTAAACGGCTCCAACGATTTTGATTAAACTTCCAAAGTATACTGGTTAGGACAAAACTTTTCTCTACTATGAAAATACGGTGAACGGAGA
Source organism: Pachypeltis micranthus (assembly GCA_020466155.1). Taxonomy (NCBI): domain Eukaryota; kingdom Metazoa; phylum Arthropoda; class Insecta; order Hemiptera; family Miridae; genus Pachypeltis; species Pachypeltis micranthus. The sequence continues at coordinate 31,027,917 of CM035769.1, forward strand.
TACAAGCCTAAGGAGCAAAAATAGTGTTTTACGCTTTTTGGCAAAATGGTTCCAACGATTTTCATCAAACTCACAGAATGTTTTTAAATAGTTAATACGTATACATTGTTAAGGGTAAATGTTCATCTGACAGTTCATTGAACAGAAATGAAAATGAAAATATGTCGAAAATAATGGTTTTTGAACTGTTGTATACTTTCCGAGTAATTGAGTCACTGGTTTAAGCAATCTTGTGAAATTTTTAGCAACCTATACCCATATTTTGTTCTCCGGGATAATGTCAGTAGCTAAATGTTGAACGGAGATATAAGTTGGCAATAGCTCGAAAACGAGGTTTCAGAATAATAATTTATTAGGTTTCCAATTATATATAAAAACGGCTATGACGATTAACATCAAACTTACCAAGTACCCTCAACTAAGTAGTACCTACATTTTGTTCTTCATAAATGTTCCGTCAAACCGCGTTAAACGAAGATAAAGCGCCCGTATATGTAGCAGGTCGTCGTATTTACGAGGGCCGCGTAAAGTTGTGTGTTACCACGCACCAGTTATTTTATGAACGTGTTTTGTTAAAATCAGAATAAAATGTTGTAATGCATATTATATGCGTACTAATGGGTTTTACTTCCCATCCACTAAAGGCATACAGGAATACCAGGCGATTAGTTAATATTCTTTTTATGAGCCATGAGACAGAATATACTTCAAATATATAATGAGTAATTTTAGCCCAGAAGTAGTCTGCTGTATGAACACAACATTTTGAAGGTAGCAGATACTATTTACTGTTTACTGAGTTGCTGTAGATGCGATTCACGTCATTTTCAGCTGTCAACTCTTCAGTTTTGTTGTTTTTAATACTGGACAATTCTATTTCAGCGACTCTTGCTTTGAAATTGCCACGTTTTTGAGGTGGCAGATAACATTTTATAGTAAAGCTGATGGATGTAGGGAACTCATTCACGTCGTTTGCAACTATCTACTAATAAGTCAATTTTTGAGCCTTCAAATTCATCAACAAATTTTTGATGTCGTCTGCTCGAAAGAGTCCTCAAAATGAGGAAAGCAGACTAGGTAATTCTTAAAGTACTTCACTTCACCTACTTGTAACATAAATTTCCTAAGTTGCAACTCCGTTGGACATTTTTTGACCAAATTTTCGTCAAATTTGACCTCCACTGCACGAAAGAGTCCTCAAAATGAGGAAAGCAGACTATGTAATTCTTAAAGTACTCCACTTCACCTACTCAAACTAAATCTCAAGTTTCAACTCCGTTGGTCATTTTTTGACCAAATTTTCGTCAAATTTTGACCTCGTCTGCACGAAAGAGTCCTCAAAATGAGGAAAGCAGACTAGGTATTTCTTAAAGTACTCCACTTCACCTACTCGTAAACTAAATCTCAAGTTTCAACTCCGTTGGTCATTTTTTGACCAAATTTTCGTCAAATTTTGACCTCGTCTGCACGAAAGAGTCCTCAAAATGAGGAAAGCAGACTAGGTATTTCTTAAAGTACTCCACTTCACCTACTCGTAAACTAAATCTCAAGTTTCAACTCCGTTGGTCATTTTTGACCAAATTTTCGTCAAATTTTGACCTCGTCTGCATCGAAAGAGTCCTCAAAATGAGGAAAGCAGACTCAGGTATTTCTTAAAAGTACTCCACTTCACCTACTCGTAAACTAAATTTCAAGTTTCAACCTGTTGGTCATTTTTGACCAAATTTTGTCAATTTGACCTCGTCTGCACTGAAAGAGTCTCAAATTGAGGAAAGCAGACTGGTTTTTTCGACTCAGTGACTTGATGCAACTACCATACAAATTTCCAATGTCAACTAATAAGTCAAAATTTGGGTCAAAATTCGACGAATTTGATTGGCTCTGCAACTTAATGGCCAAGCATAGGAGGTAGCAGAGGTGTGAATTGGGAAAGTACAAGCCAATTCCTCAACTGTGGTAAATATTGTAACTATCAACTAATAAGTCAAATTTTGACAAATTTTGACTTTTTTGATGAGCCGCCATTTTCTTAGTCCATACTTCGGAGAGAGCAGACTTGCGGGGTGTTACCAAACATTGAGGGAACTATCAGAAAAAATAGTAACCAACTTTCAACTCAACGGTCAACGTTTTTAGCCCTCGGCTCCTGGACTATTCTGCAACCAGGAAAGTGTGTGTTCAGCAGAGTGGTTAGTGTATGGTGACACTCCAAGGTGTCACCATCCGGCCCCCTAATGGAGCCTACCACCTGATGCATGTTCCCTTTCGAGAGCACCTTGCTGAGCCTTGCTCCCGTTCGGGTATCGTGAATTTCCTGGCAAAACCTCCACGCCTTTTGCCTTTCGTAATTCGTTGTTATACTCAGTTAGGGATCGCTTGTATGGTTCCCACTCTCCTGTTCTTTTGGCTCTGTTAAAGAGTCTTCTGGTTCTGGTTCTTAGTGCTCCCAGTTGATTGCTCCACCAGGGTACACATCTATTGCTGTCCGCCTTTGTGGTTTGCCTGCAGTTGTTTTCAAATGAAGACCTAATTGCCTGTGTCAGTGCTGTATTCAGTAACTCGATCTCCAGCGGACGTGTGGCATTCAGGGCAACTTCTCAGGGCATCCCTGAGGCTGTCCCCATACTCTGCCAGTTCGTGTTTCTCGGGTTCCTGAACCTAATGGCTTCTGCCCTTGCCATTTCTAGATTGAATCTAATATACATGTGATCAGATCCCGAGAATTCTGAGGAGACATGCCAGTTGGAAACATTAATCCCCCCAGAGAGTTTTAGAGCTAGGGTTAGGTCGATTACCTCCTCCCTGTCAGCAATAACGAACGTGGGTTTATTACCCTGATTCAGTATATCCACATTATTAGTAACGAGATATTCACCTCTACGGTTAATGTCCTTACTTCCCCAAATGGTGTGATGCGCATTGGAGTCCACTGCCACAATCCGTTGGATATCATTGTCCTGGACTGCATCAACTATCCTCCCCAATCCTGTGTTTGGGACATCGTCTTCATAGGGGAGATAGACCGAGGCTACCACTACATCCCTATTTTCATGAGTTAACCTATCCGCTGCAGAGTACCCGGAAAACAGCGACCACAGCGGAAGGAACTTAACACTAGCCTTAATGAGTATGCAACACCTGGGACGCCTGCTGTTATGGTACAATACCTTATAACCCGGCACCCCAAGACCCGCCACCCTGCTATTAACTATCCAAGGTTCTTGAATTAATGCAATGTCAATATTTTGACTCACCATATACTGCTGCAGCGCCCATGATGCACCCCTGCAGTGGTGCAGATTGACCTGAAGCAGCCTAAGCATGCCTCAGATCCTCTTCCTTCGGGGTGTCCCTGCCTGCATCCGTCGTCCTCTTGGTTTGGGCCAAGCATGGGGACTGCCGCGACCCCCCAGGCACACCAGGGGCCCCAGAACCTGCGGCCACTGACTGGTCGGCCAATGTGGCCATTCTACCAGCCGCAGCACCTCCAGGCATCGAGACCCCCGACCCACCCGGGGCAGAGACGCCCCCACCGCCCCCGCAGCACCAGCCAGCGGCTCCTCGACATCCATCCCGGCGTCCGGGTTGGTCTCCTTGCTGAGGGTTCTGACATCTACGCTGTTAAACCCATGGTAGAGGCAGAACCCCACCCTCTCCATCAGCAAGTATTGAGACTTGGGGATGGAAGCCACTAAATATAGCCCCCTTTCCCCTTGTTTGCCGCCCAGAAATTTCCAGCGCTCAACCTTGAGGCCGGTGTTCTGAGCACCAATCATCTCCTAGCAGTCTTGGATGTCGTTCACCGGGTTAGGGATGAACGCACCAATCCTCTTGAAGCCCTCCAGATGGCCAGGGTCACAAGTCCTCAGCCGGCCACTCTCCCACGGGGGGCATCGCGCGATGCTTTGTATGAACCAATCTTTCGACAGCTCGTCTACGCAGCTCACAACCAGCCCGCCATTCTGCAGGGAGTGCCCACTGAAGTGGACCGCTAGCTCCTCCGGGTTGAGGCCACGAAGTTCCACCATAAGGTGGAGCATAATCTTGTTGGCGGTGTCCTGTGTCGGGAGACTGGTGGGGTATTCTTCGTAGACCACCCGCACCTTAATAGTACTCACCGCCCGACTGTACAGGGGCCCTACCCTCCATTTTTTTCTCCTCGTTGCGAGGGGAGGGAGTCCCCTTCTGGTCCCGGGGACGCTTGGACCTCGCTTCCCCGCCCACAGGTGCAGGAGTTCCACCTCCTTCTCTCCTAACAGGGGCAGGGGTGGAACTCTTCCGCTTCCTCTTTTTGAGAAACTTCCGCCTCTGCTGGTGTGACATGGCACCCCAAGCCTCGTCCGGAAGTCTCTCAACCGATGAGCCTGGCGGGGGTTTAGGTTTGGGTGTGGATTCCACCCCAACCCCTCCCCGCTAGAGCCCTCTTCCTTTTCCAGTGCATCCATTGAGTCAATGACTGACTGGATATCATCGGATTCGATACTGAGGCGTCCTCAACAAATTGTAAATTTTTTGTTAAAATTGGTTTCCATTTTTGGTCCCACAATGGGGTGTCGCCTGGTGCCCCAAGTGGGTCGTTAGCGATACACATGTATAAACACCCTGTACCATTCAGCCTTGGCACGAGCTCCCTACACCTTGGCTTGGGTGTTCCAATCCCTGTTAGCCTACTCAGTCGTAAGTGAGCGTTTTCCGGGGGACACTGCATGGAAGTCAGGATTGGTTCGTCCCCCCAGTTCCGGAATTAATAGGGCTGCTCGTACTCATACTCTGACCATTATTGAGAAACAGCGAATTAATGAGGCAGTAAACAAGATTTTTTGACGAAGGATAATAATCACTTTTCCAGTGTTATTGGGTAAAAACGGTAAGTGTCGTTCATAGTAAGTGAAGTGTTTTTAAATAAAAAACGTATTTGGTTTGTTTTATCACTATAAACAGTTTTGGACGGATTTCGCTCATACCCGTACAGACGATGTTCTTAAATGAAGGTCGTGGCGTAAGTAACAGCAGCCCATTAAATTATGGAACTTTACGTTCTAGCAGTTAGTACGTACCGACGTAAAGTTACGTTCTACTAAGTTCGTATGAGCTGAGTCAAAAGTAGATTAGATTTGTAGCTAAAGCCACAAAAATTGCTAAATGAACGTGGGGCTGAGGAAAGTTGTGTGAGGCGTCGCACGAGATATTTTTTATGTGTTTAGAATTCAGAACAGTCTTCTTGACATTTTCAGTGACGTTGAACGGGCTTTAAAATTTCACCAATCCACGTTGAATACAATTTATGGTGTGTTACAAACAATTACAGTAATCGGTGACGACGGTCGTATTCACATCCCTAAGAGGAGCAGTATGTTCGACGTCCTCTGGTTTATTATTACTGAATAATAACCCTATGTTATAAGCCAGGAACATTTTTTTACAACCGCCCCCCTTCAAAATTTGATGCTTTACGTTTCAAGACACCGAGATTCCAAATCGGCTACGTCTGTTCGCCGTCCGGGCCGTTTTGGGCCTTTAACCTGGTTTAAAAAACCGTTCATTCACACAAAAATTACATGTGGTATTTAGTTGTGCCCGCCTGCTCGGCTATCCATGGTTGGGGGGGGGGGAGGGGCTTTTGACATACGTCATATACCTAATTTATTGGACCACAGAGATGTTGGGCAGAGGGACCCAACATGTGGTCTTTTCTGAGTTGGGGGGGGGGGGGGTGAGGGGCTCTCTCTGTGGGGCCCACTGGGAGGTGCACTCAGAGGGGAGGGGGGTGCTTTCCCCTCTCCAATGGTTACAGGTAGCTGACATCTTCCTTGGGCTGCTGGAGGAGGGGGCTACTAGGTAATAGGTTACGCGGACTACCTGGTGATCATAATTAGGGGCAGATTCGCGAGCGTAATCAGTGAGTGCATGCAGCATGCACTGAATGCCCTACAGAGATGATGTAAATGACTGTTTGTCAATCCAGACAAAACGAGTCTGGTCCCATTCACTAGAAGGCGCAGTCTTGTGCTGCAGGATCTCAGGTTGGGCGGGAAGGTGGTGAAAGTCCAGCATGAGATCAAGTACCTGGGAGTTTTCCTTGAAGAGAAGCTCACTTGGGCCACACACGTGAAGAAAGCCTTAGAGCGGGCGGGCATTGGCAGTGATGTGGGCAGTTAAGAAGATGGTGCTGAAGACATGGGGGGTTAAGGTCTGGGATGATCCGATGGCTGTGCACTGCGGTTGTTAGGACTGTAGTCATGTGATGTGGGCAGTTAAGAAGATGGTGTCGAAGACATGGAGGGTTAAGGTCTGGGATGATCCGATGGCAATGCACTGCAGTTGTTAGGCCTGTAGTCATGGAGACTCAACTTTGTGCTACCCTTTCAGATACTCATTCATGAGCGATCCAGGTGCGAAAGGGGAGTTCCCTTGTGTGAAGCAGGGGCCCTGGTATATTACACTGATGGCTAGGTGCAGTGTGGCCTGGCAAGGGCAGGTATCTTTAGACCGAGAATTACAGCAGCGATCCTATTGGGGTGGCTGGCCACAGTGTTCCAGGCAGAGGTGTCTGTAGTGACAGTCTGTGTGCAGTGGCTGCTGCAGAGGGCACTGAAGCGGCAAAAGATTTGCATTATGGTGGACAGTCAGGCCACTCTCAAAGCCTTAGCCTCGTACTGTATTACGTCGCAGCAGGTATTGGAGGGTCTGACTGGACTGAAGGCCCTGGAAGAGGACAACAGGGGAACACTGTGTTGGGTGCTGGGTCATCAGGAAATAGAGGGAATCGAATGGCCCGTCAAGTCGATCAGCTGGCGAAGAAAGGAGCGGCGTAAATCCTTGTCAGCCCTGAACGGTTCAGGGCTGCCCAGTGGCAGGGGATGCCTGGTTTTAGACATTCAAAACCTTCCATCCGACTCTCAAGAGTAAGAGCCAAAGAGGTGCTCACACTGGAGAGGAGGGATATGATGATCATATGTGGCCTGTTTACAGGTCACTGTGTATTGAGGTACCACATTGCTAATATTGGCAAATGTGAGGTACAGGTATGCAGATTGAGGCGTGGCTAGTGATGGCAGAGCGTGTGTGGTGCATATGCGATGGACTCGCAGCATCGCGCCTTTGTGGGTTTGGGAGGCCCTTTCTCCAGCCGGAAGAGGTGGTGAGAGCAGAACTTGTGGATGTCCTTCATTTTGTATAGCTGACGTCGCACTAAGTGAGCCCATTTTTGCAAAAAAAATGGTTTAAAAAATTAACAAAAACGCAATTGTCGCAGTTTTATGGCAAATACGCCGTTTCGTATCGTTTTCAAGGTATCCATAGATCCTGGGTCGAATGAAATGAGTATCAGACGTGTACAGCTGCGTATAGTGAAATTACAGTAACTATAATGAGCCAAAGTCTACTAATTGAAAGAACTCGCGATACAATAACTACGGCGAAAGTAATCGTTTCATCGTTTATACTCCTTCCTTCTCGTCTCATTAAAACCATCCCTTCAGCTCGACTCGCCACATCGTACCAATTGCCTGTGGGCGCCTGGAATATTTAGTTTTCGTCGTTCCGTTGTACTCAGGTCATGTTCCGTGTGGTTTACTGGTATTTTTCGATGCTGAATCGAATGGGATGGGTCCCGGAGCAGTGAGGCTCCGTCAAGCTGTTCAAGAGAATAATAAACCATTGTGTAATAATTTTCAGGGTTTTATTAAGGAAGGATAAAAAATGTTTTGAAGTTTTTGTTCAATCAATGAGACAAAAGTTTAAGTACGGACGAATTAAAGCTTCTAAGTATAGCTTAGAGCAAAAATAACTCAATTATAATTAGAGCAGGGATGATGTAATGTGAGCAAGAAAATATGACAAGAGTTTGGAGTCGCATATGTCGGAAAATCGCTGTTCAGGCCAGGAGATACCAAATTCTTTTCCGCGGCTGAAATTGATGGCATAGAAGGAATATAATAGGGAAATAATAATAACCCTATCTTATATCTAGATTGATAATGACAAGTAAGTATATACATGACATTCCTAAGATTTCATCGCTAAACGCGCGTTTTGAGAATAAGTGTGTAAAAAAAAAGTCGGTGTATATAAACAATAAATCAAAAACTGAGTAAAGAGTTTGAGTAGGAACTCAAGTATTAAATATTAGAAGCTCTCATTGTTGGCAACTCCAACTGTTCATTAGCATTATTCTTCTTCATTGTCTGTAAACAATCCTTGGCGTCATCAAGGTTTGGTGACGCCCATCATTATACCTGGTTAGAATCGTTACGGTGCCCTCGCCTATTGTAGTTTCGTCAATATGGTTGACGACGTGTGCGTTTTTAAGCCATGTGCCATCCAATCCTTATTACATTATTCCAGTGTCCCTGGTTAAAATAAAAGTGAATACTAGAAGTACATAATTGTTTATTTCTGAAATTTTTTGCATTTTTTCAAGATATGTGCATGGAGCATCAAGTTGGGCCTGTTGACTGGGAAGTAGCTTGACGACGGATTTACGTTCTTACAAGAAAATCCTTATTGTCACGTTTTTTCCGAACAATTCAACCTTGATCAGCGTTAAATTTAGGCGTAGGTGGAATCTTCAAGTCGAGGCTTTTCTTTGTAGTAGGGTCTTATGGGTTCCTCGGCGAGAGTCCGAGTTCCCAAAGAAGTGTGCTGGTTTATCCCTTCCTCCATTGATTTATCGCTTCTTTTTATGATTTAACTTTTTGATAGTTTTGCATTCCATAAAGTTTATCAAGAGGTTTTCCATAAGAAACGAGAGGTGCGTAGCAACACACAACATTCCGCCACCCCCGTAAGTTCGAACACCAACTACATATACGGGTGCTATATCTTCGTTCAACGCATTTCTACACAAACATTTATGAAGAAGAAAATGTAGGGACTAGTTAGTTGAGAGTACTCCGTAAGTTTGATCGAAACCGTAAGAGCAATTTTTGAGAAAATTGAAATACCGATAAATTAATATTCGACAAATCTCCTTTTCTGAGTTAACCTGGCTTATATCTCCGTTCAACATACATATACAGAAATAATTATTGAGAACGAAATGTGGGTGTGGGTGACTTAAAGACACTCCATTAGGATTTATCACATCTGGTGAAAAAGTTACCCCGGAATTTACGGAAATATTAGAAAAAACGTTATTTTCGACACATTTTGATTTTTATCTCTGTTCAATGGACCGTCACAGGAACATTTATTGAGAACAATATATAGGTATTAACTATTCGAAAATATCTTCAAAGTATGGTGATAATCGTCGTAATAAGTCGTTTGCCAAAAAGCGTAAAAAACTTATTTTTGCTTCATATGCCTATTTCTCCGTTCACCGTATTTTCATGGAGATATGTATACAGAAGGAAAGTTAGGTATTGACTAGTAGAAGATAATTTGAAACTTTAATCAAAATCGTTAGAGCCGCTTTCGAGAAAAATGCGAAAAACCTTAGTTTTTGGTACATTTTCGTCCCCTCACCCCTTCCCATCGGCCGAAATCGCCCATAACCTTTTTTTGGTGTCCACAAAAAATAAGAAACAAAACAATAAAAGAACCAGCTCAATCGGATCAGCCATTCTCCCGCGAATCGAAGTACAGACACACAGGTCTGTTTCCTTATTTGATGACCGTTCCTAAACCATCGACGAGGGTTATATCAGTCATGGAAGTTGCCGTTTCGCTAATATGCAAGAAGCTGGCCGCTGCAGCAACCACCGAACTCAGACCTGCGCAAGTACGGCAGGTATTTGGTCGTTAGCCAGACTGCCGGTAGAGAGCTGTTGCCTGTGTGTTACTGCGCGGAGGTGACCACCTGAGGAATCCCGTACCATCTTGGAGGAGTTCTTAATCTGGTTTTCCACCTGACCTAACGATGTAGTTGGGTGGCAAATTTCAAAAGACAGATCAATTATGACCACGTTTCTTAGCCATCACCTTCTTTGCGAACTCTGCAAAATCGTCATAGGCTTGCTTTGTAGCAGTCAATGCTGCTTAGTTCGTTTGCCCTTCCAACAACCGTCGCTCGCTGTTGTAGAAACTAAAGTAGAGCAGCTCGTGGTTTCTTGTTTCCTCCACACTGGAAGCGCAAGACGTGCATAACGAAGAGTCTATGGGAGAAAAGAAGTGGAGCTGCTTATTGAAGTCACCATGTCCCGTGAGGAACTGGCTCACCCCAGTTTCTTGAAAGACGTTCACGGATGTTGGGGAAGAACTCATACGTGTCATGTCCCTCTGACGAGGATTCTTATCTCGCTTGCCATTTCCCTAACGCCCATTCGTTGAAGGCGGCAAGTTTCTGTTGTGTGGTGAGATCCACATGGAGTTCAGCCCAAAGCGGGGGAAGCTCCCGTTTCACTCTCCACTTGTCAACCATGCTCTCAACGGCCAAATCAACTGGTAACTGACCAGTGACCTCCTGGAGTGCTTCTGTTGATGCAGTCTTGTAGGCCTTGGTGATCCACAGGGGCGCAGCCCTGTGGGATTGGGCCAATACTCACTTTTGATTGACCGTAAGTTTGCTACCCCAGACAACGGGGCAGTAGCCAATCACGCTTAGACAGATGGCCTTACACATGAGAATAGTGTCATGGTAACACACACCCCAAGTGGCCTTTGTAATTGCACGTAGTGAGGCAAACCTTGCCATTTGGCTCGTTTGATGGCGTGGTGGAAGGCCTTCTTTTCTTGGATGAAGGCAGTTTGGAGTGTGGCTCTGGCATCAGGGTCACGAGTGTGTAGGTACATCCTTCTGGCCCTATTTACACTTAGCTGGAGGGGATTAAGTTCGTCAGTCCCCCATGGGACTTTGATCGCCCTGTGCTTCTGTTGCCCAAGTACAAAGACCCCAGCAGAGTCCAGTGCAGTGGTAAATATGTCCACTTTGCTGTCCACCTTTTCAGGTGTGGCTGCTTGCACTATTAGGTCGGTGTCTACAGCACGCAGTTCACCGTCCAGTACCCTAGAGAATTGTGGCCAGTCAGCATTTTTTGTGCAGAAACGTCCTCATGCCCTGACAGTCCTCATTAATGAGCAATCGGTACACGGAGTATTAATTAGGCTGTGTGCACTTTTTACTTTCCTTGGCTCTACGAAGTAGAAAGGTGTTGGGTGCACCAGAGGGGGAGCTGAGGATCGCAATAAAACTGAAACTCGGTGAGCGTGAGGAGGACTGTATTATACGTGCGTGCGGAAATGTGTTGAGTAAAATTGAGATGAGACGGAGTACAAATGGGCGACACAAGGGCAGTACTCGGAACGCGTGAACTGGCGCGGGCAACCCTATGAGAGAGTGGGAAGTTACTGGGGTAGTTGTCGGAAGCAGAATGATTTTGGAAGAGCTCTGTCATCGATAGGAAAATGAAATTGGGAGAAAGAAATAAAGAAAGGGGAAAACCTAGAAAAGGGGGCTGGGGGCCCCGCAGCTGAGGAATTCCCGCAGGTGAGGGGCAGGTATTGAAATAGTTGGAGACAATTAGGTGGTCGGAGACAATGACGCGGGGGAGTCCGAGGTCAAAGACTCTGACCACTTCGACGCTTTGCGTCGAACAAAAGGAAAGTTATGTAATCGGCAAAAAAAAATTTTGTATCTTTACGTTTCAGCCCCCCTGAGTCAGAAAAACACTATTCGGGAAAATGGTCTGTGAACGATTTTTAGAGAAAACGACTGTATCAAATCCCCTCAAACTTGATATCTAGCCTGCAGGTTACCCTGGAACGCCAAAATAAGGGTTTGAACAAAATCCACCGAAATTTAACTATAGTTATCATAGTGATCAAAACACCAAATATTTTTTTCTCAAAAACGGCTCTAACGATTTTGATTAAACTTTTTATATTGATAGCTCTCAATAAGGCAATTATACCATAAAATTCCCATTTGTGGGAAAATGACGAGAGCAGCACAATAAATTATTGAAACTTTCGACGAAATCGATTTTAGCGCGGGTTTTACATAAAACAACCGTACCAAATCAGCTGAAACTGGAAGTCTAGCCTACAGGTTACCATGGGACGCAAAAATAAGGACATGGGCCAAATCCACCGAATGTTAACTATAGTTATGATAGTGATCAAAACACCAAATTTTTTTCTAAAAATCGGCTCTAACGATTTTGATTACATTTTTTATATTGATAGCTTTTAATAAGGGAATTATACCATAAAATTCCCATTCGTGGGAAAATTACGAGAGCAGCACAATAAAACATCAAACTTTTAGATGAAAAGCATTTTTAGCGCGATTTTTTTCTTATATAATTCTGTAAAAGTAATTACTATCCTTCTTCAAAAAATTCATGTTTACAGCCTCATTAATTATCTGCGTACCAATTGCTCAATAATGGTCCTGGAATGAGTACGAGCAGCACAATAAAATCTGGAACTGTAAGCGCTACCGCTTCCTGCTGCCGTAAAGCGTTGCTTGACCAAGTTCAAATTAACTGAGTGATAAATGAATCGATTAAATTGAATAATGCCATGTGCAAAGTGAATTGTTGTAGAGCTAAGGAAAGTTGTGTGTTGCAACGCACCAGATATTTTTTGAAGAATTTACTAACATTTGAGCGGAGCTATAAGGAAGCTGCGCTTAAGTCGATTTTCGTCTAAATGTTTGGCAATTTATTGTGCTGCTCTCGTCGTTTTCTCACGGTTGGGAAGTTTACGGTATTGTCGTATCATCAGGACCTGTCTATATAAAAATTTAATCATCGTTTTTGATTTAAAAAAAATTTGTGTTTTGATCACTACGACAACGTCGTTCTATGATGACGATTGGGCTAGATACCACGTTTGAGCTGATTTGGTTCAGCCGTTTTCTCTTGAAATCGTTCAAAGACCAACATACACACACACAGAATCCCTCAAGTGAGGAGGGCTGTATCAGTCGACTGTAATGAAGGTTGCGGGTTTGCTATTATGCAAGAGACCGGCCACTCATTCAATATCCACCTAACCCAGATCTGCAGAGGTACAGCAGGTTTGGTCATTTTGCCAGTCTCCTAGGTCGAGAGCTGTTGACGCTGTGTTGGTACATGGAGGTATGACCCCTGGGGAATTCTGTACCATATGGGAGTTATTCTTATTCTGGTTAAACCTGATTTAATTGTTTACTTGAATGGCAAGTTTCAGAGGGACAGATCAACTGTGATCACGTTCCCTCACGATGTCCTTCTTCACATACTGGGCGAAACACTTATAGGCTTGCTTTGTAGCAGTCAGTGTTTGTAGGTTTGCCTCTATTTCCAACAACTCTGTGTTGTAGGAACTACAGTGGAGCGGCACGTGGTTTCTTGTTTCCTCTGCACTGAAGGCACGATACGTGTATGATGGAGAGTCTTTGAGAGAGAAGAAGCGGAGCCGTGCATTGAAGTCGCCATGTCGCCTGACTCGTCCAGTGGTCTGGCTCAACCCACTATCTCCCAAGATGTTCGGCCAAGATGGCTTTGTACGTAGGGATAGTGTGTCGCAGTAACACACTCCCCAAGTAGTCATACTAATTGCTTGCAGTGAGGCAAATGCAATGGTAGTGCCTTTGCTGGCTGAAGCCCCACCACTCACCTATATTCACTCATAGGTACTTGACTTGCTTCTCAAGAAGGAGCCTGCGGTCGCCAAAGCGTATTGAGGGTTGACTATTTACTTTTCCTTTCAAAAGGGTTAGCTGGCCTTTAAGTTAGTTGAGGAGCCTGGCTACCAAAGGTTGTCAAACGCTCCCCTGATGTCAATCAGAACTGCAACGACGTACTTCCAGGGAAACATTGCGGATTTCAACAATGATTATCCTGAGGGGACCTTCCTTTGTCCACTGTATTGTCTGCCTGTGAGGTGTCGGCCATAGACTTTTTGAGAAACTTCTACATCTCTAAAGTCTTGCATGATATGGAAAGAAGGCTGAGTGGTTTCCATGAGCACAGGTATGACTAATTGCAGTTCCCTCTCTTTTGAAGTGCGACGACACGCGCGGACTTCCACTGAGAGGGGAAGCGTCCAACCTGGTGACAGTCATAAAATAAATTAATTGGGCTGCTGGAGACTGTCCACTCTACCTTCTTCAGCACACACACACCGGATCCAGGACACATACACACACGCACTCAGTAGGATCGGTAAGGTTGGTAGTGTGTCGTATAGATCGTTTTTAGCTGTGTGAACACCAGATTCAATTAAACCGATTGACTGAGGGAAAGTTGGACTACTTGTAACATGTTCAAATCCATACCTTTTAGCAAAAGTTTTGAAATCGTAACTATTGATAGGTGGTCCGTTGTCTGATCTAACACAGTGTGGAACGCCGTCTCTTGAAAAACATTTCTACTGAGTATCAACGGTAGTCCGTGTCTTAGTTGATGGTACTGCCACAACTTCTAAAAATCTCGAAAAATAATCTTGAATTACTAAATGATCCTTTCCTTTGACTTTGAGTAAATCGACACCAACAAGAGACCACGGAAGTGATGGAAATGGACTGGGTTTCATAGGTTCAGACGGATTCGATCTCTGCTGGACACAAACAAAACAATCGGTAACTTTCTGTTGAATATCTTTGGAAATACCTGGCCACCAAACAGTATCTTTCGCCAAATTTCTGCACTTGAAGATTCCTAAATGTCTCGAGTGTAATCTATCCACAACTGTAGAACGGAAAGATTTCAGAATCACAATCCTAGTCATGGCATGAAAGTAAATCACGATGTTTATAAAACTGTCCCACTGAAGGAGGACCCCAACCTTCTATCAAGCATCTTTTCACATTCGTCAAAGTTACATCATTGGCATAATGCTCTTTTATAAGGTTGTGTAGCACCTACCTATCAGTGACAGGAAGGTCATTATAAATTCAATTATCGGTTGCTGATATTAACTGACTTAATTCCAAGTCTTCTATCTCAGGATGTTCCGAGTATCAGAGTATCTGGTACATGAAATTCTTTGCCTGAGACATGCGTTATTTTAAAAGTGTAAGGCATCAATCTTAATCTGAGTCTCTGTAGTCTTGGAGACAGATCATTTATTGATTTGTTATCCAAAATCGACAATAGTGGTTTGTGATCAGTTCTGATTACAAACTCCTTCCCTAAAAAATAAAGTGAGAGCCTTTCGCATGCCCACGTAATGCTTAGAGCTTACTTCTCAATTTGAGCATACCGTTCTTCTGCATCAGTCAACGATCTGGAAATATAACAAATTGGTAGAAGTTCGCCCTTTTTCATTTTTTTTGGCTCAACACGGCTCCAATCGCAAACGATGAACTATCAGCAGAAAGCCTTGGATCACCATTTGGTCCATAAAGTTGTAAAATTGGTGCTGAGGTAATTATTGATTTCATATGAATAAAGGCTTTTTCATGGTGCTCATTCAATTCTTAAAAGATCTCACAATGGTTTACTAATTTCGGCTGCATTTTTGATAAAACGACCAAGATAGTTGTACATGCCCAAAAATCTTCTGAACTCTTATTTTTAGGAGACGGCATTTCCAAAATTGCTTTGACTTTCTCTTTATCAGGAGATATCCCATCCTGGGATATGATATGCCCAAGAAAAGTAATTGAATTTGTACGGAAAATGCATTTAGCTTTATTCAAAGTGACATGATTCAGCTCAAGCCTTTCTAGAACGATTTTCAAGCGTTTGTCATGCTCTATAACATCATTCCCGTGAACAAAGATGTCGTCAATAAGGTTTACACACCCCTCCACCCCTTCTAGAATTTGACGCATTCTTCTTTGAAAGTGTTCAGAAGCACTACAAATCCCATAGGGTAGACGGTTGAAACAGTACCGTCCAAAGGGTGTGATGAATGTAGTTAGCAATTTACATTCTTCAGACCAGGGGACGTGCCAAAACCCCATCGTTGCATCTAGTTTAGAAAACACTTTAGCGCCTCTTATTCTTGCTATTGTGTCCTCTGTAGAAGGTAAAATCAACCTTTCCCTTATAACGAAACTGTTCAACGCAGTGAATCCACACACATTCTAAGTGAACCATCTTTCTTTGCTACTAGCACTATTTGAGAACACCACTCCGTTGCTGTTTCAACTTTCGATATAACGCCACATTCCAACATTCTATGTATTTCATTTCGTAATTTTTCGGACATGTTTATTGGGACTCTTCATGGCACAACTTGGGCAAAAGGTTCAGCGTTAGATTTGAGACGGGTCACCTTTAATTACACCTGGCATGGATGAAAACATATTTGTGAACTTATCTTCGACAGAATGAATGCATGTCACGTCAGCTCCTGTATCAATTTTGTAAACGAGCGGACATCCATTAGTTAGCGTTCGTAAGGAAAAGCATTGATTCAAAGATAATAACTCAATTACTCCTAGACGTTTAATATCGACGGAATCTTCTGAAGATGCACTAGATCTATGGTTCGTTGAAATTTCTCCCCCTATTTTATTTTTACCGAGGCAAAATGACCTTTTCTTTTGCAGAAATTACATGTAGCCTTTACTACCTTACAATCTTTAATTGTGTAGTACCTTGTAGAACCACACCTGAAACAAAACCCTCATTTGCGATCAGATTTGGAATTAAGCTGGGCATTTGATCTCGTATTTTTAGTGACTTGTGCGGCGACCGGAGATAGAGTGCCCACACGACTATATACAGCAGATCGTCAAATTTGTGTGGCAAGTAGCGTATGTTTCTGTACCCGAAAAGTTCGCATTTTTATTGTTAATGACGTATTTAGAGTTAGTCCTTCCGACAACGATGATTTCCGAATTCAACTTCAAATTCATGGGTAATTGTGCACTCAAACGTCTTCAGTTTGATCGTAACACGATGGTTGTAACTCGTGCCGTATTACAAAGTCGAGACAGAGGTTGGTATCGCGCAAGTTATTTTTGGGAGCTCGTCTAACGGAACGGATTGCTGTTTATGAAACATGTAACTTGTTATTTCTTCTAATTACGTCAATCAGCACAACGTTTGTACGGGCAGTGTTTACCGATTCGTCTTCGCCTATTTGCCGTAGACAAAAAGCGCCTTTTTTTGTATGCTTCCGAAGAGTTTTTTGAGATGTTCTCGATAACATGTATATTGTTATGAAGTAGGAAAGAAAGAAGGAATACGCGTTTTAATAATCCTTCCCAAGTCAGTATTCTCGGAGAAATACAACTCAAAACTAAAAACAATAGTCAGCCAATAGTTGTAATACTATACTAATCAATTGTCAAATGAATAATCAAAGTAGTACCAAAACATCACTCCTCCCCTCTCTTCTGTTGTAGGTAGAGTGAGTGAGGACTGTATTATACTTGATGAAATAGCGTTATCAGTTTGAGTGTGAGTATACACACGTGACAGACTCCAAATACACGTGAACCGGTTATGAGACAGTACGTGCTATTTCGCTTTGAAGATATTGTGATGGGCTCACGAATGTGGGAGTTTGAAACGTGGTGAAGACTGTGTTACACTGGACTGAATAGGGATATCAGTTTGAGCGTGAGTATATAAACATGAACAGGAGGACTCTCAATACACGTGAACTGGTTGAACACTAATCTAATAAAGGGGAGAGAGAGAGAAATGTGAATAGAGAGAGACGAATGAGTTGGGAGAACTGGGAAACAACTCTTGTTCGCGAGTGCTGAAGGATGACTGACTTGGACGAAGCTGTCTGTTGAGAAGAGGAATCTAAAATTGAGGGGTGGGAAAAGATAGTTGGGAAAGTAAAGGAAAGGGGGAAATCTGTAGTCAATTGCAACTGAAGAGTGGGATTTCCCAAGGTGCAAACAAAAGGGTTGGGATAGAAAGGGGTTTTGGGGAAACGACTTTCCATAGGGCCAGTGAGTACAGATATTCCGGAGGTCAAAGACCCAACTTATTTGACCTGCCGAACATATTTATTGCCAATGCTGAACGATTTATTGCAGTTTTCAGGCCGCACAAAATTTCTTTCTTTGCTGCCAATTTTAGATGCGCTTCATTCAGATGTCAGATAGAATTAATGCGACGTCGTTCTGGAATGCCTCTCCATGGGGCCAGTTACTTTTTCTACAGAAATTATAGAACCATGACTCACGCGGCACTTAGTCTCCAATGAAACAGGCCTGTCTTGACGAAAGCCCAGGGTGTACGGGGCTTTAAGTGCAGCGTTTTACGAAACTTCCAAATCGCTCGATTTTCGGCTGAGCTCATCCGCCACAACATGTGCGTCAGAGCTACGTAAATAATAACAGGAGGGTGAAAATTCAACATCAAGAGGGAAGGTGAGTTTTACACCAATCGTTTGCGTTTACACACGCGTTATTTGATTCGAACTTTTTCACAAAATTATTTACAATGGAACTCGTCGCTGACGTGCGTCAACTTAAGCAAATAAAAATGGAAAAACCCAGCACCTTCGAAAAAACTTAATTTTTAACGATCAACTTTTGTTTGGTACCTTGCACCATTTCAAGATGGTGTTGAGTCCTTGCACCATTTTAAGAACTGTTGCTATATACCTAGGTAAATTAATATTTCTCGAAATTGCAGTAGTTTAAGCGTAATGTAGGCGATAATTAACCAATTTTCATTGCTGCCGAATATCCAGTACCTCGCTCTTATTACTCAGCTGGTGGAACATTTCGAACAAAGAACACGCTAATTAACGTGTTTATTTAAAATGGCTTAATCAACGGCAGAACTCCACTTTTGCAAACGAGAGTTCCAATGTATATAACGTTTTGAGATTCGGACTTGTGAACTATTTTTTTCTATGGAGATGAAGGTTTTAGTTGCCTTTTGGTTCCTCCTGGGCCTCGCGCTTGCTGAAAACACGCTCTTCGAGGAATCTGCAGAACATGATCCCGTCAACCAGAACGCCAAGTGTAGTTGTGGCTACACCAGCAAAGGAAGTGTACGTTGTAATTATCGATTTATTGTCTTAACCGTCACAAATCTGTAAGTAGCACCTGTCATTTTTCTACCGAAGCGTAGATTTCGTTTTTGAAAACCAGTGAAAACCGTCATCCTCAATTCAAAATTTCCCGAACGACTTTGGAGCCGGCTCTTTCTACAGCACTCGCAAGTAGACAGTGATGTGGCACACGTTTTTATAAAATGTGTAGTGACTGTTCATCTCAGGGCGCGTTGTTTTTCCACATTCGCGATAGTGACCCACGTGCAAACCTCAGCAATTTCGTCGTTTGTTTCAAGGAACGGGAAAGGAAAGTGCGAACGAGGGACGTAGTAGAAAAGACTACCTCGAACTGAACGGTTGTCATTCAATTTTCACGTTAAACAAACATTAATGCTAACTTAGCTTAATATTATGGTTAGTATTGCTTAGTCAGATCCTGTTTTTTCACTTGCGATCTTCATTTCCACATGTCATTGTGTTACTCTCGCTCACGCTACTATTAAAATTCCATAGACAATAACCATTCCAAAAACATTATGTTGATACGACGGTGTTTTTCGATGAAGGTGGTGCCATACGTAGCTGCAGCCCTATCAGTTACTATGTAGAACGTTTTACCAACTTCGTATGAACTGAGTGAAAATTAGATTGGATAGGGGCCAAAGTCATAAAAATCGTTGAATGTTCGTTGGGCGGAAAGTATTTTTGTTTCGGTTCGTGTACAGATTTTCCTTATCTATTCATTATTTTCACAATTAGGGAACGTCTCTTAATATTTCTTCTATTTACAAATTTCATTGATCTAAAAGACCTGTCTGAACGTATCGTAGACAGTGAAACGGCGCAGTTTAGTTTATTTGCGTAGCACTTATAGATTGAATGTCAGTTGCGTTGAGGTTTCCCAAGTCAATTCAACGTGTTTTCTTTCTTATTGCAGCTGATTGGAAGGATCGTTGGAGGTACAGACGCCAGAGTCCACGAGTTTCCGTTGATCGGCGCCCTCACTTACGATGATACGCCTGGCTCAGTTTTTTGTGGAGGCACCATTATCACTAAACGACATGTTTTGTCTGCCGCTCACTGTAAACCCAAGAATCCGAGGAACGTCAGCGTTATATGCGCAGAACATAACATCGAAACCAGTAAGTCAACGTGAATTTTGTTCTTCTCAAGTTTGAACTGAAGATGTTTACACTTTTTTCGCTTGAGTCAAATGACCTATGATCTGCCGAGATACTATGTCTTGTTATGTACACAGTTCGTTTTTTACTCGCCTCTAAGTCCATGAACTCACACGTCCCAACTCTATCTAAATCAAAATATGTTGTAAATTCCATCGCTTTATAGGATTGGGTGCTTTTGCGAACTACTAAATCTAGAGGCCTCGGGTTCAGTGCACTAAACTTTAATATTGTAGCTCACTGTTGAGTTTCAGGTAGAACAATAAATGATAAACTTGTTACGACTCTTCGATTATAGGCGGGAATAGGCTCAAATAGTTACTAACTACAATGAGGTATGTTGCTTCATATAACGGTCTCAATCAAAGACCGATTAGACGTTATATCTAATTGATTAGGTATAATGAGTGGGTGTGTGCAAGTGACTGCCAGTCGCTTACGATATTTCAGCAGGGGAGTAAGCAACCGCGGAGTTATAATAAATAAAGTATACGAGCCCTCCGAGTATTACACGGGAATCGATGGGGGGGGGGGGTGGTCGAGCGACAAAATTTACAAAAAACACAAATTAACTGAAGAGAACACATGAAAAATAAACGAGATGTGGGTCGATAAATATAAATAATAACATCAACACAAAAATGGAAACAACCAGCCTGGCCCAGGTGGACCGCAGCACGCTAGAGATTTGCCCAACTCCTCACTGAGTGTAGAATGTAACATTCTGTACTGAATGAATGGAAGAGACATGCGCTTTGCAACGGGTCTGCCGCACTCACATTTTACATCTCAACACCATCCGTAGTACACTAAACATTTACTAGTAGTAAAATGATGCCAAGTTGTATGAACAGTACAGATCGTTGAAGAGGAGGGGTGGGCACGCTATAAAGAAGCCTTTCCTCCCACTCCCCCGTTTCGTTCGATCAAATAAAAGTTTCTAGAACTTCGTTAAAGTTTTTTTTTCTTTTTTCAGAAAAAGACACTTCAACTGTGACTATACCAGTACAGCAATTCATCGGTCACCAGTACTTCAACGAATCCGGGCATACTGATAACGACATTGCCGTGTTACTTCTTGCCAAAACGATTCCCTTCGGTCCGACGATCGGCCCAGCTTGTTTCCCTCCTGCGATGTTCCGAGTTACAGGACAAACAGTCCGCATCATTGGTGAGTTTAATGGTTATTTTTTACAATTAGCGATAAAACAATGATTACAACTATTTTGCACTTCAAAAACTAGTTATTGGAAAACTAGTGGTCTCAGGCCGCTTTCTGGCCAGGGTTGAGTTTTGCGTGGGTGAAATTGTAGTTTGTTTTCAGTTTTATCTGCAAAAATGTTCATAATTTATTGGCCGTATGGCTACATCAGGCAATATCTGATTGTATACTTGCCGGTTTATCGGGCATCGGAAAAGCTAAGTAAGGTTCGTCGAAGTTGACCGATTTGATCCAGTCAAATTACAGCAGTAATTAATAGCAACCCAACGACTTTCTTAACATCTTCAGCTACTGTCTCTAAGTGTACTGCTTTAAAGTCATTATTAATACCATGCACGTTCTTTGCACAGGTTGGGGCACATTATATTATGATGGACCTCAAGCCAGGTCCCTACAGAAAGTGGACGTACAAGTACAACCCCTAAGCTATTGTACTGCAGTGTACAGGGGAGTAACCAGACGACAACTTTGCACGTACACATCGGACCAAGACGCTTGCCAGGTACGTGGGAGCGATCGTAATTTTGTCAAGTAGCACGAACAACATGTTAATTCTATTTAGAATGAGAACGTGATGATCACAGAGTACCCCGCTGTCCCGAATTCTTGTTTTTACTTTCCTTAGCCCTAAAAAGTAGGAAGTAAAGTTACTTAATCGGCAGATATTTTTTTTAGCTTCCTTCATATCTTCACGTTTCAAGTATTCCTGAGTGCAACAAATTTGAGAAAATAGTCTTTGTGCTTACATATGACATCCAAAGAGAAAATCAACCTGGATCATCGAAATGAGGGATGCAGCGAAATCAATCCAAAACTATCAGTAATCAAACAACTACTTGTTTTCTCAAAAACGGTCAATAGTAGTCAATTCAATGTTACACTTATTTGTTGCAGGGCGATTCTGGAGGACCAGTCTTATTGAAGAATCCAAAAACAGACAGATACTACGTTGTTGGCATTATCTCTTACGCAATCGGATGCGCTGAACCGGACACTCCAGCAGTCAACACCAACGTAATGGCTTACCGTGAATGGATTATGCAAACAATTCAGGGTAAGCAACGAAATGATTCCAGATTGTTCCGTTTTTATTTTTCTTGAAATGTATCGAACTTGTTCTGGCGCTGACCAGGAAAAACAGCAGTGGGAAGTTCCTCCTCATACAGTTTATCTCGAACGAGCCCCGACTATTTCGTTAGAAACCTCACCAATCAGTTTGAGTGGTACTGGCGCTCCTAACCGCAAGACCCGCAAGAGTTATACACTGGCTGCGTTTGAAAGAAGACCTTGGCAATTTGTCATTGGTCATTTGTAATTGCTCGCCATCTATCCCGATTCCAGGGTAATCTTCACCAAGGGGCTGGGGATTGGACCCTCGTGATTACAACTCCGTCACTCTCGTTGCAACTCATCATATAACTTTAAGGAGGTTATGTGTGGATTGCAAAATAATCGCTCAGCATTCTGGAAATCGCTCTACATTAGGCATTCGACTGAACTTATTTTTTCCCATGAATGAACATTTTATATTATCATAGTGTTATTTGGAACTATCCGTACAAAAATGGAATCATAATCGTTCGATTGATTTTTGTTTAAAAACAAGATTTGGTTTGGTTAGGCCAATTTCAGTTTATTTAGACGTCCCGTAGTAATCGGCAGGGTTTCTTCCATTCATGTTCACGCACACAAACTACTTAATTAATTACCTTAATTGTGTTTTCCAGACTTGGAACTCCCTTCAAAAACCCTAAAATATGTTCATAATGAACTATGGTTATCAGGGTGATCAAAATCCGGTATAGTTTGTTTCTCACTGACGATATCGATAAGCTGTTTTGAGTTGAAAAAAGATTGTAGCGCGATTCTTCCTTAATAAATCTTTCTTATTTAATACTAGCGTGTGATAGCATTCTCAGAAAAATCCGAGTAGCTTATTAGGCTACCGGTATGATGCTAGTTTAACAATGTTCAAACATATTTAGGGGCAACCCCCGAAATTCCAGGTTTCAAACTACTGCCAATAATTCCATGGCCAACAGATACTAATTTTCTTTAAAAAGTCATATTGTCAATTTGATGAATTACCTGTGCACCTGGTTCCCGATATATATGACGGCATACGTAGGAGCAAACTGATAAATTTCGGAGTATTTAACTTCAACAGCTTCTATCTAGTCCACGGTCATATAAAATGTGTCAAAAACAGATTGGACTACTTACTAGATCGATAAATATTACCGAATGTTCGTCGGGCTGTGCAATGATGCGACAGACAGATATTTAATTAATTGATAATGTAAGTTATTTAGTCCACCAATGTTTGTGTATATTTTTGTTTTTAGAAACTGATCCCACTTCGTCAGTCTGCGAAAATAACTCCTGATGAATCCAACACGAGCTCGCTCCGGGCCTAAAGGGAACATCATTTAGCGATCAAATGGAGGTTTGGAACTGTGAACGGATCGTCCTCAAACCCACAGGCGTCATTTAAAGGATGTAAAATACTCGTGATGAAGTTTTGGGTAATAAAAGGCCAGGAGCGAAATCTTCCAAGAAAGAAGACGTTTCCCAATTTTTTGAGAACACAGTCCCGAAAGAGGTAGTGCGGTATTATATTTTGTATTGAAAGCTCTCTCTTCTTTCCTGTTTTCTTGTAAGAAAGCTTTTTTCAAAACATTGTATGTACGTTTCAAGCCACAGATTGGGCGTTTAATGCACCAAGTCTCATTTCATTAAATTGAGAAGAAGGAGCTATCTCTTTTCCTCCTAGGCGGAAGAAGACCACTAAATAATTTCGTCGGCAGAAACTTTTCTCTTTGCACGGGAATGAACTTATACTCAGGGCACGCTGCGAAAAAAAAAACCCAACGAGGGTGCTGCGGCGTGGGATGGTGCACAAGAGGGGCAGGGAAGGGATTTTCCTTTTCACAATTATAAATGAGACGAGGAGTTACCCCAACGAGACCTGAAAGTGACGGTTAAGCCAAAAGGGCTCGTCAACCTGTACAAAAATAAAGAGTCAAAAAAGGTCCCTATTTGTCCATTATTTGAAATCGAATCCACCCTTACCTCGTAAGAAAAAGCTAAGAGGTGGTATAACCCCTCTTCGCATTAAATACGGCTGTCTTCGCTACCAACACACAACTTTCTTCAAACCCGGTAAATTACGAGCTATGCTCTGCGTAAACATTTATGAACAACAAGCCGTAGTTACTAGTTAGTTACTAGTTTCGTTTTATCGAAATCGTTAGAACCGTTATTGAGAAATGAGAATATCTCCGATCAACTGTGGTGAAGTGTTTTACCATCGACGGCTATAAGCATTGGGCTTGCCTTAGCGTCTTTGAAGAAAATGGATGTCATATTCCAGGCAATTCAAGATTCGGGAATGCTTAGCAAATAGTAATAAATATTTCCTCTGTAACTGTGCCAGTCGATAGCTCATTTAGTATTGTACAAAAAGTGAACAGCATTTTTGTGAACCTGCGTTGTAAACGCGAATAACCCTTTTTTCTGCTGTTCGACCGGGTTCACCCGTGCAAAATATATGGAATAAACTCATACCATCGATGCACCCCTACAGCTTCATTCTAAATAACGAAAAGGGGTAGGTTTTGGTAAGAAGTGGTAAGTGGTAAGTTTTGCGATGCTTTCCCACTAGCGGAATTTCCTTTAAACGTCATGTCAGGGAAAACCGGGTTTTCCCTCTTCAGGCCCACTCCCGGACGTTTCATTCTGTCAGAGATTTGGCGTGGTGTGAATTGAGTTTTGGCGAATAAAAAGGGGAAAGGCGTTTTTATGGCAATATCAGCAGCGGGGGAGGGGCTTTTAAAAAGTTGGCAGAAGGCGTCGTGGAAAGAAAACTTGGCGTGTTCCAACAAGTTTTTGTACGATTTGATAACGAATTGACCGCCAACGTTCCGCTAGTAGTCGACTTCTCGCCCTCCGAGAAAAACAGCCGGACTCCTCAAACGACCACGACTTCCAAAAAAATCCGGACGACCCGGAGTTTTGATTTGAAGGTAACGAGTTGAAATACGAAATAAAGGTACGTTTCTCTTAATTTTTCAACAGTTGTTTGGAGTTTTTTTTCTTCGACGAATAAAACGTTTTTTTGAAACGATCTTGGTTTTGGAACGTAATTTTAAGATGGCGTCAAGGGAAGAGACGCCTTCGGAATCGACTTCGAACGGCACTTCGGACGAAAGGCACATTTTATCTAGAGCCGAAAGAGCGGAAATTGCCAAAATACTTGGAGTGTCGGAAGACGAAATATTGCAGGAAGGTTTCCGAGTCAGCCGTCAGAGGATGGAGCAACTAATGTTCGGTAAGCCCTTCCTCGTAATAATACGGGGGTGTAGAAAATTGAGTGTAGGAAATCTCCACAGTCTTGAGTTATCAACTGTAGTTGTCAGAAACCCGCGCTCAAAAGTGTCTGACAGATCTTGAAACACGTAGATAAGTATTGCACGCACTACAGGCTATAAGCTGGTACACCAATTACTACTTAATATGCTGACCTCCCAGGTTAAGAGTTTAGGGGCAAGGGAATGTGAGAACGTTGTCAGTACTTTGAATTATATAACCTTTGTGGATTGTATTACCCTGAAATGACTCAATTTTTAGCCTCACTAAGTAAGAAGCGAAATTAGGCACTCCGCTGAAATAGTCACACCATTTGATAAAACGGTCTGTGTGCGTGTACGTATTCTTGAACGCGATGGACAGAAAACGGCTCGTTAAAATCGGCTCCAATTTGATATCCCTGCAAGTCGGTATGGTACTAACCATAGTCATAATAGTGATCAAAACTACAAATATCATTTTTATGGAAAACGGCGTCAAGAATTTGAAATTAACTTAGTGCGCGGGCAGATCCATGCAACCGAATGGTGATATGAATTTTCAATTTGGCGAAAATGAAGAAAGCAACACAATAAATATTGACGTAAATTGTTATTTCTGCGTAAATCTCCCTCATATAACTCTCTCCGAAAAATTGTGGAAATACTAAAACAAGCTGGATAAAATAATTATGAACACCGCACGAAATTCCGATATTCTAACTATGGCTCTTTCTGGCGCGAACATTTTTACCGGTGTTAACCCCATCATTCATGAACTGTGAACACAGCCCTTCCCAAAAAAAAATCGTATTGACAGTACCGTAAATTACGTTTATCACGTATTACTCAACGAATGTCGTCATGTAAATATGTGCACGGAACGTTGAGTTTTTCTCCAAAACGGCTAAGGATTGTCTAACGCGTGACACATTCCCGAAACAAGATAATATAAAATTTCTGTTTGTAGGAAAATGAAGAGAAGAGCACAATAAATGATCAAAAAATTTGTTTTTGGCACAGATCTTTTTACGTAAGTCCTGTTTCAGTGGCAGTAGCGTTCTGACAAAAGCCACGCTGATACTCAAATGTACCTAGACAGTTTGCGAACGTCGATAAAATTAATAGGAACTCCCTTAATAATTCGGAAATGCAGTCTAAGAGTACAGTCTAGTCTTCGACTTAGTTATTACAGCGTTCGTATAGTTCCACAAGCCGCAAAAAATAACATTACATGGATGAGCCTTCCGCTGGTTGCTCAATAACAGTCGTGATATATGTAGGGACAACCAAACAAATTCTGGAAAGTTAAGCACTACTAGATTCTGTATAGAACGTTGAGTTCAACTAGGTTCATTTAATCTGAGCGGAAAATAAATTGGATTAGTTGGTAGATACAGGAAAGTCACGCGATAGTTTTATTATTCAAATTTATTTTAATTTTAAGAAACTACACTACAAACCACACGCCAAAATTTGGTTCTCTCGATTCAGTAAGACTCAAAACGTAATGATCTGAAGATAACTTCACTTTTTTTTTAGACGATAACAATACTTCCCTTATCATGGAAGCGGGAAATAAAAAAGAAGAGAAGGAGTAGTTCCTGACAGATCAACCCGATTAATTAATGATCAATTTGTTATTTCGATTTCGATTAACGAAAAAGCTGACTTTGTTTAATGTGCGTTTCAGGACGTTCAGAGGAATCTGCATCTACTTTCTTCGATGAGGTAAACTATTCAAAGTTGGAATTCTCATTTGCTTTTGTCAATCTCACCTATAAGCAGTACACTTATGTTCAGCCTTTCGACTGAATTCCAATTTAAAAGTAGGAATGAGAGCTGAGAGGACGCTTGGGAATTGTCTGAGTCCTTTGGCGTCAACGTTACCGAACTGTTGATTACTTCAGTTTCACTTACCAGAAATATTTTCTAATAATACATCTGATAATACTTTTCTAATAATAAGGTTGAGGAAAATTGAATGGAACTATATGTATCACGCTCAGAAGGTAATTAGGGAATTCTAAGCACCGCCCTGAGTTATCACTACCATTTCTCACAATTTTTACCCGATAATTTAAAAAATCACGTTGACGGTCTCACCGATTACCTTTGCACTGATTACTCAAGAACGGTCGTAGCATGACGTAAATGTTTTATCAAGTTCAAATGTACCAAGTCAAAAATATATTGGATTAGCATCTGAAGCCATGAACGTTGCTGAATACACGTGGGGCTGAAGAAAGTTGTGTAGTGAGTCGCACTAGATATTTCGGTTTTAACTTGTTTGATTTTAAAAATAGTTAGGAAACTTACGTATTCTTGTTCCCTTTCATGTTCAACGCGTGGTAAAGAAACTTTTTTGTTTTGTTAATTTTTTTAGTCTAGCGATTGTCAATCTTTATTGCGATTTCTTTTATTGCCGTTTCAGATAATGAAAGGCACGAACACTGTCATCATTTGGCCGACGAGGCTCAAACCTAATGCGAGATCTAAAAAAGGTGTGTAGAAGTTACATGCGAATAGTTACGATCCAGTTTTGGGATGTCTGGGGAAGTGTCAACCGGGTAGCCCATACCTCCCTCAGACCCCACAAGTTAGAAATACATTGGGGCGAACTACTTTCATGATGTCGGCAGAGCAAGAGCATTTTCTAACTTGTTAAGGCCTTGTCCAGGGTTGGGATTGGATTGCTCCTTTCTACCTGAAGGCCCCACCCCATAATGCACTCGCGCAACTCCGCAGGCTGTGCATTCCCGTGGTGACACGTTTGGGTCAAAGAACCCTTAAGGCCAGAATGGTCGCTGGCCCGTCCCATCTTTCGACGGCACTTACGGCTTCTCCTCATTCGAGGTCGAGACAGCTTTCTGCCTTCTGACTCTTAGCAGAGTTCTCCCAAGCCTCCACCCACTACTCAGGGACTCATTTGACGTGCATCTGGTTTTCCGGTGAATAGACAGAATTTCAAAAAATTGAATAATTGATTAATAAATGACTGAGTTAGAGCTTTTGGTTTGACGCTGTCACAAACTAAGTGTTCATACTACAGCGTCAAGCCAAAAGCTCACCCTCCTAGCGTTTTACCTCTTTCAATTTTCTGACCTGCTTTAACTATGTTATTATTAATATGAGTACTTATGATAGTTTCATATCGAGGATGAAGTTCTTGAGGGCCAGTCCAAGATACTCACATATTTTTAATACAAAATTTTGATACTTTATGTAATTTCGAGTCAAGTCATTTTTGTATTCTGCAGTATTATCACCAATAAATACTAATGTTGTACCGTAGTAGCCTTCATATTTAATATTTTACTCAACATTAATAAGCATTTTATATTTATATTTTTGTGCAGACCCGTTCATAAAAATCAGAGGTACAGCTAACAATATTGAAGCAGCCCGAATGAGAGTCGTCGAAGGTCTTAATGCTAAAGTGAGCCCAATGCTGTTAACTAGTGACTATCGAATGAAATTTGCTACTCGTTTTTATTTTTCTAAGTCGTGTTATTTGTTACACTTCCCGTTGTAAAAGCCTGAAATGTCCTCTCGTCCTTCATGTGTCGTACGGCTTTCAAGAAGAAAAAATAGTTCATAATATTTGTTTTACTTCATAACGCAAATCTTACTTAAAAGCTCTGTGCAGGGAAAAACAAACTTTTTGCATTTCTCTGTGATAGGCCAGCTCGTAGTTAACCAACACGTTCCATACGGCATAGGCAGTGGGTTCGTAAATGTTGACCAACGCCCACAATTTCTTGGTGTAGGTGTCTCATTATCAACATGACAGAGTGTTTCCTAGCAACTATTTCTGTAACCAAGCGGAACGGAGATATAAGCCAAAATATACCGGAAAACGCCCGTCGAAACCAACCAAATTACCGTTTTACTTATATTTTCAAAAATGGTTGTTAAAATTACAATCAAACAAACGGTATACTCTTAACTAATTAATACCCACATTTCGTTGTCGGTAGTCGCTTTCGTAGAAATGCGTTGAACGAAGATATACATACACAAACATGTCATCGAATTTACGGGGGTTGCGGAAAGTTGTGCGTGTACCAGATATTTTATCTCTAAAACGGTTGTAACGTTTCTGGTTGAGTTTTACTTGTGGACGTAATGGTGTATTAATTAACTTAAATTAAAATAGACTCGTATATTTTTTCCATTTCGTAAGTACAATTCGTTAACCAGGTAAAAGTAATCGAAATGTTTTGTGATTATTGTTTGGGGAACATGGTGTTTTCGTCTTTTATAGATTTCTAGTTATTTTTTTTCTAGGCAATTTTTAATAGCAATTTTAATGATTCTTTGAAATGGACTGAGCGCTCGAAACGTTTCATTTTTTAAGCCAATGTCTTAAATGATTCTGACCAAACGCTTCCCAATTTTTTGTATTGCTGCGAAATTCTTACGTGAGTGATTATTTCAAAACACCCGTTGTTGGTTGCACGAGAGGGCGAGAGTTGAAGATCGATATAAAAGAAACTCAAGATACAGCGAGTCATTTGTGTGCACTAACGTGTCAAACAGTGAAGAGTACTCCAGCCAATTTTCGATTTGGGCAGAAAATGAAGGAATCGGTATTCGAGGAAGGCATGGTTGAGAGCTGGGGTCAGTATTTTTGGTACAAGACGACTCTTCTCGGGATTGATTTTCGCGAGAGAAGCGCATACAATTAAAATATTGCCTACGAACTATATCAATCATCTCGATAAATGATACATAGGTATTGGTGTTGACTATTCTCAATCTTTGGTCAGGAACATCATAATAAGGATAATTGAAGTATTTAGAGAACAAAGCTGTTCCTCAATTATCATGGTTCTCTCATAACTAGCTCGAAGCGTTGACACTTTGTCAATGGTGAGAGATTTAGTTTGTTCGTAAACCGACTGTAGAACAGCAAATAGATTTTCTCGCGTGGCTATGAGCTGGGCGTGTCTCGCTTCGAAATTCTGAAGTGGAGATGACATGGATTCTTCCTTTTTGCTCATAATTTTTCGTAAAGGGACTAGCAAGAAAATACAATGAGGGTCTTTACGTTGGGCGCCAATTATTATTTGTGCCAATAATTATTAAAAGGGTAACTTTACTTTTCTAAAGACCCCCCAAAAAAAAAAAATTAAAACAAACAAAAATCTAGGAAGGAAATTTAAAAGAAATTATGAAACTCGAAATTAGGAAACATGTAATTATGAAGAAAAGTTAAGTTTGGTTGGGGGGGGGGGATTAATTATCTTCTCAGGGTATAATGACACAAACAATAATTACAATAAATATCAAAATAAACTGAATCCAAATGAACAAATAAATCGGAAAGGAAAAACTTAACGTTTCGGCAAGTGGTGACGATGTCGATATGGGTATGGAGATCGACGATGAGAGCAGTCGATGGAGAAGTATGCGAGATTTGAGGAAGAATCCTTCGAAAAGGGGAGGAAAATACGGGACTTCGAAAGGTCGGGATCGGGAATCAAAACGTAGATAACCTCCCACGAACGATCCTCTGTCTCAGGTTATCTTGGTTGACGGGAAACGAGACTCTGGGACATGGACGGCTGAAGAGGTGGAGCTGCATGCGGCGGCGTTTGAAAGATAGCTCCTCATACGAGACCGCGTAAAAACTTCTATTACGTTACAACTGGCGCGGGAAACTGTATTGGAAGGAGATAGCGAACTGTATGGGCGGAGAATAGATAGAGGAATGTGTCTGAGTGAGCACAAGAGACGAGTGACGTCCCACTTCGTAGGTGAATGAATTTAGGAGGAGCTGTCTGTTGTGAAGAGGAATGTGAAAAGGAGGGGAGGAAATGATATTTCGGAATGTCTAGACGAAGTGGGAAACCCGTCGCCCTTGGAAATAACCGCGGAGGCAGAATTCCCGCAGGTAACAAGGGGGTAAGGGGTGATGAGACAATGACTTTGCCATTAGGGCGGGTGCGGGCATTCCGAGATCAAAAAACTGATACTGATTCGGCGTTTTGCGTCGAAC
Organism: Pachypeltis micranthus; assembly: GCA_020466155.1. NCBI lineage: Eukaryota > Metazoa > Arthropoda > Insecta > Hemiptera > Miridae > Pachypeltis > Pachypeltis micranthus. The sequence goes on from CM035769.1 coordinate 31,059,519, forward strand.
ACCCTTCATCAACTGACGATATACACCAGATTGTGGGATTTACGGGAGTTGCGGAAAGTTGAGTGTAGCTACGCACTAGCTCTGCGAAGTACTTCAATGGCAATCCTATGTGTACTACTACACGCTTTCTATCTGTTGAGCGAGGAAACCAAGCCAAGATTCATAAGAAAATCAAAATCACTGGGCGCACTCACTTTTTCTAATTAATATTTAATATTGCGCTCCAAGAGAGTGTCCATAAATAATAGTTTAAAGTAGTTACAGGAGTACAGAATTCAGGGAACAATCGTGTGATGCTTCGCACTAACCATGAAATGCAGTTTAAATGTTTCAATCAGCTTCTTTGAAAGTTAGCTGGTAAATCATTCCTGCATTTTAGATTATTTCATGACGAGTAACGCAGCCCGGAAAACCATTACAAACCCCTCGTTTGGAAACATTTTTGTAGGTCAAGCACGTGACTTTGAAAATTGATGTAAGTTACACTGACCACAGTCACATCATCGGTCGAGGAGGGAACACCATCAAGAGCGTTATGAACGAGACTGGATGCCACATTCACTTTCCGGATTGCAATCGCTCGAACCAGCACGAAAAGAGTAACATGGTTTCGATCACCGGAGAAACAGACTGCATCGAGACGGCCAGATCAAAAATAAGGGTAAGAGCCGCGACACGCACTGCATCTGTTCTTGATAGTTTTCCACTTCATATGCCAATTGTTAAATAATATTTCGTCGTCATTTTGATCAGGACTTGGTTCCTCTCGTGTTCTCCTTCGATTTGCCCGTACTTGGGGCACTTTTCATGCCGATGGACGAGCACAACCCCTTTATAACGTCTCTCAAAGAGCAGTATAACGTACAGGTAATCTTTCTTCTGTCCAAGTTCGTTAGAATATTTGTCGACCTCCCGTGTAAGAAAGTGTCGGTGTTGGTAAAAGTTATTGAGATTTTAAAAGATAAAGTACTATACCTCCAGTAAAAAATTACCAATTAAAAAAAACATTAATTAAATAGATTTTTTATTAATAACTTCATGATATTTAGATAGATTTTCTAGTAGTGCGGATCAGTATCCCGCAGGCTTAGAATAGTTAACGCGGCATTTGACGATAAGTATAGCTCATTTGCCACCCTACATCAGAATTCATATTCCTGTGAGGTCTTGTAGAGAATAAACATCGTATCTACATGAAGTGACAATGCGAACAACAACAATTACATACACTGTAGTAACAGTTAATAAATAGAGAATAAATGGTATTGCAATAACGTTTGGGATTGCGGCGAAGGGTTTGATTCGCTGAAGAAATTCTGGAAATCGTTCTGGTTCTGAAGGTGGGTGGAGAATAATTGTAGATATCCGAGGATTTTTGTGTAGGTGGATTTGGTTACCGCGTCAATCCTACGTCCAGATCACAGTGGAGGGCAGCTTTCCTTACAGGCACACCGGCGGTTAATCGACGAACTGGGTTTTGAGTAACTTGAATGTTGATGAGTGTGATGCTACTGCACTGCCCCAAAGGCCAAATGACACGTCCAGTGGGATAGGTAAGGTAGACTAAATTACCAATGTGATCCACCCAGCCTAGGATTATGTACAGGCGGAGGTCGAACGGAAGTAAGCGAGTATAAATGGGGGTTGAATTGCTCGGCGTTCGGGATCACAGCGCATTTGTCAGAATTCAACTTGACGTTCCATTTCTGCATCAAACGGTGTTGGACTTTGACTTGGTAATTTTTTGCCAGACATAATGACTTCTCCACCGTAAATATCATTACATCATCCGCGAACTGAGCGCAAGTCTCTTTAATCAAATGTCACAAGTACTCACACAAGTACAAGTAGGTCACTTTATTTATTGTACAGCTACAGATACAGCTTATTTATCGTACTCGAATAGTTGTTCCTCATAGACAACGGAGAACGGAGTGTAGGGAAGTCAGATTTATGTATATTGTTTCGAGGTTATCGATATCTCGAGAGTTTACGGGATCTTGTGCACGTTGAATTATGAGTTGTAGAAATGGCTAGATCATTGTTGTTTTCTAGTCCAAGTCCTTCGCTCACAAAATCCAAAAATTGGGCACCAAATTCAGAGACTTGTAAACTGTTTTGGGATTATACAGTAAAAACTGTGCGAAATGTGAGTAACTGAAACGGCAGTGTTTCAATTTCAGGTTTCTAGGTTTGCTCGTAATTATCTTATGAATGTTATTGAATCATCACCATTTTGGCCTATTTGTCTACCATCTTATTTTTGTGAAAGTGCCCAGTATCTTATTAGCGGGATTTATAAAGAAACAAATTATTAAACAACGGTTTATTATTCCCATGAACATTGATCTAATTTCACACCTCCGAGACGCATCCCATTCGATTCAGCATCGACAAATATCAGTAAATGATACGAAACGTGACCTGACTTCAACGGAACGACGAAAATTACATATCCCAGGCTCCTGTGGGAACCTGTAGGCAATTAGTACGACGTGATGGGTCGATCAAACGGGTTGTACTCAGACAAGAGGGAGTGCAAACGATGAAACGATTATTTCCACTGTACTGTCTCGCGGGTTCCTTGGTTCACTATAATTACTGTGGTTTCACTATTCGTGGTCTAGACGTAGCCGTACCAGTACCAATCTTTGAGAATTGTTCCATCCGAGCATCTAAAAATACCTTGAAAACGACAGCAAACACGGCGTATTTGCGATAAAACTATCAAAATTGCGTTTTTGTTAATTTTTCAAAACCATGGGCAACGTTCCGATCGGATTCCCGAGCAGGCGGGCACACTTAGACACTAAATGGGGTTTTTATGCGAATTTTTAGTCCACGATAAGGGCATAAAACGGTCTGGACGGACAGTGGAGATTTGGAACCCCGATGCCTTGAAAATTTTAGTTTCAAAGGTTTTAGTTGCAAACAAACTTTCCTGACCTAAAACATTCAGAATGGATAATTAACCAAAAACCGCTAAAATCGCTATTCGTTAAAAAACCGTATGATCTATTGCTCTCGTCATTTTCCCACAAGTGAGAATTTCGGTACTGCTGGTCTCAAAAAGAATATGACGAAATCGTTTGAGCCGTAGATAAAAAGAAAATATTTCGTGGTTTGTTCAATATAGTTACTAGTTAGTTTAAGACTGACTGCTCATACTGTGGCGTCCCCCGTTGTTCCGTAAGCCGGTCGGATATCAATTTTATGCTGGTTTGGTTCGATAGTTTTCTCTCAATCACTATCATAAATATACGAAGACTACCAGCCGAAAGTGTAGATTTTTTCTTCGATTGAGTAGCCCTCAAAATGAACCAAAAGTCAGTTGGAGAGTTATTGGTTATTGCAGTTACAGCTGCCTGAGAGCCAATGAAGAGAATAGCGATCACCTAAGCACCTCTGGCTCTTCTACTCCCTCCCCATCAAAATTATTAGGAACTCCTGGGCTGATTTCAACGTTTAGCAAAGAGGCTGCCTAGCACAACTCTAATAGGGGTCGGTTTCGACATCTCCAGCTCACTATAAAGGGGAAAGAACTGGCCAAAAAGAACACCTGCCTGACCTCTTATCTACGCAGACAACAAACACTACAATAAGCAACTCGCGAGGAAGAAATCAGCAGAAAGCTGTGGGTTTTACGTTTTACGTTGCGCCTCTGAGACGCAGTGGACTAAAAGATGTAACAATGAGCAATAAGAAGTTTTAGCGGAACAATTAAAGACCAATCAGATTGCTTCGTCTATGCACCTTTTCCATGAACCCTTCAGAACACAAGGCAATTCAAAAGATATTGGAGACCCCTCAAAAAATGAAAAATGTAACTTATTTATTGAAAACACATAAGGTCTTCAAATGACATGACGTTTTGTTACGTACTACCTTCTAAGTCAGCATACATGTTCTATTATCAAGCGCTATATGAATATTTCAATCAATAACGATCTTCCAGTTAGGACGCAATTACGATAAATGACATTCTGATCAAGGCACCATTTTTTTCCACTACATCCCGACAGTTGTAGGAGTGCTGGGCATATGCCCTCGGCCTTGGACCTCTCCTGCCAGGACATAACTAATTCTCTAGGGGTTTCCCAGCAAAACCCCCGCCCCCATGAAGCCTTTGGCTTCACGGCTGGCAGCGTCACGCCCTAATGCAGAAGCCCACGTGGTACCCATTCTATTTGGCTGCGACTTTAGCAGCCTCTGAACCTGAATGGGCCCAGTTCTGGCAGGCCCCAGGGCCGGAATAGCCAAGAGGCATTCCACTGGTATCTATGCTTTATCTCTATGGGGATTCCAGGAGGACTTGCCCCCGCCTTTCCCGTGGAGAAAGGGATCACGGATTGTGGCCTGAACTGTGAACTCGATATTCGGCCGCCCTAGGTCACGACCCATCCCACCCACTCTAACCTACCACTCAAAAATAGATACCGCCCTTATATACAAATTATAAATTCCGACTCACTAAATCACTTTTTCAAAACTGATTTATTCACAATTTAAACCGGCAGAGTTACGTGCAGCAAGGAGTATAGATGGAGGAGACTGAGGATTGTTGGAAGGAGGGAGGCTTTTATAAGCCTATAAGCCCAGGATCGATGATACAGCATCTCAGTTAGAAAATAACAATTCAGTAGAAAAGTATCGTGTAACTTACATATACTCATTCCCGAAGGTCCAGGGGCGGACTACTCGGTGTTCATCCCCCTGGAACAGATTAAGAAATAGTAACACACACACAACTACACAATTCCCCCCGAGGCCCAGCGCACGTTTCCCCACAACCTAACCTCTTCCCTGTCTCTTAAAACCTTTCCCTCAAACCACTTCCCCCATACAAAACTTCCCTGTTCCCTAAACATCGTCTTACTACATCCCGACATTGTTAGACAGGGATACCCGCTCACTAATGCGGCGACTAATGACTCAGTAGATCCAACGATATTTAATTAGGGACTCAAATCAACATATATTAGGAGACAGACGGAATATTATTCACACATCAATGTTTCAGGCCAGGAAAATTTGTTTTACAACACTTAACGTGACGAGTCGTCGGGATTCCAAATCTGCAATGTCCATCTGCCGACCGGGCCATATTTTGCCTTTAACGTGGTCTAAAGAATCCCATTTGGCATCTGGCCGCCTGCTAGGCAGTTCGATTGGACTAAACCCATGGTTTAATAAATTAACACAAACTACATTTTGGAAATTTTCGTCGAGTCGTTGTCAGGTTATGTTTCGTATAGTTTTTTCGGGTATTTTTCGATGCTGAATCGAATGGAATGAGTCTCAGAGGTATGAGACTACGTCAAGCTGAGAAAGAGAACCACAAACCGTAATGTAATAATTTGCAGGGTTTCCAAGTTTAACTCAATGAAAGTAGAATTAGAACTTGAAGCAAAAATTAGGCAAAAAATAATGTTATAATAATAGTATCTGTTTCACGTAATAAAATGCGTGTTTGGCGTCTTTTTAGCATATTTCACGAGTTCACTTCTGTTCCCCATTTTGCAGGTGTTTTTCAGAACGAGGCAAAAATTAAATTCGACTCTAGTTCTCGTCAAAGGGAACGGTACTGAATACGAGAGAGTGAAAGAAGCCACCGAAAAATTGATGAGCTACATCCGAGCTCCTCGAGCAATAAATAAGGTAAATCTCAGTACACATAACGCATCAAAACTATACGAATTTGTGGAAAGGTACATTGTTGAAGTGGAGACCTCATAATATTGTGAGGATTAACCAGCCAGGTCTATTAAATAAAGTTATGAGGCAAAACCCTCTATAGTTATCGTACTGATCAGAAGACCGTCGTTTTCTTCTAGATGGCTACAGTGATTTAAATTAAACTTTATGCGTGGAAACTTCTAGAGAACTGATCATTGCTATTAATAGAAGTAACGTAAACTTCTAGTTTGCAAGAAAATTACAGTGCAGGACGCCGCTCCAGTACCAAAAACGGCGCTAACGATTTTGATTAAGCTCTAAAATTATCTTTTGCCTATTAAAATCTTTCGTTCTAAACAAATATCTGTGGAAATACGGCAAACGGATACTTCTGAAGCAATAAGACTTTTATTTTATTATTAAAATTTTATGGAAAACGGCTTTAGCGGTTTACAGCAATCCCACAGGATGTTTTACCAGTCAAATGTAAAAAAATTCGTATATTTTTTAACGGTTTTTTAATTTTCCAGAGTAAACGCGAACGCCATTTGGTAGTACTACATTTGGTCAACATGACATTTTGTTCGCCTTAACTATCGAATGTGCGCTCCTTTTATTCTACACTTTCTTGATCGCATCAACTATTCTTTGTATCCAACGGCGCCAGTGATCGTTTTGTTTAATTTATTCCCAGGACCACGTCCAAGTACACACCACGATCGAAATATCGCCTCACCATCATCACGCCGTCCGAGGAAAAAACAACTGTAACCTGAATTTGATCAAAGATACTACTGGAACTCAGGTAAGCCTAAGATCCCCAATTGTACAGTTGAAAGTCCGTCAAATAAGAGGTTAAATCACTCGTCAGGAATTCTTTTCTCTTCTTCACCCTCTTGCAGAAATTTGAAAAGGGCGTGGGTAAAAATAAATAGGTGTTAAATGTTATGAATGTGTACTTAACACGCCATCTACAAATATGAATCTTTTTCACGGAGACTGAGAAAATTTTCCTTAGAACAACGATCTTTATTGACAGAACAGAAACATCCCTGAACCATGATAACCTGACTTTTATAAGGTATTGACATGAATCTAGCGATGGATATTTAAAAACAACATGTGTTTTTAAATTTTGTTTTATTCGTACTTCTTAAACGAGAATTGGCTTTTTTCAAGTTTAAATAAGTACTGCTTATCACACTATCCTACTCAATCGGAGGGAACATTCTACAAACGTTCGGGAAAAAGGGGAGTTTTCTTCAGACCTTTACGTTTTGTGCCAAATTCACGTGAGAACGGCCATCCACCGGACCAACTCGTTCTTTTTCTTGTTAATTTACGGAATATCTTTAAATAGTCAATGCGCATCAGAAAATAAGATTCGTGAAATAATAAATTGCCGTTTTTAAAACTTCCTTAACTTATTTGTTTGCTGGCGGAAAAATAAGGTTATGGCCGTTTTGAACTATGCGAAGGGGGGTTGTGTACCAAAATGTACGAAAAAATAGGGGTTTGATAGGTTTTATCGAAAACTGCTAACAAACGTGTGCCAAAAACGAGGTTTTTGTGCGTTTTCAAATTTTCCAGGGTAAATTTCAAATTGAAGTTGTTCGAGCTGAAAAAGTGTCTTTTAGCCACCCATAAGTACATTTTCTTTTTCACGACAATTCCTATGTGTTCGTCAGAGATAGAAGCCAAGTTGAAGCCATGTTTGAAAATTTCATAAAAACAGCTCCAACTAGTCTGAAGAAGCTTATGGGCTACTTTTAACAATCTATTGCCTACATTGTCCCCATATAGTATTTCCGTATAAATGCAATGAACGAAGAGAGAGTTGTACAAAATTATTGTGATGCATTGCACAAAATATTTTTTATTACTTTTTTCTTATTCCACGTATACAATCGCCACTCCGTACAATGTGTACGTTTTTTCACAAGTAAATTGATTGGTTAGTTAGGTTTTGTAGTAGGGTGGTTGAGCAAATTTGGGAAAAAGAGCGAGTGAGTTGACACGAATTGGAATTCGTTTAGATCTTGAAAAATTTTATCGAAATCATTCTGGCCGGTTTAGAGAAAAAACAGGTTTGGTGCTTTGATCAACGTGATCGCCATAGTTAATTTTCGACTGATTTCGCCCGAACCCTTATTTTGGCGTCCCAAGTTTCTCTGTAGGCTTAATATTAAATTTGAGCCGATTACGTCCAGCTGTTCTCTCTCCATCGCGTTGATTTTTTCGGGCAAAGAAGCCATTGAAACGTAAAGACCTGAAGGAAACAAAAAGTAGTTTTTTTGCTGATAACGTAACATCCACTTTTACGTCGTAGTGCTAAGGCAAGTACAAAAGAACCATCTCAATCGGTTCGGGCGTTGACTACAGAACGAGAGAATCCACCCAAGAACCCGGATTCCGAAGGTTTTAAAATATAACCTGGTGTATAAGCTTTTTATTATGGTAAGTAAATAGATCTTATGCAACATTTTACGTGAGTACATTGTGATATTTCCTAGAATATGTGTGTTGAATAACAAAACACCGTCGTTTGACCTGACGCCACTTTTAAAGAACGCTCACAAAATTGTTTATTAAATTATTTACAAAACGTCGTTTTTAAATTTCAGATAACATTTCCAGACTTGTGCGATCCAAATATTCCGTCCTTGAAAATGAGCAACGTAGTGATTTCCGGAAGTGGGATAAGCAACGTGTACCTAGCTCTACAGCTCATAATTGTAAGTTATTGCCGTCTATGAGTGATTACAGGGGTTTTCAATACTATTGCCGCGCACCGAAGGCATTGAAAGTAATATTCCCTACTTCAAAAATCAGCGTAGTTCTCCGTTATCAGCAGCCTTCTATTTATCTGAATGCAAAAACAGCAGCGCCTATTTCGGCGAGGTACACATCCGTCATGGAGGGTCATCACTTGGACCCCCCCCCCCTCCCGCATGTTTCAGGACGGTATCAACTAGCGCGTACTTTTGTGTTCTTGACGCTACACACGAAACTGCAAGGTTTATTACGCGGCAAACACAAACGATAGAATGGCTCACAGGGCCTGAGTCTGGCGTAGATAAAGAGCTGAAGGAGGTTTTTAGTGCTAAGCCATTGTTTATATGCTTTGCAGAGTTAAAGCAGCAGGTTTCCTTTTCTCGGCCTTCCCAGCCCTTCAGCTCAAGTTTTGTTAAAATAACTAATTACAAAACAATCTGGTGCTGCGTATCACAATACTTTTCTCAGGCTCACGTGCACCCAGCGAGTTTTAGCGCTCTATCAGCTAACTCAATAACGTGAAACTGGAAGTGCTTAACACTACAGAATTGATTCCGTTGCTCCAACTTAGGTTTGTACTTGTTTACGACCTTTATTTTTGTGACCAGCGCATAGTTCGTGACCGTCAAAGAGATTTTTTTTAAGGTTTTCGTTTACGATTTTGAAGTGACAGGGTACATTGTGTGAATGTGCCAATGTGACGGCAGTCGTTTGAATTCCGGAATTTATCGGGTTTGCCCTAATTATTGTACGACCACCGCTAAACTTTCATCGCACACTTAACGCCTCGGGCTATCGACGTCATGTTTGTGAAAATGCTAGCCAGAATTATGGAGGAAAAACTGTGTTAAAACCGATTTTCCTCGAAATTTGAGATGTTTTATTGTGCTGCTTACGTCGTGTATTAATACGGGAAGGACAACGAAGGGACAAAAATGGAAACACAATATTTTGCGTTTTGTTCACTATGAAAGCTATGGTTGATTTTTAAATTAATTTTGCTTATAACCTTATTTTGGCGTCTCCTGTTCATCTGCAAGCCAAGTGTCGAATCCTAGCACACCGGCAGTCCAGTGTCTGAAACGGTGTTTTCGTACTCAGCAGGCCTTGAAATAATGGCCCAAAGAAAACTATTAAAAACAGACAAATAATGTTTGCCGATATGAGTATAATTGGAATAATAAACAATTTAATTTTTGATTGAAGTGCTTCTATTTACCGAAAATAATACAGAGTATGCGGAAGAAGATAATTTGAGAACGAAAAGACACCAAGTGCTTCTGGCCTTGTGTCAATGGAGAGGCTGCCTACACTCTCCAATTTGACATTTGGCCTGTAAATCAATGAACAAAGTTCGCCTTAAGTTTTGCCAGTCCCAACTTTCCAGATAAATAAAGAGGGCTCAACGGGTTTAACGAATTTCTTTATTTCAGGGGTCGTTACCGCTGGCGTTTACGTTCGAATTACCCGAAGCAAACGCCAGTGCCAACCTCCTGAAGAATATGGGCGATCGTTTTGATGTTTTCGTTTCAACGAAACTGCGAAGAAAGTCAAGCGTTCACACCGTGACTATAAAAGGCATCGAAAGAAATGTCGGTAAGTGGTAAATTCGGTCTACTGCGAAGAGCCTTTTAACTTTCGAATTTAGGCGCTTTACTCGCCGGACATACTCAAGTGCTTCGTTTCAAGTACGGGCGTTTCTTTTGTTACAGGAAACGTTTATGAAGCGTACAGATCTCTGATGCAAAACGGACTTACTCCTCCGGTGCAAGTCAAAATCCCACCGTCTTATTTGCTCCGAGATGCCCTCCCGTTCACTTCGGCGCTGTACAGTCCGCAGTGTAAGTTTACTCTGAATTTAACTCTTTAAGTATGCAGAGGACGATGTGGTGTTTGTATTTTCTGAACAGTCCAAAGCACGCATTTCTCGCCAGACTGACTGCAGCAGTGGAACGAGAGGGAGAGAGACTGAGCGCATGGCGCTGTGTCTGCTTTCTAAACCCTTATCTTGCTATTCTGCTACTTGCCTAGAAGGTATACCAACCCGTTACTTCAGAACTGACGTTGTAAGCTAAGGCCTAGAGCCCACTTGCGCATCCCTAGTTGACTAGGGTTTAAAGAAGAAGGAAACCACTGTGTCGTTCCTTCATGACAACGTGAAAGAATGAATAACACGTCTTACAAAATAGGCACTGGCACCAGACCACAATTGACGCGTCGTGGGCAATAGAAACATGCGAACACTGGGCCCAGACAAATCCAAACAAACCAAATGAGGTGCGACGCATGACATAACTTTCCTCAGTCCCTTGGGAGTTTCATCGCACCGTTAAATACTCCAATCTAAATCCCACTCAGTTCGTATAAATTTGGTAAAACAACTTAACGTCATACGTGGTAGGTAACTGGTACCGCTTACAGTTTTTAGAATTTATTGGGCTGCTACTAACTCCGCCTTATTGAGAAACCAACGTACAATTAATGGGACGGTCAACATGATTTTTTCGGGGGAAGGTTCGTGACATTTCTGGGGATTATAACTGATAAATTTCGAAAATATCAAGTCAAAAACATGAAGTTAGTTTGAATCACAGTATTTCTGAGGTCCCTCCTGATACGCCAAAATATGGATGAAAGCGAAATCGACAAAAAACTGACTGTAATTATCATAGTGATCAAAACACCAAATATTTTTTTCTCAAACGATTTTAATTAGACTTAAAAATGTGGACAGCTCTTGATAAATTGATTATACCGTAAAACTCCCATCCGTAAAAAAATGACGAGAGCAGCGCAAGCACACGTTTAAATTACTAAAAATTTCGACGAAAATTGAGTTTAGCGCAGTTTTTTCCTTATTAACTCCGTTAAAATGTTACTAGGATCATCAGAAAAATTCAGGTGGTACTCCAACCAAGTGCCTATACGACGAGTCTTTAATGACGCTCATAAGATATGTAAGGACCTCTCAAGAAATTCCGGAATTTCAAACACGGGCGTTTCAGTTATTGTACTGTAAGCGCCACCGCTTTCTTCCGCCGTGAAGAGATGTTTTACCAAGTTCGAATGATCTGAGGGAATAATAAATCGAATTAGAAATAAAAGCCGTGAGTGCAAGTGGATGAGCGTAGAGCTAAGGATTTTCGACGATTCCGTGCACACTATATGCATAACATATAAAATCCACGTGTAGTATTCGTCCTCGAAAGTTGGAAATTGTCAAGAAGTGAAGGGGGGGGGGATAGCTTAATGCGCTGTGTGACGTGCAGTTATCTGAAACAGAACGTGTACACATCCAAAATTGGCCACGGGGCAGTAAAACAACTAACATGTAGTGTGACTCATTTTACATCCAGTAGGTGATTAGCGTACGTCTAACGGATCGCGTAATTTCCTGGCCATGCCGGAAACAGTCATAAATAAAGTCGGAGGTGGAAGGTGTTTGACGACAATGTACAACACAACTGATGTGGACGGGTTTTAGTTGAGCACGAACTTGTAATTTGAAGAGTTGGTATATCACAAGATTTGGAGACTTAGATGTACAAGAAGAGATGACTTAAACAGGGCATGATTTGAGTATATAAGCGCATACAAGGAGGGCTCTGAAAGCGTGAAACTGGTTGTACAGTGAAGTGTCCGTTGGGAGAATTGGAGATGACTGTATCGCGAAAGGTGTTTGATGACTGTGTTGGGAGAACTGGGGACGACCGACTTTCACAAGACTTCATAGGATATCCCTAGTTCATTGGAATTAAATGGAGAGGTGGAATTTCCATAGGTAACAAAAAGGGGTTGGGGACACAATGACTTAGCGGTTGAGGGCCAGGGAGTCCCGTTAGGGCAGGTGTGGGAATCCCGAGGTCAAAAACCCCATACTGATTCGGCGTTTTGCGACAAACACTACCCTATCTTCGTGTTCTTTGAACTCAACACGTTCAATTTACAGTCTTCAAGTTTCAGCTTGTTTTGCATCAGGTAACGTGGATCCCACTTCTTAAGGGTCATCGCTACGGTTTCCTGGACTAAATTCTCTCTTTAATGTTCACTTGTATTAATCGCGTCATAATTCGAACTTTACTTTGCTTCAGCAGTTGGAGACGGATCCTCTCACTTGGTCAGCCCTTTGGCTCAGTCTCCCATGCCCCGCAGCCCTCCTCTGTTGTCAACAACCTCTCAAATCACCCAGAGCTCGTATTCTCAACAATCAACTTCTTCATCGATCGGAGGGCACGTCAGTCATCCCCAAGTACCTATGATGACCGAAAAACTGAGTTATCACCACCAGGGGTATCCTCATCAACCTTACTCCTTATGGCCTAAACCCTATCATTTTTCTACTGTTCCTGCTTATGTTCCCGAGTCAGAATTGGGAACTTTCCCATTTCCTATTCCTGCTCTCGGAGATGTCACAGGTACGCTATTTTGGTTGTGTTAGTGTTAATATTCACCATGTAAAATGGCCGTTCATTATTGCCCATCACGTAATACATGATATGGGTGACTCAAATGAGCCTAGAAAGGCGTTTCTACGAGCATTCCATACTTGAGACATTTGACAGTGGAAAACATTTCAGCACCCACGTGTTCTGTAACTACTGCTGCAACAAGTGCTGGCAGGCCTTCTCAACCTCTTGTCCAGTTGTTAATTGAACTGAATATCGTGGTAATTATTATTAACTAGCTATCTCGCAGCAATTGCTTTGTTTTTATGTTAAAAGGTTTCAAAACGCATTGTAAGTGGGAGGTAACATCTCAATTCTAGTTTCATCTTTCTTAACATTCCTTAATACGTTCGATTTGAAATGTTAGGATACCAATTCGCAGAAACATTGCGTACATTTTGTAGTCAGGTAACAGTGATACTGTCTGAAATAAAAACGGGCGAGTATGCAGTAAACTGTCGGACATAAGTCAGAGAAACCAGGACTTGACGGTGACCCAAGACGACACGAACGCAGTGGTAGCGAAACAACCTGACACTTTCATCACTTCGTACGACGGAACATGCGACTAATTAGGTGATAAGGAACTCTCGCGCTTCCATTTTGAAGCTCTCTGCTTAGAGTTATGTGCAAAAAACGGAATTTCATAACCTCGAAATTTAGAGGTGTTCAAAGTTCAACTGGGACCGGATGACGAAAAAAGGTTTTATTGTTTAGGTTCGTTAGAGAGCATCTCTCACACGAACTACCATACGAGTACCAAATACTTGTAATGACATTTTCACGTGTGACTCGAGTCACTTAGTTCGACGACTTATCGACTTAGTTCGTACGATTTGGAGCCAAGATGTAGTACCATTCGATGCTAATCAAATGCGACGGCACGTTCCTAGAGAGTCCTGAGTAAAAATGCGCCGAATTCTACTAAAACTGTTTACCATCCAAACACTGATCAACCAACCAATACAAAATTATCGCACTATACGAACACAAAAAATTTGTCGTTTTCTGGGTTGTCGCGAGTTGACATTTCTGCAGATTCCCTTCGGACTCGGAAAAATTCACAGGTAACACCCATCGTGGAAATGAAAGAGAAATGCGTGAAGCTAAACAGTGCTCCCAGAACGGTACAGGGTCTACTATAGATCTACGCTCGTGCATACGGGCACCATATCTTTGTTACCCTTCAGAGCTATCGTTCGCTTAAATCTCCGTTCAACGGATAGACGCAGAAATAGGTGGAAACAACAAAATGAGTGTAGGTTCCTAAAATACACTCTGACAGATTAATCAAATTCAGTAATGCAACGTGGAAATTCCGAGGAAAAAAATGTTCGTGTTATGCGGGGAAATGTAGACTAATTCTCCAATTCTGAGCGTTTGACTATTTAATTCCTCAAGTAATGAAAGAGTGTGGACTGTAAGTATGATAAGGAAATAACAATACATTACAGGAAACAAATAAAAAAAAATCGGAAATATTTATTTGGCGGTTGAACGGGATGAGTAGTTGCAAAGTTGTGGTAGTTCGTGCGGGAAAAATGGTTTGAACTGACCAGTATGTAGTTAGAGGACTCCTTCGTGAACCAAGTGCTGAGAAGTTAAATTTGCGCAGCAAAACGTTTAGTTGGAACGTCGAGACAAGCAGCTGAAAAACTCGCGAAAAGCAATGGCCACCAAACTAAAAAAAAGGAAGAATTTTCCGAAATGGCGAAACTCCTCGGAAGGTTTGTCCGCGATAAGTTACTTGTTTAACACAGGGCAAGGGGGGTTTCTTGATGTGTCTCCTTTTCCCTTTCGGCGAACCCTTGACTCTGCCGACTTCATCCAAACCTCAAGATATTTCAACAGCACGCTTTTAAGCCTGTATCTCCCTTCACTAAAATTTCCCCAGAGAAAAACTGATCAGAAGAAAACCGATTTTTTTTATTTACGCGAGTCCTATATTTCGTCGACCTGCGTGTAGCGGAGAGTGAAAATACTTTCTCAGTCGGTTCGATCGTTCTCCCTTAAATCGAACTACAGACGTACCGGCAGACCACGAGCCTTAAATTTAGAACTTCTTCTTGAGCCATGTCAGGGATGAGATCCCAGTTCCAGGAACTAGGCCAGTCGCAATCTTGTGCTTTACTCGTTGTTTGGAATCTATATCTTTTTATATCCACCCGTGATTTTTCAGCGAGTACGCCCAAAAGAAACTGCGTGACAATCTCAAGTCTTTTCTCTGGTTTCCAAGTTTTTGAGGATTGGTCGCAGAAACAACACGACTAAAGGTTGGTTTTCTTCGCGCTTGTGACGATGAGAACCAGCAAGTAACCGAGGGATATACTCTCCCTTACCTTACAGCTGTTAATGCGAAAAAGGAAGACATATTTTATTGCCCCTCTCCTCGGCGTCGTCTGAAAACCCCCGCTCCACAAGTTCACAGTTTCTCAGCGACTGCCCCGCTCTTGTTTGAACACAACGCCTTCAGCCACTCAATTATGGTTTTCAAGCTGCCACCTTCATCGCTTTGTTTTCCCGGGTCATCAGCATCCCATAAAGATATACTGGGTCATCAGCATCCCACCTGAAGTCTACTGTCACACGAGCATAATTTGCCGACTCCTCGCTGCAAGAATCGCCGACTTCACTTAACGGCCAGACGTTTATATTCTAATTCCTCGAGGACACTAGCTTAAACATTTGTCCACCTTTCTATTGTTCACTTTTTGTTATTTACCATAATTTAATAGGAGCTCCTAATTTACGATTTTTCTCATTTTTTTATATTATACGTTTGTCACTAAAGGTAATTGGTTTTTTATTATTGAAAACCCCGCCTTTGTGTCTACAAACAACAGCTTTACATTACATTCAACCTCACCCCAATGTCTAATTCCTACTTTTGCAGTTCACTCGACGCCGAGCAGCAATGTCTCTAACCGATCGCCTAGCCCTGAAACTCATTCGCCAGCGTTCAGTCATACTCCACCAAATGGTACTTTCCCTTAATATATACCGGTATTAATGCATTTTACATTTGTTGTTCAGCAACTTATCTGTTGATAATTATTTAATTAGTTTGTAAGTTGTACTTGTACTACAGAAGCGCATCTTCTCCAGGTCATAATGTTTGTTTTTAATACCGTTGTGAGCTGGGGCACATTTAATTTAGAAATGAAACACCCTTATTACCTCTTTCTGATTGCCATTTCCCAAATAGCTGTTCAGTACAAGAGATATCTTCTTCCGCCCGAAACAGTCTCTGGTTTGGCCAGAGGACGGACTCCGTTTTGGCTAAAAGAAATGCGTGATCCTGTTTTGTAGGGGTGACTACCATCAAACGTTGTCTCTGTCCTGTGGCCCTGATGCAAAGTTACACAGGACTATAGAACCACGTTTCGTGTCGTAAATACGACTCTAAAGCATTTATATTAATATTTGATGATGATCTTCTCGTGATTTTTCAGGAAATGGATATCCGAACGTTAAAAAACGGGCTTTGTCACCAGAGTATGACTCAAACCTTTTGTACGACCCGGTGAAAGCAACAGCGATTGAACGTAAGATCATTAACGGAATTGGCATGTTTAGCATTAGTGCATTTACATGTACAGTGATTGACGTACGTAGTAGAAGTAAAAGAACTAGATAACTGATGAAATGAGAGTGAAAGTCGGTTCTTTTGCATTTGTCAGTGACTCCACTACTTTATTGAAGCAACAACCATCCAACAATCGCACAGAGGCGCAAACGTAAAATGAATGAGGAAAACGTGCGAAGGACTCACCTTGGGTTTGGCAGAGGCAAATCTTCTTGTTACCCTCCAACATAGTCGGGGGGTTAGTGGGGAAAAAACGAAGGCAACTGAACTCCCCCCCCCCCCCGTCCACTGAAACTCGCTCTTCGAGTGAAGGAAGGAGGTAAAAGAGAGGGGACAAGCATTTCATGTTCGCGCTGTAATGCCGGAAATAACCCCTATCCCCGTAATTGAGATCAAACACACGTTGATCACAACTCCACAGTTGTTCGTGGCTTTTGGTTTGGTTTATTATTCACTCTGAATAATAACCATTTGTTTCCAGTCATAAAATTTTTTTTACAACTTAAAAATTTGATACTTTACGTCTCAAGACATCGGTTTTCCAAATTTGCGATGTCCATCCGCCGTCCGGGCGTTTTGTGCCTTTAATGTTGTCTAAAAACCCTGCTGTTTCAAACAAAAATCCAATTGGTATCTTGTTGTGTCTGAATGCTTGGCAATCCGTTCGGACGAAGCCCATGGTCGTTATGAACAAAAACCCTGCAAATTATTACACAATGGTTTATTATTCTCATGAACAGCTTGACCTAGTATTACTGCTCCGAGACCCATCCCATTCGATTCAGCATCAAATACTAATAAATCATACGAAACATGACCTGACTACAATGGAACTACGGAAACTAAATATTCCCCTGGCGCCAGGCGCCCATAAACGTCTGTAGGCATTTATGATCTGATGGAGGGGTGTGCGGAGGAAGTGGCCTTGGCGCCCCGTCGGACAAAAAGAGTTGGGCGAGTCGAAAGGGCGTTGCGAGTCGAGCGGGTGGGTGATTGAGTTTGATATGACGGGAGGGAGGGAGGGAGTACTAACGACGAAACGTTGACTTCCGCTGTAGTTCCCGCATTATACTGCGTTTCGTTATTTTTTTAAACCAGTTTTTGCCCTTAACAACCATGGGCTTCGTCCGATCGGATTGCCGAGATGGCGGGCACAACTAGATACCAAATAGGATTTTTGTGCGAAAGAACGGATTTTTTAGACCACATTAAAGGCACAAAACGGCCCGGATGGCGGACGACAGACGGGGGACGGCGGACGGACATTGCAAATTTGGAATCTCCATGTGTTGAAACGTAAAGTATCAAATTTTGAGGGGGGGTTGTAAAAATTGTTTCGTGACCGAAAACATAGGGTTATTATTCAGAATGAATAATAAATCAAAAACGGGTAAAAATCAACAAAAACGCAATTTTGGGCAGTTCTAACGCAAATACGCTGTTTGATATCGTTTTCAAGATTTTTTTTAGGCGCTGGATTGAATGAAATCAGATGACGGTTATCAGAGGTGTACAGGTGTGTATAAATCGAAACCAGTGAAATTACAGGAATTGTAGTGAGCCTAAGTATGTTAATTGAAAGAACTTGCGGGACATACAGCGTCACGTCGTGCCAATTGCCTACTGGCGCCTGGAATATTTAGTTCTTCCGTCGTTCCGTAGTACTTAAAGTACTACCAAACTTCGTATGGTTTACTGGTATTTTTCGGTGCTGAGTTGAATGGGATGGTTCTCAGAGGAGTGAGGTAGGTCAAGCTGTTCGAGAGAATAATAAACCTTTGTGTTATAATTTGCAGCGTTTTTCTCTCCTACAGGGCATGCACCTAGAGCTATTCACCCACACGAAGAAGTCATTTGACCTTGTTATAAGCTCACGAAAGCTCATTTTTCCGGTGACTACAGAATTTTCGTATCATGCATCGTTTGGCTGTGTTAACATACTTGTGTTCCACACGTGCAATCTTCTTTTCTCTTCTTACGCTCCAAATCCGGTTCTTTACATCTCTCAAACTGTGGCCATCCCTCGAAGGGCCCACGCAAATTAACCTGTTAGTAAAAAAATGAAAAAAAATTGTCGATTTGTGCCTGGCCTCTGACTGTCCCAACAATGGGTCGAGCACTGCGGCCAGTCTTAATGCCTCACATGCCTGGCCTCCTAAAGATCGCCAAGTATTTCCTGCAAGAGTCGACTTTGATGTCCGTTCTAGGAGAAGTAGTATCAAAGATCAGAAATCACTCGCTCTCAAGTCTCCGACACCAGGACGAGGTAGGGAGTCTCCTCGTTTGTGCCACACCACCTACACGTGACGCCATAACATGCATGTGATTTGTTTCTTTTGCAGTGCCTCGCGAAGATCCCCACAATTTGCCTTAGGTTCTTCCTCTCCATACTCAGTAGTCTCTGTCTTGAATCTTGCGTTTGCCCTGAGATAAACGTAGCGTGTCACTCCCGCGCTACCTCTATTGCCTGGTGACAGAAAAGTCCCACAGTTCGGAGGTGTAGGTACCTCTGGCCAGATGGTCCACCCTGTCATTTCCAATGATCCCTTTATGCCCAGGAATCCTATTAACGTTACCTCTATTCGTGTTTGCTTAGAAGTTAAGCCGCACCTGTTCACGAACTCACATATGGACACCGTCATGTCAGTGGCCATACTGAGCTCTGTGAAGGTTTTTGGGTTCCTGAATATAGCGCCTATCAATCACCTGTGGCACCTTAGCTTAGTCCCTTGACAAATACATCAAGGGGAAGAAGGACGAATGTTAGTGTGCGTGGTGTGTGTGCGGCTCTGTGAACGCGGTACATTTACATTTGGAAAATATGGCTGAACGCACCTTTCTGAAATTGAGATAGCACGTAGGAAAGTTATTTCTGTTCATAATATGTCGTTTCGTACGTCTAATACGCTGTGCTCTGTACTTCCCTCATTGAACTATGTGGGTTCTTGTTTTGTTTCATGAGGTGCAACGCAAATTGCATATTTTTAATAAGTTACTATTTTCTTCTTCTCGTTGATAGTGAGGAAGAAACGACCAAAGCCCTGTGAATTGAGAATCCCAACTAACGCTTGGGCTGGCTTTGGGCTGTCCCACTCGAGCCCTCCACCATCGAGATTTAGTGATGGAAAGGCGAGCAGCGATGTAAGTTGTAACTCATCAACTCATCTTGACGTTAATCTCAAAATATTCGGGTGAATGTCGTAAACTTTTCAGTCTGTTTTATTCCACAGGACGGACAGGACGGGCAGGATGGTGAGCATTGGCGAACGGGAGCGTCAGGCGCTAGCTCTAGATCCACAGATTCCCTCACTCTTTCTAACTTTCTGGAAACGGTTGGCAGTAATGTCAAAGACACCATCACCAACGCTCCTCCAACTTTGGATCTTCAACATTTGCTGGCGTCGATAGGCCTCGAGAAATATTACAGTGAGTTGAGAAATGCAGAAATGTCACTAGATATATCGCTAACTATTTCACAGCTATTTCGATTCCATTTTCTGACTCCAGAAAGAAAGAGAGACCGGATAAAAGCTTTTTTTGGATCTATCTGAATCGCCATTCGGGAATAAGTCCTTAACTAACAAATTTTTTTACGAACTGACACTTAGTTGTTTCCATTCTTCCTCATTCTCCCCTCAACTTCTCATTTCTTTAATTTTGGTGGCTTCATCCGGGGTAACGAACAAAAATATCGTCACACAACTTTCCTCAGGCACATGTACATTCAGCAAGTTTTACTGTTATAGAGTGACATTAAGTTTACTTCAGTTTCTGACGTTTCAAGAGCTTTTGAGTCTGAAAAACGCAATTTGAGAAAATCTCAAGCGGTTGTGAACGAGTGGGCCAAATCAGATTTTCTTACCTAGCCTGAAGGTAACGCCAAAATAAGCGTTACGGATGCGTAGCGATATCGCACTAGTTTCGAGTGAATCGGGGCATTTGAGGTACCCAGTCAGCACAAATGCCTCGGTCGAACCTCTACTGAATGGAAGAGTTGGGTTCGTCCCGGTATATCACGTCGCCCTTGACGAAGTGCCTGGCCACATGAATATTGCAGTTTCTTGCCGTGTATTGCAATCAGAGCGTTGCTGGCCACCTAAAAAAGTGGACCTAATCTTGAGCAGAGAGACTTTGATTAAAGTTCCAAAAGGATGCCCATGTTTGGCGTGGGAGTACTGATTTAAGGACTACAAATAAACATTCACTTCGTTCCACACAGGTGCGACATGCGACATCCAGGGTCCAGAGAATTGGTTCTTCTCTTGGCGAAAGGCTGTGACTACTGTGCACTGATTAGTTGCACTCTTGGAAAGAAGGGTGGCGTCTTGGCTCATGGGATGGAGAATCGCGTGATGTCTGTGTTGACAACATTCACACGTGTACGTTGAGTGGTAGCTTTTGAAAGTTGCCAGACAATTCGTACACAGATTGTGCACCTCCACGTAGGTTCCTCGAGCATCCAGGTTGGATTTGAGGAAACGCACTTTTTCACCCCATGGTGTTTGCCATAGACAAGGCAAGGATATGGATCTAGCGGAGGAGTACTGTCATCACCAGAACTTTTCGAAACCGCCCGACTTCCCCGGACCCGTTGTTTGAGAGGTCGTTCGGGGACAGGCGCTCGGAAAGATGTCGATTTTGAGGAAGGTTGGGGGATTGAGACATTGCATTGACAGTTGTGCTGAGTTCGTTTCCGCTGCTGCGATGCTAGGTAAGCATTGAGCTTCTCTAGGTAAACATGCGCGCGATCCTGGTAGAACAGAAGCTTTTCGACATCAGTCCTGCTCGGAGAACGGAAGCTGTGTTCAACTCTTCGGACAACGTTCGAACATAATGACGGGCGAGGGAGTAGGTCGCAATGGAAGGACAGGAAATTTGAAGGCGGGGGATCAAAAATTCCTATCGCACAATCAGAACCTTTTCTGCGTGGCCGGCACCGCGAACTAATGCAGTGAAAGTTCGGCCACTTATTGAGTGTCAATATTTCGGGGTGATTTGTGCTTACTATGATATCGCAATAAGTGAGTCGGGGAGTGAGTACGATATCCTAGTCAGCACAAATGCCTCGGACGAGCTTCCGCTGAATGGAAGAGCTCGGGATATAAGGGTATGAGAAAGATCAATCCAAAACTGCGGTGGTCCCTCGAATTAATGCGAAAGTAGGGATAGCATAGTCGGAATTCGATATTCATTGCTACCAACTTTTAAAATGTACAGAAATAGTTATAGCGACATAAATACAACAATTGGACACATGGTCGCGAAGTTTTGATACATTTTATATTGTACGACGTGCTTTTTTTTTGTTCTTTCGTGGAAGACATTTTGATTTCCCATTTCGTAACCGATTTATAGCTATTTTACTCGAGCTGTAACAATATGTGTGATTTCAGCAACATTTTGGCTCCGCTACCTAGCGGTTTTTAATTAATATTCAGCCATAATTCGTTCTATTTATGTCTCCTCCGATGAACTCACAATTTTGCGATTACTTACCCGTTTCCTGGACGAATTGTGGCTATTTCAAATAATTAATCTGAATTATACTATTTTTACTCTATTTTCCAACGATTGTCCGTTCAGGTAATTTTGAAAGTCACGAAGTAACGGAGCTGTCCCTCTTCACAACCCTAACGGAGCCCGATTTGCTGGAAATCGGGATCAACGCGTTGGGAGCGAGGAAGAAGATGTTGATGCTGATAACAGGTAATGAAGTTCGTATAAGTTCAGCCTTCTCATAAGATCAGAGTTACAACGCTTTTCTTATTATTAGCGTTCGAGTGTGGTGAAAATAGCTTTTTACGTTCCTTGGCTCTACGAAGTAGAAAGAAAGGTTATTTGATCGGATGAAAAAAAAGAAAAAAGTTAGTTCTCTTTAGATCCTTACGTTTCAGACCCCACTGAGTTCGAAAAACGCTATTTGGCAAAATAGTCTGCGAACGCGATTGAACAAAAACGGCTGAACCAAATCACCTCAAACTTGACACTTGACCCTCAAGTCACTATGGGACATCAAAATAAGGGTATGAGCAAAATCTGCCCAAAACTAACTACAGTTATCGTATAACTAATGCTCCGACGTGGCCGAAACTGAGAGGTCGGTGGATTAACGATAATAAATAGAAAATTAGGAAAGGTGCGAAGAGATAGGTGATAGAGAAGGTGCTTGGGAGACTAGGGAAGAATAACTGTGGAGACAAGAAAAATATATTGCGGAGGGCAGCCTGCTTCTTCGGGGGACGGAAATGGAGAGACCTCGGGTTTTGGGTGGATGGCTCGGCGGTCGTCCTCTGCTGAGCAAGCACTCTCGTTTCTGCTAACTCCGAAATCAGAATTTGGGCCACTCGCCACCTCGAATTCGGTTCTCGAGCCGGTGCCTTATCTAATTATCGCTCCTCGTGCCGGTGATTAGGTTAACGGCAAGGAGGAGAAACGATAGCGAAGCCTTCTCTCAAAGGTAAGAATGCTGTTGCTCAGCCTTCCTCTCGATAGCTCCGTTCCCTGGGCGGTACAATAGTGATCAAAACCCCAAATATTTTTTTCTCAAAAACGACTACAACAATTTTGATGAAATTATTTGTACGGACAGTTCTAAGTAACCCAGCAATACTATAACATGCCCGTCCGAAAATTACGGGAGGAGCACAATAAATGGCCAAACATTTTGACGGAAGTTTTAGCGCCGTTTTTTCTTAATAAATTCCGCTTAAATGTAACTAGAATTTTCAGAACGATTGATGTGGTAGTGCAATCATGTACCTATATGATGAGTCTTTGATGGGAGTTCATCAACTGGCACCCCTTACACTTCTGAGAGCTCGCACTCGACTTATCAACTGCCACCCGATCCAATCTCCCACCGGACTGAGACATTTTTCGGGTGACACTCAAATTTTCCTTCCCACTTCAACCGACTGAGGACTGTCTACACCGTCTCTACTAGTTGTGAGGCATTGCGTGTTGGGATGTATCTATGCTGTTAAACCATGTCCTCAATAGTATAAAAAGACCTAAAAGTAATATAAAATAAAAACTGTACCCTACCCTTCAGGCAACTTGGCGTGGTTATCGCACTGCATGTTTACTAGGGCCTCTTAAAAATTATATACATGGATTCAAATATGTAGATTCTTCACAATAGAGAGAGCACAGAAAATGGACACTAACGCGCCACAGACTACTAGGCACCTACTCTGTTTACGGTGATAACCCAGTCAAGGCTCGTCTAAACAAAACTCGGTGACCGGTGGCAGTTGATACATGACCTTCGACCACCGACCACTCAGATGTGTAAGAGCTGCTCCCGAAGTTCCAGAGTTTCAACAATCCGGCTACCAATTTTATCCGGTTATTCCAAAATGGCGAACGCGATCCTTCTCAAAAAAAATCATAGACAATCTTTCAAATCATCTGTGAATTGATTGCTTAATAATGGTTTTGGCACAAATAGGAGCGGCACAATAAATTCCGGAACTATCGGCTACAGTCAAGAGAACAGCTGAATGCACGTGAGAAAAGTTGTCTGATGTGTCCCACCAAACATTTACTCATTAATTTGCTAACCTAACTTTACTTAATTGTTTGAGCAGTTCGTTTTCTCACAGTTCGTTTTACTCTTCAGAAATTGTTGAAACGATTTTAGTTCAGTTTTTTGTCCCATAAACTCCGTTTGAATGTTACTAGAATCTTCAAAAAAATCAGGTGGTAGTCCAACCGTACCGACTGACTCCCATTATGGGCACCCCAGAGATTGTAGTCTAGTCGTGAGACGAAGGTTCATAATCCGCCAAAAGTTGGGCTATTGGATCAGAGCTCGTGATCGCAGCAAACATTCCCAAACTCCTCGTAACACAACCAAGTACCTATATTACGGGTATTTAATAATGCTCATAAGGTATGTAGAGACTATTCCGGAAATTCCTGATGTTCAATCACCGCTGTTTCACTTACTACCATTTCTAAAAATTTTTACCCGATAACTCTGTTAAGGTGTTTATTATTCTTCTCAAAATAATTGTGTATGCTCAACTCTTATGTGTACCAAGTTCTCAGTAATCAATGGATGAGTACGAGCATCACAAAGAATTGCGGATTTGTAAGCGCTACCGCTATCTGCTAGCGTGCGTTTTACCAGTTCAAACGGACTGAGTGAAAAATACGTTGTAGAATTGCAGAATTAGTAGAAAAAGCAAATGAACGCCAGTGAAGTGACGTAGAGCTAAGGAATGTTGTGTGATGCGGCACACCTTATATATGAATGTTTCTTACCTCACTCGTAGAAGTTCACTTTCGCTCGCTTTTTACTTTTACGCTTCTTTCTGAGATTATATTTTTTTACAGCATTTAAAGGAGAAATTACCGGAGATACGTTAAATAATTGCATGGCTAACGTCTCAAATTCTTGGTGCAGAATTGAACAGAAGGGGTCAGAACTTCCGAGCCACCCCTGGCGCCGAACGTAAGCGCCATCTCCAGCCGTGGTGGCCTTAATTCGAACTCAGCGATACGAACCGCCGACAATTTTTCTTACAGACCCGAGCAAAACTGTGAGTCACAAAATTAACTATAAAACCCTCACAAAAATAATAAGTGCATGGTCAAGCCGCTAAAATGTAGTCATTCTATTCGCATGTTTTATACAATTTTTTAAAAAAACGTATAGTTTAACTCGCACATTTTAGTAATGATGTATTTCAAGCCTGGTCTTGCGTTTCTGGCCTGCATGTTTCCGATCGATAGAGGAATCCCTCGATTTGTTTTTCTAAACATTTTATTTATAATAAATACTAATTTTGAGTCATTGTTAAAATAGGTGAAGTCCGTGTTTTACTGTCGTCTAATTAAGAATTAAGTCAAGTAATTAAGTAATTCGTATCAACCAAATTATTTAAGGAAACCCCTGAAAAAGTACCACGTGATTTATTCTAATTTATATGTTAAGTTTTGATATCAACCCTAACTGGTTGGTGAATGTGATGTTTGTTGTTGAATAAATGCATTAAATTGTTCACCTAATAGTTTCGGGCTGCCAAAGACCTCATTACACCACCACTCCCCCCACCACTAAACTCCTATGTGGTTCTCCTCACTCCATCAACTACTTCGAACCTTCGTGAAGTGGCCGGACGTTTTTTTCAAATTTTAATCTAAACTTCATTTGTATCTTCCGATGCAGCACACTTGTGTTACAATTAATTACTGTAGTAAATGTCATGCACTAATTAACGAGAGAAGTAACAAAACGATAACTATAGATACTGGTAGGTAATTTAATAGGTTCGACCACATGTTCGTTGGTCGCTGTAATGGAAGATCCAAACAATATTTGCTTGCTTTTCACTCTTGTGTTGTGGGTTGTGGAGCGTTGTTTAATATAGCTCTTGCGGTTTGATTAGGGTGAATGGTGAGAGTATAAGGCAGTTGTTTGTAGCAGTATTAAAGGCCGTGACACGTTAGGGGAAACGAGACCCTTGGACGGCGCAAGAAAAAGAGCACTGTAGGGGCTGCCAAAGAGCCTTCTCGTGGCCGAATAATGAACTGTCAAATAACTCTCTCTCTGAAAGCAGACGCGGAAAAGTAGCAGTTGTCATAAGAAATCACATATTTGTCGTGTGACATGTCGAACAAGGAGGGCATCTCAATTTTTTCCACTGAAACCAATCTGAAGGTTCTTGCTGTGGCTGCTCACATTTTGCACGCCCAGGCTTTTTTTTTTTTTTTTGAAACGGTGGATGCAGGCAATACCCTCACTGCAGCCACAAACGGGCCTATTGTAAGGGCGTCCATGATACTCGGATCATGGCCCACCTGCACCACCCCCAGGCCCCACGGCACTGGTCTCACTTGGTGTGATGTCACCTATGCGCCCCCATCACCCCCCGCACTAAGCGGAGGATATCCGCAAGTTCTGCATATGCCACCTCTTCGGGCTGAAGAATGGGCCTCCCAAACACAGAACGGTGCGATGCCGAGAGTCCATCGCATACGCACAGCACCTGCTCTGCCGTCTCTAGCCCTACCTCGCAGAACCTGCATACCTGTACCTCGCTCTTGCCAATATTTGCAAGGTGGTACCTCAGCAGACAGTGACCTGTGAACAGGCCACATATGATCCTCATATCCTTCCTCCCCAGTGCAAGCACCTCCTTGGACCTCTCTCTGGAGAGCCGGATGAAGAGTTTTGACTGTCTAAGGCCGGGCAGCCCCTGCCAATGAGCAGCCCTGCACCTGTCCTCCCATTTGCCAACCTCTCTACGTAGGTGGCTCCTGGTAGTCCCAACAAAGGGCTCAGGGCCAATAGGGATCTGCTCTGATCCCTTCTTAGCCAACCTATCAGCCCGTTCGTTTCCCTCTATACCCTGATGCCCTAGCACCCAATACAGTGTTACACTGTTGTCCTCGGCCAAGGCCTTCAGTCCAGTCAGACACTCCCACACCTGCCGCGATGTAAGACAGTATGAGGCTAAGGCCTTGAGAGTGGCCTGACTGTCCACCGTGATGTAGATTCTCTGCCCCTTCAGTCCCCTCTGCAGCAGCCGCTGCACACAGACTGTCACTGCAGCCACCTCTGCCTGGAACACCGTGGCCAGCGACCCCAATGGGATCACTGCTCTGATCCTCGGCCCAAAGATGCCTGCCCCTGCAAGGCCACTCTCCACCGAGCCATCAGTGTAGTATACCAGGGCCCCAGCTTCGAAAGCGGGAGCTCCCCCTACCCACCTGGATTGCTCATGAATGAGTATCCGAAAGGGTAGCGCGAAGTTGAACCTCGCGGGCATTGAGTCTACCACATGCAGTTCAGCCCCCCCCCCCACCTTCACCTTGTCAAGGATCAAGTGGCAGGAACTCCTCCTCCTCCGCATGATCAGACCCAACTCCAACATATGCACAGCCTGGAGGAACGCCATCCTTTTAACATGTATGTGGAGTGGAGCTAAATCTAGCAAGACCTCCAGTGCAGCCGTAGGGCATGTTGTCATACAGCCTGTAATGGCTCAAGTACTTGATCTCATGCTGGATCTTCACCACGTTGCCACCCAGCCTGAGTTCCCGCAGCGTCAGGCTGCGCCTTCTGGTGAATGGGATCAGGCTCGTTTTGTCTGGATTGACAAGCAGTCCTTGCCCATTGCACCATGTCTGTAGGGTATTCAGTGCATGCATTCACTGATTACACTCGCGAATTTACCCCTGACAATAATTACCAGGTCATCCGCGTATCCTATTACCTTGTAGCCCTCCTCCTCCAGCAGCTCGAGAAGGGTATCAGCTACCAGTAACCAGTGGAGAGGGGAGAGCACCCCACCCTGTGGGCATCCCCTGGTGGGCACCACAGAGAGTGTCTCCCCCCCCAACTCCGCCGCCTAGGCTCACTACACATACCGTACACCTCCGTCAGAACCATTTTTACATTCCCATCATGTTTGCGTTCATGATGTCGAAAATGTGAAATGAGGTGTTCCCCTAACGTGCTGCGGCCGTATTAAAGTGTTTCATCCACGGTCAGAAGCTTCAGGTCTTTTGGGCAAGGCGGCGTCCCGGACATATCACGTTGCATCCACCATTAGGCGCTTGCATCTGTTTTGTATGGTTTGAATTCTGTTGACTCGCGATTTCGATGGTGAACCCCACAACCTGCAGACGTAGAGACCCGTGAAATGTAGCTTAAGGGAAAGACACGATGCTGGTGGCAGTTTTTTGAGTTGGAGAGAAATATGCGAGGACCACATAAGCCGTGTATCCAAGACTAGCCCAAGGCATTTAACCTCGTCTGCCTGAGGCACAATCTCTCCGTCAAGATAAATGAGGATGTGTGCTATTTGTACGACTTCCGATGTGAGTGCATGCAACATAGCCCTCCATTGTTTGCATCGCAATTTTGACTAGACCGACGTGCTCCTGTATATATTTGCAGGGTTCTATGCATGTTTACTTTCATAAAACCAAAACACCATCAGCGACTTGCGTGACTTCAACTTGAGGTGACAAGGGGAAATCCGACGAATAGATGAGATAGAGGTATGGCCCGAGAACGCTCCCTTGAGGAACTTCAGAGTTTATGAGTGAGGCTGACTAGGATGTGGGTTAACCAGCCCAAATGGCCCCTGTCGTCCGCCCTGTAACCAAAACGCTGCATAGCTCTTTCTCGGCTTCAAGCCAAACCCACTTAATGACGACATTTACAAGTTTGATAGACTTTACAGCGATGTAATTAAAGACAGGCCACCCAAACCTACAAGGTAACGTTTGGCCATAGCAAAAAACTATTGACACAACGCTTTGCGAGGCGTTAAATGTGATAATGTCTGTAGCAAACCCCCCTTCAACTTTCCCCTCGGTACCTTGAGGCCAACGTCTCTACAAGTTCTCTCCCAGTTCCCTGGACGAACGTCAGTCAACACTTCCAACGTTAAAACCATATTTTGAAGAAGAAAGAATAAACGTTTTTTAGCTAAGCAACGTTTTTCCTTGTGAAACGAATTCATTTGCAGACAGGCAAAACTGCTAGGATCTAATGCAGGCAAGTCTCCGTCCAGATAAAGATTGAGAAGGGGTGCCCACAGGGCTAGGTCCTTGGACCAGCACTCTGGAACGCCTTGTTCTAAGGTCTTCTCAGAAGGCTTGAAAGGAAAATTAAATAGCCAACCCCCAATAAGCTTTGGCTCCTTCTTGAGAAGCAAGTTAATATATGCGAGAGGTGGGGCTTCAGCCAACACCCCCAGATCCTTAAAGGCACTACCACTGCAAGGTTTCCTCACTGCGTAAAATTAGTAAGGCCACTTGAGGTGTGTGTTACCATGTCACTATTCTCATGTACAAGGCCATATATTTAAGCGTGATTGGTTACTGGGGTAGAAAACTGTGGAGAGTATTGGGTCAATCCCAGGGAGCGGGGCTCCTGTGGATCGCCAAGGCCTGTGAGACACAGATCTTTGGTCAGTTACTGGTTGATTTGACCGTTGCGTCCATGGTTAAGAAGTGGAGAGTGAAACGGGAGCCTCCTCCGCTTTAAGTAGAACAGAAACTTGCCGCCGTTGACGAAGACGAGAAATGGCAAGCGAGATGGGAATCCTCGTCAAAGGGACATGAAACGTTTGAGTTCTTCCCCAACATCCGTGAACGTCTTTCAAGAAAATGGGTTGAGCCAGTTCTCCACAGGACTTGGCGACTTCAATGCACGGCTCCACCTCGGAGTTTGTGAAGAAGGTGATGGCTAAGAAACGTGATCACAGTTGATCTGTCCCTTTGAAACTTGCCACCCAAGTAAATAATGAGATCAGGTGGGAACCCAGATTAGAAACTCCTCCCAGAAGGTACGGGATTCCTCAGGCGGTAACACACGAGCAACAACCATCCACTGACAACCAACAATACTTGCCAAACCTCCGCAGATCTGAGTTCGGTGGATGCAGCAGGGGCCGGCCTCTTGCATATTGTCGGAACCGCAACTTCCATGACTGATATAACCCTCGTTAAGGATGTAGAACAGTCATTTGATTAGGAAACAGTTAAGAGAATCTTGTGATTTGCTGCGTATACCTCCACGTTTTGCTTGGCAACGAAGGTAAGCTGTCACCAATCAATTTAACAACACTCGAATAAAATATTTATACAAAATGGCGAACTTACGTCAGGAAGATGGCGTGTGAAGGGATTGAGGAATGGAACTACACTCACGCTGTTGATACAAACAAAAGCTGGCCAGACCAATGGCTAAGGGGACTCCAGGGATCATCTCCACAATGACAGCATTAAGTCAGCTGTATAAACGTTGCACATGCCCATCTAATGCCGCGCTCTACTTCTATTCTTGACGGAGTTTCATACGTCTGGACTGAAAAGTGTCCGTGTGCCAATAAAAATAGTGTTAATTATGAAAAACGTTATCTTTGATAAATAACAACACCGTTTACTATTATAGTAGTCATCAACTTCTCTCCTTTTAGCTCGATGAGAGTCACCTGATATAACACAAAAAGCAACTGGAGGGTGGAGTCAGTTGACATGCAAGGTCATCCTGCTGTGCTAAGGTGGAGCAGTCCAAAGCGACCTCAGATGAGCGTGAAGGAGGGTGTTAGGAACAACCGCGGGGGGGGGGGCATTGTGGCATATGTAGCAGGCACAGAAGGCGAGACTTCCAAAATGCAGTTGGCTACGGAAGTGAGCTGGACAGGATGGCTACCATGGGGCCACATGGGGTTGAAGAATGGCTTGAGCGTGGGGTGGCAGGAGCTGCGCACAGAGCGAACGCAGGAGGTGATAGAGCATGGCATCGGACATTGATTGAAGGTAGCGGAGGAATTGTGAGGGAGTGCAGTCTGTCAGTTCTTCCCCCGACTCGCTGCTGGAGGGCATTCTTCAGAGAAGTTTATGGGGTTTTGGTCGGCGGAGTTCTGATGATGCCCACGATTTCCTTAGCTGCCTGGGAATCAAGCTGGCACACCATGCACTATAAGCGAGCTGCTTCGTTGCAGACATTGTACGGCAGAAAAATGGTGGCAGTTTGATGTCGGTTCGGCGCGCAGGCGGTGCTGGGGCAACAGGCAGAGGCAGCGCTGGCGGCGTGGGCCGATGTTGCAGCAGAGCGATAGCCTCCTGTTATTGGTCGATGGCGGGTAGTTGCTCCCATATCAGCGGCAGCGCCCAGGAGCGGGTTTCGAGCCGCTGAAGGTGGTGGCTGAAGCCGTGATTGTTCTTGCAGGGGCTGAGTTTGCGGCGACTGAATGGGTAGATGCGGTTTGGGGCAGTGGTTGCTCCTCCGAAGGCTGTGGCTGGTCGAGTGCGTAAAATGATCGCGTCAGGGTCCTCAAAAAAGCGTCTTCAGAAGAACGTTTATACTCGTTTGATCTTACTTTAATTTTCAAGAGAAAATTGTTGCTCTCATTTTTTGACAAACAGATGATGTAACGATAAACAATTGGCGAACTGAGCTTTACGATAAAAGTGATGCTACGTAACTTGTTGATTGACGGACGCCACATGCCCTTTTAATGCCGCGCTCTGCTTCTATTCTCGACAGAGTTTTG
This sequence comes from Pachypeltis micranthus, assembly GCA_020466155.1. Taxonomy (NCBI): domain Eukaryota; kingdom Metazoa; phylum Arthropoda; class Insecta; order Hemiptera; family Miridae; genus Pachypeltis; species Pachypeltis micranthus. Next base: position 31,091,024 of record CM035769.1, read on the forward strand.
TAAGTCTCTAGACTGAAAAGTGTCCATTTACCAATAATAATAGTGTTAATTTTGAAAAACGTTGTTTTTGATAAATGAAACTCTTTTACTATAATGGTAATCATGTAATTTTTCTTCTTTTAGTCTGATGAAAGTCGCCTAATTTAACGCAAAAACACTTCAACTTGTATCTCGTCGCACAAGCGGTCGTTTCATCTATTCACTAGATTAATTTTCTTCACATTTAAGTTAGACACGTTCTAGACACGCTCGCTTTTTATTGTGTCAGCGTCACAGCTTCTGCAAACATTTTATTTGCACTAATTAGGCTCATTAGCGTCCGTATAAAACGGGTTTTTTTCAACCCCCCCTCGGATTCAGTTCACAATGAAGATCATAGTAGCAATCATCCTTCTGATCGGCTTGGTCGATTGTAAGGGACGCAAAAAGAGTCAGAGGTTGAAGAGTGCTGACTGCGAATGCGGTACCACGAATGGGACGCTGGTGAAGGTAAGGAATCAACCTTTCAGTTGATAAACTAAGGGTTTTTACACGAGTTGGTAACACTGATGCCGACAGTTTGAAAATTGGTAACACTGTTTTCTCCGTTCGTAAACTAATTTGCAGCGCAGTATTTCTGGGAATCGCTTTGTCAGCCCCTCCCTGAGGTTTGTTGTTTGCTCTATGTGCCAAATGGTTTCCGTTTCATGTTGAATTAATGGCACATTGATGTTGGTCGGCGATTGCGTAACTGCTAATGACTGGAAAACGTTGAAATTGAAAGCTCTGACAAGTCAACGATTCTTAAGCTGCCAAGAAAGTCCCGTGTAGTCACTGAAAAAGTCCAGTTATACGACATTTCTCGCTCTCAACCAAATACTAACGACGTTGATATTCCTTTTCTCGGGCTAGTACATCCAGTGCATTGTGGTGTTGAGCCTCATAACAGTTGGGGCGATTACTACGAATACTGAACATTTATCGTTAATTCTTTTCTTGTGCTCGTATTACATCAGCTCTGCTCCGACGCGAATACAGCCCGTTTCGGTCAACGCTACATTTATCCCTTTTACTCCTTGAGCTGATTGGTTCTCAGGACTGGATTTAAAGCTCAGCACAAGGGAGAAGCTGATTGGCGAATGAAGGAGAAGACGAAATGCCAAATTGGAGCTGACTTGTTCAGGTGGAGCTGTAGGCCAACCATCTGACCGGTATCATCTGTGGTCTTCCACAATTCCAAAACTCGTTCCAGGGGGTGATCGTCGTTGTTTTCCGCCCAGAGACCCTGGTTGTCCATGGCCCCGGTGTAGTATCCTGCAATAGTTGATGCTTATCTTACGCACTACACACAGTTCCTCAGCCCCTCGTAAATTCAGGGATTTCTACTGCTCTAGCAACTAATCTATTTTTCACATTTATGCAGAAACTAACGTGTTTAACGTTCCGAAATGTATTGCGTCGTCTACTTGTGCCACGACGTATATTGAGAGATCAGCGTATAGGCAATTTACGGGACTCTGGGTCGGCTTTATTGTTCTGGAGTTATAAGCTAAGCGCTCTGAAAAGTTAAGTCGATGAAACGGCATTCGTTTGAATTCTGCAATTGATCTGGGCCCCTATTTATCGTATGACCACTGTTGACGGTTAAACCCTCGTGGAATAGGTAGCAGTTTGGAACAACACGAAATGTCTGGTTACTTATTGTACTGCTCTCGCACTTTCTTACTGATGTAAATTTTACAGTACATTTATGTCACCAGGGCCTGTCAAAACAAAAATTGTAATCAAAACTACTATGATAGCTGTAGATTGTTTGGAACTGATTTAGCTCAAAACCCCATTTTGACATGCCACCTAGGCCACGTATATAATGATCAAGCGATACTGTCTCAATCACGATCACAGGCACACACATTATTTCCCCAAACAGCGTTTTTCAGCGTCTTAAGAATATTCATAAAAATATCAAGTGCGAACTACAACACAACTTTCCATCAACGGTTTTCGTAGCTATTGCTGCCAATGCAATTTATTTTTCACACAGTTCATTTGAACTAGGTCATACACCTTCACGGGGGTAGAAAGTGATAGCGCATAGAGTTCTGAAATATATTATGGTGTTCCTGCTTGTGCGACGGCAATTATTCACCCATTAGTACACGGAGAATTGAGGAGGTCGTCAATACGGAGGATGTTGACTGTTCTAGCAGTATTGGGTAGTAACTGAGAAATGGAAGTGAGTGAAACGATGGAAGTTGCAATTCCAGGTTTCTGGATTACTGGAATATCGTATCAGCATTATTAGATACTCGTAATATCGGCACTTGGTTGGACCACCACTTGAATTTTTCTGAAAATCCTATTAACATTCGAACGGAAAACTCCATTTTCGTAAACGTTTGGTAATTAATACTGCTGCTCTCGTCATTTCCTCACAGACGATTATTTCACGGTATTGTTGTGTCGTTTGGAATTTTGCTCAGTTTTAGCAGATTTGGTTCGGCCATTTTCTCACAATCGCGTTCATAGACACACACGCACCTCCTGCAATATAGCGGGCAATGTTCTTACTACAGGTGGCTCAGCTCAACCACGTGGTGGTTCGCTAATTCATCTATTTAAAACAAAAAACAGAAAGCGCCAATATTCCGGCAGCCAGCGACTTTAGCTCGGACATGCTTTCCTTTTGTCCTCTCGAATGCCTTCTTTTTTTGTTCATTTCATTCAGAAAAAAACTTGTGAAGAACCTGCTTTTGTCGTACCGGTACGTAGTTCATGGATTTCTGCTCTGACGAATATTATTTCGAGGTTCATTCATTTTGCAGTCCGAGGAGTCCCTCGAAGATTTACCGTTCGTCCAGTTCTGTCTCGCGACCCACCCTCAATTTATTTAGAGAGACATTTAAAAAAAAATTGCTATATCAGTCAACTTCCTTATGCATCTACCAAGACTGCATAATAAAGAAAGAGCTTGAATAGCGACAAAACATTTACGAGAGAAATTTGGTTAACATTGAGGCGAAAATGTCTCGATCTGAGGCCCATCCAACTCTGCACTCTGCTGATTGCGGGCCTCCCTGCTCCTTCAGCTCACAGTAGAAAGGGGCAGCAAACAAGTGTGGCCATGAAAACTTTGTTACACAATAACCATCAAGACACACCAAAACTGGCACCGATTTTCCTCTTTTCGTTGAGCTAAATGCGACCAATGGTGCTGTTCTGCATCTCCTGCAGTTTCTCTGCATTAGATCTGATTCCAGACAATGCGATCCATCAAACCTTTTTTGCTATATCTCATGTTTCCCCTCTATCATCTGTGCTGCTTCCAACTACTTTCCACCAGTAAGATCATTTCAATTTTCTTTTGCGCTTCACCGTATTTTTCACCCGTACCCTCCAAAAGAACCGTGTTGGGCGCATGAGAGGGGGAGTTGCGGAACGAAATAAAAAGAAACTCGGTGAACGTTAGGAGGACTGTATTATATGTGCAATGAATGGAGCTGAGTTCGTGTACAAATGGCGACACAAGGGTACTACTCTGAATACATGTGAACTGGCGCGGGAATCTGTATCGGAAGGAAAGTGCAAGCTGTTACTGGGACGAGAGGTGATGGTGGAATGTCGGTGTGACCACTGAGAGACGAGTGTCTCTGGGATGAGCGATGTGTGTTGGAGAAGGAGGGAAATTGAGGGATAGTACAAAAGGGGAAATCCGTTGTCGTTGGAAGTTAACCTGAACTTAATCCCTTTGTTAGAAGTGAAGCCGACGACTGAAGGGGCAGTTCTCAGACTTCCCCGTGGCATCACTTGAAAAGGGCCGAAACCGTTGGGTTGGGAGGACGCACCAGGTAAAGGGATCAGCCTTTCAGCATGTGCTGAACAAGCCCGATGTGTTAGATGGCACGAAATTTTAATTTCCGTAATCCTTAACGGAGTTCTGGATATTATTTCAAAAAATACTGGTTGGTTAACAGATTCGTGAGAGGGGGGACTCAGAAAGTTACAGGTACGTATCTCTGGACAGTTGAGCTGGTGGGAGCAGCAACGAGATGTGAGAGAAAGAAATATTGACAGGGGTAGTATGGAGCTCCACGCTCAGACGGCCTCAGGTCAGAAAGCTCTCCCACGGAACACACGTGAACTTGGAGGGGAAATTAACGCGATTAAAGGTGAATTCTTGACTAAAATGTAATCCTCCGTACGTAATTGGCAGTTGGTTATTTTGGACTAACCCCTACGTTATCAGTTTGTTAGCTGACAACGCATTGCTTTTATATCTCTCATTTATTATTCGTCTCCTTCTTTATCATATCAGGCAAGCCCAATTACATTTTAAACAATACGTCAGTCCAACGAAGGAGGATCAAAACTTGCACACGTGTGGGGTATACAATCGCGGGAGTGTAAGAAGAAGAAAGAAATGAAGATGTAAAAATCACTGAAGGGAAACTATTTTGTTGGATCGGTCGGTTACTGGAATCGACTAGCACGACTGGCATTTTTACTCATTCACTTTTCCGATTATTAGATGCGAGCCGTCGAAGAAAAATAAATTCTGACGCAAAAGCGATGGAAACGAAAAATAAGACGACGACGGTCTTTCTAGGCGTGGCTTCGAATATCTGCGAAACACAATCAATGTAATTACTCAATGTTTGAAGAAAAACAAATACGTTCGAGTTCCATGCAAAAAGAATATCTGGTGCGTAGCAACACACGACTTTCCGCCACCCCTTTAAGTTCGAACACCAGCTACATATGCGGGTGCTATATCTTCGTTCAACGCATTTTTACAGGAACATTTATTCAGAAGAAAATGTAGGGACTAGTTAGCTGAGAGTACTCCGTAAGTTTGATCGAAATCGTTAGAGCCGTTTTTGAGAACATTGGAATACCGATAAATTAATATTCGACAAATCTCCTTTTCTGAGTTAACTTGGCTTATATCTCCGTTCAACATATATATACAGAAATAATTATAGAGAACGAAATGTTGGTATGAGTGACCAAAAGACACTCCATTAGGATTTATCACATCTGGTGAAGAAGTTACCCTGGAATTTACGAAAATGTTCGAAAAAACGTTATTTTTGACAAATTTTAATTTTTATCTCTGTTCAATGGACCGTCACAGGAACATTTATTGAGAACAATATGTAGGTATTAACTATTTGAAAACATCCTGTGAGTTTGGTGGAAATCGCTGAAGCCGTTATGCCAAAAAGCGTAAAAACCCTATTTTTGCTGCAGGGGCCCATATCTCCGTTCACCGTATTTTCATGGAGATATGTATAGAGAAGAAAAGTTAGGTATTGATTAGAGAAAGATAATTTGAAAGTTTAATCAAAATCGTTAGAGCTGTTTTCGAGAAAAATGCGAAAAACCCTAGTTTTTGGTACATTTTTGTCCCCCCACCCCCCTTCCCACCGGTCGAAATCGTCCATAACCTTATTTTGGTGTCTACAAAAAATAACGAACAAAACAAAAAAAGAACCAACTCAATCGGATCAGCCGTTCGCCCGCAAATCGAACTACAGACACACACACACACACAGACATACACACAGACATACACACAGACATACACACAGACATACACACAGACATACACACAGACATACACACGGACCTCTCTCCGAAATTAGGTTTTTTAGACTCAGTAGGGTCTGAAACGTAAAGATCTGAAGAAAACCCAACTTTTTTTTGGGCCGATTACTATACTTTCCTTCCCTTCGGGTAGCGGAAAGTAAAAATGATGTAAACCCTTATTTACAAACGCAGGAGTTGCGTTTTGAATATTATTATGACACTAGCTATAACCGTAAAAGAACTACTGAGAAACCGTGTCCCGAGTAATTTATTTTTACTTCCCTAAGCTATGTAACTTTCCGAACAAAAGGTGTTTTCGTTAGGTCTTTACGAAGGTTTTAAGGTGCTCTGAGTTCGAAAAAAAAAAACATTTTAGAAATCGGCGCGTGTGTGAGTCTGTGAACGCGATTGAAAGAGTACGGCTACATCAAAAGTCTACTCAAATTTGATACTTAGCCAGTAGATCACCACGTGACGGTGAAATAAGGGTTAATAATGTTAAAAGTTATTCGGGGAAAATCCCTTGTTTTTGTGGTCAAGTAGCATAGTGAACAGTATCACCATGGGGAGCCAACCCGTAAATAACAATTATCACGGGTGTCTGTAATTTTTAATTAAATTACTTAATTTCCCTGTAATGGAAACCGTGTGATTCCGACCGCTGGACGGAGCAACCTCAGTTAGCGAGCGGCTGGAATGAGGAAATGAACGTTCTTCCACAGGCACCAACGCTTTTAAGACAACCCACAGTTGTTAGACACGGCGCGGGAGGAGCCACGGAAGGGTTTGACATAGAAAAACGCTGCAAACTATTACATAAAGGTTTATTATTCGCTTAAACAGCTCGAAGTAGTCTCACAGTTCCGAGACATACACGAAACATGACCTGACTACAGCGGAACAACGAAAATTACATATTCCAGGCGCCCAGAGGCAATCAGCATGACTTGGCGAGTCGAGCTGAAGGGGTGGTTTTAATGAGTACAAACGATGAAACGATTACTTTCGCTGTAGTTATTGTACCGCGAGTTCTTTCAATTAGTAGACTTTGGCTGAATATTGTTGTGTCGAATCCAAGCAATGTAAGTTGTGATGAGGTTGCGATGGAGAAGTGAGTAACAACTGATAAAGATGGTGTCATGTGGAGATTTCGCTAACTGAATAATTTGTGTGCCCTAGAACATTTGATTAATAGGATTAATAGAAATTTGACTGAAAATAGAACAGTTTGTTTAGTTTTAAAGACGAGTACATAATGTTGTACAAGTGTTAGTTGTCTGTTGTTATTGTCTTTCAATTTAAGCGAGTTTTTGTCAAATGCAATTAGAAAACGGTACAACATAATTCTTGAGATTTCACCATTTTCGGTCGTACACCTCTGAGAATTTTTCCCTTACACCCTCGGAGTATTTGCGATAAAACTGCCAAAATTGCACTTTAAAAACATTTTTTAAATCATTTTTTGCCTATAACGAATTTGGCTTCATCCGATTTTCTGGCCGACAACATAGGTTTATTATTCGTTCTGAATAATGAACCACAAGGGGTGAAAAGTTTCGACGGTCAAGTCATCATCAGTAACAAATATCTGGTGCGTTGCAACAAACAACTTTCCTTAGCTCTACAACAATTCACTTTGTACATGGCTAATTCTATTTAATCAATTCATTTATCACTCAGTTAATTTGAATCTTGGTCAAACGCTTCACGGCAGCACCAAGCGGTAGCGCTTACAGTTCCAGATTTTATTGTGCTGCTCGTACTCATTGCAGGACCATTATTGAGCAATTGGTACACAGAGAATTAATGGGGCTGTAAACAACAATTTTTTGAAGAAGGATAGTAATCACTTTTGCAGAGTTATTGGGTAATAACTGTTAGAACTGGTAGTAAGCGAAACGGCAGTAGTTGAAATTCAGGAATTTCTGGAGTGAGCCCCATGTATCTCATGAGCGTTTTTAAACACTCACCCTATAGGTATTGGATTGGACTACTACACCAATTTTCTTTAACATTCTAGTAACATTCCAGCGGAGTTTAAAAGGAAAAAACCGCGGCAAAAACGCTTTTCGTCGAAGATTTTGATAATTTATTGGGCTGCTCTCGTCATTTTCCCACAAATGGGAATTTTATGGTATAATTGCCTTATTGAGAGCTATCAATATAAAAAATTTAATCAAAATCGTTAGAGCCGTTTTTGAAAAAAAAAAAATTTGGTGTTTTGATCACTATGATAACTATAGTTAACTTTCGGTGGATTTTTTTCATACCCTTAGTTTGGCGTCTCATGGTAATCGGTGGGCGAGATATGAAGTTTGAGCTGATTTGGTACGGTGGTTTTCTCTAAAAATCGTTCACAGACACACATACACACACACACAGACCCACAGACCATTTTCCCAAATAGTGTTTTTCGGACTCAGGAGGGTCTGAAACGTAAAGATCTGAAGAAAACTCAAAAAAATTTTTTCAGCCGATTACATAACCTTCCTTTCTACTTCGTAGAGCCAAGGAAAGTAAAAATTAGAAGAAAAGGAACAATCAGAATCAGAGAGGGAGAGGAAAATGGAAGAGGAAAGCAGATCATTTTCAGCCCCCACCAGCGTCTGCTGACCGTCGAGCTTATCGTCAAAATGAACGTTTTTTTCTCCGAAATTGAACAAAGGGTATGAGTAAGATCGGCCGAAAGCTAACAATAATAGTTAGGCTGACACGCAGAGGACGCTAATCCATACGATTTTTAACTAAAACTACACGTACAGACCTAATCTTTGAAGACATGCGCATAAATTAGACTGCTGTCCAACTATTAGTTTGTGAGATGTAGCTCGTTTAATGATACCACTTTTGTCAGTTTGTAAAAAAATGGGTAAAAAGTTTCGTGTGTTACTAAAGCATTGCTTTTCGGCTAAAAAAATGCTACCGAACATGGCTTGGCGAACATTTCTGATCTGCACCAGGTAAATGGTTTGCTGAGTCTAAACGAGGCGAAATGAGCGCTAACGACCGTGCACGCAGTGGACGCCTCAAAGGCACATCAAAGAGGCTGTTACTGACCGAAAGGTTAAAAAAATGTAATAATGCGACGGAGAATGAGTGGGTGTCCTAATGGATGGTCGAAGTGGAGGGCATGTCGTGAGGTTGGAGCGTTAAGTGTAGTTGAAGGGGCATCTCGGTGTCTTCTGCAATGGAGGGGGCGAAGAAATCGTCTCTGAGTCGATGGTCTTTGGATGGGGATGCGGCAGTGGCGAAGAACGATCTCGCGATGGAAAGTATAGAAATATTGCATTTCATTTTTCAATACGCCCACCATAGTTCTAAACTCCTTATCTGCATTATTCTTGCCTTTCCTATCTGACTCTCGATCAGAAGAAAGAGCTCTGGACTGAGGTGCTGTAGATTGGACCCTTCAATGAGTTCCAGTTCAGTGTGGAGACTATAAAATTGTAATTTGAGAGCTAACCTGGAAAGAGTCATTTTGGCGTTCATTTCCAGTCCTGAAGGCGCGAAAATTAACTGGATATACGACCCGGAGGACCAAATGTAGGGAGCTTGAAAGGGGGTGACGGGCAAGAGGGAGAGAGAGGGGGTTGGAGAGGGAGAGACTTGGTGAGCTGAGAGACGAATCATTGGGAGAACTGGGAGATAATTGTATCGCGAGAGCTGAAGGAAAGAAGGAAGGATCTGCCTGTTGAGAAGATTAATCTAAAATTGAGGGGTGTGAAAAGATAAATGGGAAAGTTCAGGACAGGGGGAAATCTGTTGTCACTCGGAAATAACTGAAGAGGTGGAGTTATCATACGTTGGAAAAGGGCTTGAGGATGAAGGTGTTTTGGGGAAACAATGACTTGCCGTGAGCGCAGACATTTTGGAGGTCCAGACCAAGCTAATTTAGCCTGCTGAACAGTAATAGTAACCGAAACTGAGGTCTATTCTGGAAATAAAGTCAAACCGTATTGTGAAAAATTGTGTGAGTGTATAATCGTTGTATCACCCTCGAAGGCAACTATATCAAACAATAAAATCAAATTTGATTAAAAAAAAAGAAGATTTTGTGTGTGTTTGCTTACGAGTCTATTACTTATTGGTGTGATGAAAACACCTACTTCTTTTCTCTAAAGGTATATTGGTTGTCCGTCAGGTTACACGTGATATAACAGTACCATACAATTATTGCTTTTGAGATAGTGAAAGAACAGTCGAACCATTTTCTTTTTTCGTGGGGATTTCCGTAGATGGTACATGGATTGTTTATTTTCCGTTGGTTTCGTTAGAACAACGTATAGGGCCGAATAGGGGAACATAAAGTCAACTGTCGAATTGTTTAATGACGACAAAGATTTTTCTTGGTTGAAAGGATGAAAAATGGGTCTTCTTGAGACTATACGATCACTTCATCTGTGTCGTGCACCTCCATACTCACGATGTCATGTTGGAGATCAGTTTTATCCGATAATTTTTCCCTGACCCGGGTCACTCGAAATCCAAGCTCCTTTGGCCTCCTCAATTTTCCTGGTGAGCTGTGAGTCCACCATTCTACCAGGTTCATATAAACAGAGTAAAAACACAGAAATCTCCTGCACTCAGGCTTGTTAGGCTAATGGCCACTGGCACCCATTAGACACCTCGCACCTCTAAGTACCTCTCTCTCTTTCTTGTCCAGTCACTAACTAAAAACAGTTGTTATGGACAGAAAATGGTTTAAATTGTAGGTGTAAAACAGTACTCAATTTATAAATTTCGTACAAGTACGCAACCACGAGGGACATTTTATGTCTTTTATTTTTGGTTTATTATTCATTCTGAATAATAACCCTATGTTTTCGGTCACGAAAAAGCTTTTACAACACCCCCTCAAAATTTGATACTTTACGTTTCAAGACATGGAGATTCCAAATTTGCAATGTCCGTCCCCCGTCCGGGCCGTTTTGTGCCTTTAACGTGGTCTAAAAAATTCGTTCTTTCGCCCTAAAATCCGATTTGGTATCTAGTTGTGCCCGCCATCTCGGCAATCCGATCAGACGAAACCCGTGGTTGTAATGGGCAAAAAACGGTTAAAAAAATTAACGAAACGCAGTATAACGTGGGAGCTACAGCGTTTCGTCGTTTGAACTCCCACCCGCCCGTCTCATTAAGAAAGCAACCGCGCTCGAGGCTCGCTTGCCTCCCAATGACTCCGCCTCCCGCTCGCCGCTCAACTCCCCTTTCGCCTTTCGCTTCGAGCACCCCCGTTCCAATTTCCCCGACGTTTTGGTTTTAATACGATTCAATTTTTTTAGATTCCTTCGTTTCATTCTCATTTTGGTTTTTTTCATAGATATTTGGTTACATTTTGATATTAATATTTAGCGTGCGTGTTTTCATATTAAAATTCAGTTTTTTCTAGATACTTTCGTTTTTTTTTTTTGTTTATTTTAATATTACGATTCAGTTCTTTTCGACCTTTTTTGGGTTTCATTATGATATTTTTTGATGCTGAATCGAACAGGATGGGTCTCAGAGCATTAATGCTAGGTCAAGCTGATTATCCGAATAATAAACCGTTGTGTAATAATTTGCAGGGATTTTTTATGCAATGATAACTACGTTTGATTGTGTCGTCAATTGCAGTTGACATCATAACTTAATCACTGAGGTTATTAAAAGTGTGATGTTACCAAGCTGATTTTGTAACAGACGTTACCATGCACTTAACCCAACACAAATTTCGTGACGCTTCTCATTAACATCTCTGGCGTTACATTTTCGAGTTTATGTAGAAAAGTAAAGACATAAAATGAAAAAAAATTATCGTAACCCTGGTGGGACTCGAACCCACAATCCCTGGTTTAGGAGACTGATGCCTTATCCATTACGCCACAGGGGCTGTGGCTTGCATCTCGGGTTAAAAAATGCCCGAAAAATGGGTTTCGTGACGCTTCTCATTAACATCTCCGGCGTTACATTTTCGAGTTTATGTAGCAAAGTAAAGACATAAAATGTTAAAACAAATCGCCACAAGGTTAGCCTGCATGAGGGTACGAGCAAAATTTGTGGAAAACTAACTATAGTTTATTGGAAAATTAACTATAGATCGAGTTTATTTATTTATTTTCATCATAAATGGCTTTCAATTTTGATTTTTGTAAATTCCCGAGTAATTGCGTCACTGGATTTGATCTATCTTACGGAATGTCTTCCAGCAACCTATACCCATATTTCGTTCCCAATAATTGTTTCTGTATATATCTGTTGAACGACGATATAAGCCACGATAGCTCAGAAAACGATATATGTCGAATATTAATTATTCGTGTTTTCCATGTTCCAACAATGTCGATGCTCTCGACAAACTAGCACCTACATATTGTTGCCCAGAAATGTTTCCGTAGTAACGCGTTGAAGGAAGATGCGGCAGGTTGTCGAATTTACGGGAGTAGGAGGAAAGTGTGTGTTGCTACGCACCAGATATTTATCTCTTGATCGAACTAATGCAACTTGTTACTCACTCAGTTTAACTGAACGTTTCCTTCAATTCGTCGAACTTAATATTTTAGCTTCTACGTTAATTCAAATGCAATAAAATACAAAATCGATTGAAAGTTAGTTCTTTCTTGGAGTTAGCCCGAATCAATCAAAACGTCCTTGATACTATTTCATACCCCACTATAAAAATATCTGGTGCGTAGCAACACACAACTTTCCGCCACCCCTTTAAGTTCGAACACCACCTACATAGGCGGGCGCTGTATCTTCGTTCAACGCATTTCTATCGAAACATTTATGCAGAACTAAATGTACAGAATAGTTAGCTGAGAGTACTCCGTAAGTTTGATCGAAATCGTTTGAGCCGTTTTTGAAAAAATTGGAATACCGATAAATTAATATTCGACAAATCTCCTTTTCTGAGTTAATTTGGCTTATATCTCCGTTCAACATATATATACAGAAATAATTATGGAGAACAAAATGTTGGTGTGGGTGACTTAAAGACACTCCATTAGAATTTATCACATCTGATGAAGAAATTACCCTGGAATTTACGGAAATGTTCGAAAAAACGTTATTTTCGACACATTTTCATTTTTATCTCTGTTCAATGGACTGTCAGAGGGACATGTATTGAGAACAATATGTAGGTATGGACTATTCGAAAACATCTTGAAAGTTTGGTGATACTCGTTGGAGCCGTTTTGCCAAAAAGCGTAAAAAACCTATTTTCGCTTCATGGGCCTATATCTCCGTTCACCGTATTTTCATGGAGATATGTATGGAGAAGAAACGTTAGGTATCAATTAGTAGAAGATAACTTGAAAGTTTAATCAAAATCGTTAGAACCGTTTTCGAGAAAAATCCGAAAAACACTGGTTTTTGGTACATTTTTGTCCCCCCCCCCTTCCCATCGGTCGAAATCGTCCATAACCTTATTTTGGTGTCTACAAAAAATAACGAACAAAACATAAAAAGAACCAGCTCAATTGGTTCAGCCGTTCTCCCGCAAATCGAACTACAGACAGGTCTGTTTCTTTATTTGATGACTGTACCTAAACCCTCGACGGGGGTTATATCAGTCATAGAAGTTGCGGTTTCGCTAATATGCAAGAGGTCGGCCCCTGCAGCATCCACCGAACTCAGACCTGTGGAGGTACGGCAGGTATTTGGTCGTTAGCCAGTCTCACCGTAGAGAGCTGTTGCCCGTGTGTTACCGCGCGGAGGTGACCACCTGAGGAATCCCGTACCATCTGGGAGTAGTTCTTAATCTGGTTCCCTACCTGATCTTACTGTTTACTTGGGTGGCAAGTTTCAAAAGGACTGATCAACTATAACCACGTTTCTTAGCCATTACCTTCTTTGCGAACTTTGCAAAATGGTTATAGGCTTCCTTTGTAGCAGTCAAAGCTGCTAAGTTCGTTTGCCCTCCCAACAACCGTCGCTCACTGTAGAAACTACAGTGGAGCAGCACATGGTTTCTTGTTTCCTCCGCACTGGAGGCACAAGACGTGCATAATGGAGAGTCTTTCAAAGAAAAGAAGTGGAGCCGCGCATTGAAGTCACCATGTCCCGTGAGGAACTGGCTCGTCCAGTGGTCTGGCTCAACCCATTTTCTAGAAAGACGTTCACGGATGTTGGGGAAGAACTCATACGTATCACGTCCCTTTGACGAGGATTCCCATCTCGCTTACCATTTCTCTAGAGCCCATTCATCGATGGCGGCAAGTTTCTGTTCTGTGGTGAGATCCGCACGGAGTTCAGCCCAAAGCGGGGGAAGCTCCCGTTTCACTCTCCACTTGTCAATCATGCACTCAACAGCCAAATCAACTGGTAACTGACCAGTGATAACCTGGAGTGCTTCCGTTGATACAGTCTTGTAGGCCTTGGTGATCCACAGGAGCGCTGCTTTCTGGGATTGGGCCAATACTCTCTTTTGATTGACTGTTAGTTTGCTACCCCAGACAACGGGGCAGTAGCCAATCACACCTAAATAGATGGCCTTATACATGAGGATGGTGTCGTGGTAACACACACCCCAAGTGGCCTTAGTAATGGCAAGCAGTGAGGCAAACCTTGCAATGGTAGTGCCTTTAAGGGACTGGAGGTGTTGGTTGAAACCCCACCTCTCACCTATATTCACTCCTAAATACTTGACGTGCTTTTCAAGAAGGAGCCTGTGGCCGCCAAAGCGTATTGTGGGTGGATTATTCACTTTCTCCTTCAAGAGGATTAGCTGGGTTTTTTCCTCAGCCACCTGCATCTTGACATGCTCGCACCATTGGTTGACAGTGCGGAGCACGTGGTGGGTTTTTTCTTCAATTTGGCGGACTGACTCTGCAAAGATCAGCACAGTCAAGTCATCCACATAGGCGTATGGCTCGCAGTCAGTCTCCATGAGTTTCCTGAGAAGACCTTCGAAGAAGGCATTCCAGAGTGCTGGTCCTAGGACCGAGCCCTGTGGGCACCCCTTCTCAATCTTCCTCCGGACAGAGACATGCCTGCTTTCGATCGTAGCAGTTCTGTCTGTCAGGTAACTTCTGACGAGCGAGTACAGGTTGCGGGGGATTCCCCTACCTTTGAGCTCATTAAGGAGCGCTGGCCACCAAAGGTTGTCAAACGCTCCTCTGATGTCAATCAGAACTGCTACGACGTACTTAGCCGGTGCCAGCAGGGAAACACGCTGAATCTCGACAATGACATCCTGCGTGGACCTTCCTTTGGTACACCCGTATTGCCTGCCTGTGAGGTTGCGGCCAGAGACTCCTTCGAGGGACTGCAACATCAAGATTTCTAGCGTTTTGCCTAATATGGAAAGAAGGCTGAGTGGTCTCCATGATCGCAGGTCTGACTGATTGCGGTCGCCTCCCTTTTGAAGAGTGACAACGCGCGCAGTCTTCCACTGAGTGGGGAACTGTCCGACCTGCAGACAGTCACTAAATAAATTAAGGAGGCCGCTGGAGATTGTCCGCTCAGCCTTCCTTGGCATATTGCTTTCTATTTTATCTGGCCACGGGATTTGTTGGGCTTCAAAGTCGCAAGGGCCCTGCCGAGGTCGCCTGTTGTCCACAGTGGGATGTCGGGCTCGTTCGGAGGGTCCATGATCAGCTCCCTTGCTGCCCTCTGGGCTTCAGTGTCTCGAGCTACTTGGTCATCTGGGAACGCCTTCTCAAGGAGGGTTTCCAGTGAACGTTCGATGCTGCAGGCCTAGCCTGACTCATCTTGCATTGCAGCTAAGACCTGCTCTACATTTGCTTTTCCTATGGAAGACTTGTAGTGTCAGCCCCAGGGGTTCTCAGAGCTCTCCGCTTCCACAAAATTTCGCCAGCCTTGCCGTTTGGCTCGTTTGATGGCGCGGTGGAAGGCCTTCTTCTCTTGGATGAAGGCAGTTCGGAGTGTTGCTCTGGCATCAGGGTCACGAGTGTTTTGGTACATCCTTCTGGCTCTATTTGCACTTTGCTTGAGGGGATTAAGTTCCTCAGTCCACCATGGGACTTTGATCGCCCTGTGCTTCTGTTGGCCAAGTACAGAGAGCCCAGCAGAGTGCAGTGCTGTGGTAAATGTGTCCACTTTGCTGTCCACCTCTTCAGGTGTGGATGCTTGCACTATTAGGTAGGTGTCTGCGGCACGCAGTTCACCTTCCAGTACCCTAAAGAATTGCGGCCAGTCAGCATTTTTTGTGCAGAATCGCTTTTCACGCGTGTCTTTGCAGAGGATGATGTCATCCGTGATGGCAAAGTCAATAACCATGTGATCGCTCTGCGTTGCACCTGGTACGACTCGCCAACCCTGCAATTCGAGTAGCAGGGTGTGAGACACGGCTGTGACGTCTATACACGACCTTCCTCCCGGACCATCATAGGTCGCCTCAGTCATGGAGTCGTTGGCAACATTCAAGTTGTACCTGGTGAGCAGCTCTATATACGCCTCACCCGCCCCATCTAAGGTTGGGGATCCCCACAGTGGTGATCTGGCGTTTGCATCAGCACAGACTACACAGGGTCGTCCTGATAGGCCTGCTAGAGCCCGCTCGAGTGGTTCAAGGCTGTTGGCAACTGGTGCGCCGAATTGCCTGTAGAATGATATTACAACCAGCTCAAAGCCACCGGCTCGGATGAGCACAGCGGCCAAGTGCTGGCTGTTCAGGTGGGTGAGTGCGAGCATGTCAATGGACGGGTCAATGCAGGCTACTGCTGCCTTGGCTCCCGTTCTCGCTCCAGCCACCACTCGTGCTTGCGATCCCAGACCAAGAGTTTTGGATCCTATGTATGGTTCCTGTATGGCGAGAACACTGCAGCGTTTCTTGAGTGCATTTTGCAGCAACTCAGCCATAACTGGGCAACTCTTATTTGTGTTGTGCTGAAGGATTCGAACTGTTTTTGACCTATTCATAATCCACTCGTGACTCCTGGAGGGCAATCGCTCGCTGACGAATGGTACAGCGTGCGTCTCGTGTAGAGTGTGCGACCTGTTGGATTTTGCGTTCGACGCAATTGGCACACTTGAGGGGAGCATCACGCTTGCATTCCTTACTCAGATGTGGCAAGGCGCACCAGGCGCACACAACAGGTCTTGTACAGGCCACTGCCAGGTGGCCATAGCGCTGGCATTTGTAGCACTGAGTGGGGCTTGGTACTTTCGTATGGCGCACCGCTGCCAGGCTATTTGGAGGTGCCTTGCCCCCTCTAGTTTTTTGTATAGGCTGGGTGATACCTCAATCACCCAATCCTTCTGTCTGCCACGCTTTTTGGTGAAAAGAGGCCTGACGTCCTGCGGCTGCAAGCCTAACGCAGGGTTGTGTTCAACAACTTGTTGGGCCAAGTCCTCTTTTTGTAGGTCGGTCCGCACGTCGCACAATAGCAGGCGTGGGAAACGACCCAGGGGGGCTGACGCTTGGAGCTTCAACTCCTTTTTCGTGGAAATGTGGCTCGTGAGCGCCTTGGCCATTTCTCGTCATTTTCCCACAAATGAGAACTATTATGGGATAGTTGCCTCATTCAGAGCTATCAATATAAAACATTTAATAAAAATCGTTAGAGCTGTTTTTGAGAAAAAAAATTGGTGTTTAGATCACTATGATAACTAGAGTTAACTTTCGGTGGATTTTGTTCAAACCCTTATTTTGGCGTCCCATTATGACCTGCGGGCGAGATATCAAGTTTGAGTTGATTTGGTACGGTGGTTTTCTCTAAAAATCGTTCACAGACACACATACACACACACAGACTGACAGACACACACAGACCATTTTCCCAAATAGTGTTTTTCGGACTCAGGGGGGTCTGAAACGTAAAGATCTGAAGAAAACTCAAAAAAAAATTTTCAGCCGATTACATAACTTTCCTTTCTACATCGTAGAGCAAGGAAAGTAAAAAACGAGCGCTCAACGATCCGGAATTTATTGCAGAGGGAGTTGGGATTTACGTCACAGAGTACTGGGGCTGCCAACACGACTTTTGGAGAAGATTATTGTGCAATTACTATAGGTGTCACATTGGACAATCATCATTATTTTTTAACGCTGGCGGATTTAATGAGGAAAAACATCAGGTCCTCAACCTGCAGGCATTTGCTATTAATTCCGTTTATTCGAACTTGGTAAATCATCATTTCACGATGGCAGAAAGCGGTAGCGCGTTCCGTAAATTTATTATGCTGCTCCCACTCATTCCCCGACCATGTCTAAGCCATTGGTACGCAGAAAATTAATGAGGCTGTCTGTATATTACGAGCGTTATTAAATCCAATTGGACTGCCACCTCAATTTTTATGAAGATTCTAGTAGCGTTTGAACGGAGTTTATAAGGAAAACCGAGCAAAAGCTGATTTTCGTCGAAATGTTCGGTAATTTATAATTCGGAAAATAAGGTCATGGACGATTTCCAGGGTAGTGGGGAACCAAAATGTAGCGAAAACTAGGGAATTTTGCCTTTATCTCAAAATCGGCTGTAACGATTGTGATTAAACATCCAAATTATCTTCTACTAGTCACTTGTACTTCTATTAATTAACTTCTCGTTGTTTGGATCTGTACACTCACAAAATTTGACTAAAACCGTTGAATTTGTACATAAGAAAACAAAGTTTGATGATAACTACAGTCAGTTTTGCGCCGATTCTACTCAAAATCTGGATCTGCACGGTGAGTATTAAATTCGATTTGATTTCTTTCTTTAACGACAGCCACAGCCGTTTTCTCGAAAGGCGTTTTTTCGGGCCAAGCACCATTTAAAACGAGAAGCTCCGAGTAAAAATGAATTTTTTTTCTTCAGCCGATCACCTAACTTCCCGTCCATACACTTGTGAATGAGAAAAGTAAAGTAAGCAATTGATTATTTTACTGGTTATAAAACGGGCTACGAAAATAGGGTTCATTCGGCGATTACGTAAGTTGTCTGGAGCAAATAGAGGGCTACGCATTTTATGAAGGCCTTCAGTACCAGCCATCAATGTTTAACCTACCTGCTCTACGTACGTCATTCGATGAGTAATCTTTAGTACACATGCCCCCTGATTCTGTATGAACGAGTATCGGCGGTAATTATTATATTATCTGCCACCTTGGAATATTTGAAACGTATAGCGTCATACCGCAATCGCATAAATTAAGAGCCCTGTGTGCAAAAGCAAAACAAGATGTTTTGTTGTCTGGCAACCAACTGCACAACATTGAGCGATATGCAATCGATTCGCTTAACAGGTGTTGCATTCGGCATGTTCGTTTCAGTCTGTGTGCATGTTCAGTAGGGCGTCGAAGTGTTGCATTTTTTGTATGTGGAGAGCTGTTCGACGCAAATCATATCAGTCTGAGTCTTTTGACCTCGGAGTTCCCTGCACGTGCCTTAACGGAACTCCTCGTTCCTTGATGGACATTTGACGGTGGTCATTGTCTCCTCTTGCCCCCTCGTACCTGCGGAAATTCCACTTCCGGGGTTATTTCTAACGGCACCGGGGAAAAATTAATAAGAGGTTATTGTACTAAGGTCAAACAAAAACAACAAAATCTTCATTAGGCTCGGTTAAAGATAAAATACAAATTCAGGATAAAAGTGGGGCGTATAAGTTGAAATGTTCTTGCGGGCTAGAGTATTGTGGACAAACAGGACGGAAATTCAAGGAAAGAATTGGGGAACACGAAACGGATTATAGGGATAACGAAGGTGGATCAGCGTTTGCAAATCACACCTGACCGAATCCAGCCACTCTTTCTCTTTTGATCTAACAGATAGGCAATACATAGAATTTCTCCATTTTTGCCCCAAGGGACGTGTGTTGGTGTACTTGAGAAACTTGAATTCATCAAAAGTAATGGGTTAGATCGGTGTTTAAAAGAGGTGATCCCTCAAAGCATTCCTCCATTGATGGCTTCATTTTTATGAGACCTTGTTTGACCTTAGTACAATAACCCCTTATTAAGTTTCCCTTTTCCGCTACCCCGCTACGATGTACCTGCCACTGGGAAAACCCGACCGAACGTTCTGTGTATAAGAGAACCTCTCTCAGTTGCTTTTTTACTTTCCTTCGCTCTACGAAGTAGAAAGGAAAGTTATGTAATCGGCTGAAAAAAAAAGAAAGAGTTTTCTTCAGATCTTTACGTTTCAGACCCCCCTGAGTCCGAAAAACACTATTTGGGAAAATGGTCTGTGTGTGTCTGTCAGTCTGTGTGTGTGTATGTGTGTCTGTGAACGATTTTGATTAAATTTTTTATATTGATAGCTCCTAATATGTCAACTGTTGGGTGCAAGAATGGGGGAGCTGAGGATCGCAACAAAACCGAAACTCGGTGAGTGTGAGAAGGACTGTATTATACGTGCGTGCGGAATTGAGTTGAATTAAAATTGAGGTGAGATGGAGTACAAATGGGCGACACAAGGGCAGTACACGGAACGCGTGAACTGGCGCGGGCAACTATATGAGAAAGTGAGAAGTTACTGGGGTGATAGTTGGAAGCAACTCAACATTGGAAGAGCTCTGTTGTCGATAGGAAAATGACATTGGGAGAAAGAAATAAAGAAAGGGGAAAACCTAAACAACAGGGCTGGAGGACCCGCAGCTGAGGGATTCCCGCGGGTGAGGGGCAGGTCGGAGACACTGACGCGGGGAAGTCCGAGGTCAAAGACTCGGACCACTTCGACGCATTGCATCGAACATCAACTATACCATAAAAAACCCATATACGGGAAAATGACGAGAGCAGCACAATAAATTACCAACACTTTCGACGAAATCGATTTTAGCGCGGTTTTTAGAGAAAACAACCGTACCAAATCAGCTGTAAAATGATGTCTAGTCTACAGGTTACCATGAGACGCCAAAATAAGGGCATGGTCAAAATCCACCGAATGTTAACTATAGTTATCATAGTGATCAAAATACCAAATTTTTTTTGTCAAAAATGGCTTTAACGATTTTGATGAGATTATATAGATAGCTCTTAATAAGACAATTATACCATGAAATTTCCATTCGTGGGAAAATGACGAGAGCACCACAATAAATTATCAAAATTTACGACGAAAAGCGTTTTTAGCGCAGTTTTTTCCTTATAAACTCCGCTGGAATTTTTGTAGAATGTCAACAACAAAAAATTGGTATTGTAGTCCAATCTAATACCTAAAGGGTGAGTGTTTAAAAACGCTCATGAAATACATGGGGGTCACTCCAGAAATTCAAGATTTTCAACTACTGCCGTTTCGCTTACTACCAGTTCTAACAGTTATTACCCAATAACTTTGCAAAAGTGATTACTATCCTTCTTCAAAAAATTGTTGTTTACAGCCCCATTAATTCTCTGTGTACCAATTGCTCAATAATGGTCCTGCAATGAGTACGAGCAGCACAATAAAATCTGGAACTGTAAGCGCTACCGCTTGGTGCTGCCGTAAAGCGTTTGACCAAGATTCAAATTAACTGAGTGATAAATGAATTGATTAAATAGAATTAGCCATGTAAAAAGTGAATTGTTGTAGAGCTAAGGAAAGTTGTTTGTTGCAACGCACCAGATATTTGTTACTGATGATGACTTGACCGTCGAAATCGATCTAATACTGTAACTCAAATTTAGTGAAAATAGACAATCGTTATATATTTGTTATCCGTTTTATTTTGTGAGAATGATCGCCTCTTCCCGGTCTGCTCTCGTATCTAACGCTTCCTCCCGTCTCACTCCAACCGCCCATCAGCTCGACTCGTCACGTAGTGCCAATTGCCTACAGGACCCTAGAATATGTCAATTTTTATCGTTCGTTTGTGGTCAGGTCATGTTTCGTATGGTTTACTGGCATTTTTCGATGCTGAATCGAATGGGATGAGTCTGTGATGTGTGAGACTAGGCTGAGCTGTTCTAGAGAATAATAAATCGTTAATTAATCATTTGCAACGTTTTAGATCAGTTTCGTTAGAAAGGCTGAACGTTTGGTGCCACATTTCGATGTTAGTTCTCGAGTTATTTCGAAATTTAGTCGTTGTTTCAGCTGAATCAATTCCATCAACTCGATAAAGACCATTGATGCTTTTCACAACTATCAGGAAACGTAGCAGACGTTTTGGTAAAAATAATTTGATCGGTTCTTTTCTCAGCAGATATGAGGTTCGATTTCAACTCAGGGACGCGTAACGTTTAGGTTTTACAAAGCTGAGCGAAAAACATTGAACGCGCGCGTTAAAAGGGCCGTTATAAAATTAACCTTTTCATCGTGTTGGAGGACGTGTACGCGATTTTACCTCATTCCTCGTACGTTACTTCATACTCGGTTTTCCCTATATTCGTGTCGAACGTGCGCTAAATCGACTTTGCTAGACTGTCGCTTTTTGTTTTCAGCTTTCGCTGCCACGCCTATTTACCTTTAACGGATTTAATTCGAATCGAACGTCACGCATGCCTCACCCATTAGAACACTAGTCTCTTCCCTAATGAAGCTTCTCTTACAATACCCCCGACCCTCATTCAATAGTTGCTCATTATATTAAACAGGCAACTCTAAAACTTGTTGTTTAGTCAATTGTACTAGTCGATTCGGAACAGCTTCCTCAAACATTGCATTTGAGATAATTAGGCTCATTAGTGTCCATATAAGCTGATTATTTTCATCCAGCCTCAGTTTCACGGAAGATGAAGGTTATCGCAGGAATCGTTCTTCTGATCAGCTTTGTGACCTGTGGGGCCGGGCTAGAAGTAAGCCGGTATTTTGCGAGCCACCGAATTTTCTCGATGGCTTATGCCAGACCTTTGGGGATGGCACTTAGCATAGCCAGGCTTAAAAACATCTCCAAACCTTCACGAGGTCTAGCCTGTTAGTGCCCATATCCTTTGGAGTGGGGCCGACAGATTGGAGCAATGTTGGGTTGTCCCCCCCCCGTTCTGGGAGGTGGATAGCTTTCCTTGAGAGGTGGTGAGGGGGGCGAGTAGTGGCGCCTGCTCGTGCTCCCCGCATCAACTTTTTTTTTTTTTTTTTTTTTTTTTTGCGCCCCCAACCCAAGCTGTAAAGCGACCCGTGGCGAAGGGTGGATGGCACATGGGACATTGTGTCAAACACGGAGCCTCAAGGATACCAGGCGACCTCCTTGCAGTAAGTAGCCTTGTCACGGCATGCGGGGCTCTGCCGTGATCGACTGTGTATTACCCTAGCTACTCGTGGGAACATGAATGAAGAAAATCAAATAAATTTGAACATTCAGGAGCTTACCCTAGCTGAGGAAGAGAGACTGCTATTGAGTCCCTCCTCAGTGATGGAGGAGGAGGTCATGGATTTGTACTGTGACCTCCCAGCTGTAGAAGGAGGTTCATCTGCAGCGGATGGAGACGCAAGGTCACATTCTGCGGGCGGGGGGCTTCTGGGGGTCCCTGCTGCCGGTGTGGGGCCTGGTGCCGGGGCGCCTCCCGATAGGGGGGTGCTGGTGCTGGGCCCTCCCCGGGCGGGGGGGTCCTTGGAGGCTCCTGAGAACCAGGACACAGGCTTGGAGCCGCTGACCGAAGGGTCGGATGCGGGGCCATCGGGCACGCATTCTGGGCACAAGCGAGGGCGCCACGTTAAGTTTACTGGCGCACAGAGGCGCCGGTTTAAAGCCCTCCTGTCAGAGGGTAAGAGCGTGGCTGATGCCAGGGCTCTTGCGATGAGAGGAGGGCTGACGAAAGAGGTGGAAGGTGGCCAAAAAAGAGAGCGGCCTTCCACTGGAGACACTCCCGAGGAGAGAAAGAAGGTGAGACGCTCTTTGGGATTGAGAGGTGGTGAAGGGCAGCGTGGGGACGTAGGTTCCACGTCTGCAGCCCACCTCGGTGGGGCTGGTGGCTCCGGGCGGCAGGGAGTGCCTAAGGGCGGTCCTAGCAGGCGACCACCAGTCTCATATAGCTCAGCTGTGTCAGGGGTGAAGCTGGGGGTGTTCCATGAGGACTACCCGGCGGAGCTCCTCACAGCGGAGCAGATGGAGGCCGTGGAGAGGAGCATGGTGGAGGCCGTGTTTGCTCTCGACGAAGATGAGGGGCCGGAGCCAGGGTTCACCGGTACCATGTGTAGAAGGGGGTGGTACGCGGTGACCTGTAAGGATGAGGGCACGGCAGCATGGCTGAGAGAGCATTTTGCCACCGCACAGCCCTGGGAGGGTGCCAGGCTGAAGGTCTGTGAGGGGAAGGACCTTCCGAGACCACGAAGAGCCGTGGCGTACCTGCCGGGGTGTGAGGATGAGCCGGATGAGAGGATCCTGGGCTTTCTGGCGAAGCAGAATAGGAGACTCTGCACACGGTTCTGGACGGTGCTCTCTCGGGTCCACAAGGAATCAGCGGTGCTTCTGGGCCTGCTGATAGATGCGCAATCTGCCCAGGCTTTGGAGGCTGAGCCAGCAGTCTCCATAAAGCTGAGGCAAGGCAGCATCAGAGTGAGGAAGCAGGGCTCTGGAGAGGTACCTACCTCGAATGTCCCTTCCTTGGATGCCCCTGGAGATGGTGGAAGGGGAAGAGGGAGCGCTGCCGCTGCGGGGGTGTCGGGGGGTGGGGCTGCTGGCCGGGGGGCTGCAGGCAGTGGTGACCTAGGGTCCCGCTGCGCGGTCCTGGCTGGGGGCCCCGCCTCGGGTGCCTCGGCAGCAATGGTGGCGGCTCCTGGAAACAGCGGTGCTGGGGTCCTGGTGGCCCCTCCTCCCCCTCCTGTGGTGACGGCTTCGGCAGTGGCTGCGGGTGGGGTGGGGGGGCTGGCGGGTCCAGATTTGGCAGGGAGGGCAGGAAGGACGATAAGGTCCTTCCGGCCCAAACTGCAGAGAGGCTGCAGGCAAGTCGCGCCTGCTCGCCCTCCGGGCACTCCGCAGGGACGTAAGGTCCCACGGGGGTTTGGGGGTCGGCGTGGGCGACGATGATTGCGCAGCATGTGGGCTTCCTCCAGATCAACCTGCACACGGCCAAAGCAGCTACGGCAGTGATGTGCAGGAGCTTTGTCTGGGGGAGCTGTGATGTGGCTCTACTGCAGGAGCCTTGGGCGGACAGCAGGGACGTAAAAGGGATACCTGCTAGTACAGGTAAGTTGGTCTACTGTGGCACAGAAGGTCGTCCTAGGGCGGCTGTTTTGGTAAGACACAACTTGCATATTCTAAAAATTCCCGAGTTCTGTCACAGGGATTTGGTGGCGGTAATGCTGGAAGCTCAAGACAGTAATGGACTCCGGGCGAGGACAGTGGTGGCGTCAGCCTACTTCCCAGGCGATGACGCTGAGGTCCCCCCGCTGATTATGCAGCAGCTGATCCATTACTGCAGAAGGGAAGACCTTCAGTTGATTGTCGGGTGCGACGCCAATGCACATAACATGGCATGGGGCAGCACAGACACAAATGAAAGAGGTGAGTCCCTTCTTGACTACTTACTGTGCAATGAAATGGTGGTGGTTAATAGGGGGAGCACGCCAACTTTTGTTACACGCAGGCGGAGGGAGGTGCTGGACATTACGGTCTCAAGTACCTTCTATGCCAGCAGAATAACAGATTGGCATGTCTCTAGGGAAACTTCAATGTCTGACCACCGGATGGTGAGGTTCAGGCTGCGGTTCCCTAATAGTGTGACGGAGACATATCGGAACCCCAAGAACACGGATTGGGTTCTGTACAGCCGCGTGTTGGCTTCCAGTTTGGAGAGCTACAGCTGTGAAATGCAAACTGTCGAAGGTGTAGAAAGGGCGACAGGGGGATCTGCGCAGCTATGGTAGAGGCGTATGAAGAAAGCTGCGAGTTGAAAACCCGAAGATCCAATAGGGAGGTTCCTTGGTGGAACAAGGAACTGGAAAGGCTTCGGAAAGAAACGAGGAGGCTCTTTAACAGAGCAAAAAAGAAGGGTGAGTGGGACGCATATAGGGGTTCCCTCACAGCATACAATAAAGCCCTTAGACAGGCTAAAAGGAAATCCTGGAGAGACTTCTGTGGGGGCATGAAAGACTTGTCTACCATGTCCAAGGTACAGAAGATCCTCTCTAGAGAAGAGAGACCGCAAATCGGTTTTCTCCTAAAGGCAGGGGGACCATTCACAAGGGGCAGCAAGGAGACCTTGGAGGAGCTACTGACAGCTCACTTCCCAGGGTCTCAAAGCCTGCGGTGGGGAGATAGCCACCACCATCAGCTGAGCGCCGATGGTGGTACCTGTCATGGGCAATCAAGGAACCCACTGCTAGCTGCAGCCTCCAGAGAAATGTTCACACTTAATAAGGTTAAATGGGCTATTGGTTCATTTAAACCTTACAAGGCGCCAGGTGCGGATGGGATCTTCCCAGCCATGTTGCAGCATGGTAGGGAGGCTCTGGGTCCGATACTGGTGAGGCTCTTCAGGGCGAGCTATGTCCTTGGGTACATACCCACTATGTGGAGGAAGGTGAAGGTGGTCTTTATACCAAAGCCGGGTGGCTCCTCGGCCCTGGCTAAGGGCTACCGCCCCATCAGTCTCATGTCCTTCGTGTTGAAAACAATGGAGAAGATAGTGTGCCTATCAATAAAGGAGAACTATCTAACTCAGAACCCCATTCGGAGTTCCCAGCATGCCTATCAGAGGGGAGATCCACTGAGACTGCTCTGAACGAACTGGCAACAGTGCTGGAGGATACTCTGAGATCCGGAGAGATTGCGCTGTGCTGCTTTCTGGATATTGGGGGGGCTTTCGACAATACGTCGTATGCCTCAATTACGGCTGCGGCTGGTAGGAAGGGTGTAGATCCTTACCTAATCTCTTGGACCAACGAGATGCTGAGTAGCAGGGTGGTCTTCTCGGAGTTGGGGGGGGAGACACTCTCTGTGGTGCCCACCAGGGATGCCCGCAGGGGGTGCTCTCCCTCTCCTCTGGTTACTGGTAGCTGATACCCTTCTCGAGCTGCTGGAGGAGGAGGGCTACAAGGTAATAGGATACGCGGATGACCTGGTAATTATAGTCAGGGTAAATTCGCGAATGTAATCAGTGAATGCATGCAGCATGCACTGAATACCTTACAGACATGGTGCAATGGGCAGGGACTGTTTGTCAATCCAGACAAAACGAGCCTGATCCCATTCACCAGAAGGCGCAACCTTACGCTGCGGGAACTCAGGCTGAGTGGCAAGGTGGTGAAGATCCAGCATGAGATCAAGTACTTGGGAGTCTTTCTTGATGGAAAGCTCTCTTGGGCCACACACGTGAAAAAAGCCTTACAGCGGGCGTCGGTGGTGATGTGGGCAGCTCAAAGAATGGTGGGGAAGACATGGGGCTGAGGCCTGGGATGATCCGGTGGTTGTACACTGCGGTTGTTAGGCCTGTAGTCACCTATGGAGCCCTGGTCTGGTGGACTAGGGTGGAAAACAAAACAGTGCAGTTGCAGCTAAATAAACTGCAGCGTAGGGCGTGTCTAGCCATTACAGGCTGTATGACAACATGCCCTACGGCTGCACTGGAGGTCTTGCTAGATTTAGCTCCACTCCACATACATGTTAAAAGGATGGCGTTCCTCCAGGCTGCGCGTATGTTGGAGTTGGGTCTGATCATGCGGGGGAGGAGGAGTTCCTGCCACTTGATCCTTGACAAGGTGAAGGTGGGGGGGCCTGAACTGCATGTGGTAGACTCAATGCCCGCGAGGTTCAACTTCGCGCTACCCTTTCGGATACTCATTCATGAGCGATCCAGGTGGGTAGGGGGAGCTCCCGCTTTCGAAGCTGGGGCCCTGGTATACTACACTGATGGCTCGGTGCAGGGTGGCCTTGCAGGGGCAGGCATCTTTGGGCCGAGGATCAGAGCAGCAATCCCATTGGGGTCGCTGGCCACGGTGTTCCAGGCAGAGGTGGCTGCGGTGACAGTCTGTGTGCAGCGGCTGCTGCAGAGGGGACTGAAGCGGCAGAGAATCTACATCATGGTGGACAGTCAGGCCACTCTCAAGGCCTTAGCCTCATACTGTCTTACATCGCGGCAGGTGTGGGAGTGTCTGACTGGACTGAAGGCCCTGGCCGAGGACAACAGGGTAACACTGTGTTGGGTGCCAGGGCATCAGGGTATAGAGGGAAACGAACGGGCTGATAGGTTGGCTAAGAAGGGATCAGAGCAGATCCCTATTGGCCCTGAGCCCTTTGTTGGGACTACCAGGAGCCATCTACGTAGAGAGGTTGGCAAATGGGAGGATAGGTGCAGGGCTGCTCATTGGCAGGGGCTGCCCGGCCTTAGACAGTCAAAACTCTTTATCCGGCTCTCCAGAGAGAGGTCCAAGGAGGTGCTTGCTCTGGGGAGGAAGGATATGAGGATCATATGTGGCCTGTTCACAGGTCACTGTCCGCTGAGGTACCACCTTGCAAATATTGGCAAGTGCGAGGTACAGGTATGCAGGTTCTGCGAGGTAGGGCTAGAGACGGCAGAGCACGTGCTGTGCGTATGCGATGGACTCGCGGCATCGCGCCGTTCTGTGTTTGGGAGGCCCTTTCTTCAGCCCGAAGAGGTGACAAATGCAGAACTTGCCGATATCCTCCGCTATGTGCGGGGGTGGTGGGGGCGCATAGGTGACGTCACACCAAGTGAGACCAGTGCCGTGGGGCCTGGGGGTGGTGCAGGTGGGCCATGATCCGAGTATCATGGACGCCCTTACAATAGGCCCGTTTGTGGCTGCAGTGAGGGTATTGCCTGCATCCACCGTTTCAAAGGAAAAAAAAAAAAAAAAAAAAAAGACCTGTGGGGCCACCCGCGGTGCTATCCGCGGCGCCGACTGCATCTGCGGTGCCAGCAACGGAATAGCATCGGTGAGACCACAATAACCTTCTAATGATTCAAAACTCGCGCTTTTTTCAACTTTTGTCAGCTCCGCGGATTAGAAAGAAAAATGATTTAATCGACGGGGGGAAAGGCCTTTAGAGTTTTCTTGAAATCTTGTCGTTTCATTTGACGACCTTTTACATATACGGCCGCAATATCTTCGTTCAACGCATTTGTACAGGGGCATTTATGCGGAACAAAATGTAGGTACTAGTACGCCGAAAGAACTCCATAAGTTTGATTGAAATAGTAACAGCCGTTTTTCAGAAAAAATGAAAACCGATGAATTAATATTCGACAAATCTTTCTTTCCAAGTTAACTTGGCTTATATCTCCGTTCAACATATATACACATAAATAGTTACGAAGAACAAAATGTGGGTGTGGGTAGCCAGAAGACATAAGAAATTGATCAAATCTGGTGAAGCAGTTACCGAAGAATTTACGAAAATGTTCGAAAAAACATCATTTTCGACACATTCTGATTTTAATCTCTGTTCAATGGACTGTCAGAGGAACATTTATTGAGAACAATATGTAGGTATTAGCTATTTGAAAACATCCTGAGAGTTTGGAGAAAAAAAAAGTTAGGTATTGACTGGTAGAAGATAATTTAAAAGTTTAATCAAAATCGTTAAAGCTGTTTTTAAGAAAAGTATGAAAAACTCTAGTTTTCGATGCACTTTTGTCCCCCACCCACCTTTCCACTCTATCGAAATCGTCCATAACCTTGTTTTGGCGTCTATCAAAAATAACGAACAAAACAAAAAAAAGAACCAGCACAATCGGTTCAGACGTTCTCCCGCAAATCGAACTAGAAACACACACGCGGCGGAAATTTCTTTTTTGGATTCAGTAGGCCTCAAAACGTATAAACCTGAAGAAAACCCAACTTTTTTGACATAGTGGCTATACTTTGCTCACTCTTTGGGTCGCGGAAAGTAATAAATTGAGTTAGTTGCAAAAGTCATGGACACAAGTGAGTGAACGTTGAGCTAAGGAAAGTTGTGCGATGTATTGTGAAAGGTGTGAGGTTGTTGCGCAGTGGAACCTACCAATGTTAAAGTCTAACAAATTTGCATAAACTGAGTGGAAATGTTAAATTTGCTGCTAGAGCTACATAAACCGCTGAATGTAAGATGGGGCGAAGGAAAGTTGCGTAATTTTCGAGGATTTCGTCTGACTAGAAGGTTTTCGTTACACTCACAGTTGTTCAAATTCGAGCGCGGGCGGACTCTAGCGGCGAGCGTCAAAACTATTTTAGTTCTTGCAACGTCTGATAGAGCGCAAGCTGGCTCGAGCGAAACTGAAGTTTCGACAACGAGCTTTTGAATACGAACAGTCAACTGGCCCGATGTTTCGGTTCGAGGGTGAACTATTTCAATTTACTCAACATCCGATATATTGCGAAGGCTCGTCCGAATCGGACATTTCCAAGTTCAGATCGTTCATATTCGAGCGCGACTCAACTTTTCGTTGCGCGTTTAGCGGCAAACGGAAGAACTACTTTAGTTCAATCGACGTTGTATAGATCGCGCGGCCGAGGCCAAATCAGTCATTTCCCGGTAAAGCTGTTTAAAAAGTCGAGCGTGTAAAACCAGTTTCTGAGCTGCTACTGCCAACTTTTTGTGAATCGACGGGGCAACTTGTTTTTAGATTTCTTAAAAATTGTATCGATAACGTTTTACGCGAATGGGAGGCAATCACGCGCTCTCTTCCCTCGTTAGCTAACGAATTCAACTTTTCCACGTCAGTCGTGTTGCATGTTATCGTGCCAACCTCCGACATAATTTGTGACCGAAGGATTCACTGATATGGCAGGATATCGTGCGATCCGTTGGAAAGAAGGGTAATCACCTCTGCCAGCCAGTTTCCTCAAAAACTCATCTCAAATGTCGTTAGAATCTTAAAAAAATCTCGGGTGGTAGTCAACTGAACTTATACGACGAGTTATCAATAACACTCATAAGATACACAGTCTGCCGCAAAATCTACCTCAGAATATCCACATCTGAATAAAATATTTGACGAACCCAGAAGGATAATAGCAGCAATGTGGGGACAGCGCCACTCAAATTATTTTAAAACATATGCTGGTGCTATATCTTCATTTAACGCATTTCTAAAGAAACATTTATGGAGAACAAAATGTAGGGACTAGTTAGCTGCGAGTAGTCCGTAAGTTTGATCGAAATCGTTGGAGCCATTTTTGAGAAAATGGGATACCGATACATTAATATTCGACGAATCTCCTTTTCTGAGTTAACTTGGCTTATATCTCCGTTCAACATACATATACAGAAATAATTATGGAGAACAAAATGTGGGTATGGGTGACTCAAAGACACTCTGAACGATTGATGAAATTTGGTGAAGCAGTTACCCAAGAATTCACGAAAGTGTTCGAAAAAACGTTATTTTCGACACATTATGATTTTTATCTCTGTTCAATGGACTTTCAGAGGAACATTTATTGAGAACAATATGTAGGTATTAACTATTTGAAAACATCCTGAGAGTTTTGTGAAAATCGCTGAAGCCGTTTTGCCAAAAAGCGTAAAAAACCTATTTTTGCTTCATAGGGCTAGTTCACCGTATTTTCATGGAGTTGAAAAGTTAGGTATTGATTAGTAGAAGATAATTAGCTGTACTTCTCAATCAAACTGAGAAGATTCCGAAACACGGATATGCCGAGAGCCATGTTCAACGGTAATGATGTAATGTCATTGCATTACCCCCAAATGCATATTGTTAATGAGCTGCTAATTTGGAGCACACCCTTTCAAAAAAATCTACCTGCCTATGTCCCAAATTCACTGCGCAGTAATTCAAGGCGATAAACTATATGAACTGGCATTAAATGGAATGTGTTTTTTTTTTGTAGAGGGCGCAGGAGAGAATTGTCGGCGGAGTCAATGCCAAGGTCAATGAATTTCCTATGATCGGCGCCATCACCTACACAAACAGACCTCACTTCATCTTTTGTGGAAGTACTGTTATAACTAGACGGCACGCAGTCACCGCCGCTCACTGCTACAAAGGACCAAGAGCAAACCTTAGCTTAGTTTTGGGAGAACACAACACTCAGGATGGTAAGTGGACAATATATTCGAATACGGATTTCGCAGAACGTGCAATAGGTCGCGAGATACACAACTTTAAAGGGCTGTTTTCATAGTTCACACCCAGACAACTCCAGTGATATTTCACCTGTGAACTGGCTCCCACGAAAACAATTTTTAGTTTTCTTCAGATCTCGAAAGGCTTCCAAGTCTCGAAAGCTCCAGTTGGGAAAATCATCTGTGTGTATGTGAACGCGATTGATTGGCTAAAACAAAACAACCGCTTCAAATTTGTCATTTAGCCTGCACACCCACGCATGACGTCACACTATAGGTATCATAGTAATCACAAAGTCAAATCGTTTTTTAAAGGGCTCTACCGATAATAATTCGGAACCTTCTGGAACCTTGAGCACTTCCAGTTTCTATACAGAACGTTGAGCAAAGTTCTGCTGCTCCCAGAGAAAACCAAATTGGATTAGTTGCCAGAGTGATGAATATTGCTGAATGCGAGTGAGGCTGAGGAATGTAAATGACGCGTTCGACTTGATATTTTGCATTACAATCGGTTGAACTCTGTGCACCAAATGTTCATTGTTCCCCTTCAATCATTGACATATGGCCCAAGGGTAACTTGTAGAGAAGAAAGGATCAACACAAATCTCAGTCAGTCCTGAGCGCATTGTTAGGACCAACCTATTTAGAGAGGTTGGCAAATGGGAGGATAGGTACAGGGCACCCGGCCTTAGAGAGTCAAATCACATGTGGGCTGTTTACAGGTCACTGACCGCTGATGTATCACCTTGCAAATACTGGCATTGCACTGTCATATATTTGGCAAAAACAAAGTCACGACGTAAGTCGCGATTATTTTTGCCTGAGTAAGCAGCTCTTCAAAAGCATCTCCAAACTACCTCATTACATTGGCAACCCAACTAGTGGTCGAACTTCTTCATTCCAAGAAAAAACCTTGCAAATTATTACACAATGGTTTATTATTCTCATGAACAGCTTGACCTAGTATTACTGCTCCGAGACCCATCCCATTCGATTCAGCATCGAATACTAGTAAACCATACGAAACATGACCTGGCTACAATGGAACTACGGAAACTAAATATTCCCCCGGCGCCAGGCGCCCGTAAACGTCTGTAGGCATTTATGATCCGATGGAGGGGTGTGTGGAGGAAGTGGCCTTGGCGCCCCGTTGGGACAGGGGCTTCCAGTGAACCCATTGCAAGTCGAGCAACGAGGGTGATTAAGTTTGATATGATGGGAGGGAGGAGTACTAACGACAAAACGTTGACTTCCGCTGTAGTTCCCGCGTTATACGGCGTTTTGTTAATTTTTTAAACCATTTTTTGCCCATATCAACCATGGGCTTCGTCCGATCGGGTTGCCGAGATGGCGGGCACAACTAGATACCAAATGGGATTTTTGTGCAGAAGAACGAATTTTTTAAACCACGTAAAAGGCACAAAATGGCCCGGACGGCGGACAGACATTGCAAATTTGGAATCTCCATGCGTTGAAACGTAAAGTATCAAATTTTGAGGGGGGGTTGTAAAAACTTTTTTGGGACCGAAAACATAGGGTTATTATTCAGAATGAATAATAAACCAAAAGAAGAGGCCCAGAGAGAAAAAATTTAAAAATTAAGGGAGAAATAATGAGACGAATTCTCGGGTCCGGGATTCGGTGAGGCTGTGAAAGTTCCAGCGTGAAGGGTAATAAAATGGGCGACGCGCCTATTACAATGTGAAAGAAAAGGCTCCCTCGTTTCTCGAATCAAAGATTGGGTTTTCCAGGGATTAGATCAACTCTCATAAATTCGTTCCTTATAAGAGTCCGCTCCAGGAGCAGTGGTTAAAAGACGAGGGGGGGAGATGTACTGACTGACTCCTATTAAAGGCACTGGGCGATTGTGGTCTAGCGGTTAAGACATTGGTTCATAATTCTCGATGTAAGTCGGGATTGTGCATCGGTGCTCCGCGCGATATGCCGTAATTTTTGCCTGAGTCAGCAGCTCTTCAAAGCATCTCAAACTTCCTCAGCACAGATGTTCTCTGCTTTGTGCAGGAGTTGGTGACGATGAGTAGGGGACCTTGCACTGAGAGAGCCCAGTGCCGTGTGCTCTGGGGGGTGGAGCAGGGGGGCCCCATAAGCTGGGGTTCATGGGTGCCCTTACAATAGGCCTGTTTGTTGCCGCAGTGGGGGCATTTCCAGCATCCGTTTATGATTTTTTTAAAAGGGTAAGTTGACATTGGCTTATTTAGTTTGTGCTTTTCCTCAACCACATGCACTACTGGGTAATGTGGGTGGTTTTGCCAGTGACACATAAGCGTAGAGCTTGCTGTGAATCTTCATTGGGGCTCTGAACATCTTAATGAAGTGGTTCCTCAAACATTCTTTGGATGAAGATGTGACTGATCTATCGCAGCACCAGTCCAATAATTTGTGCAGAGCGAGAGCAGGTTGCAGAGATTTCCTTCTTAGCCTTCTAGTTTCTCTACATGTTTTGCAGTGTGGAATGGTGCTGACGTTAACAAGTCCCTACTCCCTCCCTCCATAGTTTTTGTGCTCCTTGGGCCTCAGATCGCCCAGGTAGTGTAAGATTGAATAAGTATGAAGTTGTCTGGGAACATTGTTGTAATATTCCACTCTATTTAACACTCTTTCAGGGAGACGGAGCAACTTTAAGTCACAAAACACTAATTTTTGTCTCGTAGTCTCCAAAAAATAAAAGTTGTGAATCACTATGTGACAACACTGAGCCAACACGACACGAAAACACATTCATTGAAACACTGAAGGTCACAACTACTCTCACATATCCCATCCTCTTTTCATAATACATAATGAAAACCTTACCACAAAATGATAAGATCAACCTACGTAGATTATTACAAAAACTGTACAGTGAGCTATTCAGTGACCTCTTCATAGATACCATCTAAAAGTGTAATAATCGTAGATGTATAATTTTCAGAAAATGGACAGACTCTGTCAATCAGAATCAAGCACTTTATCGCCCACGAGGACTTCGACAAAACTGGAGTTACTGAAAACGACATCGCTCTGTTGGTTCTCGCTAAAAGGATCCCCTTCGGGCCAACTATTCGACCAGCCTGTTTCCCAGATCTAGGCCTCACAGGGAACCTAATTGGAAAGAAAGTGCGCGTCATTGGTAAGGCAACGCAAAATACACGCATTAGATTTTCAAGTGAGCCAGGGGATCGTTGGAAATGAGAGGGTGGGCCATCTGGCTAGATGCGGCTCACTGTGGGACATCTCTCTCACTAGTCAAGAGGGTTGCAGGAGAATATGCCAGAAGAACGCATCAGACAGTCTGGAATGCTGTAGGAATGAGGCACTCCAAACGCTGTATCTCAGAGTCAACACATGATATCACAGTCTTCTGAGGATGGAGAGGAAGAACCTAAAGCAGTTTGTGGGGGTCACATGTAGAGGAGACTCCTTACCACATCCTGGCCCAGTGTTGGAGACATGAGAGGGAGCGATTTCTGGTGTTTGATACTACTTCTCCTATGATGGACATGGATGGACTCTAGCAGGAAATACCTGACATTCCTTAGGAGGCTAGCAAAGACCTGTGGGACATTAGAACTAGCACAATAGGCCAACACAGCTTTGGGACAGTCAGAGAACTACTATTACTTCATGTGAGCCAACAAATTGCTGAGACTGGATCATTGTCTGAATCATCCCATTTACAACGTCTTCCATTATTGGCCAGAAAAAGGATGCTACGGTACCAGTCCACTCACCCCTGTTTCTCCTTCCGGGTTTTGTATAAATAAATTGGTTGGCAGGGGAGGCTGAATATTTTAGTCTTCCAATCAGCAGTAGCAAGTTCTCCTTCTTCTCTGCTCACCTCTTCCTCCTCCGAACTCGGCCCTTTCCTTAGCATTTCCCAAGAACGCTGGGTCGTATCTTGAACACGGTGGAATCTGTCAGACGTTAACAGTTAAACTATTACTTTACTCAGTACCTTGAGGAAGTTGTGCACTGAATTCATTCTGCACCTTCATTTCCCTCTCATTCACTTTTCACCTAGAATACGAAAACAGTTACACTTGGGATTAGTTATTATTCACTTCTTGAGGGCCCGGATTCAAGAGCCTGATTATTTTGACAGTTTTAGAAGTTTAACTACGTTTTACAATTAATTCATTGTCACGGCCTAATCTTCCCCCACCCCTCTCTGAGACTTCTCAGCACTTTACGCTGATGATATGGTTTAAACCGAATACCACTCAACATCTACTAGCTTACAATGCTTGGATACTGTTGGGCACATCACAGCAACTATGAGCAAACTAAACACGTACGAAAGGAGAGTGATACAAAGGGCTTCATCAGTGACGTGGGCAGTCAAGAAGATGGTAGGGAAGACATGGGAATTGTGGCCAAAGATGATGATTGTTAGTCCAACAGCTGCGGAGGAGGTCTCGCTCGGTGGTCTTGTATGTATAGAGAGCTGTCGACTTACAAGCTACAGGTATGCAGAAACTGGGCATTGTCAGGCAGGGTAGAAGGACTCTGCACCCTCTAATATGGGACAGGGCTCCTACGGAGGGGCCTGCTTTGCTTGTTTAGGACTCAGTACAGATGAAGTACAACTTCGAACTGCCCCTTCAGGATACTGATTAATGAAAGATTGTGGTGAGAAGGGGGTGGTCCCACGCTCAAGGCTGGGGGCATGGTATATAATACAAAGGGATATGTGATGGTTCAGGAGTTCATGGGCCAGGGATACAGGCAGCGATACCACTAAGTGTACAGGCAACGGTTTTCTAGACAGAGCTCTTTGAAAGATGGTTTGCAAGCAGCACTTCCCTGCCCAGAGGACTGAAAAGATATACATTAAGCCAGAGAGTCAGGCTGCACTCAAGGCCCTGGCTTCTTATGCTACTTTGTCGGGACTAGTTTGGGAATTCCTGGCTGGTCTGAAGACCTAGTTGGGTGCAGGGCCATATACGAAAAGAAGGGGGCCAATGAGCTGGCAAGAGACGGATTTGCCCTTCTCCTGGTGGGACCTGAGCCCTTCGTGGGGACCACCAAGAGCCACTTGAATAAGGAGGTTGGAAAGTGGGAGGAGAAGCTCAGGATGTGCCAGACCGAAGGTAGTCAGGGTTATTTATTATACCTCTCTGGAGAGAGAAACTATATGGATAGTATGTGGCCAAAATTGCTTAATCACAGGTACAGAGTTGCAGATTCTGTGAGGCAGAGCTGGAGTCAGTGTTTACGTGTGTATTTCGCTGCCCCTTGGAGTACTGGGGTACCTCAGCTATGCCTGGATGAGGTGGCAGGGATGGACTTCAAAGGCTGTCTGGCGTTTTGTGCAAGAATGACACTGGGGACGACACAACAGGGAACACCAGCTCCATGGGAACTGGGAGTGAAACTGAAAGGACATGAGGCAGCTCATGTACGCCGCAGTGGGGATTTTCCAGATTGCTACTAGTGAAATGACAAAAAATACAAAAAAAAACTGCTAACAAATATAAACGAACATATTACTAACCATTCCTTACTTCCTCAGCAAAGATATAACATTGGCCATTATCAGGAATGTTTTGATCGAACACCTTACTTACACCTGACTTACATAATCGATTACTCCAAAAAATAAAATAATATAACCAATCAGGAAAAGCTGTCATTTGGCAGCCCCCATTTATAACTCATGTGAACTTGTATTTTGCAAGGGTCCTTGAAGAATGTGACATCTTTGCAATTGGACACTTGAGTGACGAAAATGCAAGAAAATTATTTGATGCGCCCACCTGACATTTTTCTTAACAATTAAATTCCTGTGATTCCAGGATGGGGCCTGTTGTTCGAAAATGGACCTCAACCCAATATC
Organism: Pachypeltis micranthus; assembly: GCA_020466155.1. Classification (NCBI taxonomy): domain Eukaryota; kingdom Metazoa; phylum Arthropoda; class Insecta; order Hemiptera; family Miridae; genus Pachypeltis; species Pachypeltis micranthus. Next base: position 31,128,237 of record CM035769.1, read on the forward strand.
CTTCAGAAAGTGGATTTAGATGTAGTTGACACAGACGTTTGTGAGAAACATTTTGGCGGAACCAACGAAAAGCAGATTTGTACGCAAACGATGAAGAAAGACGCCTGCCAGGTAAGACACATCGTCAGTGGTCGGTTCAACAAATAGAAATTGGGGTTCCATTCAATTTCCACATTATTAGTGGATGTTCGTAGGCTAGTGGGGCGTTCCACTCGAACGTATGTTTGATAACGGAATGGTACCGCGATTGAGATTAATCCATGGGGCTGTTTCGATAGACGGCAGGAGGAGCTGTAAGTCTGCATTGTTATTTTATGTCATGGGAATCAATAGTCTTCTTCGAAAATTCTCTAACGAATTAGAAAAAGGCCATCTTACTTTGCTGATGGGCGAATGAAACCAACTCATTGAACACACGGGTATGGAATTAGTTGTGGAAAACTAAATTTGAGTTTATCAATAGCATGCTCTTGTTGTAATAATAGATTTTGTTTTTTTAATGCATAATCTACATATGAACCACCAATGTACTTGAAGTTATACGCCTCTCGGATTTTCTTCCACCCTTGTTCTTTGAATGCTTCCCTCATTTTGAAATCCCATTCTGTGAAGTTTTTGGTCAATCCGAATTCAGTGAACACAGAAGAATACCAATTTTTAGCGGTCCCTTCCTTAAATAGACGTAAAATTAGAATTTTATCTTCCGAATCAGTCACTTGACATCGATCGCATTCATGGAGAAAAATTTTCAGCCACCGCCCTACCTCAAAGTTTTTTCCATCAAAATCCTCTAACACAAACTCCGATTTTACTTTGGCAAGATTTAAACGTTTTGGGGCCACCACTTGTGGGGGACCGTCTGCTTTTTCTGCTAATTTCTGCAAAATCTCGAGTAGCAGTGCATTCTGGACATCGGGTGTGGCTGTGGTGGGCTGTTTTGGGGGAGGAGGGGTTATCTCTGATCTCCAAGTTTGCAAAGATTGCTCCTGTAGGAAGTGTTCCTGAAAAACGATGTTGCCTTCACTGTCAAAATATATGGGGACAAGTTCCGCCGGAAGAGTAGCCGAAAGTATACGGTATGATCCACGTTTGTTCAGCACCTTAAGGACACTTTTTATCGTTGACAGTTGTAACAGGCCCTTGTGGTTTGAATTGAGCTGTTGGTGTTCAGGGGAAAACTCGTACACGATGTCGTCATCTTTTGGTTGGATCCATTTGAGAAAATGCAATGAAGTTTTGCTGTCACTAGGACTCGGTTCGAGAGAAATACACACTCTTACCTTCATAGTGGCGAATAGTTTCGATTTATAAGCGTGTGTTCTTCAATAAGGCTGTTACGATGCGTTCTGAAAACGTTTATTAACAATGAGAAACATAAATTAGGAAGTACAAGCGAGGTTGGATAATGATTTAATACGGAATGACGCACCTGAAAACGAATCGAAACTAACAAGCCGTTTATTACGACACGATTCCACGAGCCGTCGGGTTCGCACTGAAGGTGCACGCGAGAAGAACGAACTAGAAGACCGGCGAGAGGAGTGGGCGCTATCTTGTCAACGACGTTACAGGTGCGAAGGTGAGTGCGGTGTGGACTCAATAAAACTTGTTTTATATATAGAAGACTGGCTGGTCAAATTAAGTTACCTTGGTAAAAATACTTATTTCGGCCAACTGTCGATATTTCTGTCCACTATACTGTCAAAGGATCATTTATTGGGGGCGAGTTTGATGACAATTCCAAGAGCCATTTTCCCAAACAGTTTTCGTTTTTTAAAAAAATCAATGACCCGAATTTTCACACAGATATTTATGGAGGGCAAACGTTAGACGATAATCAGTTCATTTTTGCTCCTTCAATAAACCAACAAAAAAGAACTAAATCAGTTCATCCGTTCTCTTGAAAATATAATAAGAAAATGCATAGACATGACCTTGGTTTTACTCAATTTTTTAAATCATTTTATTTGATACTTTCCTTAGAATTTGGGTAGGAGAAAGTAAAAATCATGAATATCGTTCAGAACCTCATGACTGAAAGAAAGTTATTAAAACCTAAGAAATACAAGAGCCCTAATTGAATTATTATTCGCAAGTGGTTACTTGAGATACACCTTGATGTTCTTGTTCTCACGAAGTTTTGCGAAGTGACTGCGGGCAATGAAGAACGATACTATTCCTGCAGTTTTGCTAACCTCAATTTGATGTTTCACTTTTATATACACTTGCTTTTTTACTAGAAATTGCCGTTACATTGGAGTACCACAAATTTATTGAATTAGTCTATTTAGCTCCACCAACCGATTTAAGTTATTCAAGTCAACAAGTTGAAACTGGGTTAGCTAGGAGGTTTGAAAAACGAATAAATATATATCTGGTTGATAGCAACACACAACTTATACATCGTTCAACGCCTTTCTATAGGGACATTCATGGAGAACATCATTTAGGTACTCGTTAAGTGAGTGTACTCCGTAAGTTTGATCGAAATCGTTGGAGCCGTTTTTTAGAAAATTCGAAAAACGGTAAATTAAAATTCGACAAATCTCTTTTTCTGAGCTATCATGACTTACATCTCCGCTCAACAGATAGATACAGGAATAGTTACGAAGAACAAAATGTGGGCTTTGGCTACTAGAAAACACGCTGTTAGAGTGATCAAATTCATGGAGCAGTTACTCTGGAAATTATGAAAATGTTCAAAAAAACATTACTTTTGACACATTTTGATTTTTAGCTCTGTTCAATGGACTGTCAGAGGAACATTTATTGAGAAAAATAAAGAGGTATTAGCTATTTGAACACAACCCGTGGGTTTGGTGAAAATCGTCCAACTGTCTGGCCAAACCCATTTTGGTTTATTATTCATTCTGAATATATGTTTTCGGTCACGAAAAATTTTTTCAACCCCCTCAAAATTTGATACTTTACGTTTCAAGACATGAAGATTCCAAATTTGCAATGTCCGTCCGCTGTCCCCTGTCCGGGCCGTTTTGTACCTTTAATGTGGTCTAAAAAATCCGTTCTTTCGCACAAAAATCCTATTTGGTATCTAGTTGGGCCCGCCATCTCGGCAATCCGATCGGACAAAGCCCATGGTTGTTATGGGCAAAAAATGGTTTAAAAAATTAACGAATCGCAAATAAGCCATGTTTCGTATCGTTTTCAAGGTATTTTTACATCCTGGGTCGAATGGAATGAGTATCAGACGTGTACAACTGCATATAGGGAAATTACAGTAATTATTAGAGTCTACTAATTGAAGGAACTCGCGGGAACTACAGCGGAAGTCAACGTTTTGTTGTTAGTACTCCCTACCTCCCTCCTGCCCGCTCGCCTCGCAACACCCGCTCGACTCACAACGTCGTGCCAATTGCCGAGGGTTTGCTGGAAGTCCCCGTCCCAATTTCCACCACTACAAAGGAAGGTTAGAGCCGATGAGGTCAGCACTTCCTCCGCACACCCCTACATCATAAATGCCTACAGACGTTTACGGGTGCCTGGCGCCGGGGGAATATTAAGTTTCCATTGACCCATTGTAGTCAGGTCATGTTTCGTATGGTTGACTAGTATTTTTCGATGCTGAATCGAATGGAATGGGTCTCGGAGCAGTAATACTAGGTCAAGCTGTTCATGAGAATAATAAACCGTTGTGTAATAAATTGCAGGGTTTTTTGCTTTTTAGGCGTATCTCAGTTCACCGCGTTTTCATGGAGGTATGTACGGAGAAGAAAATTTAGGTATCGACTAGTAGAAGATAATTTGAAAGTTTAATCAAAATCGTTACAGCCATTTTTGAGAAAAATGTGAAAACCCCCAGTTTTTGGTACATTTTCGTCCCCCACCTCCCTTTCCACTCGACCCAAATCAACCATAACCTTAGTTTGGGCTCTACAAAAAATCAAGAACAAAACAAAAAAGAAACAGCTGAATCGGTTTTGTCGTTGACCCGCAAATTGACCTACACACACAAACGGAAATTAGGTTTTTTGAATTCAGTAAGCCTCAAAACCTAAACATCTGAAGAATGTCCCTTAATTTTTGGACAATGGAAGGTAAAAAACTGTGGGAATGGAATCCAGGTTTAGTCAATACTTTCCTAAGCATATTACCAGTTGTGGACGCGTTTCGTGACAAAATAAACTCCTTGAATGGGGTGTGGTCAGCCAACCTTAATTAAAATTCTTTTTTTCGTTTAGGTCATCTCATTCACTCGAACGAAGTACAGCATTAACGTATTCCATTTCTATGCGTTGGAAAAACTTTTCTATTTTTTCTACTACATTTTATGAACTTTAGGGTGACTCCGGAGGCCCAGTGCTCTTCATGGATCCAGAAACCAGGCGCTATGCTGTTGTCGGTGTTGTTTCCTATGGAGATGGATGTGCTCAACCTGACGTTCCAGCTATCAGCACTAACGTTGCTGCTTATCGTGAATGGATCTTGCAGAAAATATCACGTTAGTATCTCTTCAATTAGAATTTGGCTCTTTTAATTATAAATTATTTATCATAAGCTGTTGAAAACAGCCAGAAAAAAACTTCACAAAGAAGAATGTCGACTTTGCACGACCCCATTAAAGGGAAGTGGAAGAACGGCCTCACCTCTTGAAAGGACTGCACATTTTGTTGCACTTGTGTCGCCGTTCTAATCATCTTGTTTCTAGTCACTTAGACTCACCAAGCTACTCTTCATTTATTTCGTTACTAGCACTGCATTGTTTACGGCAAAATACTCAACTCTCATGCCTTTCTTTCTTTCTCATTTCAGAAACTGACCGCAGTTCTAATATCTGCCCAATCAAAAAAGCACAATAAACGTAACTCGTTAATCGAAAACTGGTTATTTTTCCCCTAATCACACGGTTGCCATCAACCGCTCGGAGGTGGTTTGGAATTAAAGGACCAGGATTCTTGTCGAGTAGTGAAAACAACCAAAAGGAGTCATCAGACGGCGGAAACAATCGAGAAAAATGGGTGTTCAAATGATCTTTCTATTACACGAAATATTAACAACCAAACGTACGATTCAAACTCACTTTTAGCAAACCATGTTGGTCTGCCCTATAGCTCTTCCAATTTACTCGAAGAATGTGATGCCGAACTACCTCGTTTTAGCGCATTGTTGTGAGAATATGAAGTGATTGCGGCGCAAAAAGAAAATAGCCAATTAGGGAATTTTTTCAAGTCAAAATCCATGTCCTGAAACGAACGTGGTTTTTATAAAGGTCCTTAACGAACCAAATTTAAATAGTGACGCGGAGAAAGGAGACGCAAATTACTAACGCGTTTCAACAGGACGGTCGTCAATACAAAACAACGGATTTCGGGCAACCTGCACGAAGATATTTAGTCATTCGTGACTTTTCCCTTCGTCAAATCATCGAATTAGCAATCAATAATAATGATAAATTAGAATGATTAATGTGCTAACAATTTTTGTTAGAATATTACTCGTCGTCAATATTTCTCGACTCTTCCCTCTACAAACTTTCATCCCTAAGACTCAGTTTGACAGTGACAAAAAGATATCCCCGTAGTGGGAATTGTGTTCATCATTTTTGTTTGAATACTTTACTGTTTTGCTCTATCACTTTAGATTTATCCTATTCCCATACTTGTTACCACAGAGATGCTTTTTAGTTCATTGAAAGTAAGAGCATAATCAAAATCGTTTAAACCGTTTTTACGAAAAATGTGAAACCCTTCATTTTAGGCCCCCCCCCCCCAATCAACATCCGATTAAAAAAAAAGAAAATATCTGCCCCAAGCTTACTATAGTTATCATAATGATCAAAGCACTAAATCTTTTTTCTTCTCACAAACGGCTCTTAAAAACAATAATGCTCTCATTTGTGAGAAAAGACGAGAGCAGCACAATAAACTACAAAACATCTCAAAGAAAATTGATTTTCGGAAAAATTGAGGTGGTGGTCGAATAAAGTGCCTATAAGATGAGCGTTTGATAACTTTCGTTATTAGAAGCTACTCCAGAAATTCCGGAATTTCCACCACCCCCGTTTCACTTACTACCATTTGTCCCAGTTTTTACCCGATATTTCTGAAACTAGGGATTATTATCGTTCTCAAAAAAATCGTTTACATTCTCATTAATTCTCTGTGTAGTGATTGCTCAATAGTTGTTGTGGCACGAGTAGGAGAACCACACTTAATTCCAGAACTATGAGCACTATCACTTTCTACCCGTGAAGTTGTTTGTCAATGTTCAAGTGAACAGTGAAGAATAAATTAGTAGAGAAAGTATCTTGAACCAGGGAATTGACGTAGAGCGAAGGAACGTTATGTGATAAATCGCGCCTGATATTTTGTCTTCTAGAAAAACGATTAACGGCCAGCGGGGTTAATCAAGATATAAGTTACGAACTAAAGAAGCGAACAGGTTCTTGTCTTGTTCCTTACATCTATCCATCAAATTCATACGTAACTCCACTCAAATAACAACCACAAACCTGGTGAGTGGACCCATCATGTGTATGTCACTGTTCACGTCACTTTCAAAAACTTCCTGAACTGTATTTATCTTGTTTTGGTTTAGTTTTCTGCTATTTTCCTTCCAGGTTGGATAGACGGACACGACTTGATACCAATGCTTTCAATGAAAAGCTACAATGCAAAAACAAGTTTAATAAATAGATCGAATAATTGTACAACTTGTTTCTACTTCAGACCTTGATATTGGAGATTTTCGTTGCTCTGAATGGCGTCCTTGATACAATCAGGTTAATACTTGTCGGTTATCCTATCTTGATACCTTTATAAATTCTACAACCAAAGAAACGAAGTTACAATTAACAGTAATACATCGATTACGAGATGATTTTACTGAAATAAAACTTGGTTTTCGTTGTTTACATACAATATTCATTTAAAAACGCAAACAATAAATCTTGAAACGTCAGAACGTTAATAAGTAGTACGTTTAAAATATACCAACAAAATACGCATTTATAAAAAAAGTAATTAATATGATGAAACAAATAACGAACAGTGAGGCTATTGTTGATACGTTCTGAAAATAGCTAACTGAGGGGTTCCTTCAACGTGTATTTGAGGTGGGACTCAAGAGTGCTCACCATGTTATGCTAAACTGTGGTGTACACCTAGCAACAGATATGTGAACCCTCCTGCACACACTGTAATGCAGACTGTTACACACTGATGCTGTTTTCACGATACTCAACATCTTGGATCTTTGTTAGTTACGGCGAGGATATTTTTCTTGAGTGGACGAAATGACTGGTGACGCAGCTGAGATGGGGAGAGGGCTCCAAGCCCTCATTATGCTTTTTTCAGTCCAAGCAAGGGAGCTGTCATGGGGTCAGCTGTTCCAAGAGCTGAAATGTGCATCGAGGTAGCACCTGGCAGTCAAAGATTTTGTGCAAAACCATCTTCTCAGCCTACAAAAGCCTCCTCTACTGTGATAGGCATGCAGGGGACTACCCTGATATATTTGCAGAAAAGTCCAATGCAACCAACCAGTTATGTTCATTCACCATGAATCTGCAGCTGAGGAAGCCCCTCCAGTTCCTAGTCGCTGAGTTCATTTGGTTGATTGATTGTTGTTCTGAAGATAGCTGTGATGACTTTCACTGACTCTGGCCCAACCAATGTGGTCACAGTTGTATGAGCCACTGCGTCAGTCTCCTCCACACTGCTAACTGCTTTTGGGTATTATCACTTTTATTTTTTTATCACTTTTATTCTCAAAACCTGATCGCAACATTGAAGATGGAGTTAGTTTGGGAATTCTTATCACATTCACGTTTTCTAGTGGCGATCACGCGCATTATTATTATTATTTTTCTCACTTCTCACCACCTCTCGTCGACCACTGCCTCTATTGCACCCTTAAATTGCGTTAAAACGTATTATTTGGGAATTGCGCGGCTTCATCAAAGTGTGAGAAGCCTAGCCTAATAGTTGAGTCTGTCACCAGTGCGTCTCAGGGATCGCCATCGCCGCGTCAAGTTTGCTGCCAACATTATTTCAATAAAACAGTGGGCGCTGCAGCAGAATATTTTTTTAACGTGTTTACATAACACGCACAAGTTCCCTTGATTTGTGTTTCAAACTCTTGCATGTATTTATAAGCTAATAGTTTTGCAGCACTCTGGATATATATGACGTTATGTGGTACATATCTTGTAGGAAGAGTGCAGTTCAGCCTTGATGACTCGAGCACCAGCTGAAAAATGTCATAAGACAGACCTTTACAAGATGGTACTCATCTCCCACCACAACCACTCCTTTTTTTCAACGGTTGAACAGCATAGAAAATCTTGAAATAATTTGCATTGAAGCATCACAGAAGAAGACTTGCTTCCAGAAAAACATTAACCTTCGGTCAACCGAGCACAAATCAGAAAAAGGGCGCCCCTGGAGCCTGCAAATTATAATTTGTTTTCGTGTTTGAAGACAAGGAGTAATTTTCGAGCGACTGGGAGGGGAAAGATATCAAGAAGTGACGGAAGGAGATTTCCTCAACAAGTTGCACTCCCGTCGCACAACATATTTCGTTGACACGTTAACAAAACCCTGTACATTTATTTTGGATAATACTTTTTTTAAATACACAAAATGAGTACACTCACTTTCTTAATGAGCCTCGTATTCTACTTGTTGCCAGTGATCACTTGAAGTGTGGCATTTCGTTTCTACACAAATCCGTTTTTTTTTGTGGTAATTTACTTACACTAATGAGCTACCGTTTGATGGATAATATCGTTGTTTTGAGAATAATACGAGTAGAAGACTGTAACAACTTTAGAGAGAGCGATCAGTGCAATGCAACACGATCTGAAAAACTGTGAGGGTGTTAAATTTCTATAAAATTTGACGTCTCACTCAGAGGTCACTGGTCAGTGAGACGACCCTTAACTGAGGATCACTGCCAGTTCTAAATGGCACCGTTCATCGATGGAGACTAAGTTTCGACATTTCACAAAATATAAATCGAACGATTTGACTACTTCACCTCCTAAATTATATACAACATTTGGTACAACAGAGAATAAACAATTCTAATAGATTGTGAGATATAAAAATAGGAAATGCCTGAGCGCAGGGGATAGTGCAGGAGGGCAGATGTTGAGGGCTCTGATTCTATTGCTGTGAACAACCTTCTGGAAGACTCCGTCGACAAAGGGGGGCGCTTACTTTTTTGAAGAGATGACCGAAGGAGTGAGCTCGGGCGTTGTTGAGGAGGGTGGGGGATTGGAAGATGGGGGTATTGAAGGGTCCGTGGTTTTGGAGATTGTAGTTTGTTCTTCAAGCAAAAGATCAGGTCCTGTGGTAACGTTTATGTTCTCTACGAGCGAAGTGGTTGGCTCTTCTCGGGATGGCGCTACAGTTGTAGTGGTCACAGTAGCGTTTGGCTGATATGGTATTTCGTCTCCGAAAATAACTCGGTCTATGAAGAACATTGTGCCCAGGTTGTACACAAAGACCTCTCTCTCAACGATATTGGCCCCCTCGACAGTTCCATTAGTTCCTGGGCAAAATTCAACAGTGAACAATTAAAACAAAAAAACCTTATGGCACAGTTTTCACACTTAACGTATTTCAGGTATACAGTTTGTATACAGGTTTTATACGGCTTTTGGTATTCTGTAATGAGTTGTGGAGCAACAGTTCTCCCTATCACTGGCTCTCTCATTGTTTGTTCCCTCTCGATTAATCTGGACTACGGCATACTTTGATATGTAAGATGGTCGTTTTACGTACCATCAAAACCCAATTTTCTGCTTAATGTGCGTAAGAAATCTCAGCTGATGTTTAGATAGGTGAATTATGACTTATTATTATTCCTTGCACAGGGAAGCACAGGAGAGCAATACTTTCCACACAACCTTCGACAGAATGAGGGTAGGAAGCCCTGCACTGGATGGACATAATAAAAAATCAGCTCAAATACAACAGCTCTGTTTCGTTTTCAAAATAACTGTTCCTTAACATTCATGATCATTCGTTTCTTTTATTTCTTTAGAGCATCGTGTAATTGACTTTTATTTTACGCCGTTTCTTTGGTTGTCATTTCCTCATTTCTCATTTCAAGTGAAATTACTTTTTTTTCTCTTATAGCGGAGCTACTTTAGGTTTTAATTTCGATTGGGGTTTATTTTTATCAATTAGAAGCAGTTTTATTTTGGCATTTATTTTAATCACCTATTTTCAATTTTCCCCCAAGGTTTTTCTTTGACCTTGTACGCCCACTTTTTTTTGGGTTTGTTTTAACCAGGTTCGCATATTGGCGTGAACAGTTGCAAAGAGTAGCGAGTAACAGCCTGGGCATTCGCTCAGCATCCACCAAATCCAGACCTGTAGAGGTATGGCATGTTGTCATTAAGTCATTCCCTCGGGGGAGAGCTGTTGCCCATGGGTCACCACCACATGGATGTGTAACCCTGGGAATCAGTTCCATCTGGGAGGAGTTCTTGATTAGGTTTACCACCTGATTTAACAATTTACTTTGGTGGCCACAATAAAGCAGCCACACTCTACTGTCACCCTTCTTCACAAACTGGGCGAAACGGTTATAAGATTGCTTAAAAGCATTCGAAACTAGAAGGATTGACTGCTCTTCCAACAACCGTCGCTCACTCTGTTTTAAGAACTACAGTGGAGCAGCACGTGGTTTCTTGTTTACTCTGCAGTGGAGGCTGTTGTGGTAGCAACAATCATACCTATCTATCTGGTTCAGTTTTTAAATTCACCGCACAGCAGGAAATGTAAACTACTTATAGAATCTTTATGTTGGCACACTTGTTGATACCGTGACAACATGTTTTTATCTCTTATTTCATCACAATATCTTCCAAGCCGAACGTTCTTTTCGTCTAATTATTAATAATGATTTCCTTAAATTCAACTGAGGCGCAAGACGTATGGAGAGGTTTGAGACAAAAGAAGTGGAGCCGTGCAATGTCCCATAAGGAACTGTCTCGTCCAGTAGTCTGGCTCAACCCACCTACTCCTAAGACGTTCACGGATGTTGGGTAAAAAGTCATACGTGTCATGTTCCTTTGACGAGGCTTTCCATCTTGCCATTTCTAGTGGCAAGTTTTCGCTCAACAGGGAGGGTCTATGTGAAGTTCAATTCAGAATGGGGGAAGCTCCCTTTTTACTCTCTGTTTGTCAACTGGTAACATCCAGTGATTACTTGGAGCGCTTCAGTGGATAGTGTCTTAGACGCCTAGGTGATCCATAGGAGATTGGACCAGTACTCCCCTTTGATTGACTGTGAGTGTACTAACTTAGATAATGGGGCAGTAGCCAATCACACCAAGGTAAATGGCCCTTGTACAAGAGGATTGTGTCACAGCAAAGCTAACGGTTCACGCCATGACAGAGACAGGGGACTGAGACTGGAGACTGCAACAAGTGTCTCAGTCTCTTCAGCATCAACTGTGAGCCGAGACTGAGACTGCAACCAAAACTACTTTACGGAAAGTATTCTTTCGATGAAGTCAATTGCGTATTGTGTTGACTTTGTCAATAATTTTCAAGCGTAATGGAAAGACAAATAGAGTTACTGTTGAAGGAAGAAGACGACGACGATTTACCGTTGTATTATTATTACAAATCAAAGAAAATATTGCCTATTTGCGAATTATATTTGGCTAGAGGCCAAAAGGAATCGTTTTCGCTATTAGTGAAGAATATCAATTTATTGTTTGATGACGATGTTCACGACGTATTTTCGGCTCAATTAAATACAGTTAGATTATGTGTTAAATTTACTGAAAAACACAATGCTAACGTAAGGAAGAATAACGCAGAGAAAAAAATTGTCGTCTAAGTAAATTTGTTCAAACTTTTGTACGATTATTTTGGTCAAATTCGTCGTCGAAAATAATTTCGATTGGTCGATACGATTCATTAATAAATTCGTTTCGTGTTCTGAGGAAGCTGCAGTTATTGGATAATCGTATGAGAAACTTGTATAGGGGCGTTCATTTCGTCCATTTATGTCTTTGAGCTCACATTTAGAGATGACACTTAATATTTTCGCAATCTTTGTCACGAAACGCAGCCATTTTGGTTTATTATTCATTTTGAATAATAACCCTATGTTTTCGGTAACGAAAATTTTTTTACAACCCCCCCTCAAAATCTGATACTTTACGTTTCACGGAGATTCCAAATTTGCAATGTCCGTCCCCCGTCCTGGCCGTTTTGTGCCTTTAATGTGGTCTAAAAAATCCGTTCTTTCGCACAAAAATCCTATTTGGTATCTAGTTGTGCCCGCCATCTCGGCAATCCGATCGGACGAAGCTCATGATTGTTATGGGCAAAAAACGGTTAAAAAAATTAACGAAACGCAGTACAACGCGGGAACTACAGCGGAAGTCAACGAAACCGCTCACCTGCTGGACTGGCAAGCTATTTATTAGCTTACCTCCCGTTTCGACTCGACTTGCAAAGGGCGGGCGCCAGTTTTTTTTTTTGCTCCCTCTAGGAAGCGCTTGTGTTTCGTATTTAACCTTTGGCATTACGTCCCTTTATCGTCCGATTGCCTTGTTCTCGTCTTCACCTCCACGAATGACTGTTTCGCTCCGTCTCAACTATTTCCGTTAGCAAAATATCTGTTATCTTCGATTGAACTTTTCATTATTCGCTTATTTTTGGTTTATTTATTTTAATAGTTCGTGCGTCTCATGTTTTTGGTTTTAATACGATTTTTGGTTACATCTTGATATTAGTATTTAGCGTGCATGTTTTCATATTAAAATTCAGTTTTTTCTAGATAACTTTCTTTTTTTTTGTTTATTTTAATATTACGATTCAGTTCTTTTCGACCTTTTTTTGGGTTTCATTTTGATATTTTTTGATGCTGAATCGAACGGGATGGGGCTCGGAGCATTAATGCTAGGTCAAGCTATTTATCCGAATGATAAACCGTTGTGTAATAATTTGCAGGGTTTTCTGGTAAATGCAGGCGCTTTTCGAGCGCGACACAAGACACCACTTGTTCAGAGGGGAAACCATCTTCCTGTCTTCTATCTCACTCACTCTTGCGAACTCCCATGACAAGTGACGTTAGCGGTCTCTTGTCTCTGTCTCCCGTCTCAGTCACGGCGCGAACCACCGCCTTAACACACTCACCAAGTGGCTTTAGTGATTGCTCGTAGTGAGGCAAACCTTGCAATAGTGCCTTTGAGAGACTGGAGGTGCTGGCCGAAACACCAGCTCTCACCAATATTCACTGCTAAGTACTTGACCTGCTTCTCAAAAGGAAGCCTGTGGCTGCCAAAGTGTATTGTCTGATAGTTATTTACTTTTCGCTTCAAGAGGATTAACAAGCTTTATTCCTCAGCCCCTTCCAGCTTGACATGCTCGCACCACTGCACATGGTACATTTTTGCGATTTGACGAATTGACTGTACACGAATCAACACAGTCAGACCGCCTACACAGGTGCATGGCATATGTGATGACCTTAATAGAAGGCGATCCAGAGTGTTGGTCCGAGGACTGAGCCCATTTGGCACCTCTTCTCAATCGTTCTCTGGACTAAGACATGACTGCATTTGATTGTAGCAGTTCTATTTGTCAGGTGACTTCTGACGGGCAAGTCAAGTTGAGGTTACGAGGAATTCCCCGACCTTAAAACTCATTAAGGAGCCCTGGCCACCAAAAGCTGTCATTGAGGACTGCTATGATGTACTTCCAAGTGCCTCCAAGGAAACATCATGGATTTCAATAACGACGCCCTGCATGGACTTTCCTTTACACCCATATTGTCTACTGGTGGGGTTGCCGCCACAGATCCTTTCAAAAGACTGCAACGTTTTGCCTAACGTGAAAAGAAGTCCAAGCAGCCTCTATGATAGCGCGTCTGACCAATGGTTGTCGCCTCCCTTTTGAAGAGCAACGACATGCGCACATTTCCAGAGAGTGGGGGGACTGTTTAACCTGCAGACAGTAATTAAATTAGAGCCCAAAAGAGCTTAAGAGGACACACACAGACTTGTGACGTTAACGGATCAGTGCAGAAGATGGAGTGAGCACCTGTGACACACTAATGTGACTCCAATGAATAAGGAAAACTAGTAGAGTTCAAATAGAGATATCTTGCAGTAGTGGAGTATGATGGGCAAGATCCTCAGACTATGCAGATCAGGATGCACAAGAATTAAACATCAGAAAGTCCACCAATAATAAAAAACACGTTGCTGGAAAATACTTGCAAAGCGCTTTTAACCCAGTAAATTAATGCCAAAGAACTCACACCTTGCGAGCTTCTAATATACAATTTTAATCACGAATATTCTACCAAAATATGGCCCAAACAGAAATGCCAAAATAATTCTACTGCAGCTTACATGGTACGAGCATAATAAAAATTATGTACCTGGTTTCCTGGCAATATGGATCGTTCTGTTGGATAAAGTTGTGAATGTGGCGCCATCTTTGATGTCCTTATCGTACAAACGGGTTTTGACGAAGTGCGAAAGAAGAACAGACATGCTTTTTTCCGAAGAAGCCAGTAGATTGTCAGGAGCATTTTCTAGGCCGAGCAAAGCAAAAGCTGAGTCCATCGGCACGAAGAAAGTGTAGCCTAATGAAAGAAATCATCCACTCAGAAAACAAGATTCTGCTTCGAGGAGAAGAAAAAACGTTAATTACTATACTCTTGAAGAAAGTCCAGACCAGCTGTTGCCAAAACTGATTAGTACAAATCTTTACAATCAACTTGCACCTATTCGATGATATTAATTCCAAGGTGCTTGCTGTTGTGTCCCATCCAGTGAGTTATAATCAAATGTTTACACACCTTAGCTACCGTAAAATTCAATTCAGTTACGTTCTACCATTCCTGAAAATGCGTCTAGCTCTCACCTGACTTATTCCATATTTAAACATAACACTAGCGCACAAGCATCTTAATGTAAAGGTTAATTTTTGTATTCGTTTCTCGATACTGCAGCTATTGGGCTTAAACCAGCGTTCATGCACCATTTGGACATCCCCCCCCCCCACAATTTCGACTATGGAATACTTCATAGTGGGCTTAATAATTGGACATCTGGCTCTTGCAAGATGTTCTTCCTAGCGCTGGGTCCACCACGGACAGTTTCCAGAACATAGAGCCGAATCCACACGTAAGCCGATATTCATTAGTTCCACCATTCAGGAAGGATAGTTAAGTAATTTTATTGGCTGACAATTTTTTTTTTTTTTAGTTTTCTCCATTCATTACTTTTCAAAAGCTTCTGAGCCCAACAAACACTACAAATATTATCTGTGTGTCAGTGCGCGTAATTCCTAGAGAATATCTAAAACAAATCAGCTCACATTTATTTTATATTTGCCTTGCAGTTTAACAAGGAACGCCAAAATCAGGGTATGAACAAAATCGGTCCAAAAATAAATATGGTTATCATAGTGATCAAAAACCCAAATTGTTAAAAAACAGCTCTAATAATTTCGGGTCCAAGTGGAATATTTGGGTGCACAAACCTACAAACCTATTTATTTTAACAACATTAGTTTGTTACTCCTAAACGATTTAGCACAAGTACATAAATATCGAACTCATACGGATACCTGCTCCAGACACGTAGAATGCAAGGTCCGCCTGGTTGAGGAACCGGGTGACATGTTTGAAGCGAGTGTCACCTTCGAGGGCAACAAACGCGTGAGATAGAAATTGCGATCCAAACCAAGGGAATGCAAGAAGCGGAGGTGTTTCTTTGTCTCGATGCTCCTCGTGCAGGGCGCTCACCACAGACTCGTCCACAAACAGCACCTCAGTCACGAACATGATGTTACCTGGAAAAACAACGAATTGCCGTCGATTTCAATTGCCAGTTTGGGTTTCAAATGGATTGGACAAGAAGAACTTGAACACGAGTCGGCGATATTTTGAAACAAAATAATTTAATTCAATGTTGTATTTATGGGGGGGGGGGGCACTTCCAGCTTTACAATCACTTTCGATGTTCTGGTCACACAGCCATTTTTCACACCTCATTTAGGAAACGTAGTATCCCCTGGGCCTTAAGCCCTCCTTACTGGAGACCAAATACAACGGTAGGACACACAATAAGTATTCGCAGAGCCGTTTTTGGAACAAAATGTAGGCACTAGTTACCACGATCAATATCGTTCAACACGTGAGAGAAAAAAAGAAGTCAATAACTGTAAGAAGAAGAAGAAGACAATAACTGGGATCCTCTGAAGGTGGGGTGCAGTAGCGGAGCTGAGGCAATGGCCATACATGGCTGCAGATGTAAAGAGGACCCCTAGTCTTCCCTACACAATTCTCTCCACCCAGCTGAGTCGCTGAAAAAGTCTGCATAAACAGACTTTGAGATATCCCGAATAATATTGATATCATGAGTTGTATCCAAGTCACACTCTCCTGAAGTGTTCGTTGTTGCCTTTGCTCGGCGTGTAAATGAGAATTGAATGTAGTATCCCAATTACAGTTGTAAGTTATCGTTCCAATACACCTACATAACTCCTGCAATATGTCATACGATAATGCAACACATCTTTGCCATGGAAACAACATTTTTGAGGGAATTCTGAAGTTAGGTCATGCCCCCATGAAAATTTGCTCATCAGAGGGCTGCGAAGGTTTGGTCTATAATTGACAAATGATTTCAAAGGAAATGACGTCTGACGAACAGGAATGGAATTAGCAACATCACATGGGGAGCAGCTGACAATCAAAATATCTCTCAGGCCCATCCACAACCGCCAGCGAAGTTAGATGGAAGCAGCATAGGGCTGCCAAGAAGTAAAAACGTTGCAAATTATTACACAACGGTTTATTACTCTCTCGAACAGCTTGAACTAGTCTCACATCTCTGAGACCCATTTGATTCAGCATCGAAAAATACCATAAAACGACGCGAAATCCTACCTACTACGAAACGACGAAAATTACAAATGTACGGCGTTACAAGTCGAGGTTTTAATGAGATGTGGGGGGAGGGCGGTGTACAAAAGATGAAATGATTACTTTCGCTGTAGTTATTGTCCCGCGAGTTCTTTCAATTAGTAGACTTTGACTCACTATAATTACTATAATTTCACTATTCTCGGGTTAATCGCATTGTAGACCTCTGATAATTATTTCGTTCGACCCAGTATCTAGAAAACGATAGGGAATTCGAAGTATTTCCTATAAAACTGCCAAAATTGCGTTTTTGTTAATTGTATTAACCCTTTTTCCCCATAAAAACCATGGGATTCGTCCGATTGGATTGCCGAGCAGGCGGGCACAACTAGATACCAAATGGGATTTTTGTGCGAAAGAACGGATTTTTCAGACCACGTTAAAGGCACAAAACGGCCCGGACGGTGGACGGACATTGCAGATTTAGAATCCTGATGTCTTGAAACGTAAAGTATCAAATTTTGATATTTTTGTAAAATACTTTTCCTGATCAAAAAAAGAGGGTTATTATTCAGAATGAATAATAAACCAAAATCCGAAGATTACCTTTATTAACTGGAGTGTCACCCTTTACAAGTTCAACGCCATTCGCAGTGATTTGTCCTTCGTCTGAAATAAAAATAAAATTATTGCAACAAAAATTATCCACCGCTCTCAATTTTAGCTCAAACCCCACAGAAGACTCACTAGTTTTGACGAAAGTAATCTGCCTTCCTCCGAGAGATGTCACGGTGTTACTTCCTGAGAGGCTTTCTTGTTTTATTGTGCCTTTGATGAAGTGATTCAGCAGGATCATTTCAGTGAATTCAGGTACCGAGAAAGGGTAGAAGCCCCAGTCGATAGGATGCCATCTTTGAAACGCTCTGTCAGTAGGTATGAGCACGGTGTAATCTTCGTCTGAAAAAAGTGACAACGAACTTCTGCATTTTGCACCGCCAATTGCATCGTTGACACCATCACAACATACCTTCCTAGCAGCATTGTTGAAAATATTTGTTCAAGAAGCGAAATATTTAAAACTTACTTACGTAACACATAGACTCAGAGAAATGTTAATACTGACTAGTTGACGACAATCATTAGAGCGGTTTTTCTATTAAGTTATAAAACCTCTTTGTGCTTCGTACACACAAACTTATTGTCAAAAGATACTTATTTATAAAGGACAAAAAGTGTTGATTGGTACAAGACCTTTTGTAAGCTTACTGCACTACTTCGATGTTTCCGAAAATGTTGCTGACAAATCATTTTCTTCTTCACGCGTGATTTGAGCAATACAGCAGCAGTCACTACTAAGAATAACTATCAAGGGTGTCAGAACTATTATGCGCACGATTGGAGTCTGTGGAGGTTTGAGGAATGGATTTCACACAGGAAAATATTCGGTGCGTAGCAACACACAACTTTCATCAACACCCCTAAATTCGACGTCCTACCAAATATATGGGACGCATTTCTACGGTAACACTTATGTAGAACAATATTTATGTTCTAGTAAGTTAAAGAGTAGCCTTTCAGTTAGACTGAGATCGTAAGAGCCTTTTTTGAGAAAATTGGCTCGGAGCTATCATGGCTTATATTGCCGTTCTTCAGATAATTGTAGAAATAATTACGAAGAACAAAATGTGGGTATGGGTTAGAAGAAACTCTGTAAGATTGATCAAATCCAGTGAAGCAGTAACTATGGAAAGTGTGAAAGTGATCAAATAAACGTTATTTTCGAAACATTTTGGTTTATATCTCTGTGCGATGGACTGTCAGAAGAACAGTTATTGAGAACAATACGAGGTAGGTTCAGAAAGTAAGAGTACTAGAGTGTTCTATTTTTTTAAAAATATTGTGTTTAAAAACAATTACAGGGTTTTCTAGGTTAATATCTCACTTTTTTTTCTACATAATCGCCTTCCTGTAAGTTTTGTGCCTCGGCACAAGATATTTGATACCCTTTTCGAAGAATTCTTCCGCCAACTCTTTCTGCCAGTTGAGGACCTCTTTCTTCACTTCCTCGTCGGTTGAAACGTGTTTTCCACCCACGAGAGTCTTCGGGGAGATGAAAATTGGAAGGAACCAAGTCCAACCAAATGTATCCAACAGCTCTTTGGTGACGTTGGCTGTGTGAGGGAGGGCGTTGTTGTGCAACAAGCACACTCCCTTTGTCAACATTCCTCTCCGCTTGTTTTGGATTGCTCTCTTGAGCTTTTTAAGCGATTCGCAGTATCGGACTGCATTAACGGTTTTCCCCCTGGGGCAGGAAAACGACCAGAATGATTCCTTTTTGGTCGTAAAACATGGTGGCCATGATTTTTTTTGCCCGAAATGGAGGTCTTGAATTTTGTGAGGAGGGAGAAGACGTCTGTCGCCACTGAAATGATTGTCTTTTCGACTCTGGAGTGTAATGAGCCACCTCTGGAGTGTAATGAGTCTCATCTTCAGTCACAATAAAGCTAAGGAAATCCTCATCTTCCAAATCATATCGCTCAAGGAACTCGCAAGAGCGGGCGTCCTCATTCACTATGTGTTGTGTCAAATGTTTTGGCACCCACCTTGCACAAAATTTTCTGAATCAAAGAGTGTCGGTGATTGCTACGTGCACGAGAGATTGGAACTGGACAGTGGTGGAAACGTTGCAGCAAGTTCATCCGGTCTTCACGAACATCGTACGTCGATTTGTTTCACCAACTCATCAGTCAAAATCCCACTCCTCTGATCGTCGTGAACATTCGCTCTTCCTTCGCTAAACTCACGACACCACTTGAAAACGTTCGTTTTGTTCATGACATCTTCGCCATAAATTCCTTTGATTTGTGAACAAATTTCCTTCTGTGGCAAGGAATCGGATGACAGAGCGCACCTCACACTTATCTGGATTTTTTATCGACATGTTTATCGCAGACAGTCACCATGAAGGCAGTTTGGATACTACCAAGGTCATTCAGTGTTCGTTGTGTTCAGGAGGACCCCGTACATCACGCAGTGTGAAGAACATTGGAAACAAAAATGTCCCCCCTCACATACACGCCTCGGTACTCTTAACTCCTGGACGTTCTTCGTACATAGGATTTGATTATTTAAAGACATCCTGTGAATTTTATGAAAATTGTTGAAGCAGTTTAGCCACAAAGTGAAAAAAACCTAATTTTGTTTCATAGGCCTATATCTCCATTCAACGAATTTTCATGGAGATATTTATGGAGAAGAAACATTGGGTACTGGTTAGTGGAAGATAATTTGAATGTTTAATAAAAATGGTTAGATTTTTTTCGAGAAAAGGGCGAAAAGTCCACGTGTTTGGTACATTTCGGTTCCCTGCCCCATTTCATCATCGATGGAAATCGCTCATAACCATATTTTAAAAGTTTGACATTTAATAAGTTTAAAATTTACCGAACCAAAAGATAAAACAAAACTGAAAAAACCAGCCCAATCGGATCAGCTGTTCTCCCGTAAATTGAACCACAGCTAGATGACTGATTGTACCCAGTTGCTTGTGTAACAGCAGATTCTGCCACAATAATCACTCATTTCAGACTAAATATTCCACCACTTATTTGAGTTTTACTATTTTTCTGTTACGAAGTGTTGTTTCATTTTATTACTTTTTTAGAAGTAATCGTTTCGAAACTTAGTTTTCTCCTTTCAGTACACCTTTTGGTTTATTATTCATTCTGAATAATAACCCTATGTTTTCGGTCACGAAAAATTTTTTACAACCCCCCCTCAAAATTTGATACTTTACGTTTCAAGACATGGAGATTCCAAATTTGCAATGTCCGTCCGCCGTCCCCCGTCCCCCGTCCGCCGTCCGGGCCGTTTTGTGCCTTTAACGTGGTCTAAAAAATTCGTTCTTTCGCCCAAAAATCCGATTTGGTATCTAGTTGTGCCCGCCATCTCGGCAATCCGATCGGACGAAGCCCGTGGTTGTAATGGGCAAAAAACGGTTAAAAAATTAACGAAACGCAGTACAACGCGGGAGCTACAAGCGTTTCGTCGTTTGAATTCCCTCCGCCCCGCCCGTCTCATTAAAAAAACCAACCGCTCTCGAGGCGAGCGAGTGCGGCCTCCCGCTCGCTTCCCTCCCAACGACCGGTCTCTCCCCATTCGCCTTACTCTTCCAATTTCCCCGACGTTTTCGTTTTAATACGATTCAATTTTTTTAGATTCTTTCGTTTCATTCTCATTATGTTTTTTTCATAGATTTTTGGTTAAATTTTGATATTAGTATTTAGCGTGCATGTTTTCATATTAAAATTCAGTTTTTTCTAGATACTTTCGTGTTTTTTTTGTTTATTTTAATATTACGATTCAGTTCTTTTCGGCCTTTTTTTGGGTTTCATTATGATATTTTTCGATGCTGAATCGAACAGGATGGGTCTCGGAGCATTAATGCTAGGTCAAGCTGATTATCCGAATAATAAACCGTTGTGTAATAATTTGCAGCGTTTTTCCTTGTGGGATTTATCCCCACCCCTTTTGTGCGATCGTTCAACCTTTGGGTAGAGAAAAAATAAATAAATAAAATAAAAAACACTGGATCCACGGGTGCTAAGTGATAAATAACAATAGCGGGGCAGTTGTTTCTTGGGAATAACAAAACAAAACGAAGATGCCTGTGCCAAAGCCTGCATTCGTACTCAGATTTGTCGGAAAAGTGAAATTAAATCTCTGCCCATCAGAGCTCAGTTGAAGTAGTTCATGTCATGCCGTAAACGCCTCAAACAAGATGCGCTCGAATCAGTAGAAATTCGAGGATTGGTACTTTAGGTAAATGATATTAGAAACTTTCACGGATAGTTCGCCTTCAATTGATAAGTAGTAAGTAACTTGCCCGTGTCTGTACGCTGTATCTCAGTTCATTTTATACGCACTGACGACGGTGTGAAAACTAAAACTGGTTCACATATGTACAATTCCCGTGGAAATACGCAAATTCTTTTTCTCAGTTAGTATTCAGCCCCATTTACGGTCATTCACGAGTGAACACGAAACTAACAGCATAATTTACCAAATTCCAGCTCGTTTAAGTAAAGTGCACTGAATCATCAACAATCTCAGGCTAACGACTCAATCACACGTTTCTACAACTTGGTTGAGGGCCACAGCAGCCTTCTGACCCAGCCTGCCCAGATCACACTTGCTTTTCGAGCGTCTTGCACAAACACGACCGATACGAAGTTGTGCCAAGTTGTTTAAACGTGACTGTACTAGAGGACTCACCTTTCTTAAACGTCCTGGTGATGTTAGAGCGGGATAACAGATGTTGAAAAACTCGAACTCCGCTTTGAAGAAAACTCAAAACCTGACTCACATCCTGAATGAACGAATGGTCAGCCGTTAGGTCCTCCGGGAACAAGTAGTTGTCGAGGATGATTAGCCGCCCATTAGCCACATCTACTTTGTCGGTTGCAACTCCAGCTCCATTGGCTACTAGACCTCCTGAGGGTAAGAGACAGAAAGGTACAATCGCGCGTTACAACAAAACTTTAAGTTTTTATTCGTTTTATTGGAACGCACTGTTATTGACATGAAGCAACAAAAGCGAAACGTGACAAAAAAAAACCAAGAGAGCGATTTCTATTCACAGTATTCGTATTGTACGATGAAGCAACTAAAATGAAGTCCCATCAATGATGTGGAGTTTAACGTATTGAGGCAGTAGGACATACGGTCCATGATCAGTGGCCAGCATTTGTTTTGTAGAGCACATGGAAAACATCAAGGTTCAACTTGAAACTAGGAATGTCCTAATGGTTTGGCCACTAGCATTACCTCCATATTGAGAAAAATGTCTTGCACAATGTATCACTAACTTTCCTCAGCCCCATTTACATTCAGCTATCTCTATCACTCGGGTAACTAATCCAGTCTAGGGCCTTAACCCTCAACGTACACCAATAGCGTACACAGTGCGCCACCAGAGAGATATTGTACGCGAACGAATGTAATTTTGTAACCACGGAAAAATGTGAGCTGAAATTACACATATGGTAATTTAGGGATTTGGACAACGAATGTAGAGGCCACAACTACCCTCCCTCTAGTACAGAACGTGGTCTTGAAATCGTACTGATTATGAGAGATCTACAACCACAACCTGTTCATCATCACTCTCAACCAAAAGTTTTTGTTCTACAACATGCACACAAATACTTGTGAGGTACGATTGCGTCAAAAAGTCCTTACAACCGCCTTATGATGGGCCATTTAGAGTCGTCAAAAGGGTTGGGAAAACGTTCATCATTCAACGCCACAACGTAGAAGTTTTCGTTGAGTTAGGACGATTTTTTTTTTTTTTTTTTTTTTCCCCCCGAGGGCATCGGGACAAGTCCCTTTGTCACTGCGGCCACGTGGGCCTATTGTGACTCTAGCCCTTCCTTAGTAAAAGGCGTCGTACATACCCGCCCCCTTTATGAAGCCGAGTATGTCCTTCACCGCAGCTTCTGCTATGATGTGGGGCTCAATAATCCCCTGGGCAAAGAATCCAAAGCGTTTCGCTGCTAAGGCAGGGCACTCACATAGGATGTGCTCCGCCGTCTCGTCCTCCTCACCACAGAGTCTGCATTCCACCGCCTCTGAGATGCCCATCTTGTTGAGGTGATACCTGAGTGGGCAGTGTCCGGTGAGGAAGCTGATCAAGACCCTCAAGTCCCTCCTAGAGAGTGTCAGCATCGCCTTTGCCCTTTGACCAGAAGGCGTAACAAGCCTTTTTGATTGTCTAAGTCGTGGCTGGCGATGCCAATGGGCGCTATTTTCCTGTGTCTCCCATTGAGCCACCAAACGGTTTAGGTGACTTTTGGTCATACCTACGTGAGGTTCAGGCCCAATGGGTAGGGCTTCTGTGCCCTTCTTCGCAAGGTGGTCAGCCTTTTCATTGCCCTCATGCCCCTTGTGAGCCGGCACCCAGATAAGGGAAAGCCTATTGTGGGCGCCTAGCTGCTTGAGTGCATGAAGGCATTCCCATGCCAGCCTGGACCTAAAACTATAGGCCGCGATGGCCTTTAATGCGGCCTGGCTGTCAGAGAATATGTAGATCCGCTTGCCCTTGAGTCCCTTAGACAGGATCTCTTCTGCGCAGATCTTTATAGCTAGGATTTCAGCTTGGAATATCGTGGCGTACTCTCCCAGCGGCTTAGCCAGACTGTAGTTGGGCCCAACATGCCCAGTCCAGCTCTGCCTCCCATTACTGAGCCATCGGTATACCACCGCAGGGCACCCACCTCGGTCCGGAACGTCTCCTGCTCCCATCGTTCCCGCGAGTGGATACTTACCCTGAATGGCAGCCGAAAGTTTTTTCGCTCTGACATAACGTCGGTAGCAAGGACCACAGCCTCTTCCAGTTTAAACTGTCTGGTTGTTCTTTGGAGGCTTGCCTTAACCCTGGTGGAGATGTTCCCTGTCTGCAAAAGCCTTACTGCTCCCAGGTAAGCAGTCCTCTGAACATGTATATGGAGAGGTGAGATGTCTAAAAGGACTTCCATTGCAGCAGTAGGGCACGTATTCATTGCCCCTGTAATAGCTAGACATGCCTGTCGCTGCAGTTTTTGGAGTTTCCCTTGAGCTGCTAGCCGGCATGTTACCTTCCACCACACTGTGGAGGCGTAGGTGACGCGGGGTCTTATTATCCCCTTATAGAGCCACTCCATCATTTTTGGAGTAATGCCCCATGATTTGCTGCACAGCCTCCTGCATGCCCACAGGGCTGCAGTTGCCTTGTGCAGTGCATATCTCACATGTGAATTCCAAGTGAGCTGCTTATCCAGTATCACCCCGAGGTATTTCACCTCTGTACTTATATGGAGCCTTGCTCCTTGCATGGTGGGTGATACTATATTTAGGTTTCTTCGCTTGGTGAATGAAACCATGGTGGTCTTAGTTGGGTTTATATGCAATCCCTCCTTATCACACCATCCTTGGATGATATCTATAGCTCCTTGCATCCTTTCAGACACTGTGGAGGCAAATTTTCCTCTTACCAGAACTGCAAGGTCATCCGCGTATGCGACCACTTCGTAGCCTTCAAGCTGCAGTGTTTCCAGCAGCTCGTCAGCCACCAGTAGCCACAGGAGGGGAGAAAGTACCCCCCCTTGAGGGCAGCCTCTTGTGGGAACCACTGTGACGCTGTCTTCCCCTAAACTGGCCGTGATTTCCCTACACCTTAGCATGGACATAGTCCATTTCACGACCTGGGGTTCTATACCCCTTTGCGCTGCTCTTGCCTCTATGGAGCTGAAGGAGGTGTTATCGAAAGCACCCCCCACGTCCATGAAGCAGCACAACGCCACCTCTCTCGTCTGAAGAGTCTCATCGATCAGTGAGACCAGCTCCATGAGCGCAGTCTCAGCCGACCTGCCCCTCAGGTAGCCGTGCTGTGCCTTTGAGAGGGGTAGGACGATTGAAATCAGCATTCATGACTCAGGAATTGGATACTGCTCCTCCACCTTTGGAGTTTGAACTTCAGCTGAGAACACCTCCAGCACCACGACAGCAAGAGCCTCGCCATGACGTTTCTTTACATCTTCTTTCGCCTCGACCAAGTGGAAATAGGAATACCAGGGTTGCTCGCCCAAAGACGACGACCTCCGGCCGAACTGTTCGACTCCCAGTACGATTTCAAGACCACGTTCTGTACTAGGGGGAGGGTAGTTGTGGGCTCTGCATTCGTTGTCCAAATCCCTAAATTACCATGTGCTTAATTTCAGCTTACGTATTTCCTTAGTTACAAAATTACATCCGTATTCGCTTTCTCGTTTTGATAATTTGCCTCTCGAGATTCTCTATACTTACAATTAGTATTCGTAGAATATCACTTCAATTCCCTAAGATTATCCACGTTCAATCGCTCGTTTCGACTTCGAAGGCCTCATTACAGTTCTGCTGTTGGTTGAAGTAAGAAAACTGTGATTGGTGCACTCCTAGCACCAAGCTGTGTCACCAAGTAGGCGAGAAAAATTCAATTTCTTTTTATTTTCAAATAATTTGTGTTAACCTTCAGGTAGTTATTATGTTATCAGCTGATTTCATCATATGAGTGACAGAGAGAAAATAAAAGGATTCATAGTGTTTTTGGAGATTGGAGAGAGAAAGGTGTTTTTTTAGTTTAGTATTTTGTGAGGAATAGGGGCGACGCTTTTCCCCACAAGCTGTGCATCATTAAAAAGCGCCTTATCAGAAGGCAGAAGACCCACCACACTGGCCATGATATGGATTCTGAGATAGAAGGATCAAATACCAAAGAACCCAGCGAGGACAGTTTTTTTACAAAAACAAAAAAAATAAATAAAACATGTGAAAGGGAAAAAAAGGAAAGACGTCAAAGAGGAGTAAAAGTGGGAAAAGACACCAGTTCGGAGTAAGTTTTCTAGAATAACGAAAACAAATTTATTGAAACAGACGAATATAAAGTATTTTTCTTCTGTTTCTAATCAACGTATACTTATTATTTTATAAAAAAAATATTGTTTCTTTCATGTATCACGATTATATGTGTTTTACTCCCCTTGTAACCGTCAAATGAATGCGCCAAGTGTACGTTCAGAGTTAACTTTGTGCACTGAAACTGTGAAACTTTAACATAATTTATCGGCTCACCCCTACTTATGCGACAACCTTCGTCGATTAATCGAACTGGCCGCGTGATTTTTACATTCCATTACTAAAGGCTGACGAAAGCATCGCAATCGTGTAACAAATGGAGTTCTCTTCAGGTCTTTTGAGGCCTAATGACTCAAAAGAACCGAATTTCGCCAAATATAATGTGTGTGTATAACAAAAATTCGATTCGTGTTAGCCAAAGGCGCTCTGTAACGTTGATCAAAAGAGAAAAAAAGAAAAACGATAACTTAATATTCACTAATCTAAAAACACTTTGCCGGGTTGATCAAATTCAATTGTGGTCATTTCGAAAATGTACAGAACAGGCGATTTTTGGCACATTTTGGCTGGAATCTGTTTTCAATGGTATACATGTATTGACAGGTTGAAGACAAGCTGTAGGTTCAACGAAAATCGTTACAGCAGTTCTCCGAAAAAGTGAAAAAAATAACCTCGTTTTACTGCCTATGCAAATACCTCCGCTCCCCGAATTTTCACAAGATATTAACACGTAAAAAAGTTAGGTACTGACGAGTAGATAATTCGAAAGTTTAATCACGGGCGTTAGAGCCGTTTTTGAGATGGTAAAAAAAAACCTGCAAATTATTACACGTTGGTTTATTATTCTCATGAACAGCTTGACCTAGTATTACTGCTCCGAGACTCATCCCATTCAATTCAGCATCGAATACTAGTAAAACATACGAAACATGACCTGGCTACAATGGAACTACAGAAACTAAATATTCCCCCGGCGCCAGGTGCCCATAAACGTCTGTAGGCATTTATGATCCGATGGAGGGGTGTGCGGAGGAAGTGGCCTTGTCGGGAAAAAGAGTCGGGGAAATTAGGACGGGGGCTTCCAGTGAACCCTCGCTCGGCAATTAGCAGGACGTTACGAGTCCAAAGGGTGTTGCGAGTCGAGCGGGCCTTGAAAACGATACGAAATACAACTTATTTGCGATTATACTGCGTTTCATTAATTTGTTTAACCATTTTTTGCCCATAACAACCATGGATTTCATCCGAGCGGATTGCCGAGATGGCAGGCACAAGTACATAGATACCAAACGGGATTTTTGTTCGAAAGAACGAATTTTTTAGACCACGCTAAAGGCATAAAACGGCCCGGATGGCGGACGGGGGACGATGGACGGACATTGCAGATTTGGAATCCCCATATCTTGAAACGTAAAATGTTCATGTGGACTTGAGTATTGTGGTCAAACTGGTAGGAAATTTAGGGAACGAATAAAAGAGCATGAAAAGGATTTTAGGGATGACAAAGGTGATTCTGCGTTTGCAAGTCATCTGAGTGAATCCAATCATGACTTTAGTTTTCATTTAACAAATAAGCAGTATATAGAATTTCTTCACTTTTGCCCAAAAGGAGGTATGTTAAATGTTCTGGAAAAGTTCGAAATTATTAAAAGTGATAGGTGTGGGAAGTCTCTAAATGAGGTAATCCCTCAAAACATTTCACCACCAATAGGTTCATTTTTACAATAGCTTGGGTTTTCCCTCCACCATTGTCTTGAGTTGATTGACATCGGGTTTTTCCGATGTTACTGCTCTGGTTTCCCCTGCCCCGCCCCCTTTCACTTCTCTGAGCCAATAGGATTCAATATCTCCGTTCACCTAACTATACAAGATGTTCTTTCTATGAGGTACCTTCAGTTCATGTTTGTTACTGATGATGACCTAACCGTCGAAATCGATTAATTGTGCTCATTATTTCTGTGGAAATATAGACAATTTATTGTTTATTCTGTTTTTTAATGAAATGGGTTTCCACAATATCCTCGCGAATGATTTAGTTCATATTAACGTCGAAGCCATGTACATCATTTTGAATTATATGTAGCTTTAGTAGGACTAAACACTCCCAAGAGGCTATCGTTGCAACCTCCACACTAACTGCATACTACTACCAACAGTAAATCGACTTCAATAAATGCGAAATCGAAAGCGCAGCTGGAACAATTAACAAAGCAAGCGAGTCAAGAATAGGAACTAAAATTTTCGTTCATTCCTAACCAGAATGTTACCAGGTTTTGATTTAACTTGAACAGTGCGGCCTCCCAAAGTGGTGAAACTGAGGTCGGCTCCAATCCCAAGGTCGAGTCTCTGTCCTAAAACCACGTGATCCAACAGGAGTTTTTTCACAGACTCTGGATGACTTTTGAGCCTCTCCATCGGCACTTGAATCGTTGCGTTGTTCACCGGAGCCAGAATTGTGAATTGCTTGTCTGAAACAAAAGTGAGTTCCTGTAAATGAAACGAGCAGTTTTATTTAAACGAGATGAAGAAGTATACAATTCATTGGGGCGGAAGCATTTAATTGCCAAGACCCGAGATTTGGGAGCTTGACTCACTTTAGGCGATCAGTTCACCAGAATTTTCATCGAACCCAGACTTAACATACAGTTGCTTACGATAGAGGAAACAAGAAACTGCATACTGCTCCACTGTGGTGAGTGATAGTGGTTGAAGTGCAGCCAAAATTTCCAGCTCTGACGACAACCAAGTAAGCTTGTAGCCGTTTCACCCAATTTGTGAAGATGGATATGGCAAAAAAAGTGGCCACGGTTGATCTATCGTGTTGAAACTTGCCACCCAATTAAATAATTAGATCAGGCGAGAAACCAGATGACAAAACAGATGGTACAGATTCCTCCCTGTGGTAACACACAGGCAACACCTCACTACCGGGAGGTTGGCTAAATGATAACCTCCCGTACGTCCACAGGTCTGGGTTCAGTAGAAAACCGGAACCTGGTTCAGTACTGGCCCCACTGTACACACGTCTATCTGTCCATGAAGTATCATTTTTTTCCTTCTATCGCTTTCCAGCTCGCTTTTGTCAATAAAGCACAAGGACAGTCACTGGAAATTAGTGGGCTAGATCAACAGCATCTGCGCATTCCCCACGGACAGCTCTATGCAGCCAACTTTTATGATTTTGCACCAAATGAGAAAACAAAGAACACCGTTTATCCAGAAGAGCTACAATAGTAATACTAGCGTGAACATGTAAAGAAATATAGTTAAATATACATTGTAAGAAAATCGTGTTTTCGTGCGATGGCTCAAATAGTGTGGCTCACGTGTAATCATCTGAAAACCATTCGTGACACACCAACCACTTTGATCACGTTAAAACCGAGTTTATCCAAGGATACTGGCATTTCTGCTAGATCTGTACACCATATCAGAAGTTGCCTTTTACCACAAGAACTGGTCCTCCAATTGGCTCGGGGTCATTTTTTTCTGCATTTGAACTTTCAGCAGCGAGCGACTAAGTCTTCTAAAATGTATGCACGCTCCATGTCTTTTATTCTTCACAAGCAACGCAGAATTGTGAGGTTGGGGGTTACGATGTCACAAGAGATAAGGCGTTTATAATTCAAAGCTGTTAGCTGTTAACGGTTATCGTTCTTCAAATCTATCAAGCTACAGAATCAAACTGTTCATTCCCCGCATGGACAATTACATGTTGTAGCCCTTTCGTCCCTTGACAAGTGCTAGACTAGCTGTAACTACTTCCATTCTGTTCATTTTCTCCACCTGGGACTACAGTGCTTCACAGTCACACAGCCATCTTCATAGTTTCCGCTGAAGTCCTCAGACTTTAGCACTTTTGGCAGAGTCTGCTTCGCATTTTATGTCATTTTTTAAATTAATTAATTAATTACTATAGCTTGTTGCTAATATTCGTCGATTCAATATTAAAGACTTACACAGCGTTTTGAATAAGTGTATGCAATGTTTGATAGGCACGTCCAGAATGTAGTGGGCGCATGAAGTTTACTTAGGTTTTGAGTGGAAGCGTTAAAAAGGCGTCAGAGGTTTAATATTCACTCCAAAACTTCAACGTCGAGTAATATTTTTGTTGTTTGTCTCATTAATTTGGACTTAATGAATCATAGTTTTTATTGTGGTCTCGGTCATGACCCAGAAGAGACTGAGACACATTTCAGGACTATTGTCTCTGTTTTCGGTCAGAAAGCGACGCCTTCAGACGTCACATGATGCTATTCGTCAGTATCGCACGAACTGTTGGTGTACATTCACTTTCAATTACAGCTCCTCCGTTTTGTATCTTGATTTTAAGTCAAAGCGGGTACATTGCCCTCTTGGCCTACAACCTGGCAGTATGTAGCTAGAAGTCTGTGCTGGGGAAGAAGAACTTAAAGGGTGACCCCTGACTGAAGACTACACTAAAAAGTATGAGAGGATGTAGGGAAATGGCAGCGAAGAGGTCTCACAAAGGTGAAGACTAAGGAAGAAGATTCGTCGTGAGGCACCAGGAGGAGACTGAAATAACGTTAGAAACAGTCGTGGGTTAGACTTCTTCGTACATCTCGCAGGGCCAATAGGAGCACAACCTCCTCCTTGTCCCAAAAAAACTCTACCGTTGCAGTTTATTTATATGCCTTCTTCTGGGCTATAGTAAATGCAATGTAGACACTAATAAGGCATAATGTTAACACAGAACTAACAAAACGAGCAAACATACTGTGTTCATTTCCACAGGAGATTTCAGTGCACTTCTATTAGGTCGACACAACGGGCTATTTTATTGCTTCGACTGAACCTCAAGAAACCACCACTTTTATTCATTAAGCTTGAATTACCTTGCCATCACACTAAGAACAAACAGATCACAGGAAGGCAGCCACTGCTGGGGGAACAGCAGCATAGGTCCAGCAGGTCAGACAGATAGCAGGTTGGTGCCTAAAATGTGGGGCTGTCCACTTTCAATCACTACCTTTAGGTTATGCATTTAAACTCTACATTTTCAAGGCTTTTGTACATCCCTGGATTTAACACGTACATAATTATTACACACGCACATACGTATATACTCTAAATTACATCCCCGTTCAAACTTTACTTTTTAGAGGGAGTATTTTAATGGGCGAAGAATCTGTAATATAATTTTGTTTACAGACTAGATGCCTGGGGACTTTGTATTGGAAGGAGTCAGTCATCACTCCAGGGATGATAGACAAGAACAACCAGCTCACTTCCCAAGCCAATGTGGGCCTCTAAACCAGAAGTGCATGGGGAGGTACATACAGCCTCTTGTCGGCAGTTGACTATTCCTGTTTAACAATTCTTACCTCGGGTCAACTGTTACTATTAACCTGTTATCGTGAAACGCTGTTTCTTATCAGAGCCTGAAGGTGGAAGTTCAAGCAACAAAAGGGAAAGAGACAGGAGACCTAAGATGAGAACGTGTAACTAAAAGAAGATGACGTTAAGCTAATTGAACAGATCAGGATGCACCCTCTGATATACAAGGCATACTTGTTAAACATGATTCGTTAGACTTTCAATAATAATACAAGAGCAAACTGTGGTCTTCTTCTTCGTCCAATATTAACTTTTCTTGGCTTTCCAACACAGTGTTACACAACTGACTTCATCGACATACGTACGACGCAGAAGAGGTCTACTGACTCTAGTCGCAGTCACAAACCTACGCCTTCAGACTCGTTATCCCCGTTTTTACATGGCACAGTTTGTCAG
This sequence comes from Pachypeltis micranthus, assembly GCA_020466155.1. Taxonomy (NCBI): domain Eukaryota; kingdom Metazoa; phylum Arthropoda; class Insecta; order Hemiptera; family Miridae; genus Pachypeltis; species Pachypeltis micranthus. The sequence continues at coordinate 31,160,289 of CM035769.1, forward strand.
CATTGTGCGAACTTATAGTGTACATTCACTTTCAATTATAGTTTCTCAATTTCGTCGTACTATCACTTTTGCTTGTTTACACAGCTTACCTTCACCTGACAGTTGTGTCTTATGAGAGGCGCTGACGTCTTTTTATGGTAAATTTTGTCCCTATCGTGGGAATTTTTTGTTTACATTCATTGTTAGAGATAGTTCCTCGATTTTGCCACCTTCATACGCTCTTTTACTCATTTCCTTAGCCTCGGAAGAAGAAGATATCAGGGAACCAGCCAAGGCCGAGGGAACAGTGACCAAAGTTGTGGCCATCCAGGCCCATTTCCCATCTCCCCAGAGTTTGTGAGAGTAGGCTTGGCTTTGTGAAAAGGGATAACGGAATCTACCAGTCCCCTCCACAAAGTCGAGGATCTTTGTCCACTTGATCTCTCTTAAGCTAGTGCTGTTCAACATTCTCTCCCCTAATTTATTAATTCTGGTGCCAAACTATATCGAGCATTCTCTAAGAAAGTGATCTACCATTTTTATTTCTCCGGACAGAATCTTTCCCACTGCGTAGCGCCCAGATAACGTACTAGTAATTTTTTGTAGTCGTACCTTGCTCGAACTCAGTACCCAAATGGTTCATTGTTATAGCTGATTAGGCCTGTGTTTTGGCATATAGGTACCCCTCATGATTGTTTATTTCATGCCTGATGTTGTTCCACATTTTCTCATTTATTATATTTTTCAGTTGTTCCATTGTGATATGGCGAGAACGGTTCTGGTCCACAGATATGTCCCATGGCTCCTGCCTTGGCGAGCTCGTCTACTCTCTCATTCCCCAAATACCCTTTGTGCTTGGGTAACTGTATTCCCTCATTGATGGAGTTTCCCAACTTTGTATTTTGTTTCTTCTATGAGGAAGCTTCTAACTAATGGGTTACCCAATGTTTTTACGACAGATTAGTTGTCAGTATAGATAGCTATGTTCGTATTCCTAATGTTCCTTGTTACAAGCGTGCTAATACATGAGTTTATCGCGATGAGCTCACTTTGACATACTGAGGTGTTTGTACCTAATGATAGTGATTCCTCCCATTCCTGCATTACCCGTCGAATGTTTAGAGCCGTACTGATGACCTCCTATCCCATATTTGCCTAGAATCTATTTTAGTAATTAGGTTTCCCTGGAAGTGATTGGTGATTGGTGGTCCTGTCATCCATTGGCATCCTTGCCTCTGGTATACTGCTTTTGATGCTTGACCAGATGGTTCCATGGCCGTGTGAGTGGCACCAGTCTCCATTGTTTCTGAGTCATAGCATCCCTCTCTTAGCTCCTTGTGCGGTTTCCCATTTCATCGGTAACACCCCTGTCAATATGGCCATTATGATATTGGGCGTGCCATGAAATGCTCCTGTGATTGACATATTTATTATTATAACCCTATCTAGCTTGTGTAGGCCACTATACCAGCGCTCTAAGTCTCACAATCGTTTAGTATACCCATTTCACGAATGTTTGTTCTAAGCCCCATGTTTTCACCACCAGACCACCTTTCATCTGTAGGAGAAGTTTCCTTCCTTTCTCTAATTGACTAGCTGTTTGATTTTTCCATCTTAATGTCTGTCTAATATGACTCCTAGGTATTTCACTGATGATGGTAGGGGGATACCGCATCCTCCTATCATCACATGATAACCAGTGGCCTCGATTCTTCTCCTGCTGAAAACTATCGCTGTCGTTTTGGTCAAATTTACCGCTAGGCTGTGTGTAGGGCACCATTCTATTACCAATTTCATCACCTCACTTGCTAGTTTGCGAGCAGTATTTAGGTTTTTGTGACTGGCTAGAATAACTCCAACGCTCGCATCAAATTGGCAGTATAAACCAGTCTAGGTCATCTATGACAATGCACCAGAAGAGAGGGGATAAACACCCACCCTGTGGCGTTTATGGTGTTTCCTATTGTACATTGACCTCCATCCCAATAAGTAGAAGGTTACACGAGTCAATCATTTGTTCTCCACTGTTCTAGCTCGCATTGTCTGCCAAATAGATGCAAAGTGGACGTTGTCAAATGCCCCCCCTGTACATCAAAGAAACAGCATACCACATATTCTTTATTATTCAGTCGATTTCCCCGCCCAATACGCATATTGTTCTTTATGTAGAGGTGATTTAGTTAGTAAGTCGTCCCTGATGTCTGTCAATTATTTTTTCTGTGATTTTTATGAAGACGCTGCATAGACTTATGGCCCTGTAGTCTTTGGGTTATACATACTCCCCTTTCCCTCGATTGTGAAGGAAGAGTTAACTTTCTGAAGCGCTGCAGGAATGTATCCTGGTTTTACCTTCGCCTCAAATGTTATCATAAACGCAGTCTCTTATCAGAGCGTCACAGCTATCTCAGTTTTTGCACCAAATAAAAAGAGACTACATGTTTACCATCTGTTTGGGCCAACAGCTATCAACTATGAGAATGATTTCTTTTCGCACGAAGATGGAGAGAAAGCACCTGTGATTGAGGAACATCGCTGGATAATCGTTTTGGAGGAACAAAACTATCTTGAGACGTAGGGCGATCGTCAAGGCCTGACCTGACAAGGGAGGTTCTCAGGGCAAAATTACTGAGCTGACAGCCGTAAATGTGAAGTTATTCGGGCCAAGCTGGTCATGAACGTCCTTGATGAAGGAAGGAGTGACACAAGCTCGCCATCACCTTCGCTTTTTTTACTTTAGTAGTTTGTGACAATCGAAAGTAGGCCTAGCAAGTGTAATATTATGACAAGGATTTATGCATAGCACATAGTTACTGTACGTAACACAACATGACAAGAACATTCTGTTTACAGGTAGCTGTTGTAGCCCCTTTTCAGAGGCATTTACCTGAAGTTGTCACGTCGTCGTTGTTGAAGACGATCCAAAGGCTGAAGAACCGATCAACTCCGAGTTTCGAGATGAGCTCACCGTCGATGCCGGTCGTGTTCGGAAGAAGAAGAGCCGCCGGAGGAGCGACGGTACCGCCGACGATAACGACAACCGTCAGCGTCGAAAACAACCCAATTAGCGGCGAATCGAGCATGTTTTTTAATTAATCAATTTTATTTTTTTGTCTCCCCCAGAACGAGTCCGCACAAACACGAAGAGGCGGACCGACTCAACTGTGCGGAATGGGAGCGCGGAGTCGGATCGATTCGCGTCAAAACCCCCGCTGTTTCGTATTCACCGCCCGAATTGAGCCGCAAAACACGCGTCGACGCAATCGAAGAATTGCGACAGAGATGTCAATAAATCGCGCAACGGAGGGCAATTAGGAGTCGAACGGCGAGTTGAAGAGGAAGGCTGTTTTGAATGGGCAGAGCGACATCCCCTTCCCTGCGGTTTCCCGGACCCGTCTCCGGTACCGTTAGCGTTGATTGAACTCCCTTCGCCCCCCCCCTTACTCATCGGCCTAGAAATCCCACTCCAAAACAACTGGGAACAACCGCAATCGCCACCACGTAGGTTATTTGAACAATTTAAGCGAAGGAAAGTTTACAAATTAAAAATGCGTTTAAACAATTTGGAACCATGGGTGCATAGAGTGAACATCGATCGCGAAACCTTCGTGGAGGATCGGGAAGAACGGCGCGCTTGCATGAACACGATAAGACATACAGTCTGCTTTTTGGAACTCCTTCAATTACACCGAGGAACAATGTGAAACAAAATTTTTGTTGCTTTCGACTTTACAGCTGTTTTTTAGAGTTATTTGGGCACGTTAAATTCAAATCCGAAGTCAGTTTATTTCTATTGCGTCAAGTTTTTTTGCGACAGCTTATAGTAATGAGACCTCTCCCAGCAGGGTGGTGCTTAGATCATACAACGGGGTACGACTGAAGTTTAATTTTTTTTATCAGGAATAAGAGAATATCGCTGTAGGAGAACAGGGGACATGTATGAACCTGTCGTTGATCATTCTCTTCTTCCCATACGAACAATTTCAGTTACGCGCGGGTTTTTTTTGTGCGTTTTGTGAAAGTATAGTAATCTGGTCAAAACAAAAAATAATGTTGGGGTTTTTTTCAGATCTTTACGTTTTGAGGCCTACTGAGTCTAAAAAACCTAATTTCGGCGGGTGGTCCGTGTGTGTCTGTAGTTCGATTTGCGGGAGAACGGCTGAACCGATTGAGCTGGTTCTTTTTTTGTCTCGTTCGATATTTTTTGTAGACGCCAATATCAGGTTATAGGCGGTTTCGGTCGATCGAAAAGGGGAGTGTTGGACGAAAATGTACCAAAAACTACAGTTTTTCGCATTTTTCTTGAAAACAGCTATAACGATTTGGATCAAACTTTCAAATTATCTTTTACTAGTCAATACCTAACTTTTCTTCTCCATACATATCTACATGAACATACTGTAAGAATAACAAGAATTCAGTTTTGTTTAGCAAATGTATAACCAACCTTTGTGTCTCAACTCAACAACATAACAACAACTTTTTTACAAATTAACACTAGTTGCTCTGGACACCTAACGTTGCCTTACATTATCCTCCCTCGTCATGAGGCCCGCCCTCGGGCCTCGTCTCAACTTTTTACAATCTATTCGAATGAAGGAGACGCTTCCGCCGTCCAAACTGCACTTCAAAAAGCACTTCATTCTTCTTACGAAGAATCTTGTGTGGTCCAGTCCAGGAAGCTTGAAGCTTGGTACATCTTCCTCGAGCTCTCTTCGGATTGAATACCCATACCAAGTCTCCTTCCTGTAATGTTGGAATTTTAGCATGCCGATCGAACTTTTCCTTCTGCGCTTTCATCTGCAACTTGTGTTCTGCAGTGCGAATTCTCTTACCGTCTCCAAATGGGCGCGGAGTTTGATGGCATATTCAGTTTTCTGAGTGGGGGGTTGTTGAATTTGTCGTACTAATAGGCCTGGTATACCTATATTGGAATCAGAGCGCTAGAATCAGAACAGAGGGATCCATGTCAGAGCAAATCGGGATTGGCAGGGGAGTTGGGCAGGGCTGCGTCTTGTCCCCATTACTGTTCAATCTTTACTCAGAGCTAATATTTGTCAGATCTCTGGCAGATATCTCAGAGGGGGTCAAGGTTAATGGCGTGAACATAAACATCATCAGATACGCTGACGATACTGTCTTGATCGCTGACTCGGATGTAGGTCTGCAGCGACTCCTGAACAGCGTAAGCAATACCTGCGAAGAGTTTGGTATGAAAATAAATGCGAAGAAACCCAAGGTAATGATAATCAAAAAGTCAAAAAATGTCCCACAACCAATCCAAATAAATGGAAGGATACTAGAAGAAGTGGGCAAGTTTCAATACCTGGGATGCTGGATAGACAACAAACTAGATCCAGACATAGAAGTTAGATCGAGAATAGAACAAGCCAGAAACTGTTTTGTACGACTCAGGAAGCTCCTCTGCGACTCACGTATCAGTCTCGACCTGCGTTTAAGACTCTCAAAATGTTATGTATGGTCTGCTCTCTTGTACGGAGTCGAAACATGGATCCTAAAAACACAAACAATCAACAGGCTGGAAGCTTTCGAGATGTGGACATATCGCAGAATACTCAAAATACCATGGGCATCGCATACCACGAACGAAGAAGTCTTGCGCAGGATTGGAATAGAACGAGAACTATTCAAACTTGTAAAAGTCCGTAAAACTGCATACCTAGGTCATATCCTGAGAAACGACAAATACCGTTACGCACAGCTCATCGTCAAGGGAAAGATCGAGGGCAAGCGGGGCCTAGGACGGAAGAAGATGTCATGGCTGAGGAATGTACGTCGGTGGACTGGCATGGGCTTCTAGGAGCTCATCAGAGCCGCTGAAGACAGAGAGGGATTTGCCACTGTGATATCCAACCTTCATTGATGGAGATGGCACGTCGAAGAAGAAGAGAATAGGCCTAGTTAATTCAAATCACGGCTATACACAAGTTGTGCTGGTGACAGGGAAGTGGTGTGATGTGGTGTAGATCGGTAAGCCAACAAAAACAGCGGTACCTTTTCATCCCAATCCTGTTGGTGCTTCGAAACAAAAATGGCTAAGTATTTGGCGAGAGTCCGATTTATAGGCGCTCCACTAATCCTGCTGATTGTGGATGGAGGGCTGTTGATCGTGTGCGGGTTGTTCCCTCAAGTTCGGCAATTTCGTGCAGAAGTTTAGATTCAAAATTTTGGCCTTGGTCAGTGTGAATTTCGAAGGAAACCCCAGTGCGACAAAATACTTGTTCAATTAATGCCACGGCTATTGTGTATGCGTTCTGGTTTGGCAGAGGTATGGCTTCTGGCCACTTCGAAAAATAATCGACAGCTACCAGTACATACTTATTGCTTCGCTTTGTGATAGGAAATGGTCCCAAAATGTCCAAACCGATTCTATCAAAGGGTGAACCCATTGTTAACTGTTGAAGTGGAGCTGGTTTGATTGGGCTGGGTCCCTTCACTAAACGACATTCTCGACAGGTGCGGCACCAGGATCTGACATCGCTAGTCATACCAACCCAAAAGTAATGTTGCTGTAGTTTTTTCAGAGCTTTCCAAAACCCAAAACGGCCTCCTGTTGGGCTGTCGTGAGCCTGGCGTAGAACATTTGCGACTTCATTTCGTGGGACAACCCATTGTAACCAAATTTGCCCATTTGTTGCTTCCCATTCGTGATAGAGCTGATCGTTTTGAATTTTGAGTGAATCCCATCGATTCATATCTCTTGCTCTTGGGTTCCAATCAACAGCCTCGTCTGGTTTTGGTTTCTGTCCTATTTTTTTCAACTCTGCAATAGCTCAACAATCAACCTTTTGTTCTGTTTGATCGCATGGTGGCAGGAACTGCAATCTATTGATAATTGCGCTTCTCCTTCTCCTCTCTTTTGTCGCAGTATTGACATTCTGTAGCACACGGACGTCTTGAGAGCGCGTCAGCATTCCCACGCAATTTCCCTTGTCGATGGATTATCTTGAAGTCATATGCTTGGAGGGTCTCTAACCATCTGGCTAATTGGCCCTCTGGGTTTCTGAAGGACGTAAGCCAAGCCAAAGTAGAGTGGTCTGTCCTAAGTAAGAACTGTGCTCCATATAAATAATGGTGGAAATGCTGAATGCTCTTAACAACTGAAAGGAGTTCTCGACGTGACACACAATCATTTTGTTCTGGGCGAGACAATGGGCTGCTGTAGTAAGCCACTACATGTTCTTCACTACCTGCATTTTGTGAGAGGACTGCTCCTATTGCATGTCCGCTGGCATCACAGTCGACAATAAATGGTTCTAGCATATTAGGGTAGGCTAATACAGGAGCTGCTGTCAATAAACTCTTCAATTAAACAAACTGTTCCTGGCATATATTATTCCATTGAAAAGGGGTGTCACTTTCCGTTGAACGTATGAGCGGTCTAGCAACTTCGGAAAAGTTGTGCGCAAACCGGCAATAGTAAGAGTACAGCCCCAAAAACGACCGAACTCCCTTTCTTGTTCGCGGCGTTGGCCAATCTTGGACTGCTTGAGTTTTCGCTGGATCAGTTTTAACTCCTTCTGAAGAGATGATGTGCCCAAGGTATTTTATTTCCTGTTTGAAGAACGTGCATTTGTCTGGATGAACTTGTAGGCCCGCATCTTGCAAGTTTTGTAAGATTCTGCTCAGATTATCAATAACAGTGGGGACATCAAGACCGTAGATGATAATGTCGTCAAGATAAACCAGCCCAAGTTCAGGAGGAATGACAACTTCCATCAGTCTCTGGAAAGTCGCTGGAGCATTGCAAAGGCCGAATGGGAGAACCCGGAATTGCCAAAGACCTTTTTGATAGATAGTAAACGCGGTCTTTTCTTTATCTGCAGGGTTCAAGCCAATTTGACAGTACCCACTTTTCAAATCGAGTCCACAAAACCATTTAGCCTCATGCAGCGCGTCCAACAAATGCAGGATACACGGTAAAGCGTACGAGTCCTTCTCCGTAACGTTATTCAGCTGTCTGTAGTCAACGCAGAATCGCGTCGTCCCATCTTTCTTGGTACTAGCACTACAGGTGAGGCCCATGGGCTCTTCGAGGACTCAAATACACCTTGGGATAACATTTCTTCAAGGTCAGGTCTTCTTCAGATTCTGGACCAGTGTATGACAACTGTGATGGTCCTAGTGACGTTCGAAGAACGTGTGTCACACATTCCCAGTGATGGACCAGTGGAACATCATCACACCCAGAATGTAGCTCTACTGAAGTCAACACTACTTTTCTCAAGAAGTCAATTCCCAGGATAGCCTTGTCTTGAATTCGTGCCACTAAGAATCTGTGCTTCATCACTGGTAGAGACCCGACAGTAATCGCAGCGCTGCATTCCCCGAGAACGGGCATTCTTTCGCCAAGTAGCAATATGAAGGCTTGTGAATTGGGATGAACTTTTTCTTAGGCGGTGCTTCTCAGCTACGTCGGGACGTAATATTGATACTGATGCCCCAGTATCGAGAAGAAAGAAGGGCATTTTTTGTTCAAAGTAGTCTCTACAAAACAAGCACCTTCTTTGTGTCTATGTGTTTTGATAAAAGATTTGGGGGCCAACATTTTTTTGAACCAGGTTAAGGCCCATTCCCCTGGTCATATTCAGTTTTCCGTCTCGCTGGTTTGTCTTTCTCGTATCTTCCTCTTCTGGTCAGTGGACCTTTTATTTGGGCAATGAGTCTGTTTGTGACCAGTCTTGTTGCAATTCCAACATTCAATGGAAGCTGAAACATTTGTGGTTACTACACTGTGAACCGGTTTAAATTATTAACTCCTGAGACACCAGTAAAGGAACGATTGTTTATTAATAAATCGTAGGGTAAGAACAGATAATTAGATCAAATTGAAAAAATATGGAAGGACACGTAAGATAAAAAGACAATCTGTCGATCATCTGCTAACCAAGGTGTTGTCCATGGCGTTAAATGTCAAGAAGTAGCCACACATTAATGTTGGGTCTAGTGGCACATTTCAAGTGAGCTCGAGCATTTGAGCACGTATCAACGCGTCCTGAATTGTTTGAAACGGACCACTGATGGCTAGGAAACGCCCCAGTTCAGGATTTCGTATAGCTCGAAGAAATGCTCGAACAGCTAAAACATCACGGTAAGAGAGTGGCCAGCCAGGATATACGTTACGTGCGATTTTCTCTATATCTATGGCTAAATCAGTCAACGATTCGTTTTCTTTTTGTTGCCTAACATCCGAAGTAGCTCGCCAATTATGTGCCAGTTTTTCTTGACCGAATCGATCTGACAATGTTTGTGTTAATGTGCTAAACTGTTGTTGCTCAGCGAAAGGTAGAGTATTCAGTACGGTCAGTGCTGAACCTAGGAGGGCACCCGCTAATTGTTGACCTTTCCGGACTTCACTCCAACCAAAGATCTGGGAAAGTGCCTCGAAATGGCTTCTATAGTCTTCCCAAGCGATGTTCCCATCATACGGCATTAGTTGAGATGCCGTAGTGAAAGTGTAAACATTGGCATTTTGGCTGCTTACGGACGAAGGCTCACTCAAATTAACAGAGCCATGATGATGCTGCTGAAGCGCTTCTTCAGTTTGTAAGACCCTGTCAGTAGCTTGGTCGTAGTAGTTACGACGAGGGCTTTGAGTTCCTGAATGGAGGAGGTAAGCTGGTACTGCAGGTCTACAAGTGTAGTTTCCAAAGCACTCATGCGTTCGGTTAAATTCCGATAATCCAGAACACCGGGTACCGATGATGTAGAAATTGACACAGGAAGTGATTCCGGTGTAGCATTAGTTCTGCCTTCCAAAGTTGATGTGGCTAATGAGTGTTGCCTGGTTGAGATCGTCCGCGGGGGAGGCGTTGAAGCTGTAGCTCTTCGACGAGGCATTTACCACAAAAGAAGAATTCAACAGTTCGTTTAACAGACGAATCCCGGAGCGGCCCCCAAATGTAAGAATAACAAGAATTCAGTTTTGTTAAGCAAATGTATAACCAACTTTTGTGTCTCAACTCAACAACATAACAACAACTTTTTTACAAATTAACACTAGTTGCTCTGGACACGTAACGTTGCCTTACAATACGGTGAACATAGGCCTATGAAGCAAAAATAGGTTTTTTACGCTTTTTGGCAAAACGGCTTCAACGATTTTCACCAAACTCTCAGGATGTTTTCAAATAGTTGAAACCCACATATTATTCTCCATAAATGTTCCTCTGACAGTCCATTGAAATGAGATAAAAATCAAAACGTGTCGAAAATATCGTTTTTTCGAACATTTCCGTAAATTTCAGGGTAACTGCTTCACCAGATGTGATAAATCTTACAGAGGGACTTTTAGTTACCCCTACCCACATTTCGTTCTCTATAATTATCTCTGTATATATTTGTTGAACGGAGATATAAGCCAAGTTAACTCGGAAAAGGAGATTTGTCGAACCAAGGGCCAATTCCAATTTTCTGAAAAAACGCAGTAACGATTTCGTTCTAACTTACCGAGGGCTCTCAACTAACTAGTTCCTACACTTTGTTTTCAATAAATGTTTCTGTAGAAAGGCGTTGTACAAAGATATAGCGCCCGAATATGTAGCTGGTGCTCCAACTTACGGGGGTGGCGGAAAATTGCGTGTTGCTACGCACCGCTCGTTTAAACAAGGAGTTTTGTTGGTAACATTTTATTCATTTCTGAGAACAACTTTTCATTCCTTTAGATCATGCCTGTCTCTGGCCATTCACGTCGAAGGTGTATAAACAGTGCTGGTTCGTTTTGCCCTATTTGTGGCAGTTTTACTGTTCCAAGCCAAAGGAGAAACATTAGTCCATTTGCCAGGCAAGCCTATTTAGCGTATTTTAAAATGAAAATCGGTGATCGAGATAAAGCTTGGGCTCCAGAAAGAGTTATAAGTGAAAATTTGTACGATAATATTAATGTCCGCGTTTGAGAAAAACTTGTTATCCCGTCTACAATGACAATTTCACTTCACCAAAAATGTGATTTAACAGCATTTGTTCAAATAAAATTACAATTTTTGAACAGTATATTCAGTATAATTTTTCTTCTTTACTTTGTTTCGTAAGGATATATTATATGTAGCTTAAAAAGTTGATGTGCAAGACAAAAACGCGAGGTTATTTTTGGATTCAGTGGCCAAAAGTCAGTCAAAAACAAGTATTAAATCATAGCCAACAAAAGTTGTGTTCCCAAGCGTTAACCAACGTATTCTACGCCTTATAACGTAAGTGAATGTCAAAGAAAGTGTGGGAGGACGTGAGGTACGAAGCTGAGAACTGCCTGCTGGTTTTGAAGTCATCGTGAGACCTCATATTTCACAGAACTGCAGCAGCCAAGTTAAAGTACAAGGACTGGGTTGCTTACTAATAGCGGGGGGTGAAGAAAACCACACCAACCAGTACCATGGAGAACATGTTTGACATTCTTCCTCTCGATATATTTGTCTAAACAGAGGTTATGAAGGCGGCATACACACATACCTGCCTTGGAGTAGCTAAGATACCTGGCTACATTCAGGAACTCGAAAATCTTAACCAACCCATAGGAAATACTAGTTAGTTGAGAGTACCCCGTAAGTTTGATCGAAACCGTTAGAGCCGTTTTTGAGAAAATCGGAACACCGACAAATTAATATTCGGCAAATCTCCTTTTCTGTCGGAGGAACATTTATTGAGAACAATATGTAGGTATTAGCTATTTGAAAACATAGGCGTCTACAAAAAATAACCAACAAAAAAAAAACCAGCTCAATGGGATCAGCCGTTCTCCCGCAAATCAAACTACAGACACATACACATGGACCACGCGCCGTAATTAGGTTTTTTTTAGACTCAGTAGGCCTCAAAACGAAAAGATCTGAAGAAACCCAACGATTTTTTGACACGATTACAATACTTTCCTTTCCCTTTGGGTAGCGGAAAGTAACAAGGGCAGCCAGAAGCCTGTGGAGCAGGTCTGTTTCTTTATTTGGTGACTGTACCTAAACCCTCGACGAGGATTATATCAGTCATAGAAGTTGCGGTTTCGCTAATATGCAAGAGGCCGGCCCCTGCAGCATCCACCGAACTCAGACCTGTGGAGGTACGGCAGGTATTTGGTCTTAGCCAGTCTCACCGTAGAGAGCTGTTGCCCGTGTGTTACCGCGCGGAGGTTGACCACCTGAGGAATCCCGTACCATCTGGGAGTATTTCATAATCTGGTTTCCTACCTGATCTTACTTTTTACTTGGGTGGCAAGTTTCAAAAGGACAGATCAACTATAACCACGTTTCTTAGCCATCACCTTCTTTGCGAACTTTGCAAAATGGTTATAGGCTTCCTTTGTAGCAGTCAATGCTGCTAAGTTCGTTTGCCCTACCAACAACCGTCGCTCACTGTTGTAGAAACTACAGTGGAGCAGCACGTGGTTTCTTGTTTCCTCTGCACTGGAGGCACAAGACGTGCATAATGGAGAGTCTTTCAGGGAAAAGAAGTGAAGCCGCGCATTGAAGTCACCATGTCCCGTGAGGAACTGACTCGTCCAGTGGTCTGGCTCAACCCATTTTCTAGAAAGACGTTCACGGATGTTGGGGAAGAACTCATACGTATCACGTCCTTTTGACGAGGATTCCCATCTCGCTTGCCATTTCTCTAGAGCCCATTCATCGATGGCGGCAAGTTTCTGTTCTGTGGTGAGATCCGCACGGAGTTCAGCCCAAAGCGGGGGAAGCTCCCGTTTCACTCTCCACTTGTCAATCATGCACTCGACAGCCAAATCAACTGGTAACTGACCAGTGATCACCTGGAGTGCTTCCGTTGATACAGTCTTGTAGGCCTTGGTGATCCACAGGAGCGCAGCTCTCTGGGATTGGGCCAATACTCTCTTTTGATTGACTGTTAGTTTGCTACCCCAGACAACGGGGCAGTAGCCAATCACACCTAAATAGATGGCCTTATACATGAGGATGGTGTAAGCCTGTGGAGCAGCGAGAGTCATCGATAGCGGTCTCCCAGATTGGATTAACCACGAAAAACGCTGAACGTACGTGAGGCTGAGGAAAGTTGTGTAATGCGTCGCACAAGATATTTATCTATGGCAATCGTCGCAAATAATTATAAATATCGTGAATAGCTGCTAGTGCGAACTAATATCTGGAACCAACGCGTGTACAAGAACGAGACTGGACGTTGTTTTATCTCAATCCTTAATCGTTTTTGTTGTTTTCGAACAGCTTGTTACGCGCAGCTATCACCTTTTTTGTCATTCCGACAATTAAAACGATTGGGCAGTTGGGAGCGCGACACTTCTTTATCTATTGTTCAAAAAAGTGTGTTGGCCGTGAGCACGATTGATACGACCGAACCTGATTAGCTCCAATTTCGTATTGAACCTGTATTTAATGCTACATTATTACAAGCCTGATAACAAATATTGTACGCTCATATTTTCGTTGACAAGGGGCGACGAGTTGAACGCCCGGCTCCTAATGAGCGGAAATGATCTGAAAATCGCAGGTGGAATTTGTACCAGAAGTGAAGCGCCGAATCGAAGGAAGACATACCGCGGTCTAATTCGAGGTTACCCAATATATTGCGTCAGAAGCTTGGACCTGGCAATTTGCTTCAAGAGCAGCCAAGACGGCATTAGACGTCGAGGTTTTGGGAATCCCCTCCGACTCATTTCAATCGCTGGCTGAGTTCCTTGAACCGCCGTAGAGCTCGTCCCGTTGGATCTCGGATATTTTGTTAGGAACTTGGTTGAACGCCGCTCAACGTTCTACGCAGAAAATGCTAGCGCCAGAGGTACCGGAATTCGCTGAGTTGCCGCTTATGCCACGACCATTAATGAGTAATCAGTAACCAGGCGATTCGTAGGACTGTCAAACTGGTCTTGCTGAGACTGGTCGCATTCACTGTTTCGAAATGATCGAGTAAACGCCGTGAGAAGTAGTCTGGAATTTCTGGAGTAGCTCCTCATTATCTTCTGGACGTTATTACTCTCTCAACGTGTAGGTAGTTTATTTGACTATCGCCTTGTTTTTCTGCGGGATTTATAAAGAAACGTTACGTTAAATGATTTTGATAATTTATTATACTGCTCTAGTTGCCTTTCTACAGATAGACGTTCTAGTAATTTGGAACTGTCCATACAAAACATTTAATCTTTGCTTTCCGGTTTTGAGAAAAAACGTTGGGTGTTTGTTTTGATCACTAAGATAGCTTAGTTTTGACGCTATTTCGAATCCACGGGTTAAAGGGCATAAAAATAATTGATACATTTTGTGAAAATAGTTAACAAGTAGAACGATAAAAACCGTGCAGGAAGGGGAGGGGGTTGCTGAATTTGTTTGATGTGTCGCGCCTAACATTTTATGTGCCTATTGCCCGTAACGAGGACGGTTATTTCCCGCTTTGTACCTTCAGCTCGTTCTTAAAACGTTTTGGGAGGAAAAGGTGTGAGGAGACGAGTAAGCTCAAAGTTCAGTAAAAGCAGTGTACTTTTTGGTGCATGACGTTGATCAAAACAGTTGAAGGGTACGGGGGAATAACCCCATCATTGCAAAAAAGCTGATTTAGAGAAAATCGACAATTTAAAGTTTGCATATGAATGAAATTGCATCTGGGGGCTTTTAAAATTCCGAAAAAGGCCTAATGTGTTCCCAAACTATCAGACAACTCACTCTTTGGAGAAAAAAAAACATTATTCCAACTCTCAAACAAAACTTGAAGAAAAATATGTCAAAAGAAACCGCTGTTTCAGCACAAAACCTTCCTTGGAATTTAAAAATTCGATAAGTGTCAAGATTTATTGTTGTGGAAGATGACGTGGAAAATAATTCTGCTTGTTTCTATCTCTTAGAAACATTAAATTCCCGAGTAATTCGGAGGCGGTCTTCGAGAATCACGTTTTCAAAGCAGTGCAGCTTTTTACAGTAGCAGTCTGGACCCAACTCATGACTCTGCCCTCAAAAGTTTCATGGCACCTGTTGAGTGAACGAAAAAGAGAGAGATAGAGAGAGACACACACGAATTGATCGATGTAGGACAGTACTGATACACTTGCTTAGCACGATAAAGCTTTGATTACATGGTCACTTGGTTCTCTGAATATATGAACTGGTGGCGAGAGTCAGTAGAGCTCAGAGAAGCACAATAGTTTATAAATGAGTCTCGATCGTGAGATGAGCGTTGTGTTGGGAGAACTGGGAGACGAGTGTCAATCACGAGAGCTGATAGATGACAGAGTTTGAGAAGAGCTGTGTGTTGTGGAGAGGAATGTAAATTTAAGGGTGGGGGATATTTTGGAAAGTTCAGAAAAAGGGGAAATCCTTTGTCACTGGAAAATAACTGAAGAGCTGGACTTTCCCACAGCTGCAAAAGAAAAGCGTTTGAGGTCAGAAAGGGGGACTCGATGTTTGGGGAAGGTTCGAAACAATTACTCCTGTTTGAGTCAAGTGTGGACGTTCCAGAATCCCGACTAACTCACCTTTAACCCTACCTGCTTTTTCTCCTCTTTTTCGTTGCTCCATTCTTCTTTTGGACTTATCCTTCACTCGCGCCACCGAAATCACAACGGCTGTCCAATATCCGAACAATCGTGAGGACAACAAGGTGAGACTGTGAATGTGAACCACAGAAGGGGTAAGGTGAGCACCCTACCTGAAAGTCCGGAGTGAAGGACATTTAAACTGCAGGCACGGGGAGCTTCCTCACGAGCGCGCGCGATCATGGGGTTTTCCCCTGTTCCCTTCAGTTATTTACTGTTTCTTCAAACCATGCAGGAAGAGGAGGGCGTTGATGAATGTTGTTTGAAATGCCGCGCCTAATATATGATGTGCTTAATGCCCGCAACGTGGACGGTTATTTCCCGCTTGTAGCTTAAGCTCGTTCTTAAAACGTTTTGGGTGGAAAAGGTGTTGCCTTCGAGCACGTCAGACGAGCAGTTGACTGGTCCAGTTCACCCTTCCGCTAACTGTTGGGGAGAAGTACGAAAAAGGTGAAAGAAACGAATAGGTTCAAAGTTCAGTAAAAACAGGTAACTTATTGGTGCGCCGTCAGGCTGGTGCTAGCTGGCAAGGAAGAGTATCGAAAAAGGGGGGAGAAGAGGAATAGGCTCAGCCTTGATCAAAACAGTTACGTAAGACCTCTACGTTTTGCAGCGTCGCGTCACATATAAATTAATACTTGAAATTCAAACGTGGACAAATGGTGTTCTGACGACGTTTGACGTTTATTCGCCTTCGATTGCTACTCTGCCCAACTTTTGAACTCACATTCGTTCATTTTTATTGTTTCGCTCATTAGCCCTGGTTAACTTGCACTACGATAATGCCCTCGTTCCTAATCTCCAACCGTTTCAGCAAGCCGATCACAAGGCCTATCAGTTCTATTTCTTTACGACTGAACCTTGAAGATCAAGCAGAAAGTTATCGTTCGGTAAGGACCTAAAGAGCAGCTCGAGGAAAGTACTGGCCACGTTCAGAATGACCTCTGTGTTGGCAGTGACACTAGGCCCCTCGAATAGAGATGCCACCCCCTGCTGACAGCAGACGCAAGTTATTGTTCAGTAAGAGACCCAAAGTGCAGCTCGAGGAAAGTACTGACTGCATTCAACCGAAGCCGTTTTTACAAAATCCCTTTCTTCGCTTCCACGCTCAGAGAAATTCTTGGCCAACGGATCAGCAAAACGGACATCCGCTTCATATTTTCATTAGCTTCTCAAAGTAATGTGATCGGACGAATTTTTAAATTTTTTTTGCATATTTCTGAAAAAAAGGAAAGGATGGGGAGGAGGGATATACCCTAAACGAAGGGTTTAAATTATTATCTACCAATCAGTACTTAACTTTAATACCTTACAAATTTCTCTGCGAAATTGAAGGTGAACTGCAATATAGGCCTGTGAATCAGAAAGAGATTTTGCTTTTCTTCAGATCGTTACGTAGACTTTGGCCCACTATAATTACGTCATTTCGACTGAATCCGAACAACACCATTTATGGAAAGTATGTGCGTGATTTTTCCTCGTGGTGGTTCATGGTTACACCACAGAGGCGTACCAGACTCCTGTTATTGGGCCTTTAGGAGGTCCTGGTTTCCCTTTAGGGTGACTAGCACTCAGGTGAACGTTGTGGGGTGGAGGGCACTCTTGCTAACGGGGTTCCCATCCCTTTTACAGCCCTTCCTTCCAATAAGTAAAAGCCACGAGCTGCCATATAGCCCCTGGCTGCTCATCGACACCCGGGGTTTTCTCAGGAAGCGCTCAGGGACTCCGCGGACAAGACTCGGCCTCCTTCTCCTTCCCAATCCTCTTCCTCACACCCAGCCCCTGTTCCCTCCCACGCTAAATGACTGCCAGTGCCGGTACTTCGGCCTTAAATGTAGAAACGCCAAAGGCGTAAGGGCCCACGTCCGCCATAAGAATTACGTCAAAAGAAATGGAGAGATTACCATCAATTGGATTATGTGAAGGAGGTATGCTTGTGAGGGGATGAGCCTCATAGCGTTTGTTGAGGTGCAGGTTGCAAAGAAGTGAGGTTGCCATGTCAATAAACACTTGGCAGAGCAGTTCCCCTCCACTACTGCAGCAGCCCCAGTCAGCAGGCCCAAGAACATTGGCCAGACCTAACATCCTCCGACTTTTTGTCTTTAATGAGAAGTGAGATCCTGAGGCTCACTGAGCAAATGGGCAGAGTGAAAGGATATGAGAACCCTCACATGCAGTCGGACAACTAGGGCTATGTGTGGAACGGGTGGTAGTATGAACGCCTAGCCTGTGCGAGTAATCGTGGGGCAACTTAAGGAATGAATCAGACGGAGTACAGAAGTTTTGTGGGAGGTATCCTAGTCGAGTCTCAACTGATGTACTGGAGGATGCAGTGGAAGTGAAAGTCGAATCTACTGTTCAGTTGTTTGTGACGTTTTTGGCACTTCCTGAGAGTCTGAAGAGCATGCGGTGCCTCCTGCTCCTTCTGGGGAATCCTTGGCTAGCGTTACCTCTTCCCAGTAGTCGAGGACGAGGCACATACATGCCGCGACAACAACTCCACTTCAGCTGAACCTGATGGTATTTCAGCCCATAGATCTGTAAAGTACCTAAGGCTGTTAAGCTGCTGGATCATAACCTCCCTCTGTACAAGGGAAAACCTTCCGCTGAATTATGACTTACCCAAACTGTCTTTGTCCCCGAGGGGGCCACAGGCTTATTTTAGGGACGTCTGCTGTCAGCAGGGGCTGGCGTCTCTATTCGAGGGGCCTAGTGTCATTGCCAACACAGAGGTCATTCTGAACGTGGCCAGTACTTTCCTCGAGCTGCTCTTTAGGTCCTTACCGAACGATAACTTTCTGCTTGATCTTCAAGGTTCAGTCGTAAAGAAATAGAACTGATAAGCCTTGTGTATTGGCTCGCTGAAACGGACGGAGATAAGGAACGAGGGCATTATCGTAGTGCAATTTAACCAGGGATAATGAGCGAAACAATAAAATATGAACAGTCGGTTTTTAGTCAGTTTTATTAGCGTCTGGTATCGATTTCTAGGTATTAAAGTCAGGAAAAGTCTACTAATTGAAACAGCTCGCGGAACAATAAGCGAAAATGGCCATTTCTTCACAAAAACTTCCTCCTATCTTACCCCAAACCACCTGTCGGTGTGACCACGTTGCGCAAATTACCTACGAGCGCGTCTAATATGTCAATTTTCGTCTTTCCCTCGTAGTCAGGTTATGTTTCGTATGGAATACTGGCATTTTTCGATGATGAATCGAATAGGACGGGTGTCGGAGGTGTGAGACTACTTCAAGCTGTCCTAGAGAATACTAAACCGTTGTATTGTAATCGGCTTATCTCCGCTCAACGAATAGTTACGGGAAACAAAACTTAGGTATAAGTTGCTTGTACATTAATACAATATTTTGAGCAAAGAAAAAGATTAGAAAAACGTGTTCGAAGCGCAAAAAAATTACTGACCACAATTAGAAATTCATGCTGAGTCCTCTGTGGGAAAGTTATCGCTTTGGTGACAATTCCAATATTGCAGCCCCATTCACGAGCGAATTTCCGTTGATGAGTTCCGGTAACAACTAGCCTTCCAATTGAAGCTTCAGATTTGCGCCTTCTCCCTTGTGGGATTGCCATGGAAACCTGGGTTACAATTCATAACACTCGATTTAAATTATACAAAGTACAAGAGACTTGGCTGTCCCATTGACAAATCTTTATAATTCGTCAAATATTAATAAATAGTATGATATGTGAGTAAACAATAATTGTAGTAAGCTATATAATTAAATGGTTAAGTTAACCTTTAACGTAAAATTGCTGTTGGCAATTATGGACAACCAAGTATAAACTGGTTTGATATTCAATACAATTTTCAAATACGTTTGATAGTTGGGAAGTGAATTAAACACCGTTGATAGGTCGGACACTTTTTCCATTGAAAAACTGTAAAAATATCTGATGCGGTGAACCACACAACTTTTCTCGCTCAAGCCAAGAATTTTATGGTGCTGTAGTGGTATTTCAAGCTGTCCGTACAAAGAAATGTAACAAAAACCGTTAGAAGCATTTGGGGTTATCTATGATAATTATAGTCAACTAGGCTCGAATTTAGCCTTATCCATATTTTGGGGCCCCATGGTGATCTGGAGGCTAATTATTAAACTTAGAAGCCAATGAAACAATCTGAAGAAAACTAAAAAAAAAAAAAAAAAAAAAAAAAAATTCAGCTGATCGCCCAACTTTCCTTTATATGTACTACTATGGAAAGAAAAGGGTTTGGAAATTGACACAAAATCGTTATTTAATTTGTTTTTTATCGTTATTCACTTTAGTTCGTTTAAAATCCAAGTGTAAAATATTTAAAATTGACACGTAGAGAAAACTAATTTACGAGAGGTGCCGCATGTTTCATAATAAGCGAGAACTCCCGAACTGCAGAATTGGGAAATCGGCTAATATTTTTGTTTATAACTCTCCCAACGAATACCTTTGTCTTAATTGTTTTTTAATGTCACGTTTGAGGGAAATTTGCGCTTTCACGGCTCGGAGATGAAAGACAAGGAGACGTTGTTGAGAACATCGTGTTTAGGTCAATGTGAGTGAGAAGAAGGCAGAGCAGGAAGAGAGATCAATCGAATTTGCTAACCCCCCCCCCCCATCTCAAGACCCGTCACAAATATGTATTAATGGTTATTTCTGATCAATCACTAATAGTATCATGGGTTTATATTCAAACCATGCTCATGACTCCATTTTGTTGAGTTGATTTTCCTTATAGCCAAATTGTATAATTAGCGGCAAATCGTCAGTGACCAGCTGATCTTCACTAAAACGATTATTGTGTGCAATTCGATTTATAGATAGAGTAAAAATTAAGGCGCATATAACAAACACCTACGGAAATCCAACCCCTTTAATTACCACTCGTATTCGAAACCATCGCGAGATTATATTCTTTGTTAGATCTCTTGCTCGAGAAATGAATCGAACACCGATAACACAAAAGCATGCTGACTCTACCCGAGAAATACTGAATCAAATCACCTCAAATTTGGTGTTTACCTTTCACATCTACTTTTCCTTGGAAAGTAGCAAGTAGAAAGATCTGTCGGCGAGTGCGAGAATGAAAATCTATGAAGAACGAAAGTTGAGCGGAAATGTAAACGTCATCGGTTCGCATGACATCGCCGTCATTATGGACTATGCTGGGTCTCATCAGCACAATCCCTGAAAATGTCAGTTAAATTTGATGAGTAAAGATTCCGAAGAATAATACTTACTTCTGAATTTTTAGACGATCGCAGAAGGCATTTTCCCATAATTTTCATATTGATCGAACTTTAATTACCAATTAACTCTCTCGTGATAAAAGTACTTTTTCGAAAAAATGGGATAAGTTTTAATTGCTCATGGCAATTTCCGTTCGGCCAGTTTTAAGAAGGTCGCGCTGTTAACGAGTTAGGTCAGTGACAGTTCAACCTGCGGCCTCCTTATTTCACTAGGTAAGCAGGTTCACATTACGCCCCAAAATATTATTCTCGTTCGATAAACATTTCCGTTCCACTTTTAAATATTTAATTTTAATAAAACCGGCAGGAAAGCCAATCGTTTTACATACACCGGGCAGTTGAGAAGTGGGAAAGGAATCGAAGCTCAGGAGTATAGCGTTCATGCTCGCTTTTCAAGACCTCGGCGTAAAGGTCATGAAAGAAGTTTTCGTAATTCGCAAGGCTGGCTTAATGTCACCTCGACTGAATGGTCCACTCCGCTGTACACACTTGGCTCGGGTGCCCTCTTGTGGGTACATTCTCGCACGAATCCAGTCTGAGGACCTTTTTGTTTCGTGCCTCTCTGTCATTATTCGCTGCTTGAGTTTGTAAAAGTCCAGCTGAGGTGGCACGTTTACTCCAAAGCCTAAGAAGCCTTCGGAGTTCAGGGATGCTGCGGTTTTGTTCAGACGCTCATGGGACCCGTGAAAGCGTCATGATGCAGTCGTAAGCAAATAAAGCTTGCGGAGTCAGCCGAAGCCTAGACGTGGGTAGAGCTGGAGATTTTACCAACTTTCTCCAATTCAGATTGACTTTATGGCGCGTTCTCAACTAATACTAATACTATTATCTATCAATATCTTAACTACATCTTGAAATTGCTTTTTGATTCTTGCGAGCTGAAAGAATTTTGCCCCAGAGCTTTCTCAGCTGAGAACCACATCGCAATTTTTACCTACGAATTTCACAGTATCTCCATTCTACTATTGTTCTCTCCTTCTGAACAAAACAAATGCTACGAAGGAACTCGTAATGGATACAAACATGGCAAAACTAACAGTCGCTCCGGACCAACGACCAATCATAATCAACACATCTGAATCAATATTAAGTTTGTAACTAATGTAACTGTACAAATCAAACAATCCCACCACAAATGTATTGCAAAGGACGATGCTTCATCGCTAATTAACACCGCGTCGCTGCCAGAATGACCATCGGGCATCTATTGAACAAGATTGATAAGTAATAATGGTAACATTATCAACCTACTAATTATCGCTATAGTTAAGCTTAAGATGACTGCAGTCGGGATCCGACTTAGTTTATTTCTCCAGTTATTTCAGCCATTCGTATTAATTATCAACAGGATCTTCACCCACTAAAAATAGGTCAATTTGTATTCACTAGTTCTAACATGAACTTGATAGCTAAATGCTTACGTACATATGAAGTCTAATTGTGTTCTCTGGCTAGAAATACAACAGAAGGGGCCATTTGAGAGCAAGAAATCATAGGGCAGTAATGCAAACGTAACTGCTCTATGAGAAAAGTATTTTTCTTTCCACTTCATCCTGTAGGAGCTACTATAGAAATTGCAGTGAAGTGATAGTAACGGTTCCAATTTTCCTAGCGTTACTGTACCTACAGTAATTAGGTAGATTTGCATTCTCTGTCACATTGTTTCATGAGTGAGTCCATTGACTGATCTTTAATGAGTGATCGGGTAGCGATTGAGTAAAATTCGCAGAGATCTAACGTGTTTTTTTTTTTAAATTGGAGGATACACATTTGTCCTACTGTAACGAAACTGAAGGCACAAAGTACACAGCACCGATCGATGTGCGCTGGCCCTGTTCAAGCCCATATGAAGCTTATTGGGAAACGAGGTGTTTAATTCAAGACCAAAGAACAACACAGGTGTATTTCTTTATCAATATGTCCTCAGAGAGAGTTCGACCGAGGAACAACACAGAATTGTGTTCTCCAGCTCGAAAGACTCCATTTCCACGTGTGCGTTAGAAATCGTAGGGAAAAGTAATATGCACTATGACTAGTTGGAAAAGACAACGCACATTAGGTAACTACTCTCACAATGGCGAAAGTAAGGCTGCGTACAAATGTGTATCCTCCAATTTAAAAAAAAAACACGTTAGATCTCTGCTTCATACTTGACCCTTCAATGTAAGAAGTAAGAGCACTAGTAAAGATATTTTCAGTGGTGGAAAGGGTATCGATCGAGGACGGGTGGTGGCTGGGAGAGAATAATTAAATTAATGTACCTGTAAACTAGACACGTTTGTCACTTTAGGGAATACAGCCAGGCAGAAAACAGACTGAACTCCTAAACTAGATTAGGACCCCACAATCTGGATTTGTTTTTTGCTATGTAGCGTCCACGCCCTTATGAATTAATCTCTCACAGATCCCCAAGAACGTATTTTCCAAAGTGCAAGTTCAATTTCTAACTATCCCATGAATTCGACTCTGCTCCACTCAGACCCTATACCTTCGATCAACAATAATTTATAGAAACTTTTATGAAGATCAAACGTGACATTGGTCAAAGATAGGATAGTTGAAGGTTGTCTGTGAGTTTGGTCGAAACCGTTAAAGCAGTGTTGAGAGTATTCGAAGGTTACGTTCCTGTTTAACATTGAGTTGAGAAATGCGACGCACATAGGTTCGTTTTTGTCTCATAGACCGTTTTTAACCTAAACTCCCTAACAGGAATTTACTACCCATTAAGGGTTCAGTCAGTCACAAGCAAGTTCACTGACTGGAAAATACACAGCAAATGCAAATTGTTAGCAACAAGATACACGTATTGCTAACCGAAGCTTCGTCGTTACGATTAAACTCACTCGAGCTTTTATCGTGAAATCGCACTTTCTGCCACGTCCCTAAATTTCATGATCTGCTATGTATATATGGACTCTTCGATCACCGTAGCCCTATGACAACACTTATATAGAGCCAAATGTTGGTACTCCATATATTTTACTTAGACCGTTTGAGCCGAAGTTTAGTGTCAAGCCGAAAGTCTGCGGATTTTGTTCACCTTCCTGTTTTCCCTGTTTCATTTTTCTGGTGCTGCTACCCCTTGAAAGCAGGATTCGTTATGTAACGCAATGAAGCGGAGTTTGGTGCTAAACTCGAGCAAATTTGCACCGTAACATTTTCAACTCGGCTGATTTGTTTTCTATGAAACTTCATTATAAACTGACTGACACACATTAATAACCTTCATGGCGATTTCGTTTTTCGCAGAAATGCTGTACTCCTGGTTTGAATACTTCCTGGTGGCTTCCACTTTGGCCATTACAGTAGGCATCGGTTTTTACGCTGGGCGAGGCAAAACTTCGCTTCATGACTACATGTTGGGTAGCAGTAGGAAATTATCCATTCTTCCGATAAGTCTGTCCGTCGCTGCAACGTAAGAGATGTGTAACCTATTCGGTGTTTCCTCTGTTGTTATGAATATCCTGTGTATGACGATGTTATTATTTTACTAGGCAGATATCTGGGTCTGCGATAGTATCAACGGCGCAAGAAGTATATTTGTACGGGCTGCCAGTGTCACTCAATGCTTTGGCTCAAATTATTTACGGATTGGGGTTCGCTTACATCTTTTTGCCTGTTTCGTACAATGTTAAATCTGTATCTACCTTTGAGGTGAGTGGAATTGTAACTTGTATGTTACTAATGTACGTATGTAACTTGTATCCACCTCACCCATACATCTACCCACTTTTATGCCAAAACCTAGTTGATAAGGTTCTAACGACACTGACACACACACAAATTTCATAAACGATGCAGCTGAGAAGATGTATTTATATATCAAATCTACTTCATATTTTGTTCCAGTTTTTTGACCGAAGATTTAACAGCCGAGTACGAAAATATGCATCAATTATGTTTGCACTGGAAATGGTACGTCACTCTCATGTTTATCATGTTCATGAATTGCGGTGAAAATTCATGAAAAATCTGTCAAAACATTTGGAAAATGGAGTTAAAGTTATTGGTAAATTCAATAAATAATTGTTGGAAACGATTAAAATATTATTGGAAATTAGGGTGAAATTATTACAGTAAAAGACTAGTAGAAGGTAGGTTCAGTGCAACGAGTCCTACTTTCCCCGAAATATAGTTACGATGATTAGATATCACTGGTGGGTTTCAAATCGTAATTCTTCAATGTAGTCAGTGGTTTGCAATGATGGGTTTTGCAGGAACCCAACAAGTCTGTCAACAATAAGGGCCCATTTTTCCTTGAATGCATAGAGCATGGATTTGAATGATTCGTTCACTTTTAAAAGCAAACTTCAGGATTTGTGGCGTTACATGTTTCTCCTCAGTAATTAAAGTATTTATCTCTTTTATGCCTTGCGAGACGTAAGTTACTCTTGTGATTTCAGTGACTTGGTTTGGTTTGTCTTAGATTCTGCATACCGGAGTATCGCAGTACGTACCAGCGGTTACACTATCCCAAGGTGAGTTCGTGTATCAGGGATGAATCATTCATACATTTTAGTAACGAAGATAGCCTGCGCTCATTCCAATAAAAAATTTATGTCGGTTATGAATGCTGAAATGCTAAATGCTAAATTTAAAAAAGTTGAGTTCTCGTCTGATCTTTACATCCGAAAAAGCGTGTGTTAACTCTGAAAAAAGTTGCTAGAGAACTGCTAGGTTGAATCAACTAAAATGGTATATACCGTCTGCACTGCAGGTTATCAAGAGAGTCCAAAATGGTGTAAGCAAAATCGTTCCAAAAATATGTGGGAACTGGAAATGTTGAAGGATAGTTATCACGAACGATCATAACTCCAAATATTATTTTTCTCAAACTACAACTATTTTGATAAAACTTCTTGTTTGGACAGTTCCAGATAAAATAGCTGCACCGCACAATTTTTACCCGAGTTCACCCTATAAATCCAGAAAAAATAAACACTAGTTTTCAAAGAAAATCGCGTTGACGTTCCCATAAATTGCCTACGCGCTAGTCACTCAATAAAGGTCGTCATATGGACGAGGAAATGAATTCCGAAACGTTACTCACGTTTCTACTTAGGACGTTAAATGTGGTCAAATTCATATAGAATAAGTAATGAGAAGAATGTTCTGTCAAAACGTGAAATTTCATGCTGTTTCTAACAGAAAAGTAACAAAACATTCGTCATTAACCGAATATATCCTCGAATGAAGAGAACTACTGTAGTTAGCTCTTAATAATTTATCAGAAAATACCGCTTAACCACCTACTTTAAAAACATTACAACTACGTCGCAAACGACCATCGTTCGATTTATACTGTGATGTAACAAGGGTTCCGCTTATCACGATCAATTCCAAATCGAGAAGGCGGAGTTGTAATACACAAAGTTCTTTTTTTTTTAATTTCAGCGATCGGGCTCCCAGTTTTTCCTATCGCCTGCGCCCTTTCAACCTTATGCTGGGTCTACACTGCCACGGTATGTTACTGCTACGCCAATTTTTCGTCATTTTAGATTTTTTTTTGGCATTTTAGTGAGTTTTATATTCTACGAAGGCCGATCTACATACATAACTGCTGAGGTCCGTGTAAAAACGCTGATGCTGGTTTTGTAAGATTCCTCTTCCTGCTTATGAAGGAAAGCCTCTTCAGAAAGCGTAAAACAAATGTGTACTTATGAACAGTAATGGGAAGTTATTTTGCAAACTAAAAAAATCTTAAGGTAACTGATATGAGCACGGAAGAAGGTAACGAACCGATTGTTCCCACCAAATGTATTTTAATTGCACGTCGTACGTACTTAGTTTTGCCGAACTTCGGGGTTTCGTACCGCTCTATGGATTTCATCAAAAATGTTCCATATTCGGCGTTTAAAGCAAAGGTGTGTAGACGAATCCATTAATTTGTATTTTTGGAGCCAAAATGGGTAAAAGCAAAGAATATGGACCGCTCCCTCTGATAAGGCAATATATCGATATATCATGACTGAGGTCAGGTTATCGATATGCCCGACATTGTAGGCTTGACTCGCCGTGTTTGAAATTAGAAATAACGACAGCTGTACGATTGTGCCAATTAATTAATGTTCATTATGTAATACCCCGTTATATAATTATTTTAAATGTACAAAGACTGTGAAAAGGAGTTAATTCAACGAAATTAAGAATGGTATATGAAATAAATATGGGATAACTAACGGATTGATATCGATACATGCAGTCGTAGCGTCATCAAGCGGTCGGTCCATATTCTTTGTTTCACCCCCAAAATGTTTTCTACGTTTTTGTTGACGCG
Organism: Pachypeltis micranthus; assembly: GCA_020466155.1. Taxonomy (NCBI): domain Eukaryota; kingdom Metazoa; phylum Arthropoda; class Insecta; order Hemiptera; family Miridae; genus Pachypeltis; species Pachypeltis micranthus. Next base: position 31,187,296 of record CM035769.1, read on the forward strand.
GTTGCAAACTCGGGTGGTAATACCACAACATAGGCGACACTTAAACCTATTCCTTCTTAAGAACATATTTCAATCTCAAGTTTCTCATTTGACTGAATGCATCAACAACTTCCTAGTGTCACGCTCTTAAATTACTCTCAAATGTAGTAAAATATATCTTGTGATCTCGGAAAGCAGTGTCATACGTATCCCAATACTTCAAAAAATAAAAAACAAAAAGCGTTAGTAAATCTGCATGAAGCCAGACAAAAACTTATTTTAGAAAACTTCGAATTCTTTAAATGGTACTCGACGATCTGAAATACTAACCCTAGTTCAGGCAACCACTTTAACGCTGCTTACATTTCTTTCTGGGATTTATCCGAAGGGAGGATTTCGTGCCGTCACTTACGCCGACAGCTTCCAGGCTGTTCTGTTTATGGGAGTCATACTGTCTCTGTTTGGTCTGGGAGTTTTCTACGCAGGTGGCTTCATGGAAATCTGGGACAAAGGCACCAAAGGATATCGCACTCAATTATTTGAGTAAGTTTTCAAAATAACTGAAAATGTAAGAAACTCTTAATCCTCTTCATTAGATTTTCGACTTGCGTTATTCAATTTCCGACAACTTAAAAAAAAAAAAAATCAAAAGCCACGTATTGTCGAAATGAACCAAAATGAGAGTTTTAAAATATGTCTCTGAAATTGAAGATTTCGATTACGTTGCCAAATTTTCCCCGACAGTTGATATTTGACTTTGGTTTTTCATTTAGGGAAGCAGAAGTAGGGTTTTTTTCTGCATTTTCACTACCATAAATTCTACTCTGACAGGCAGTTGACTGGAGATAAAAGCTAAAATGTGCCGAAAACTGTGCTTTAACGTTTTTGAAATATCCATAGTAAATGCAAAACTAAATTTGTGGTACCCTGACGGATACTATTTTTAAAATCTATATCCATATTTTGTTCTCCGTAATTATTTCCGTAACCGTCAGTTGAACGGTGATATAAATAAAATCAAAGTTTTTTCGAAAATCGCTTAAACGATTTCGGTTAAATTTACGTAGTACTGAAAGCTAACTAGTACCTACTTGTCGTTCTCCATAAATGTTTCCTTAGAAATGCGTTGACGAAGAGGATTGCGTCCAATATGTATAGCATATTATCGAATTCATAAGGGTTGCCGAAAGTTAACATACCTTTAGCGGAATGTTGTGTCGAGAGCTTCAACTCAGTACATGAAAACCCTTCAGCCGTCGCAGTTACGTATATTTTGTTTTTTGTTTGCATCCTGAATAGCTGGAGTCTATCGTACGATTCAAGATATTCATTTCCTCTCACCATCGTGGGTGGTATGTTATACATATCTCGAGGCTTCTTTTCTGCTTCATTTCACCAGAGAGTAGCTGCGATGCCTACCTACGAAGAAGCTAAAAGGTAACACAATATTTCTTCGTCTGCTAATCGGCTTAAAATGTGCGTGGCGTCTATCGTAAGGGGTTTAGCCGTACATTGGCCAAACTTATCTGACCTCTTTGTGATGGTCGATGCTAACGCATTTAATCATTATGGTTACTATTAGTCGACCTTCGAACTTGTGATTCAGAATGTACTGGATTTTTTGCTGCTGTTTTTAACATCACAAACCACATTCTTACTGTATACAGACAATCAAATAACGAATGAATCAATACTAGTCCAATAGAACAGACCGCGTACTACATGCCGATGAAGCGCAAGTTTTACTTTTTTCTGAATTCATTTCATTTATTTTACTCGCCGATGATAGTTTTATCAAAATGATATTTCCCCTATCCATTCTATCCTCGACATCTACTCAACAGACTATATTACGAAGATGAATGAAGAACTCGCGGCACGGTTGAGAGGGCGTGACTAGTACGCCGTGGCCGTCAATTTCCTAAAGCGCGTAGGACCCATGAACGTTTCTTTTGATGAGGAGCTGAATTATCAGAAGCGATTAAAAAACCTCCTGCCACCGCGGGGGATAACCTGGTTTAACTCTGTGATTGCAAGGTTGAAAAACAATCTGAGAGGGGTAAGCCATATCAATAAACATCTTCCCGAGAGATTCCCCACCTCTGCGAAAGCTCGGCAACCCCCCCCCCCCCCAACCGAGACACCTTCACAAATACTTCGACATGCTCGTCGTCAAAGGCTAATCGCAGTTCATAATTTCCTTGTTAATAAAAGGTAAAGGTATGCTGTAAAATCCGCACGGCACAAAATAAAGTTTCTCTGTGACGTACGTACTTCGTGAACAACCGTAATTAGCCATGACTAATAGTTGTTTTTCGTTCACCTAAGTTTTATCTTAATTACAATAATTGCCGGCAAGAGTGAATGAAAAAAAAAACTGACAAACGTGGTACCGGTGTCGTTACGATAGCCGCTCAGTCAATCGAACTTATCGCTTGCATAAGTATGTATACTAATATATGTATACTATTAAAGTCCTCTTCCTTTTGCACAATAAAACTCCAAAATATATGGCACGACTCATTCCACAACTTGCCTCAGTCCCACGTCTATTTTGATCACTCTAGCAACTAATCAAAACTAGGTTTATTCCAGTTTGTATAAAAAGGTAGCACCAAGCTCAACGTTATATATAGAAATTAAAAATGCTTAAGGTTTTTGACGTTTACTGGTGTGTACCTACTTACGTCACGATCTCCACTGGGTAACCATCACGTTGATAGTTTATGAGACTGTCAAGACAATTTTTTTGAATAACGTCCTCGTTTATTGCGGTGAGACAAAGGGAAAACATTCTGGGATTTCGTGGTGACCATATTTTACGACTGGTGTTTTCCTGAAAACACCAACGGAATGTGCGAGGAGTTTTCTATGAATAATGTGGAGCTACGTTCTACGAAGTTCATATATACTGAATACAAACAGATTTGATTGACGATTTACTCGTAAGGCTGAGGAAAGTTGTAAGATGCGTCTCGCCAGATGTTTAATTTTGGGGATAAGTTGTACTTTTGTTTCTTCCTTTACTACTCACAACAGACAGTTTAACCAAGTCGGTATCGTTTATTCTGTTGTTTCGAAATTACGATTAATTTGTATCATGTTGTTGATAAACGTTTTTAATTTTTTTCATTGAGTGCAGGAAATTGGTACGTGCTAGGGATTATGATTTATTTAATATGTTAGTTCACGAAGTATTTTAACTACAGTTACAAAAATGTTGTTATCGATAAAATGAGACCACCACAGTTTCAGTGATTCGCAATTGTGCAATACTGTTGACAGGGTCACTCTTTGGTCATCGTTTCTAACTGCGCTTTGCCTGATTTTTACGAGCTTCATGGGGTTGGAGGTGTATGCTTATTTTGCTGGGTGCGATCCTTTACTCGGAGGAAAGGTGAGAAATTGACACATGACGCGTCGTACAATGATTTGTAAAATTGAACAGCAATCCGAAATGAAGTTACCTTTTTGATTTGGTAAGAAATTTTTATAGATTTCCACTCGTGGGTAATTTGCATCAAAGTCTTGGTTTATATATTTTTGACGTAGAAAAGCTGCTCGTCGCGACTAGGGCACCAGTTTATATTGACTTATCCAGTGATTTTAAAGAAATCCTCACATTATTCAATTTATTTATAGGCTCAAAATATTATTCCAGGCACAAACATCTACATTTTCGCTACTAGTGGTCGAATAATTGAGTACCAAGAATACATATTTATAAAAATAGCTACTCCGAAACAACTTCCACAACAAGCTGTCATGCTGGGGGAAGGTAAGGCTCTTTCCCTGCCCAGGAGAAGCGATATTCTTGTTTTCTCTCATACAATAAATTGGCGGTAGTTTAGTATTGCTCATATGACTACTTCCCTATCACTCTAGTCCAGGTAATGTTCAGGTTGAGCCCAGTTTATTGCTACCCGCGTGGATCAGTTCCAAGCTTTCCGTCATCCCAACTCCCTTGCCGCAATGGCTGCAATGTCGATTTGCTCGGCGAAGACAGTAAGAGGAAACGGTGCACTAAACCCAGTTGTCGGAATAATCCAGTTTCTATTGTATTCAGTTAGTGCAAGTATGTATAATATCTTGCTCATTCCACAGGAGATAAACAGTCATGCTACGATACTTCCCTATTATGTAGGCGAGATCTCGAAAAACGTTCCAGGGCTGACAGGACTGTTCCTATCTGGTGTTATTGCTGCTGGATTGAGGTTTGTACAAATGATGTCTTGCTTTACAAGGAGGTTATATGCTCTTCTACAATGCGCTTTTTGGGTCCTGGCGAATTTAAAATATAAATATCTGGTGAGAAGCAACTCACAACTTTTCGCAACTGCCGTATATACGGGTGCTGTATCTTTGTTCAACGCATTTCTATGAAAACATTTGTGGAGAACAACATGTAGTTACTAGTTAGTTGAGAGTATTACGGAGGTTGATTGAAATCCCTAGGCCGTTTTTCACAAAATTGGGAAAACGATAAATTAATATCGATAAATCTCGTTTTCTGAGCCATCATGGCTTACATCTCCGTTCAACAAATAGACACAGAAATAATGTGGGAGATCAAGATATGTGTGTAGGTTTCTCAAAAGCGCTCCACAAGATTGATCAAATCATATGAATCAGTTACTCTAGGAATTATTAAAAGTTTAGAAAACACAGTTTTTGGCACATTTTGGTTTTTAATTGTTCAGTGGACGGTCAAAATAACATTTATCGACAACAATAATTTATCGTTTTAACGATTTTCTCAAAAACCGCGCTAAATATTTCGATCGAAGCTACAGGGTTCTCTAAACTTACTAGTAGCTACATATTGTTCTCAGCCGCATAAATGTTCCCATGGAAATGCGTTGAACGAAAATACATTGCCCGTGTATGCAGCTGGTCGTCGAGTTTGCGGGAGTTGCGGAAAGTTATGTGTTGCTTGGCACCAGATATCTCAATCACTTCCCCACACGCCCCATTTTCATGAAAATCTTAACTCTCTTCGTTTCTTTTCAGCACGACCACAAGTTGTTGGAACACAGTTGCGTGTACGTTGTACGAAGATATAGCTAAACCGCTGATTCCCCCCAATTTACCAAAACACGCACAATTTTACGTGCTAAACACCATACTTCTCGCTGTAGCCCTTCTGAGCACCCTTTCTGTATCGATAATTGAAGAAATTCCCAGTCTTTTCGAGGTGAGACATGCTTGTACATTAAAATGATTTTTATAACGTCATCGGGATATGTATAATTAAGTGTGGTACAACTTTCAAACCTGGATTTTACCTTCACCCTCACGTAGTCTGTAGCACCACAATCTACCAAAAACTAGTATTTTTTGCATTTTTATCGAATATGGCTCGAATTATCCACTATTCATTAAAATCTTAACTTGTTTCCTTTGTGAACATCTTCGTGAAATTCGGTGAACAGAGATATTGGCCAATGAGCTTAAAGTCGTGTTTTTGTTTTAACATTTCCACAGTAAGTGCAAAGCCCAATTTGATCAACATAGTTTACTCTAGCAATCTGCACCCACTTTCCTCATAACTGTTGCTGTAACTAATCGTTGAGTAGAGATATAAGCTATTCAAAATAGATATGCTAGCAAAATTAGATTTGAGAACAATTAATTCTCGATTTTTCTTATTTATCTCAAAATCGGCTGTAACGATTTTTGTACTTCATAAACTTTTATTTCCATACTTACGAGGTACACCTCACCCACCTTCATACCACACATGAAGTGGTTGTGGTTCACATAGCTTCCAACCAAGCTGGTAGTTGAGAAGTCATGCTTTCCAATTTTATCATGAAGCCTTAATTTTTAAGTTGTATTTTACCATTCATACCATTTCTGGGCGTTTTCTTTATTTTCGTCAACAATTTCCTATTTACTGGTGGGAATAGTTGCTATGTAGGAGGGATTGGTCATAGAATGGAAATGCGATTATTGCTATAGATGAATTTGTTTCCTTCCCGTCCATGTATTTAAGGGAGTCGCACATGTCAAGCACTCAGGGTGGAACAAAGAGCTTCTGCACCACACTATACCACTCAAGTAGCTACAAAACCCGAAGAGTTAGAGGCAAAATGTGATATTTGAATCAGGCAGCCAGTTGATTTGCCCTGTTGTGCAATTACGTGGAATTACGAGTTGTGGAATCATGGAGTGAAGGGCGATGAAGAGGAGAAGGGGGAGTAGAAGGAAAACAAGTTGTCCCTCCAGGTGATCTGAAGATTAATTACTCAGTATTTTCAATGCCCAACAAATAAACCAGTGTACCTGCTGATGTAGTAGTATCACCACTAAATCATGAGTGTATTCGCAGATAAAGTTCAGGAATCTCTCAAACCACTGTGAACAACATCAGCACTAATAGCACGAGCGTTATTTCATATCCACAATGTTTCAGGATGGCCAAAATTCCCTCTAAGATCCCACAAAAAGAGTGTAAATGTCACTTCAATGACCCTGGCAGAGTGACGGTCGTATCAAGCTCCTGGGGCTTAATTGTGATGGCAAGAAGTGTTGACTTTACATTTAACTTGAATCATCTGAAAATGTTGGTTAACTGTTCCTTACAGGCTACAGTTACTCTGAAGTCCTTCACAGCTTGTGGAAGTTTTTCCTTGCACGTGATTGGTATGGTTTTCCCTTGGATCAATGCAAAGGTAACTTTTTATTTCGTTTACATCACAAGTAAATTATTCGACTGCAAGATAAAGAGTGTACCACCTCACAACGTTTGTTCGCTTTTGCAGAACCCTTCATTGTATTCTGCCTAAGATCAGCCATAGATTTATCTCACGCCCAAGCTTTATACTATATTTCTGATGGAAGGATAGTATTGTTAGAGTATTTGCCAAAATGACAGCAACACCTAGTTGAAAACTAGCGTTCATTGTTTCCTTAAGAAAACGATAATGTGTCTTAATTCACTCTTACAACCCCCAGGTACTTGTAGAGTCATGTGTTTAGCCACTGATCTTGGGGAGGAGGATTACAACTTGGCGGATTTATTCTGGAAGGTAGTGCAACTTTTAGAGAATTTGCAAATTAAGTTCAGAACAGGTTGTTTAATAGAAAGTTTAAAATTCCAGTTTTGGAGGTCAGCAGGATGGAGGAACAGGCCTTCGTTTTACAACATATGCAGAACCCCTCTCTAATTCTCACATCTTTGCTGCCCATTGATCTTCACATTGTGTATCGTTTCTTTTCTTACCTATTCTGACACCTTGTTTCGCAACGATTGAATTGCGAGAAAGCAGCAGACATTATTCCACCGATCATTCACTTAGTTTCGTAAGATTCAAGGCCATGTGCTTCATAAATGGCCAAAGTTCCCTTACCTCCAACAATATTGTATAAAGTCAGACTAATTTCTAGTAAGTACAGACAAGTACGAAGTAAACAGTAGTTAATTCAGAAGAATTTCTTACGTGCAGGCCTAACTGTGAAAATCTAGATCACGGGGCTCGCTATTGATCCACATTGAACAACAACTACTACTTGTATGACATACTACACTTCTTTGCGTACTGGTTAATAATTCATACTCTCCATTGGATTGGAATGTAGCCTTCCAAACCCTGGTGTCAAAGCCTGAGGAGCGTGGGGAGACTTAATGCCCTAACCTAACTGTTGTAATTAAAATAAACGCGCCCAAGCATACCAGCGCCTCATTTACTTCAAACCGGCCGTTTTAGTTCATTATTTCAATGGTTCGTAGAGACCCCCTCGCAACAGTAGTACTACAGCAGGTAAACAAGCTTTAATGAAAAGAGCAAGGCACGAGCCAGAGTGCTGAGGACCTACTTACCAGATCTGTAATCTAATCTTCTCCATCCAGAATTTCGAGGCTGCTCTTAATTATTTGTAACCTTTATTTAACTTCAAATCTTGTAGGTATTATAGTGGGCTACCCACATGTCACTACTGTCTCGCGAGCGTGTTTAGAAGGAAACCCCCATTTAAATCGAATTTAATCAAACTAGTTTATCATTTATTGGTGGATTTCATGCGTAGGTCTCTCGTTGTTGACGACTCTGAGAAGCGTCACTTAGTCCTTCAAGAGGTGAAGTGAGCATCCTTCTCTTCTGTTTCTTATTTTCTTCTTTTTTTTCTAAATCTTTTTGGAGTTTTTTTTTTAAAGAAAAAAGACACAGAAACAAAAGAGAAGGAGGCTCGCTTCGCCTCTTGAAGGACTAAGTGACGCCTCTCAGAGTCGTCATCACTCGTCCGTTATTTATTTATGAAAATTCTGCATTTCCGTTTGAAGGGTTGGAACTGCCTGCACAAAAAATTTAATTGATATCGTTTAATTATCGCTGTTTTTGAGAAAAAATATATTGTTGGTACCTCGAACACTGTGATAAGTGTCGTTATTTTTGGACCGATTCTGCTGATAACCCAAGTTTTTACTCGTAGAAGAGTTTTAAGAAAAATTTCTACCCATTTTAACTTGTCGGGATCCTGTTCGCAGCTGACCTTCGCGGTATGCTCTATTACCCATAAATTATGGCTAAATAATTCCTTCTTTAACCCATCACGTTCACCATAGAAATCGAGCGTTTAGGAGAACAGTGTGTGAGGATGGCGCAGTGTGTCTTCGCTGTATTGAGCTGAGTGAGACCAATTTCAAGCGAATAGCTTCAAATTTGAATTGAAGAAGCTATGAAGGCCTTAGCTGGTGAAAGTGGGCTCGTGGCCTATTTAGTGAGATTTCAGGATATATGCCTTTTTAACCTTAGAAGTTCTAATTCTGAATGAACTTCTTATGGTGATGATCTATCAGGATGGCAATGCAGGGTTTAATTGGCTCGTTCGTTCAAACATGTTCATATCTGTTCATTGTGTAAATGAATTTAATCAAACTAAATAAGCCATGTCCACTTTTTCTTGAAATTTAATTGTTTATGCAGTTAGTAATATTAATGTTCATAGTGTATTTGCATAAATAAGTGCAAAGTAGTTCATAAAAGTAACAACTCATTTAAGTAAATAGTAAGTAACGATTGTAAATAAATAAGTTTTTGTTCCAGGGAGCACTGGTAGGAAGTCTTGTCAGCTCTATTGTGACCTCGTACATTGCTGTAGGCACACACAACGCTAGAAATAACAATTTGGTTCAATATGCCCCAAAGATCTTGACAAACGCTGAGTGTGTCGTGAATGGAACCACTGTAGCTCTGTTGAAGTACGTTACGTTTCATTTCTCGTTTAGGGATTAAAGAGGTGTTTTTTTGTAAGCAACGCGTCATCGTTTGGGTCAGGCAAAACACAGTCTTAAATGAAAAGACAATGTAAAATCGTCTAAGTTTATTTGATAGTAACAGTAGTGACTGTTTTTCCTGTATATCACACAGAACAAAACACCTGGTATTGTCCACTGACACAATTGACAGAGGATACATGTAAAGGGATATGTTTTTCTCTAAATATTTATTTCGATGATTGAGGTAAAGCAAAGTGAATGCGGACTATGGTGCTCCGGAGGGTGTGCTCATCCGTTGGTTGGTTAATATTACATCGACATGCGTGAACGTTAAACGATAATATTTAGCACTGTTTATTTGTTTATTTGCGGTGGCAAATAAAGGTATGGCAACATTATTCGATTTACGGAATCGGTTAGGTGTTCGGGACTAAATCACTATTAAGGATTCGCTCGCTATTTCTACTCATTGAAGACTTCTCCCACTTCACAGTGCGGCGCCATGTTTCCTTTGGACATATTTCCGTATTGATGTATATCTGGAGTTTGTGTATAGTCTTCCTGTCATCCATTGGGTAGTTTGCTACCTCAACGATGTTGTGCAAATCTGTCCAGATGGATCCCTGTCCTTTCCCTGTGACTGGTTTCCATTCGCTGTTTTTCTTCAGTCTGAGAGTACGCCTCGAGACTTCTTGATGTACCTCCCATCTGAGGGGCAATACTCCCAGTATTGCTGCTAAGATGATAGGAGGTATGCTGTGGAAGGCTCCTGATATAGTCAACACTATTGTTCTGTCTAATGTGTTAAGGGCGCAATTCTTGGTTGTTCCTTGTCACCATGTGATTAATCATCCTCGGTCGATGGGATTAATTATTCTTGCTCTTAGCACTGCTTGATTTGGCTATCTATGGTTTCTCACCCCAGGTTTTCCCTATTATACTTTTCACCTAATGCAGTAGGGTCCTACCTAAGCCAGCCTGTCTAATTATTTGTACCTTCCATCTAAGTCTCCTATCAAGGATTAATCCTAGATATTTGAATTTATCAGTGGTAGGGACTGTAGTGTTTTCTATATTTAGTACTATATTATTGGTTGCAGTACGTTTTCTGCTAAAAATTACTGTATTTGTTTTCCCTGGGTTTATGGACAGGTCTCTTTCTATGCACCAACCCATTATTATGTCTAATACCACACTAGCTGTGGAGAATGCCGTATTGGGGCCCCGAAGTTGTCAATAATCTTGATATGTATATGCTACATAATCTTATGTTTACATGATTTGTAGTATGCCTTCGTTAGCGTATGTGTTATAGTATACAGTTCTGTTTCGACCTGTTTGTTCGTTGTTATTGTCGTCGTATGCCTGTGATTTCTGTTAGTAATTTCGCTACAGTATTTCTCCTAGTTTGCGTTTTTGGGATTTCTGTACGTCCATATTTTTCCGATTAGGCTCCATAGCCAGGTTGCAGGTAATAATTCTGTGATTCTAGAATATGGATCTAACTTCTACTTTCCATTTTTGACATATACATGCACTCTGTTGTTAGTTATTGTAATATCAATTTAGGATTGACCTCCTGGAGCTTGGTATTCTACCTCTGTGGGCTTCCGTGTTACCTCTGCACATCCTTGAGTGTGCATTGGAGTTTGTTGCTATTAGCACTCCAGCGCTATTCCTACGGGCTTAGCCTGTGGTTGCTGTGAACAGAGTTTTCATTCCTTCTGGGTGTTCATGTGCGTCTGCATAGTGTGAGACCAGGATGAGTTTTTCCCCCTTCCTTTTGTGTCTCTAGCTGTGAGTTTAATCGTCATAGTATCTTTAGAGCTGAGTTCTGTAATCATTAGTGGAGTGAATTAGAACACACGCTCTGCAATTAATGTATTTCGGGTGTATTAACGTATAATTTGCCAATTCAAGTCCTTTTATCGTCCCTTTGTAAATGTAAAACCCTTTGGCTCTTTGATTAGGAAGATACACTTACTTGTTCATTGGTACACATAGTAGCTATGTCTGTATATAACTTGTTTTGTCTAAGCCTTGAGGCTAATTCAAAGAAGAAATCGAAAGTTAGAAAGATAAAATATGTATATAGCTCCACATAGTGTTGTACTTAGCTTTTCTTAATCTTCTGTTGGCAGACCAAATGACACAATAGTGCGATAACATTTTCAGTGGTGCAAATATCTCTCACTTGCCCGCTCTCTCTCTCTCTCTCTCTCTCTCTCTCTCTCTCTCTCTCTCTCTCTCTCTCTCTCTCTCTCCCTCTCTCTCTCTCTCTCTCTCTCTCTCTCTCTCTCTCTCTCTTCTCTCTCTCTCTCTCTCTCTCTCTCTCTCTCTACCTCTCTCTCTCTCTCTCTCCCTCTCTCTATTACTATATATATCTCCCACTCTCTCTCTTTTTCTTTCTTTCTCTCTCTCTCTCTCTCTCTTGTACCTAACACACACTTCTTGTTTACAAGTATCTAAATGTATAGGTTTCTCTAGATGTTTCATTTCCTTTCAGCCAAACTGTGACGATGGGTGTTAAAAGTTTTGAAATACTTACACAGAGTCACCCAAGCGTACCGTGGTTCTTCAAAATGAGCTTTTACATCAACTACCTTCCAGGTATTGTAATTCATAGTACTATAAATCTTCCCATGCATAAAAGGAGTACAATAATGACTGCAAATGCCAATAGAAAATAGTGTGTACACATATTTTACAGCACACGTAAAATCTAAGGAACGCCTTGAGAATATTTTATGGCAAAAACTGTTACAAAAATTTGCATGATGCAAAAAGTTCAGTTTTCATGAAAATATCAAGATGCCTCTAAAAGAATTGAAACTTGGAGGTCCAGTCCATTTCCTTATCAGTATGACTCTACCTGAACCCTCAGAGAGAGTTAAGTCAGCCGACTGTAATGGAGGTTACAGTTCCACTATTACGCAAGAGGCTAGCCACTTGCTCGGTATCCACCTAACCTTGACCTGTGGGAGAATGGCAGATTTTGGGCTTTGCCAGTCTCCTGGTGGAGAGCAGCTGCCTATGTGTATGAAGATCAGTCACATTCCTTTGATGAGAGTTCCCACCTTGCTTGCCATTTCTCTAATGCCTATCCATTGATGGCTGCATGCTTTGGATCAATAGGGATGTCTACAGGGGGGTTCAGCCCATAGGGGGGGGGGGGGAAGCTCCCCTTTTACTCTCCACTTGTCAACCACACACTCAATCGCCAAGTCAACTGGTAACCAGTGAGCCCTTGGAGTGCTTCTGTCGATACTGTCTTATAGGCCTTGTTGGTCCGTATGAGCACAACTCGCTGGGATCGGGCCAATACTCTCTTTTTACTGACTTAGTTGGCTACCTCAGACAATGGGGAAGTAGCCAATCCTAGCCTAGTACATGATGATCGTGTCACAGTAACACACTCTCCATGTGTCGTTACTGATTGCTTGTAGTATGGCAAACTGTGCAAACAGTAGTGCCTTTGGGGGACTAGAGGTGGTATCTGAAACCCCATCTCTCACCTATATTAACTTCTAAGTACTTGACTTGCTTCTCAAGAATGAGCCTGTAGCTGCCAAAGCAGATTGTCAGGGTTGACTATTTACTTTTCCTTTTGCAACAGCCGTAGGTGACTGAACGCTTGATGTGACACTTTGGTGATGTAACAAGTCCCCTTCACCTCCCTCAGGAGGGTGGCAGATTAAATCAGTTGTTGTCTATACTGTCTTCATTTTATATTGTGTACCTAAAATATGGAAATTATAACACCTTTACGAGGATTAACTGTATTTTTCACCTGCAACATGATGTGCTTACATCATTGGGTTTGCTCGCACGACTACGTGACAGTTCAGAGCACATACACATGGTGCATCATTGTCTCGAATTGACGGATTGACTGTGAACGAATCAACACGCAGACTTCCCCTGGGTGGTGAACTGTCAGACCTACAGACAGTCGTTAAATAAATTAAGAACGCCAAATGATATTGTCCGCTCAGCCTTCTTAAGCATATCGCTTCCTATCTAGTGTCTGGCCAAGGAGAATTGTTTGGCTTTAAGGTCGAAAGGGCCCATGATCACTTCCCTTGCCGCTCACTGGGCTTCTGTGTTCAGTGCTCCTGTGTGGCTGGGGAACACCTTTGTAAGGAGGGATCCCAGCGAGCCTTCGTTGCAGCAAGCCCACAGCCTATTAGGTCAGCGTTTTCAGCTCTCACTTCTCCTTTCAGAACCCTTCAAAATGTAAGCCAGTCAGCATTTTTAGTGCAGAATCGTTTTTCACGTGTGTCTCTACAGAGAATATTGTCATCTGCAATGCCAAAGTTAATAACCATGTGATCCCTCTGTACTGCACGTGGTATGACTCACCAGCCCAGCTATTTCAGCAGTGGGATGTGATACACAGCTGTGACATCCATGCACAACCTTCCACTTGGCCCATTATAAGCCCATCCAAGTTGTACTTTGTGAGTAGCTCTATATACCCCTCACCCGCCTCATCCAGGGTCAGGGATCCCCTCAATGGTGATCTGGTGTTCGCATCAGCACAAACTATGCATGGCTGTCCTGATAGTCCAGCTGGAGCATGCTCGAGTGTTTGAAGGCTGTCAGCCACCTGCTCAAATGAGCACAGCAGCCAAGTACTGGCTGTTCAGATGTGTGAGTGGGAGCATGTCCAGGGATGAGGCGATGTAGGCCACAACCGCCTTGGCTCTTGTTCTTGCTCCAGCCACCACTTGTACCTGTGATCCCAGACCAAGGGCTTTGGAACATATATATGGTTCTTGTATGGTGAGAACTCTGCAGCATTGTTTCAGTACACTTTGCCATAACTCAGCCAAACTAGGGAACTCTTATTTGAGTTGTGTTGAAGGGTTCAGGCAGCTTTTAACCTACTCATAGCCCACAGATTCAGCCATTGGAAGCTACCTAGGGGGGTTGATGCTTGGAGCTTCAACTCCAGCTTAGTGGATTTATGGCTCATAGACGCCTTGGCAATTTCTAGCGTTTCCATCACAATGACGGCACCACCCTGTGCTGCAGGTAGGCTAGCACCCAAACGCTTAGGGCGTGTAGGTCCTTGGTAGGGACACCCTTGCATAAAGGCTTCCAAAGCATTTGGTTAGGAGTGACCACCACCACCCTCCTCACACGTCAGCCTTAGGACTACCTCGTTTTGACGAGGGTTAGTGGGTGGGTGGGTGGGGGGTGGTGGAGATTTGGAAGTGGAGCCCTCTTATTTTTCTTTTGACCTGTTTTCGGGGTGGCGCTTGCAGGGCACTGTCTTCTGCCTGTCTGTCCCACTGTTCGATACCCTTTTTATTTTGGCGTTTCACGGCCTTGGCAGGTTGCTATTCAGCCTCCAATCCCTTGAAATGGGAGGAAGGCTGGACAGCAGGTATCACCGCACATTAGAGCGTTGGGCGGGTGGGGGGTTGCCATTTGTGGGATGCTGGGTGATCGCCTTGCGTAGCTTTTCTCTCACTGCTGCTGCCACAGTTTCCCGCAAAGGGGCTGTGGTAGGGGACGCAATCTGGAAGCTACTAGCTTGCATGGCCAGCCTACTAATATTAGTGAGGTAGCAACTAACTAGGTCATGCATTGGCATTGACATTCATAATCGTAAATTTGTTCCATCTCTGAGAAATTGTGGTCCATCGCATGTGGTTTGGATGTAAACGTAGTCGTGGGCTACTAGGTGGTGAAGGGAAGGAGAAGGGGCATTGCTCACTCCCCTCTGCCTTGACTTTCTTGGGCGTTCTTTCCAGGCTTGGCAAGCCTGCGGGTGTAGCGCAAATGGCGTTTTTATTACCAGCAAATGAAACTTGCATCCACAATCGAAGTACTCCTATTCAAATCAAAGGAAAAATCATAACTAGTATTAATTCGGAGAAAGAAATATTTAAAAATAAATATCAGCGACGAAATTAGTCGTGAATAATGGATGAGAGAAAAGTACTCCACATTGGTTAAGTTGATATTGACTAGATATATTTACGTTAGTTCAGAAATCACTGCTTGAGAGGTTTATCTCTGTATAATGGCTGGATAGTTACTGGTAATGTGCGTATAGATTGTTGGAGAGTTGGAGGATGATCTGACTTGACTGAGTAGACGGACGTACATAATGGGCGTGATTGCCCTATAATAACGAGGAAGGGAGTAGAGGGGTTATGGAGAAACCCCACAGGACGTGACCCTTTATATGACATTAGCAATATTTTAGCTGCCCTGAGACAAAACGGGTCTGGAAATGGCCCTCATTATGGTTTTGGACAGTATTTCTTTCGTAAACTTCCCAGCACGATTTCCTTCATCGTTCTCTTGGCTTGTGGACTGTTTTCAGTCAACCATTTCGCTATTACTTTTTCCACTATTAACATTTCTCCTGTAACTTGAATGCTTTTTCAAACCACAATAGTCTCCAAAGAGCGTTTACTAAACAACTCTATTTTGATTCTAGACTTAATTATTTTCAGGGTTTCTTTTGGGACTGCTAACATCGTATTTGGTGAGCCTGATGACTGGGCACGAAGACTTGGAAAAACTAGACCGTGACATGATAATACCCCTCATGCACTGGGCCCTTCCACCATCAACGAAGTCTGACTCCTTAAAAGTGTACACCCCTGTAAAACTTAGCGACAGTTTGCCCAATCAGTCAGTGTAAGAAAATATTTTTGTCAAACTAAACGTCCTAGCTTCGTGACTACAATAAAACCGTTTGCGAAATGTCTCGATTACAGTGGTGTCACAAATGGTTACCCCGATTGATCGTATGAGAGCTTGACAACTAGGCAGAGAGGGAGGTATAGAAAGTCTGCTCGACTGCTTATCTAATCAGTCTTGGATTATTACACATCTTCATTAAAATGCTTATTACAATGAGCTGGCAAAAGAACAATTTCTTTATACCTATTGACCTAAAAAAACCCTTCTGACAGAAAAAAATGACAGGAATTAAAAACCAGGTAGAAAATAAAGAAAAATTTACAACTACACTCAGGGCCTTCCAAAATATGTTTCTTACCCGACTCCTTAACCCATTAGTGACCAGGTGGTCATTCCGGGAACAGCAGACTTGTGTTGACATTTCGAGTTCTGCTCGCTGTATTTTGGACTTTGAGCCGTGTTTCTTGTTGTTTACAGTAAGTTTAAACCTTCACAATGTTAGGGGAGTTTTCAGTTGTGTTTTATCTGCTGAACAGTGCGGATGGTATTTTTCCTAAAATGAGTGATGCAATCGATGTTGAGGGGCTTCAAAATTTATTACAGTAAGTACTCCAAATGTATTTTTATCCTGTTATTTAGTGCTTTTTATTGTTTTTAGACAGATATGTGATGGAAAGGAACAGTTTGCTCGGGGAAAATCCGGGAATTGTGCAGCAGAGAGCGCATTGAGAGTGCGTGTTCCCAAATTAGCCCTCTGGTCACTCGCCCGCATTTTTTCTGTTGAGAAGTTGGATTTGTCAAAACGTTCCGTGGCTCACGTATCCAGTATTTATTGAGATTTTGAACACGTTTTCTGCTTTTTTCAGACCTGGCCTGTCACTCCAAGATGCCATTGAACTTCTGATGGGGAACCAGGATACCCAGGATCTCAATCCTATCGCCTCAAGTCCCGTTGATATTCGAGTATACGTGGAACCGCCTGAGCCAGAATTACAGTCTCCTGAAGATTCAGGTAATGAAGATGATGAGGAGGGGGACATTCTTCATTTACCAGGCAAACAATTGCTAGCCCCTGCAGAAATATCATTCGGTCGTACTCCAGTGGTGGGAGCGCTGGTAGATGAACCTGAGGAAAATTTAGCGACCTCTTCTAAAAACGACTTTCCCGTGGGTGGCGATGCAAGCGTAGATGAATGGTGCACTCAAAAACTAAAAGATCCAAAACGTGGTAATCCTCAATGGATAGAGGGAGATTTTGAGAACAGTACTGGGAAAAGCATCACAATGAATCGTCCACTCAATCAGCGGTAGAATTGTTCGAAAAATTCTTTACAGATGAGGTCTGGGAACTTTTGCATACAGAGACCCAAAGATACGCTGCTGGGAAGAATGCCACTATTTCCCCTATATCCGTTGAAGAGCTGAAATGCTTTGGTGGTATTTTGATTGTAAGTGGTTATGTTTTGCTCCCCAACAACCGTTGTTTCTGGGAACAGGCACCCGACGTTCTCAATGAGCTGGTCAGTAATGCAATGCACAAAAATCGTTTTGTATCTATACTCATGTACCTCCACTGTGAAGATAACTCCAAACTGGATCGACAATTTCTGGCACACATGATACCGAAATAGAACGTCAATTACGATGAAAGTATGGTGCGGTATTTTGGTCGCCACCCAATGAAACAATTCATCAGAGGGAAACCAATTCCTTCGGTTTCAAAATGTGGTCCCTCAATTCCAACGATGGCTACCTTATGAACTTCCAGCTCTACCAGGAAAGCTCCAAATATTGAACCCGTTCATGGCCAGTTGTTTGGGAAAGCAGCAGCAACACTCGTGAAAATGCTGGATGAATTGCCTGGTACTGCCCGATCTCTCCCGTATAACATATTTCTTGACAACCTGTTTTGTGGGGTGAATCTTTTCCAATTTCTCAAGGAGAAGGGCTATTCGGCTACAGGCACATTTCGAGAGAACAGAGTGCGTGTCATAAAAACTGCAGTGGGGAAACCACAAAATAAAAACTCGAAGAAACGTGCCCTGAAAAATACGAAAGGTAAAGTCCTGAAAAGACGAGTGCTGAAAACATACAAAACCAAAGATTTTCCATCCAAAGCGCAGTGGGACAAGAAGGAGAAAGGAGCGATTGTTTCTGCTATTGAAAGGAGAACTGGTGTAATTTTCATGAGATGGAAGGATAATGGTGTTGTAACAGTCGGCTCAACAAAATTTGGAGTCGAAAAAACTGTTGGTGTGAAGAGGTATTCGAGTGAAAAGAGGAAGAATATAGTGGTTCAAATGCCACAAGCTATATTCAGGTACAATCATGGGATGGGAGGTACTGACCTCATGGACCAAAACGTCAACGTCTACAGGATTGGCATACGAAACAAGAAATGGTGGTGGGCCATTTTTTCTTGGGTTATTGACGTCAGCATTCAGAATGCATGGATTTTATCAAGAAAAGGGACAAACCAAATGCCTCAGCTTCAATTCAGAAGAGAATTGGCCCAAGTATACCTCACACGATATGCAGTTGCTCGCAGACATCCTGGACCAAGTGAGATACATTTCAACTTCCGTGTTCTTGATGACATTCGCTTTGACCACGAGGATCATTTGGTGTGTTATACCGAAGAGAAGAAGAGAAAGAGGTGTGCTGGAACTGGCAGCCAATCAAGTGAACACCAAATGCAGCAAATGTAAAAAGTTGGGCTGTGCGTTGACTGTTTCCAGTCATTTCACTCCAAAGGCATAATGATTTTTCATGGAAACTGACTCCATTCAATTAGAATAAGTTTATTACAAAAAGTTTTCTTTGCGTTTTATTGCTTGTATATATAATTTTAAGCCGTGGTTTCAATAAAAAATCGATTTGATAAAAAAAATCCTATATTTATCCCGGACTACCAGGAAGTGACCAGTGGGCTATTTTGGGAACACCACTTTTTGAAAATTCTAGGACACGTAGAATTTTTTAAATATTTTTCTGGTCCTCCTGGAGGCCCCAAGAACCAATTCAGTGAAGTTGGTGAAGAAATTCGGGCGAAAAAAATTACGGTCACTAATGGGTTAAATCATCCAAATGTCTGTGCAGGATTAATTTACCTCTCAAATTTGTTGTGCTTTGCTTATAAAACGAACAATTTGATAAAAACGGTATCATTAGTATAACTGTAGTTATTAGACATATTTTGTCACACTAACATTTTGCAGGGAAAATATGAAATTTGAGTCGATTGGATTCAGGAGTACAGTTTATTAGAAGAACACTGGAAACACCTGGAACTGTTACGTTAACAACTCGTTTCTCCAAAAAATTGCAAAACCAAAACAGAACCAGCTCACCCAACCCAAAACATCTTCACACACTTCAGACACAGACAGATCGAGCGCCGAAATTAGGTTTTTGATTCATTGAGCCTCAAAACTTTTTTTGCGTGTTAAAATTTTCATCTGCCGCAAAAATGACAAAAGTAGCGCTTGTCTGCTTCCTTCTCATATTGGCCCTTGCTAAACCCTCACAAGGAATCTTGCGATCCATTAGAGGGTTATATCAGTCGCTTATGAATATTGCACAGGTTGCAGCTTTGCCAGCAGGCGAGAGTACGTGGCACTCGCTCAGGATCCACCGAACAAACGGTAGGTAATGTCATTTAGCCACTGTCAGTAGCTAATCGCTGGATGCACGTGGAGCTCAGGAAAGTTGTGTATGTATCGCCTCAGACATTTTTGAGAACGCTAGGTATCAAATAAGTGGCCCATAAAGTTCCACCCTTTTTATTTCATATCTAGTTCACATTACGTTTTTATCCTGTAACTGTCATTTTCGATTAGCTTTTGACAACTGACTCTTTTTCATTTCAAAGGAAAAATAATTTCGTAATTGCCATATTGAAGGCAGGTGACGGAGATTAAGTGCTACGATACGAACTAGTTACGTTATCCAAAACAATTGACCTTAACTACCTGATAAAATTATCGTTCCATTTTCCTTGTTTCATTGAAGGATTATTTGTGTGCCACAACAACAGGGTTTGAAAGTTCGCTACTCAACTGAATTAACACTAATCATCCTGTGTTGATTTACTGCATAACCAAATATGCTTCTATGCCTACTGGTTGACGAGTACTCATCTATTCAAGCCTTCGACTGTTTTAGAACCTCTTTTAAAAGCTAACTTCGTTGAATTAAGAGTTCCTTTTGCAGCTTTCTGAACAAGACCATCGCCTACATAAATCACACGAGTTAGCGGGTTATTATTATAAATGCATATTCTTCGCAATGCTTGGCTTAAGGTGTTGATCGTTCAAGACTCTGAACCAGTTCTGAACGTATTCGTGTTCTATACTCTGCATATCCTGAGGTCACCCTATGTGTATATCTCTGAACTATTTCGAAAAATATTGCAGAGCAGTTCTTTCTTACAAATCCCACTCGTATGACTAGCATTTTCAGGAAAATCAGGATGGTAATCCAATAAACTACATATTCGATGAGAATTTAATAACGTTCCATAATCGTTTGATATGAGCAGTCCAGCATTTCGGAATAACAACTACCGCAGTTTCACCTACAACCAATTCTTACAGTTTTCACCCGATAATGCCAAAACAGTGAACACGACTCTTTTCAAAACAAGATAGTCTCATGAATTACTAAGACGTCACACAGCTTTTCTCAGCCCCACGTGCATTAAGCGATTTTATCGTTTTGGCAACTAATCAAATTGTTCTGTAGTTCATTTTATGAATCGTTCGTTCTTCTAGAAACTAGTGGCGCTGAAGATTCCTGGTTTCATTAAGCTGCTGCTACTTATGCCACTGCCATTATTTAGTGATCAGTGAGTGCATAGGTGATTTATGAGATTAACAGCTAGAATTGTCTGATTATTTCTTGTTTTGCTGTTACGTCGCTTTCATTTTTACTTTGCCGGACTAATGAAAGTTAAAACAAGTAAAAAATTGGAAATAGACAATAAAACAGAACCAAAGATTACAAACGGAAAAATTACGTCTGTACAGATCTTGAATGTTGGGGCTTAAGTGGCCCGAGTACTTGGATTCAGGGCTTCGTACTCTCAATCATTATTTATGTTTACGTTTACGTGTTACGGAGCATGGCATTGTAAGACTGAGCTTAACGCAGCCACCAGGCTTCCTCTGATGGCCAGAATTGTGTACTCTCGAGGTCTTTAGTCAGAATAGAATTTTCCCATTGCTTCGTCTGCACAATACGTGTTAACATCGGCTAAATCGTAAGACTCTTCTGAAAGTTTAGTGTTGCAGAGCAGACGATCCAGCAAGCAGACGAGAAACGGAAAAGGCATAGTGACTAAGTTCTCATTACTACTAAATGGCATTGATGGATGTCTGTTTGACAAGATACGAATAATTGTTTTAATTGGTCATGATTATTCTTTTCCACCTATTTGCGTAGGTGGACATGTTCACGACTTGATACTGTGCCAGTTCAACTCACGACCTCATTCACCACTAGGCAAGTCACTTCCCTCCCAATATCTCAAAATACATTAGTCAGATATTTTCGGTTTTTCTACGCGAAAAAAAGACACAATCAAATGAAAAACAGTAATAATATAATTTAAGCTTTTATTTTTAAGGGCCGCAAAAAATAGACGACCTCGTTAACTGCAGGGACTGCTTAGGGTACTATGCAGCATCTTAGCCAAAAATGTAGATAATACCACCCAAAAGCACGTCAATACTACAGACACAATGGGGAAATTTCATGACAGACTGCTATTCTACGTCTAATCGGATTTGGGTCGAATTTTAGAACAATCCCTTCTTTGCGACTAGAATGAAAACTTGAGACTAGTTTGCCGGCATGCTTGTGGAGAATCTCTCTGCGTACAAATACTAAATGTCTGAGTTTTCGCGAGATGCTACTGAACACACTGGTTTAACTCCAGTCTTCAAGGGGTGTTTTCAAAATTTAGGCCAGTTCAAAGTTGGCCATAGAGGAATTTGACCGTTTGCCTTAGATAGTCAAAGACATGAGTACGAAACAAATAGGGAGTCAGGGGAACAGTTCGCAGATCGGACTTGTTAAAAGTTTTTCCGAATTAAGCCCCATTTTTTAATCAATTCTGAATAATACACCAACGTTTTCGCTCAGGAACAATTTTTTACACCCCCCCCCCTCAAAATTCGATACTTATGTTTCAAGACATCGGAATTCCAAATCTGCAATTTAGTGCCTTTAGTGCCTTTAATATTGTCTAAAAAATTCGTTCACTGCGCAAAAATCCCATTTGGTATCTAGTTGTGCCCGCCTGCTTGGCAATCCGATCGGACTAAACCCATGGTTGTTATAGGCAAAAAATGGTTTAAAAATGAACAAAAACGGAATATCGGTAGTTTTATCGCTAATACACCGTGTTTAGTATCGTTTTCTAGGTATTTTTAGATCGAATGTAAAACCTTTTGAGAGGTGTACGACTTTGTCTAGACCGAAAAAAGTGAAGTCACACTAATTATAGTGAGCCAAAATGTACTAATTGAAAGAACTCGCGGGACAATAACTACAGTGAAAGTAATCGTTTCATCGTTTGTCTCCCTCCCGTCACATTAAAACCACCTGCCAGCTCGACTCGCAACGTCTCGCCAATTGCCTACAGGCGCCTACGAGCGCCTCGAATATTTCGTTTTCGTCGTTCTGTTATAGTCAGGTCATGTTGTGCATGATTTTCTTGTATTTTTCGATGCTGAACCGAATGGGATGGGTCTCGGAGGTGTGATACTAGGTCTTGCTGTTCAAGAGAATAATAAACAGTTGTATAATAATTCGCAGGGTTTTTTTAAAATTTGACGCCGCTCACCTTTAACCTTTGGATCGTTGAAGTCCTGAATGGTGGCAGATATGAATACGAAGCGAATTTAAATTCAGAAGAAGAATATTTAGGCTGGGGTTATATGATTTTTCGAAATTAGGCCCCTTCAAAATTGGGCCTTGCCAACAAAGACATTGACCGTTTGACTACAAATCCTGTATGGTGGCGGACATAAATATGAAATGAATTGAAACCCAGGGAAACGATATCTAGTTCGGTCGTTATTTAGTTTTTCGAAATTCGGCCATGTCTTCGATGAATATGAAACGAATTGGTAGTCAGGGGAACAATATCTAACATCGAACTTTTTTTAGTCTCTCGAAACTCGGCTCTGTTCAAATTGGTCACCTATAACCTAAGATCCTAAGGCTTAGGGGACTTTAAAACGAATTTACAGTACCTAGGTCGGACTTTGGTCAGTTTTCCAAAATTTAGCGCTATTCAAAATTGGCCACCCAACAAATATTTTGACCTTTTGACGAGATACGTCATCTATACTTCGAAAAACCAAATAGAGTCCGACGTAAATATTGTTCCTTTGAATTCAAATTTATTTCACGTTTATCTGTATAACCATCCTGGACTTCTGGTCAAACGGTGAAAGATCCTCCTAGATGGCATTTTCGTGCGAAGAAAGGATTTTTCGACTATGTTGAAGGCGAAATAAGGCGGACGGACGCTGCAGATTTGGAATCCACATGCCAATGTAAAGAGTCAAGTTTTGAGGGGAGTAAAAAATTTCATCTCACTTCAACTACCTAGAAAACATTAATTTTACTTTCCGCTACCCGAAGGGAAGGAAAGTATAGTAATCGGCCCAAAAAAAAAATTTGGGTTTTCTTCAGATCTTTACGTTTCAGACCCTACTGAGTCTAAAAAACCTAATTTCGGCGCGTGGTCCGTGTGTATGTGTGTGTGTATGTGTGTGTGTATGTGTGTGTATGTGTGTGTGTGTGTATGTGTGTGTGTGTTCACCCTGCAGTCGGGGGTCCAGAATACCGCTGACGTATTCCCTGCGTGTCGTATGAGCCGACTAAAAGGGACAGCCGGGTGGGCCCAGCTTGAAAGACAACCTCACCTCTATGAGGTCCCCGCAGGATTACATCCAACGAGGCCTAACTGTGGCTGGGCGTCAAAGTGTACTCTGTCGCCACACTGTGCTCACCCTGCAGTTAAGGTCCAGAATTCCACTGCCGTACTCCCTGCGTGTTCGTATAAGCCGGACTAAAACGGACACAACCTACACTTCATTCACATACATGACACATTGGGAACCCCCTACCTTTAGCTGGGATCGCAGAACACACCCCCCGCAGGAAGGGGGACAGAATTCTCCTGCCGTATCCTCTGCGTGGTCGTTAAATCCGGCCTTAAAGGGGCTTAAAACTCACGACACTGACATACACAACATATTCCAGATTCAAAATACACTGCAACGGCTTGCGTGGCAGAACACATTGACTTAAAACACTCATAATGAGCGAAAGACAGTCCTGGAAGTAGCTCACTAACACCTACGAGCGATCCTCTATATAGGTGCGGCCTTCGGAATGAGGAGGGGGAAAAACCAGGTTTGAGCGTTCCTGGGGCGGCTGATAGCGTGTGTCCCGCTCACCACATCACTAGTGGCCGAGGGCTGACTCTGAGCAGCAGCCGAAAAATCCCTCATGCGTCTTAGTCCCGGTGGGTGGCCGGACTGGCAGCTGCGGCGCATGTGGGGGCCTCCCTTTGACCCTCAACGGACCAGCGAAAGGGGCTAGAATCAATATGCCTGAGGGGGAGCTTCCAGGACACTGCCTCGAGCACCTCTCGCTCATACCACTAACACACACAACAAATGAAGTAAAATACATGATAAAGTCAACTAAATCTTCAGCAGGTAATAAAAACGCCACCTGCGCCTCTTCCTCGGGCTCGCCAAGCTCGACCCCTCCCTCTTCGGACGATGAGCAACCTACTCGTCGTCCAAACAAACAAGGGCGGAAAGAACCGGGCAAACCACATTCATCTCCCCCTTCTCCCCCTAGTAGCCCGGGCAACCCGGCTACTACAAGCACTCGTCATCCCGTTGACCCTAACCTGTCGGACATGGAGCAGATTTGCGCATATGTCCAAATCATCCACGGCCAACTGGCACGGATGAGGGTCAACGCGACAGGACCTATGCGGGACCTCGTCACAAGTTGCCTCTTCGAAATTTCGAAGCTGGCAATCAAAGCTAATGCCCCGCCAATGACATCGCCCCCTGCCACTCCCCCGCTGCGGGAAACTGTGGCGGCTGTCGTGAGGGAAGAGCTGCGTAGGGCAATTGCCCAGCAGCCAGTGCCACCAGCCCCCCAAACTCAAGGAGCTTTAACGAGCCAGGGTAGTACCCCAGGCCCCTCATATGCGGCAGTAGCCGCTACTGCGCCTTCCTCCCCCCCTCATGGAGCTGAGGCGGAATGGCAGTCTGCCAGGGCCAGGAAGCGCAGGGGGAAGCAGACAAAGGCCCCAACTAAGCGGGACGTGCAGGCCGAGGGCAGCGCCCCGCCTACGCCTCCGCCCAAAAACAAGGGCAAAAATAAAAATAAAAAGCCTCTACCGCCTACCAAACTCCCCCCTAAAAACCCACGACAAAACGTGGTAGTGGTTAGGCATACATGTAAGGAAGGAGAGGCTGGTCCCTCCAACCCTGATGCAATGGAAGCGCTTATGCGGGGTGTCCCTGCTACGGACCTCCAAGCTCTAAGCGTCCGAGTGCTAGACATCCGCACCGCAGTAGGAGGTGGCGCCGTCATTGTGACGGAAACGCCAGAAATGGCCAAGGCGCTCACGAGCCACATTTCCACAAAAAAGGAGTTGAAGCTCCAAGCGTCAGCCCCCCTGGGTCGTTTCCCACGCCTGCTATTGTGCGACGTGCGGACTGACCTACAAAAAGAGGACTTGGCCCAACAAGTTGTTGAACACAACCCTGCGTTAGGCTTGCAGCCGCAGGACGTCAGGCCTCTCTTCACCAAAAAGCGTGGCAGACAGAAGGATTGGGTGATTGAGGTATCACCCAGCCTATACAAAAACCTAGAGGGCAAGGCACCTCCAAATAGCCTGCCAGCGGTGCGCCATACGAAAGTACCAAGCCCCCACTCAGTGCTACAAATGCCAGCGCTATGGCCACCTGGCAGTGGCCTGTACAAGACCTGTTGTGTGCGCCTGGTGCGCCTTGCCACATCTGAGTAAGGAATGCAAGCGTGATGCTCCCCTCAAATGTGCCAATTGCGTCGAACGCAAAATCCAACAGGTTGCACACTCCACACGAGACGCACGCTGTATCATTCGTCAGCGAGCAATTGCCCTCCAGGAGTCACGAGTGGATTATGAATAGGTCAAAAACAGTTCGAATCCTTCAGCACAACACCAATAAGAGTTGCCCAGTTATGGCTGAGTTGCTGCAAAATGCACTCAAGAAACGCTGCAGTGTTCTCGCCATACAGGAACCATACATAGGATCCAAAACTCTTGGTCTGGGATCGCAGGCACGAGTGGTGGCTGGAGCAAGAACGGGAGCCAAGGCAGCAGTGGCCATTGACATGCTCGCACTCACTCACCTGAACAGCCAGCACTTGGCCGCTGTGCTCATCCGAGCCGGTGGCTTTGAGCTGGTTGTAATATCATTTTACAGGCAATTTGGCGCGCCAGTTGCCAACAGCCTTGAACCACTCGAGCGGGCTCTAGCAGGCCTATCAGGACGACCCTGCATAGTCTGTGCCGATGCAAATGCCAGATCACCATTGTGGGGATCCCCAACCCTGGATGGGGCGGGCGAGGCGTATATAGAGCTGCTCACCAGGTACAACTTGATTGTTGCCAACGACCCCATGACAGAGGCGACCTATGATGGTCCGGGAGGAAGGTCGTGTATAGACGTCACAGCCGTGTCTCACACCCTGCTACTCAAATTGCAGGGTTGGCGAGTCGTACCAGGCGCAACGCAGAGCGATCACATGGTTATTGACTTTGCCATTACGGATGACAACATCCTCTGCAAAGACACCCGTGAAAAGCGATTCCGCACAAAAAATGCTGACTGGCCACAATTCTGTAGGGTACTGGAAGGTGAACTGCGTGCCGCAGACACCGACCTAATAGCGCAAGCATCCACACCTGAAGAGGTGGACAGCAAAGTGGACATATTTACCACAGCACTGCACTCTGCTGGGCTCTCTGTACTTGGCCAACAGAAGCACAGGGCGATCAAAGTCCCATGGTGGACTGAGGAACTTAATCCCCTCAAGCAAAGTGCAAATAGAGCCAGAAGGATGTACCAAAACACTCGTGACCCTGATGCCAGAGCAACACTCCGAACTGCCTTCATCCAAGAGAAGAAGGCCTTCCACCGCGCCATCAAACGAGCCAAACGGCAAGGCTGGCGAAATTTTGTGGAAGCGGAGAGCTCTGAGAACCCCTGGGGCAGACACTACAAGTCCTCCATAGGAAAAGCAAATGTGGAGCAGGTCTTAGCTGCGATGCAAAATGAGTCAGGCTGGGCCTGCAGCATCGAACGTTCACTGGAAACCCTCCTTGAGAAGGCGTTCCCAGAAGACCAAGTAGCTCGAGACACTGAAGCCCAGAGGGCAGCAAGGGAGCTGATCATGGACCCTCCAAACGAGCCCGACATCCCACTGTGGACAACAGGCGACCTCAGCAGGGCCCTTGCGACCGTAAAGCCCAACAAATCCCCTGGGTCAGATCAAATATTAAGCAATATGCTAAGGAAGGCCGAGTGGACAATCTCCAGCGGTCTCCTTAATTTATTCAATGACTGTCTGCAGGTCGGACAGTTCCCCACTCAGTGGAAGTCTGCGCGTGTCGTCACTCTTCAAAAGGGAGGCGACCGCAATCAGTCGGACCCGCGATCATGGAGACCACTCAGCCTTCTTTCTATATTAGGCAAAACACTAGAAATCTTGATGTTGCAGTCCCTCGAAGGAGTCTTTGGCCGCAACCTCACAGGCAGGCAATACGGGTGTACCAAAGGAAGGTCCACGCAGGATGTCATTGTCGAGATTCGGCGTGTTTCCCTGCTGGCACCGGCTAAGTACGTCGTAGCAGTTCTGATTGACATCAGAGGAGCGTTTGACAACCTTTGGTGGCCAGCGCTCCTTAATGAGCTCAAAGGTAGGGGAATCCCCTGCAACCTGTACTCGCTCGTCAGAAGCTACCTGACAGACAGAACTGCTACGATCGAAAGTAGGCATGTCTCCGTCCGGAGAAAGATTGAGAAGGGGTGCCCACAGGGCTCGGTCCTAGGACCAGCACTCTGGAATGCCTTCTTCGAAGGTCTTCTCAGGAAACTCATGGAGACTGACTGCGAGCCGTACGCCTATGTGGATGACTTGACTGTGCTGATCTTTGCAGAGTCAGTCCGCCAAATCGAAGAAAAACCCGCCACGTTCTCCGCACTGTCAACCAATGGTGCGAGCACGTCAAGATGCAGGTGGCTGAGGAAAACCCAGCTAATCCTCTTGAAGGGGAAAGTGAATAATCCACCCACAATACGCTTTGGCGGCCACAGGCTCCTTCTTGAAAAGCACGTCAAGTATTTAGGAGTGAATATAGGTGAGAGGTGGGGTTTCAACCAACACCTCCAGTCCCTTAAAGGCACTACCATTGCAAGGTTTGCCTCACTGCGTGCCATTACTAAGGCCACTTGGGGTGTGTGTTACCACGACACCATCCTCATGTATAAGGCCATCTATTTAGGTGTGATTGGCTACTGCCCTGTTGTCTGGGGTAGCAAACTAACAGTCAATCAAAAGAGAGTATTGGCCCAATCCCAAAGAGCTGCGCTCCTGTGGATCACCAAGGCCTACAAGACTGTATCAACGGAAGCACTCCAGGTGATCACTGGTCAGTTACCAGTTGATTTGGCTGTTGAGTCCATGATTGACAAGTGGAGAGTGAAACGGGAGCTTCCCCCGCTTTGGGCTGAACTCCGTGCGGATCTCACCACAGAACAGAAACTTGCCGCCATTGATGAATGGGCTCTAGAGAAATGGCAAGCGAGATGGGAATCCTCGTCAAAGGGACGTGATACGTATGAGTTCTTCCCCAACATCCGTGAACGTCTTTCTAGAAAATGGGTTGAGCCAGACCACTGGTCGAGCCAGTTCCTCACGGGACATGGTGACTTCAATGCGCGGCTCCAATTCTTTTCTCTGAAAGACTCTCCATTATGCACGTCTTGTGCCTCCAGTGCGGAGGAAACAAGAAACCATGTGCTGCTCCACTGTAGTTTCTACAACAGTGAGCGACGGTTGTTGGGAGGGCAAACGAACTTAGCAGCTTTGACTGCTACAAAGGAAGCCTATAACCATTTTGCAAAGTTCGCAAAGAAGGTAATGGCTAAGAAACGTGGTTATAGTTGATCAGTCCTTTTGAAACTTGCCACCCAAGTAAACAGTAAGATACGGTAGGGAACCAGATTAAGAACTACTCCCAGATGGTATGGGATTCCTCAGGTGGTCACCTCCGCGCGGTAACACACGGGCAACAGCTCTCTACGGTGAGACTGGCTAACGACCAAATACCTGCCGTACCTCCACAGGTCTGAGTTCGGTGGATGCTGCAGGGGCCGGCCTCTTGCATATTAGCGAAACCGCAACTTCTATGACTGATATAACCCTCGTCGAGGGTTTAGGTACAGTCATCAAACAAAGAAACAGACCTGTGTGTATGTGTGTTTGTGTGTCTGTAGTTCGATTTGCGGGAGAACGGCTGATCCGATTGAGCTAGTTCTTTTTTTGTTTTGTTCGTTATTCTTTGTAGACACCAAAATAAGGTTATGGACGATTTCGGCCGATGTGAAGGGGGGTGGGGGGACGAAAATGTACCAAAAACCAGTGTTTTTCGCATTTTTCTCGAAAACGGCTCCAACGATTTTGATTAAACTTTCAAATTATCTTCTCCTAATCAATACCTAACTTTTCTTTTCTATACATATCTCCATGAAAATACGGTGAACGGAGATATGGGCCCATGAAGCAAAAATAGGTTTTTTACGCTTTTTGGCAAAACGGCTTCAGCGATTTTCCCCAAACTCACAGGATGTTTTCAAATAGTTAATACCTACATATTCCTTTCAATAAATGTTCCTGTGACGGTCCATTGAACAGAGATAAAAATCAAAATGTGTCGAAAATAACGTTTTTTCGAACATTTCCGTAAATTCCAGGGTAATTTTTTCACCAGATGTGATAAATCCTAATGGAGTGTCTTTTAGTCACCCATACCAACATTTCGTTATCTATAATTATTTCTGTATATATATGTTGAACGGAGATATAAGCCACGTTAACTCAGAAAAGGAGATTTGTCGAATATTAATTTATCGGTATTCCAGTTTTCTCAAAAACGGCTCTAACGATTTCGATCAAACTTTATGAGTACTTTCAGTTAACTAGTCCCTACATTTTGTTCTGCAAAATTTTCCTGTAAAAATGCGTTGAACGAAGATATAGGGCCCCCCTATGTAGATGGTGTTCGAACTTAAAGGGGTGGCGGAAAGTAGTGTGTTGCTACGCACCAGATATTTTGTTGTGCAATTGTAGTCAGGTTATGTTTTGTATCGTTCATTTTTCGATGCTGAATCGGATACTGTCGCCAGCGTTCTACAAAAATCCTGTGCTTCATGAGCTTCCTACACGATGGGAGCATAACAATGGTCGTAAGATAATTAGGAGCAACCTGATGAATTCCCGAATGTGAAGCACCAGTAGTTTTTAAATGGATTTTGATAAAAACAGGTTCTACCAAGTGCATACAGAGTGAAAAAAGGTTTGATTAGTTGCTAGAGAGATAAAAATCACTGAATACGAAAGGGCGAGGCGAGTTGTGCGATTCATAGCGCCAGACTTACATCTGATGACCTACTGTTCACTTTACTAACAGCTGGAAAAAGTCAACGATTTAAAAGTCATAGTAGTTATCTGATAAAACCGTTGTTACTAATTTATTTCTCACAGAAATGCTCTACTCTTCGTTCGAATACTGCTTGGTGGCTGTTTCTTTAGCCATAACAGTGGGCATAGGTATCTATGCAGGACGTGGACAGAAAACGCTCCAAGACTACATGTTGGGCGATAAGAAACTGACCATCCTTCCAATTAGCCTGTCCGTTGCTGCAACGTGAGTGACACACATCGTAACACACGTTTCCTTCGTGTGTACTAATCAGCTTAACAATTGTAATGATTGTTTTACATTTCTTCAGGCAAATATCTGGTTCAGCGATTGTATCTCTGGCTGAAGAAGTTTATTTGTACGGACTGCCCGTGGCAGTTAATGCAGCAGTTCAATTAATCTATGGAGTGCTGTTCGCTTACACATTCTTGCCCGTTTCGTACAACGTTAAATCAGTATCTACGTTTGAGGTAACATAAATTATTAGCCCCCCTGGGGTTTTATTTCTGTCTCCCTCATCACTAAACCACGCTTTCGGCAATCTCTTAGAGTTCGATGTGAAAAGCAATGTAACTCCTAGCCACTTGGAGTACCAGTACCAACTTTTTTAATTACTTTGAAACTCCAACCATTAACTTCCCCAGCTGAAAAATCCCCATCTTTCAATTTCATTTTCTTACTGTATTTGTGTGTACCTTAGTGTGACAAAGTGGAAAGGAAAGTTATGTAACCTCATCTTCACGTTTTAAAGGATTCTGAGACAGAAAAACATCATTTGAGAAAAGCGTAAAACATAAAAACAGTAAAACATTTTGACGATTAGCGATGTTTGTTTTCCCCAAGTTTCAGTTTTTCCCTTACAAATCCCTTACAAAAATCGAGTAGCTCATAAATAAATACAGCTACCAGATATAGGATGTGTCATGAGTGGGCTAAACTCAACAAATTCCCGAATATTAAGCACTATTAAGCACTAGTTCGTGAGATGAGAATCGCTGAACGAATGTGGGGATGAGGAATGGTGTGTGATGTACACAAATTGCTGCGTATTTTTGCTGTACACTGACATTCAATGGGATGTAATTGTGTTCGATAAACGGTTTCTATTTCCATTAACGCGTAACTATCCCCCAACTTGTCGTTGAATCAGCCTGATTCTAAAAAAAGACGGGTTAGTACGTAAAACCAGCCTCCTACACTATCCTTTACTTGTATTCTGTCAGCTCTTCTTGAATGGAAATTTTCAATTTATGTTTTGTTTCAGTTTTTCGATAGAAGATTCAACAGCCACGTGCGAAAATACGCTTCCGTTATGTTTGCACTTGAAATGGTGAGTCGTCATTAATTAAATTTTCCTTGAAATATTTTGCGCTTGAAAGCTCATTAAACCTCTACCGAGTTCAGACAACGTGTAAGGCAAACGTGTAAAGAAATGTTTGAACGGATAAAAAAAGATGCCGTCTCTAGGCAAATAAGTTAGTTCCTGAACTCTGCCAACCATTTTTAGCTGAGATCTCGGTACCTCAATGGCTGAAGACTAATGGAAATGATCGAATACCTAACCCCGATAAAAACCCCGCCCTACCAACATCCAGTCGACCAAAATAGCTCTGGTGTGTTGCCCTGCCAAATTAGTCAATTCTATAATTAAACTGATGCGTTGAAGGTATCTGGAACATTTTCTGACAGAAGAAACTGTTCAGCTACAATGACTGTGAACACTTTCGTCAATCATATAGACGAAGCATTTAACTGTAAGCAGTATGTTATTGCGGCCTTCATTGACATTGAAAATGCGTATATCCCAGTAAACCCCATATTGTTATGTCAACTTCTCACGGATCTCAAAGTACCAAAACGTATAATTCAGTAGGTATGCTCATATTTATTCAAGAACCTTATGTCTTCAAAACCCAAGACGTAACTCTCTGCAGAGTGGATGGGAATTGGCCCAGGGTTGTGTTCTATCACACACATACTTCAACGTTTACTGAGTTCTACTTTACAAAGAAAAGTAGAAAAAATAAAAAATAAATAAAAAACAAAACTAAAAATAAAAGTAGAAAAATAAAAAATAAAAAAGCAAAACTCACTTTTGTTATTATCGACTCACTACTGGTTTACTATGGTTTCGAATTTGCACAAAATGTCCCACCACTTTCTCACTCTAAATTACGACAAACATTGTTTTCTCTGTAAATGAAGATTGACGGCCACTTTGAA
Organism: Pachypeltis micranthus; assembly: GCA_020466155.1. Lineage (NCBI taxonomy): Eukaryota > Metazoa > Arthropoda > Insecta > Hemiptera > Miridae > Pachypeltis > Pachypeltis micranthus. The sequence goes on from CM035769.1 coordinate 31,220,175, forward strand.
TGCTTTTTGAGATGTGCCAGTGAGAAAGTCAAGATGCGAGTTTCCATATGGGTTGTAGAGGGCTTTTCCATTTGGGGTGATGTCCTTTGGGTGTATATACATGCAGCTCATCGATGGGTGTAACTGGATTTCCATATCGCCCTGTCATTATTCCTTTCCTGCTGGTAAGTGCCTGCGCGTAGAGGAATAAATAGAGTAGTACCTTAAGTCAACTTCATTCTTTTCTAAGCTCAGTGAGCCTTCTGAAGTTGTGGCTGCTTTATGTGGTACACTTGAGGGCACAACAGCAGCGTCTAGGTCCTCTGATGTGTCCTTCGATGGAACAGAGTCATATCATGATAAGGCTAGTAAGTAGTTCTCAGTTACCATAGCATCCTTATTAGTTTTGGAGAAGGAGAGAGGCTTGCCGTCTCCCTACCAGTCTCAGTTTAACGCTGAGTGCACCGCTGGGTCTTGGACACCACGGGAAACCCACCAAACGTAAAGTGAACAGTCAGGTAGGATTTTCTGAACACTATTGGTAACATTTGTAGTCCTCCTAAAATGCTTTAAAAAACTTCTTTTTTTTAAATTTACAACACTCGTCTAGAGTTTACATGTATGTCTTCATATAATATGTACATATGTTTTTAGATTCTACATACCGGCGTATCACAGTATGTGCCAGCTGTTACTCTATCTCAAGGTAAGCTTCTAGTGTACTTTCATATACAATGAAGCTTTTGTTACTTCGTAGTGTACAAAACGGAGGACATCCGTTTAGGAAATGTGTACCAAAATCTGTTTCACGGTATTTGCTAAAGAATGCCAGATTTTAATGTTTTCACCAGTACGTATAGGTGCTTGTTAAGCCTGACGAATCCTTGGAGAACACGTATATTTTCTCTCATAGTGACTTTTCCTAGAGGATTGAGGAATGGTCGCTAAGAAAGGAAACATACCACTTCTCGTGCGGGTGGGAAGTGAAGGTGCTTCTGAACCAAGTATTAATTTCAAATTTCTTCTCATACTTTCTTACAGAGTGTCTACTTTCATTATTATTGAAATTAACGTGTGAGAGGGCAGTTCAGAGAAAAAGTGGGCATGCTGGCGTATGCTGCCTTGGAACAAAAGCAATGCCTCCTCACAAATACCTAACATTAGGTTATTTGAACCATTCTTGATAGCTGATTCCGCTATCCATGACATTTTTTCATCTTGTAAAGAACGTGTTTGTGAAAGTTCTTTTTTAAATTTGCAGCAACTGGGCTTCCGGTTATTCCGATTGCATGCTTTCTCTCATTTTTATGTTGGATGTACACCGCCATGGTAAGTCTCACTACGCAAATCTGCGCAAATTTAATAGTCTTGGGTTTGACTCATGCTGTGAATCGAAATTAATGGGTAATAATTATATTTAGGGGTAAAAAGACAATCCTGCTCCACCAATCGATTGGAAATCAAAGACAAGATCGTGTTGAAAGTTGACACTGGCAGCTCTTCAGTATATCCTGTAGTCGCGTCTTGGTCAAATTGATCAAATTCTGTTATGCATTTGTACTGTGAATATTCGAATATTTGGCATATTGTGATTGTGATTTCTGTTCAACGGACTGCAAAACGAACGTTCATGAAGAACAATGTTCGTGCATTGACTAGGTAGAGACACCCAGTTAGCACTCAACTCAGCATCCTTTGTTTCACATCTGGTAGTGCTTAACGTATCGGCATTTATCATGTTGCTCTTACTTACGTCAAGACTCTTATCGAGTGACGATAAGAGCAAATGGGTGATTTATGGGGCTGTCAATGTGATGTTCTGTGGAAACAGTTCCTGTATATTATTCTGAGGAAAAATATAGCTTAGTTTAAGTTCCATAATTTATCGGGTTGCACGATAGACTACCGGCGCAATTTTGAATGCTAGTCGTCATTTGAACAAGGTTTAATCAGAATTGTTTTAGCTGTTTTTAAGAAAAGAACTATTTGGTATTTTTATCACTACGAAAACTGATCGGACGATTTCGCTTATACCCTTAGTTTAGCGTACTATTATGATAGCAGCCTACATATAAAATTTGAGCTGATTTGATACAACCGTTTTCTCTCCATCAGCACCACAGTCACAGGCTGTTTTCTCAAATGGTGTTATGGCAACGTGTAAGATGAATACATTTAGTGCAGTCCTAAATGTATCAAGTTAAGACTGGGGAAATCCTCACATAGTGAACACATTATCGAGCCATAAAAAGATTGGGTAATGACAACTCATATGCATACGACAATGCTTGTACAGCCAATCTCATTCAATTCAGTCTCGAAAAATTCTAGTAAACGATACGAAACATAACCTGATTACAACCAAACAAAAAAAATTGAAATTTTTTAGGCGCTAGGCAAGCGGTTTTAGTCACTAGGGACAACGTGACGAGTCAAATTGTCTGTGGCTTGAGTGGGACTGAAGGCAGTGCGAAAAACGAGTGCAGGACAGGGAGGAATGATAACTTTCATTTTACTGTCTCACGAGTTCCGTCAAGTAGGAGAAATTGCCTCCCTATATTTACTATCCTACTAGTTTATATTCTATTTCGACGCAGTCCTACCCTTTGACCCATCATATTCGACTAAGCATAGAAAAATACCTGGAAAACTATTCCCAACATGGCGTGATTGCGATGAAACCGATTTAGTTTTTAGCTAATTTTTTCAAATTTTTTGCCAACAACAATTTTCAATTGAAATTTTTGTGGGGAAGAGCGGATTTTTTAGACCATGTTAAGGCATAATATGTCCCGGATGGTGGACGGACATTGCAGATTTGGAATCTCCATGCTTGAAAGTGAAGGTGCAAATTTTGAAGGGAGGTTGTAAAAATATGTTCCTCGCCAAAAACACAGATATTGTTCACATTGAATAATAAACCAATGCTCTTGTATACTATGTTGGTAATAACTATTGTACATTTTTGAAGGGTGGATTTCGAGCCGTCACTTACGCTGACAGCTTCCAGGCTGTTCTGTTTATGGGAGTCACACTGTCTCTGTTTGGTCTGGGAGTTTTCTACGCCGGTGGTTTCATGGAAATCTGGAACAAAGGAACCAAAGGATACCGCACTCAATTGTTAGAGTAAGTTTTAGTTAGTGTTAACCAGCTGAACGGTTCAAACGAGGCGTCTTCAGATGTGAGTAGACTATTGAGATTCCAAATCGAGTGCAACATATGTAATATTCTGAGTACACATACCGGTTCGAAGACCTGTTATTACTTAGAGTCAAGAGTAGGGTGTTGATGTCGTAGGAAGCTGAAAACAAAATACTCAAATAGAGAAAATAACATAGAACACGTTTGAAACTGATAGGTTGTAAAGGCGACAAAATACAGGGCAAAAGCCCAAAAACTGGGTGGGAGCTTCCCTAGGGGTTCAGGTTGTCTCGAACAATGAACAATACGAATCCAGTTTATCACATATTTCATACGTGCGTCACGTGATACGCACAAAATATATCCTGTGCTGAAGCCATCAACAAATATTCAGGGACGATTATTTTACAGAGCAAATGATATTCCAACGTAAAAGAGCCAGTAGGCTTCATGAATTAGTCACTATATTTCTCGTTTTTGGAGGATTGCCCCTTCTGGTGGTCAAAGAACATTCAATTACCCACTTGTGGAGTAACGAAATAAATATGTTTCGATGACATTGTGGAATCCTATTTCAACAAGGCAGGGGTAGATAACATGTTAGGTGCAGCTATTGATTCCACCTCTCAGGCTAACCCACTATTAACCATCCATTTATTTTAATAACTTTGTTGGATGATAAACCAAATTATGCACAGTTTGAGGTGTAAGGGGCGCTGGTCAGGAAGATAGTTTAGATTCGTTTCGCAAAAGGGGACTGTACATGTTCTGAATGAAGTGAAGAAAGCAAAAGGAAAAAGTGCAGAGCAGAAAGAACATGTCTCTGGATGTGAAGGGTGCCTTTAATGGGGATGGGTGGCCGACAATTCTGTAGCGTCTGAAGCGACTGGACTGTTTCGGCTGGTTGGGTCTTATTTTTCGGGAAAAAGTTACACATTGAGAATGGCATCGATGGATCTACACGAACATCAGGAGATGCAATATCCTCAAGGATTGTACTTAGGTCCTAGGTTCTGTGTCAGTGTGTGTTCGATTTGTGGGAGAAATGCTGAACCGATTGAGCTGATTCTTTTTCGTTTTGTTCTTAATTGTTTGTAGAAGCCAAAATGCAGGTTATGGGTAATTCCCATGTATGGGAAAGGGGAGTGGGGGACCAAATTGTACCAAAAACTAGGATTTTTCGCATTTTTCACGAAAACGGCTCTAACGATTTTGATTAAACTTTCAAATTGTTTTCTACTATTATACACGTTTTCTTCTCTATAAATACCTCTTTGAAAATTCGGTGAACGGAGTACCGGTCTATGAAGCAAATATAGGTTATTTACGCTTTTTGACATAACAGCTTCACCAATTTTCACTAAACTCACAGGTTGTTTTCAAATAGTTAATACCAATATATTGTTTTTAATAAATGTTCCTTTGAACAGAGATAATAACCAAATTGTGCCGAAAATAATGGTTTTTTGAACGTTATCACAATTTCCTTAGTAACACTGGTATATATGGCAGGTGTCGAACTTTCAGGGTTGTGGAAAGTTGTGTGATGCTGCGCATCAGATATTTTTGTTGGGTCAGAGGCTTCAATTAAACTGAAATGAAGTGTCAGAAAATGAAGTTAACAAACCCAGCATACTATAAATTCCCCCCACCCACTCCATTTCCCACCAACAGAACTTGAACTATAAACATATCTGGTGTGATGCATTGAACAACTTTCCTCAGCCACACGAGCCTCGGGAGTTTTGTCGCTTCAGCAACTAATACAATCAATTTTTCAATCACTCACTTTACATGGGAACTGGCTGTGCATATCTTTCTGCATTGACTCAAATGTTTCAGTTTCAACGTTCTATTCTGCAGAGCGCTAGTGCCCTATGTTGGGCCTAACATATTTGATGATAAGAATCAGCTCAGCCTACAAATTGTCATTAATCGATGAAAGGTAGCGCACTCTTTTTTCATGGATATGATTTCTTTTTTCCAACTAGCTGGAGCGTATCGTACGATTCAAGGTATTCAGTTCTTCTCACGTTTGTTGGAGGCTTCATGTACATACCTCGAAATTTCTTTTCTCCTTCATTTCATCAACGTGTTATCGCCATGCCCACCTACAAAAGAGCTAAAAGGTGAGATAACAAAACCTTTATTACCCTTTTGATAGAGATAAATTTATTAGTGGCGATACCAGCATGGAATGTTAGAATAGTAAGTTTTGGAAGTAAGTTGTTTATGGATATTATTATCGTTACCACCTTTATAGAGGCAAGCAGAAATGGAAAGATTGAAGGGGGAAAAAGGGGTAGGTCTGTCTTTATTTTCTTATACAAGGAAGCTAGTAAACTAGTTTTTTTAAAGTCATCCCCTTGGATCTGCCATTGCTCAAAGACAGTTTTACTGTTAGTACAGGACAGTAATGACCTGACCATTGGACTTCGACCCCGATTTTTTGAGATTGAAAATGCTGGTGTCATAGTAGCAAAAATCATGATGAAAATATTATGTGCGCTGCCTCACACAACTTTCCTTAGCTCCACGTCAATGCACTTGCGTTCATGGCTTTTTCTACTTACTCGATTTATTTTTCATCCAATTCATTTGAACTTGGTAAAACATCCCTTCACAGCGGCAGAAAGCGATTGCGCTTACAGCACCAAAATTTATTGTGCTGATTGTACTCATGTCCTGACCATTATTGAGCAAACGGTACAAAGAGAAATAATGATAACTAAATTTAACGTACCTGTTTGGTGGGTCTGTCTTCTCTGGCAGGTGATATACTGTGGGTGAGCCCTTTCGATGTAAAGACATCGTCGTCTGGCCATTAAGTCAGTTAGTTGGTTGTGGTCTTTATATACGAATAGAAGTGATGGAAGTGGTGGAGCGTCGTGTAAGGGGGGGGGGAGGAAGTCATGCACCTCTGGGGCAAACCCGCTAGAGGTGAAGGGAAAGGAATTTAAGGGCAGTTTTCGTATGTCCTAAATAGTCTGTAGATTGCCAGTTCTAAGTCTTATAAGGTGGAATGTAAATCTGGTAATGCAGTAATTTACCTACTGGCCAAATAAACCAGTTAAAGAAATAATGAGGCTGTGAACATCATTTTTTTGAAAAAGATATCAACCACTATTCCAGAGTTACACGATAGAAACGTTTAACATATATCTTATGAGCGTTATTAAAGACTCATCGTATAGGTATCCGATTGGACTAGGGCCTCAATGTTTTTTGGGGATTCTAGAAACATTTGAGCGCAGTTTACAAGGAAAAAATTGCGCTAAAATCAATTTTCGTTGAAACGTTCGGTAACGTATTGTGCTGCTCTCGTCATTTTTCCAGAAATAGAAATTTTATGGTACTTCGTTTCAACAAGGGGTGTTCACATATTAAAAAAAATTAGTGTATTCGTCACTATGATAACTATAGTCAGTTTTGAGCGGATATTCCTAATACCCTTATTATGGCGTCCCATGGTAACCTACGCGCTAGATATCAAATTTGAGCTGATTTGGCATAGCCTTTTTTGCTCAATCGCGTTCGCAGACACACAGACCTTTTTCCCCAAATAGTGTTTTTCTGACTCAGTAGGGTCTGAAACGTAAAGATCTGAAGTGAACTCAAAATCATTTTTCCAGCCGAACTTTCCTTGCTACTTCGTGGAGCCAAGGAAAGTAAACACTCCACCAAAATCGCTTTTGATAACTTACTGTATTGCTATTGTGACTTTCCCTCAAATGCACATTTTTATATTATCGTTGTGTTGTATAGATCTGCCCACACAAAAAGATAATCAAACTGTTTTTGAGAAAGGTTTGTGTTTAGATCAGAAAAAAGTTTCATGAATGTCGAACACAAAAAACAAGCTTGAGTTTTACTCTGTGGCTGTCTGGAACAGTCCAGTGATCAAACATTGTACTTGAATCAACCTGGCTACTGTTTCACTCCAACAACCCCCAGCCACTACCACTTGATCTCATCAGTCACCTGTCGTCACTAGTCGAACATCTTGATTTCATTTCAATTTTTCGTTTACCCTAATTTTAATGATTATTAATTTTGCAACTTTGTTGACAGGGTCACTCTGTGGTCGTCGTATCTAACTGCGCTTTGCTTAATGTTCTGCAGTTTAATGGGGTTGATGGTGTACGTATATTTCGCTGGTTGTGACCCTGTACTAGGAGGAAAGGTGAGAAATCTTATTCATGGGTTATTGATTATACACGCACTAAGTCATCAGAGACTTGCCTAGGGACCCTATGAGTTTGGTCCTGCAAAGATATCGTTTTGTCATTTGAAGCCATTACATAACTTTCCACCATTCTTCTCTTCTTCTCCATTGTACTGGGGAAAGTAAAAAAAGAGCGATTACTTTTAAAAAGGATATACTTGAATCAGCTACTTTAAGTTACCCAATTCACAGTCCCTCGAGACTCATTCAAATTAAATGGCAGAATGTGGGATGGGTCGACTAACGAACAAACAACAACACAACACACCTAGATGACACTGGTGCGACCAGCTTAGCAATAAACATTGCTGATACTACTGATCTAATTACTATTCACTACATTTCTCAGTCACAGACAGAACAAATTAAACGAAAAACATTTATTATTGCAACTGCAAGTTATTTGTCCCTCATCTCGCCACAGTAGTTATTGTGTTTTAGAAATTCAAGTGCTATCTTTTTTGTTTTACTCCTATTAATATTCATTTCATAGCATATAAATATGTGTGCATGTCCCACAGGACATCAAAAATCACGGTAGGATCCTCCCATATTTCGTTGAGGAGGTTTCCAAGAGCGTGCCTGGGATGATGGGCTTATTTCTGTCTGGCGTTGTTGCCGCAGGACTGAGGTGAGTGAAACAACTGAATGGCGCATAAATTATTCACCATTTTGCTCTACCATTCGGTAGTGATACTTTTAGTTTATTATTCATTAATAACCCAACGTTTTCGGTCAGGAAAATGTTTTATTTACCCCCCTCAAAATTTGATACTTTACGTTTCGCGATTCCAAATCTGCAATGTCCGTCCGCCGTCCGGGCGTTTTGTGCCTTTAACGTGGTCTAAAAAATCCGTTCTTCTGCGAAAAATCCCATTTGGTATCTAGTTGTACCCGCCTGTTCGGCAATCCAATCGGATGAAGCCCATAGTTGTTTTAGGCAAAAAATGGTTAAGAAAATTAACTAAAACACAATTTTGGCAGTTTATCGCAAATGCGCCGTGTTTTCTAGGTATTTTTAGATGCTGGGTCGAATGGAACAATTCTCAGAAGTTTACGGCTGCGTCTAAAACGCAAATAGGGAAATCAGAGTAATTATAGTGAGCTGAATTCTACTAATTGAAAGAACTCGTGGGTCAATACAGCGAAAGAAATCGTTTCTTAATTTATACTCCCTCCTGTCTTATTAAAACCGTCGTGCCAATTGCTTACAGGCCCATGGAATATTTACTCGTCGTTCCATTGTAGTCAGGTAACGTTTCGTACGGTTTTCTGGCGTTTTTCGATGTTGAATCGAATGGGATGGGTATCCGAGGTGTGAGACTGGGTCAAGCTGTTCGAGAGAATAATAAACCGTTGTGCAATAATTGGCAGTGTTTTTACTTTACTGAAGATTCGAATAGACAGAGCGAGTTTAATTGCTACAAGCTGGCCGATAAGCCTGTTACTGAACTTTTTTTCCACCCAAGTTTCATGTTATTATTTATTAATACTACTATAACGGGAATCTGTACGTTTATAATAAAGTTTTCATTAAAAAATGAAAGCTGACAAGTGAATTAGTTCCCGTGCGACGATCCTACACAATAATAAAATATCAGCTCTCCCCAGCTCCACGTTCATTCAGTTCAACTGAGGGAAGTTACGACATGTGTCGGACTAGCTCCATCAAGTATGTTAGGGTCACTCAAGTTGTCTCATACTTTTTCTTCTACATGTATTTCTTTTCAGTACGACGACAAGTTGTTGGAACACAGTTACTTGCACGTTATATGAAGATATCGCAAAACCGTTACTTCCTAAAAGCGTACCGAGGCATGTACAGTTTCGTGTTCTGAACATCATTCTTCTGTGTGTAGCCATCGTGAGCACTTTTAGCGTGCAAATCATTCAAGGCATTCCCAGTCTTCTCGAGGTGAGCCCAACTCTGTAATTCCTGTGAATCATTAAGAGGATACTCATGAGTAAGACAGAATGGCGGGAATACTAATGCCAAAAATGTAAAATGAAGTATCGAAAAGATCGACCTTGTTTTGTATTTGTAGTTACATTTCCAAAAAGCCGCGATTTAACATACGATAAAAACGAAGATGATGATACGGTTTCATGGTATTTTACAGGCTACAGTCTCTTTGAAGTCCTTCACAGCTTGTGGTAGTTTTTCCTTGCACACAGTCGGTATGGTTTTGCCTTGGATCAACGCAAAGGTAACTTTTCATTCATCCGTTTCTCAATTAAGGAACCCACTTTTATCATTTTCATAGATCGTGCCAAAAAAGTTGAAGCTTGAAAAAGTTTTCGAAAAACGTTCGCACCTAAATCCATTTCTCTACATCCCTTGACAAAGTCTTTTACGTGTATTAGATAAAACAGTACATTTAAAAAAAGCGATGTGCTCGTTGCTCTTCAAAAGAGTGAACTGCGAGGCTTATGAGCGGCGCAGAAATGATTCTTCCAATTCTCTGGGGATAAATTAAATCTCCAACCAAATCAAACAACAGAAAGTCGACCAAATTTGAGCTAAAAAAATTAACTAGTTATCATAATGGCCACTACACCAAGAATTGTTTTCCCCCAAAACTGCTGTAAGGATTTCGATTTTAGTAATATAGTTCCCTCATAAATCCCGCTCACATTAAGTTAGTGTTTTCGTAGCTGTTGGAAATAAACTAAAGAACCTACTAGACATGTGCGAAATTCGTGTAAAATTAAATAATTGAATAAGTTGAAACAAATCTCTGCGTTTTAATCGTTATAAGTTCAACATTTCAAACACATTAATGAATTGAAATTGCAGAATGACACAAAAGGAAATGTCAACATACGATCGAATCAGTTGTAATTTAGGTGTTGAAGTTTCACAGGATTGTGACATCCTCAGCGACCTAGAGGACACCAAGGACCTGGAGGGGGTTGTTACATTCAAAAGTTCCACACAGGTCTTCAACGGACTAGGTACGAAAGAACATTCGAACTCATAGTCTTGTGGGTTTCGTCCTCTTCCTCTGACTGCTTACTCCTCTTTTCTCATGTATCCCTGCTACTTCGTCGGTAGTTTCTTTTCGTACGAGGTAGCATTTGATGAAATGAGCTGGGGCCAGAGGTGTCGGATCTTCCATAGAATCACATCCTTATGTGTGTGTTCTCGAGTTCATGATGGCCTCACATTCACATAGTAGCGTAGTCAGTTCAATGTAAGTCACTTAAGTTCCTTCTTAACGATCCCTTTAGGAAGTCGATTAACTTTTCGTAACAACTTCCCCCACCAAGAAAACGCTGTGAGCAAAAACTTCTACTCTATTTTCTTTTTAGAAGTTTCTGCCGAAATCGATGGCCAATCAATAGTGTTTAGAGCAGTACGTGCCTTACAGAAATTCGTATCACTGTCCGCGTAGACAACCCTTATCTGGTGATGAATCGTCGCTCAGCACGAGTGAGCTCAAGTCTTCGTAAACTGCACGTGAAAAGAGCGTTATCTACACTTTCGTGGGCCTGTTGCAATCTACTCCTGTAACTTTAAAAACGGATTCACCTTCAATACGGTGAGCAGGGGGCTAACCAGCGTCTGGTTGAACTGGTAGGGCACTGAACCGCTAGCAAATGATGTAAAAAATTCGTGTTGAATGAAATAATTTAATAAGTTCTTCTCAACTTACACCTAATTCGACCGTATGTTCAAAATTTCGTATTTCGCCATTCTACAACGTCAATTCATTATATTCTTTCGAATGTTGAACTACAAAACCTTTAAAACTCGGCGATTTATTACATGTGATAACTTATTCAATTATTTCATTGAACACTACTTTTTTCAGCTCTAGTAGGTTAAGTTTATTCCATCATTAGTAACTCTGAACTTGTAGAAAAAGTGTAACGAAGGCACCTCGATAAATTCCAGAATACAAACTATTGTCGTTTGATTGACTAACTTTTTACTTTCCTTGGCTCTACAAAGTAGAAAAGAAAGTTATGTAATCGACTGAAAAAAAGAATTTTGAGTTTTCTTCTGATCTTCACGTTTTAGACCCTCCTGAGTCCGAAAAACACTATTTGGGAAAATGGTCTGTGTGTGTATGTGTGTCTGTGAACGATTTTTAGAGAAAACGACCGTATCAAATCAGCTCAAACTTGATATCTCGCCCGCTGGTACCATGGGACGCCACAATAAGGGTATGAACAAAATCCACCGAAAGATAACTATAGTTATCATAGTGATCAAAACACCAAATATTTTCAGAGTGTTTACCCTTTAACTCTAGAATAATAAATACGAACCCTTTCGTTGGCATTCGCATGAATTACCTATTAACTAATTACCTAATTCTAATAATTACCTTACAGTTTCTATGTAGTTCGCTGAATTCTCGTTGCTAAGTTGAGTGGTGCGTCCAACTAGGTACTCCCTGATGTTTACTCTCACTTCAATTTTGATTTGAAAGATTGCCCAAAGGAGCTTTTTTTCTTTAACTTCGAGCTTCCTTCAGTTCAATTGGCCAAAATTGGAAGCAACCTCCTCTAAGACCAAAACACGAAACCTTGTAACGCACTGCCTGCGAGTAGAAATTTGGGCCACGTGTGCATTTTCTTAATTTTTTTGTTTTTTCTTTCTAAGTGCGAACGTTGTGGCCACCACAGTTGGCCTAGGTCATGAAGAGACTTAGTTAATTTGATTATCTGTCATCTACTCTATTTAATTTGAGTGCTGTATTGTATTTTAGATTTTAATTTCACAAAATGTTTAGGATGTGATGGTTCAGTTTCTACTAATTCAGTTAAAACGTTTTGTTTTGTTTTCCCAATTGTTCATTTTTCTTCAGACCCATTCGAAGGGAGTCAATGCACATTGTTACGCTGCCACAGTTCTGTTTACTTGTCCTATGCCCAATAATTTATTTTGTTCAAAATTATTTTTGTTTGGGTGATGAGGATACCGGGCTTCTCACAATCCAAGAAAAACAACGACATCCTTTTGTTCCATCTTTAGTAATTGATTACGTGTTTCAGGGAGCACTGGCGGGGAGTGTGGTCAGCTCCGTTGTGACTTCGTTCATTGCAGTAAGCTCTCAACATGCACGAAGTGACAAACTAGTCCAATACATCCCTAAAATCTTAACAAATGCTGAATGTTTAGTGAATGGAACGACGATTGCCCTGTTAAAGTAAGACATGTGTCAGTTTTAATTAAATATGTTAATACATACGCTAGTGTTTTAACTGAATTACTGAGTAGTTTTAAAATGTTCTTTGCTCGGTTGATACTTGTAGTAACATTAAAAGCATAATATCAATGAAACGTGGGGTGTGTGAAAATTGATAGGATTCTCGCCAATGTGAATGTTTAATAAACTATTTAATATTTTTGAACTTACACTAAGAAGTAAGGCGTTTAAAGAACTAAAAAACATAAAGTAGTTGGAGACGTATGTGGAAGAGTAGTGTTATCATATTAAGATCAGTCTGTAACTCGTTTGGCGATAATTAGGGAAATGTGTTGAACATTGAATCATGGGGGAAGAGCTTCATGTCCGAAATCCCCCCCCCCTACCTTGTTACTTGAAACGCCTTTCTCGCTCTCATTTTTGTTCAGATCTTTACGTTTCCAGAATTTTCTTCGGTTACTTACGTTTCTGGGTTTCTTTAGGTTCTCTTCTTTACAATTCCGAGGTTTCTTTGTTAAATTTGACATCCCACATGCACATGAACATGAGGCGCCTACTGTTATCATTGTTATATGAGCTCGCGTTTTCACAAATTTGTGCTAATGGACGAACGTGATCTCAATTCAAACATAGGTGTAATATAATTAGGAGCAACCCGATGTGTTCCGGAATTGAAACCATCGTCGTTTGGAAGACCAAGTTTTTCTATGGGAACCTACACGAAAAAATCTAGTTAACAATCCCATAAATTACCCATACGTTGGTTGAGCGCTCAATAAAGGTCCCGAAATAAGTAGAACTTAGTTATTACGCTTATTACTTCAGAACATATCGCGATAAGGTAAGTGGTGTGGCACGTCGCACCAGACACTTGACTAACCGAGAAGTAATACGTAGAGATAATGAAATCACGAAAAGTGGAAATGTAAAGACACAAAAATAATAAAAGAAGCAGTTGCCCCTTCGAGAAAAAAATGAATTCATTGCAATAATAAAGAAATTGCCTCTTCAAGATAATGGCAATAGAATTACAGATATAAAAATTGAGGTACTTCTTCTTTAAAAAATCTACAGTGAAGGGGGAGAAAGCAGAAATAAGCTTGAAAAACCTCAGAAAGATTGTGTCCTCTCGCTAGGCTGTATCATGCACGTCATATGTGGCGGTTCATCGAGAGATTTGATTCTGTTTCAGCCAAACTGTGACAATGGGCGAGACAAGTTTTGGCACAATTTCTCACAGCTACCCGAACACTCCATGGTACTTGAAGATGAGCTTCTACGTTTACTACGTCCCCGGTACGGCAACTCATAATACCGTGAACATTCATAGTTTTGATGCTAATTTATTTGAAGGCTTAGTGTCCTGTTCAGAGTGACTTGTTCAGTTTTCTATCAGTAGTTAGGGCCTCCCTCCCTATCATTTTTCTTGAATCAATGAAAGTTTCAATCAAGTCCTCATAGATCCACAATTATGTAATTACTAGTCAATGTTCTTGAAGAAACACAACAAAAATTAAACACAAAATAACGTTCGTCTTTTAAAAATTAAGAATGTTAGTTTACGTTATATTTCTCAATTGACGTTTTCTCAACACCCTTTTTGAAACATTTTACGTTTTTTGTCAGATCAAATAGCTCAATTTACTCATTGTACGGTTTGGCCCCTTGTACACAGCATGGACTGACTAGCGAAGTAGTTTGATTGGTGGTACTCTTAATGTTTTGTTCTTATTTTGAGTGCCTGGGCTCATGAACACCGGCCAACCTCATTCTCAGATCAACCGAGAGATATGACGACCATGAGAAAGAAAATAAAAACACAGACGAATGAATTAGTGATGAGACCAGCTAAAGAAGAAAAAAACATTGGTTGGTTAGATGACATAAAAGAGAGTGCTGAGTAATACGCTCGGAAGAGGATGAGAGGTGACTGAGTAAAAAGACTGGAGGGACTGGTTTTGAGAAGAGAGTATCGGGAGAAGAGGTTGTAAGGTAACCCACTGAAGAACTAAAAAACCCCATACGTAATTGGTGTACGACTTTGGGGAGTACTTGGGTTCTGCAAATGATAATTATCTCTGTGTTTGGCATGGAGGGCTAACTAGGTACAAACCACTTCTTTTTTTTCAAAATTTTGTTACTCGACCACTTTAACAAGAAAATATCAAGTGACACATCACACAACTTTCCTTAGCCCTGCATAAATTAACTGGTTTTCAAAGATTTGGCTACTAATTCAATGTATTTTTCACCCAGTTTATTTAAACTTGGTTAAACACCACTTTGGTTGAAAGCGGCAGAACTTACAGTTCTGGAATTTATGCGCTGTCTGTGCTCGTGCATTATTAAGCAATTCGTACGCACAGAATTGATGAGGAAGTACACGCGAACTGGTCTCTAGCATTCACCATAGTGCCTGACTTAGGAGTTATGGTTGTCTGAGCGATATTCACACGCCAAAATAAGGTTTAATATATGCAGGGTGCATCATTCAACGCTTGACAAACATTGCCGGCAGGTTTACTCAACTAAATTATTTGCCTCCACGTTGGATATTGTTTGTTGCAGGATTTCTTCTGGGCCTGATGACGTCGTACTTGGTGAGCCGTGTGACGGGGCATGAAGATTTGAGTAAACTCGACCGTGAGATGATAATTCCCTTCATGCATAGGGTACTGCCTCCGCTACAACCCACGGACGCCTTAGACGTTGAAATACCATTGCGAATCAATGACGATTTGCTATCTAGTTCATAACTGAAGAATTACTTGAGTAACGTTTTTTCCTGGAACGATAAAGTTTGTTTTCCAACTGGTTGTTCATTCATGGTTTCCATAATACTCATGTGTAGGGGTCTCTAGGAAGTAAATACGAAGGACGAGCTAGCAGGGAAAGCCTAGAGCGAACGGAACAAAAAATATCTGGTGCGTTGCAACACACAACTTTCCTTAGCTCTACGTCAATTCACTTTGTAGATGGCTCATTCTAAGTAATCGATTCATTTATCACTCAGTTCCTTTGAACTTAGTCAAACATCACTTCACAGCAGTAGGAAGCGGTAGCGCCTACAGTTCTGGAATTTATTCTGCTGCTCGTACTCGTTGCAGGACCATTATTGAGCAACTGGTACACGGATATTTAATGAGGCTGTAAACACAAATTTTTTGAAGGATAGTAATTACTTTGGCAGAGTTATTGGGTAAAAACGTTTAGAAGTGGTAGTAAGCGAAACGGCAGTAGTTGTATTTCATGAAAATTTTTAAACACTCAACCTTTAGGTATTGGATTGGACTACAATACCAATTTTTTTAACATTCTACAAAAATTCCAGCGGAGTTTATAAGGAAAAAATTGCGCTAAAAACGCTTTTCACGCATATGTGTCTGTATACGATTTTTAGAGAAAACCACCGAACCAAATCAGCTCAAACTTCATATCTCGCCGGCAGGTCATCATGGGACGCCAAAATAAGGGTATGAACCAAATTCACCGAAATTTAACTATAGTTATCATAGGGATCAAAACCCCAAATATTTTTTTTCTCAAAAACGGCTCTAACGATTTTGATTAAATTTTTTATATTGTTAGCTCTCAATAAGGCAATTATACCATAAAATTCCCATTTGTGGGAAAATGACGAGAGCAGCACAATAAATTACCAAAACTTTCGACGAAATCGATTTTAGCGCAGTTTTTAGAGAAAACCACCGTACCAAATCAGCTGAAACTTGATGTCTAGCCTACAGATTACCATGGGACGCAATAATGAGGGTATGGGCAAAATCCACCGAAAGTTAATTATAATCATCATAGTGATCAAAACACCAAATTTTTTTCTCAAAAACGGCTCTAATGATTTTGATTACATTGTTTATATTGATAGCTCTCAATAAGGCGATTATACCATAAAATTCCCATTTGTGGGAAAATGACGAGAGTAGCACAATAAATTATCAAAATTTTCGACGAAAAGCGTTTTTAGCGCAGTTTTACTTTCCGCTACCCGAAGGGAAGGAAAGTATAGTAATCGGCCCAAAAAAAAAATTTGGGTTTTCTTCAGATCTTTACGTTTCAGACCCTACTGAGTCTAAAAAACCTAATTTCGGCGCGTGGTCTGTGTGTATGTGTGTGTGTGTGTGTGTGTCTGTAGTTCGATTTGCAGGAGAACGGCTGATCCGATTGAGCTGGTTTTTTTTGTTTTGTTCCTTATTTTGTGTAGACACCAAAATAAGGTTATGGACGATTTCGGCCGATGGGAAGGGGGGGGGGGACGAAAATGTACCAAAAACTAGGGTTTTCGCATTTTTCTCGAAAACGGCTCTAACGATTTTGAATAAACTTTCACATTATTTTCTACTAATCAATACCTAACTTTTCTTCTCCCGTGAACGGAGATATGGGCCCCTGAAGCAAAAATAGGTTTTTAACGCTTTTTGGCAAAACGGCTTCAACGATTATCACCAAACTTTAGAGATGTTTTCAAATAGTTAATACCTACATATTCTTTCCGATAAATGTTCCTGTGACGGTCCATTGAACAGAGATAAAAATCAAAATATGTCGGAAATAACGTTTTTTCTAACATTTCCGTAAATTCCAGGGTAACTTTTTCACCAGATGTGATAAATTTTAATGGAGTGTCTTTTAATCACCTATACCAACATTTCGTTCTGCATAATTATTTCTGTATATATACGTTGAACGGAGATATAAGCCAAGTTAACTCAGAAAAGGAGATTTGTCGAATATTAATTTATCGGTATTCCAATTTTCTCATAAACGGCTTTAACGATTTCGATCAAACTTTCGGAGTACTCTCAGCTAACTAGTCCCTACATTTTGTTCTCCATAAATGTTCCTGTAAAAATGCGTTGAACGAAGATATAGCGCCCGCCTATGTAGGTGGTGTTCGAACTTAAAGGGGTGGCGGAAAGTTGTGTGTTGCTACGCACCAGATATTTTCCTTATAAACTCCGCTGCAATGTTGGTAGAATGTGAAAGAAAATTGGTATTGTAGTCCAATCCAATACCTAAAGGGTGTGTTTAAAAACGCTCATGAGATACATGGGGCTCACTCCAAAATTCCTGAATTTCAACTACTGTCATTGCGGTTACTTCCAGTTCTAACAGTTATTTTCCAATAACTCTGCAAAAGTGATTACTATCCTTTTTTTTAAAAAATCGCGTTTACAGCCTCATTAATTATCTGTGTA
This sequence comes from Pachypeltis micranthus, assembly GCA_020466155.1. Lineage (NCBI taxonomy): Eukaryota > Metazoa > Arthropoda > Insecta > Hemiptera > Miridae > Pachypeltis > Pachypeltis micranthus. The sequence goes on from CM035769.1 coordinate 31,237,892, forward strand.
CCAATTGCTCAATAATGGTCCTGCAATGAGTACGAGCAGCACAATAAATTCCGGCACTGTAAGCGCTACCGCTTTCTGCTGCCGTAAAGCGTTGTTTGACCAAGTTCAAATTAACTGAGTGATAAATGAAAGTTATGTGTACTTGTAATACTACGTAATCACTGTTAATGCTTCGCTCACCAGAGATGTAAACACCTAAAGTGCCTACGCATAGACTTATCGTGTTATCCACTGCCCTTTCCCACAGAGTCAGCATACGAACATTATAAATAGGACGAGCAGATGAGAACTCGTCAGATTATCTCCAGCCCCTGACTTGTATAGTTGTAGTTGCTTTAACTTGTGTAAATAAAAGTTTGTTCTTTTTAAAAAGTCCTTTTGGCAGTCTCCAAACTTAACTTGAATTGATTAAATAGAATTAGCCATGAACAAAGTGAATTGACGTAGAGCTAAGGAAAGTTGTGGGTTGCAACGCACCAGATATTTTTTCGTAGTTTTTATCTCTTTCGATCCAACTATATCTCCCCCCTTCATTCCTCTCCAGCGTTCTCCTATCATTTCGCGTTCAGCTTAGTCGTAACAGCCTTTTTTGAGAAAAAAAAAACTAAGTTGGCGTTTAATCTCTGAGATAAGTCTAGTTAAGAGTTTTTGTACAAATGTTACGAATTCGAAGACCTATTATTGCCTCAATTTTATCGCAATAAAGATTGGTAGTAAAGTGAACGCAAGGTGTCGCTTGCGCGAACTGAAAGTATTAGCTAGTACTGTTTCGGCCAAAGTTAGGTCCAGGAGGTGCTGCCCCCTGTTGACCGTGAAGGTAAAGAGCCCTTCGCGGCTCTTGGGCGAATTATTATTTCTCGAGCTCCCGTGTGAACCGCTAACCGCTCCGCTTCCTTTAATTTTCAATTCCCGCTCCCTCAGAGTGAAGTAAATTCGACTTAGTGAAGTCCTTCCGTTTTAATAAGTTTAATTTTTTTAATATTGAGTGTTTCCCGCATACCATTTTCTATCGGGTGGCAAATTATTATTGTACGAACGACCCTCTACCGCATGAACCAGCAGCAGGACTCCCGGCCGGGATCGTCGTCTCCTCCTCTTCCTTTGGTGAGTGCATTTTCGTAATAATTTGCCACAGACTTCTAACGAATTTCAAATCCGATTCCCTCTCCGCCGCTTTCCGTGCCCCGTCAGGTTCATTTAAAAATTAATTGTTTTCAACCTCAAACCTCAATACCGCGCTCATGGTTAACTCCCTCTCAATAGAGACGGAAACTTTGACGCGCGAACAAGTACCATCATCGCCGCTTCTCTGGCGACAGCATCTTCGTATATAACGCTCAGAGACCTTCTCCTCCTCGTTTTTGGTCATCAACATCTTTCGTGGCTAATCAACTTGGAACCGCCTTATCAGTTTCTGTTGAAATTATTCTACGATGGATCGGTAAAGAGTCAGATGAAAGCTATTCTATTGTCACATACACACAATGTATGAGGTTGACTATATCTCTGTATTCCAGCCTCTACGGATTTTGAAACCATATCAGCATGGAAAACTGCCTACTGCGGACTTAATCAAGGAGTAGCTAAATCGACTCTACGTCGTAGACTGCAACCAAAATCTTCAAGTAGCGGGCTGATAATTTTTTTCGTTGTGAAAAGTCGTACTGTTGTATCGTAATTTCTTATATCTACGACCAGCGTTCATTATTCCGGTCATAACAGTCTTATTTTATTCATACTTTTCTTCTCTAGGGAGTTAAATGTTTTCTACATTAATATGTATTCACTATTCGCGTACCTACAGCGATCGTTTAAAAAAGTTGAGTTTTCTTCAGATGTTTACGTTTCGAGGCCTACTGATCCAAAAAACCTAACTTCGGCGCGTGCTCAGCGTGTGTGTGGGTCTGTAACTCAACTTGCGGGAGAACGGCTGAAGCGAATGAGCTGGTGTTTACTTGGCTCTACGAAGTAGAAAGGAAAGTTATGTAATCGGCTGAAAAAAATTTTTGAGTTTTCTTCAGATCTTTACGTTTCAGACCCTCCTGAGTCCGAAAAACACTATTTGGGAAAATGGTCTGTGTGTATGTGTGTCTGTATACGATTTTTAGAGAAAACCACCGAACCAAATCAGCTCAAACTTCATATCTCGCCGGCAGGTCATCATGGGACGCCAAAATAAGGGTATGAGCAAAATCCACCGAAAGTTGACTATAGTCATCATAGTGATCAAAAAACAAAATTTTTTTTCTCAAAAACGGCTCTAAAGATTTTGATTAAATTGTTTGTATTAATAGCTCTCAATAAGGCAATCACACCATGAAATTTCCATTCGTGGGAAAATGACGAGAGCAGTACAATAAATAATCAAAATTTTCGACGAAAAGCGTTTTTAGCGCATTTTTTTCCTTATAAACTCCGCTGGGATGTTAGTAGAATGTTAAAGAAAATTGGTATTGTAGTCGAATCCAATACCTAAAGGGTGAGTGTTTAAAAACGCTCAATGAGATACATGGGGCTCACTCCAGAAATTCCTGAATTTCAACTACTGTCGTTTCGCTTACTACCAGTTCTAACAGTTATTACCCAATAGCTCTGCAAAAGTAACTACTATCATTCTTCAAAAAATTCGTGTTTACAGCCTCACTAGTTATTTGTGCACCAATTGCTCACCAATGGTCCTGGAATGCGTACGAGCAGCACAATAAATTCCAGAACTGTAACTGTAGGCGCTTCCGTTTCCTGCTGCTGTGACGTGTTGTTTGACCAAGTTCAAAGGCCATGTACAAAGTGAATTGACGTAGAGCTAAGGAAAGTTGTGTGTTGCAACGCACCAGATATTTTGTTTTGTTTTGTTCGTGATTTTACGTAGACGTGAATTTAACGTTATGGGTGATCTATCGATGAGTAAGGGGAGTAGGAAACCAAAATGTACCAAAAACTCGAGGTTTTTTTCGCATTTTTCTCGAAAATGGCTCTGATGGTGCCAATCAAACTTGCAGATTACTCTCAACTAACTGGTACCTACATACTGTCCGGCATAAATATTTCCGTAGAAATGCGTTGAACGCCTGCACAAACGGCAGGTCGTCGAATTTACGATTCTTGCAGGAAGTTTCAGAAAGCTATGTGTTGCTGCGTACCCAAAATTGCATTTCAATGTACACGTTCAATTTGTTTCAGGTAAAGAACGTTCCAGTTGCTGATTTCGCTCATTTGGCGTCTCATGTTTATCATCAGACTGATTAACAAATTTTCAATTTAGACCAGCCATTCTCTCTCAATCGGGTTCCCTGGCACATAGCGAACTGGGCACGGCTGTGAATGAGCTTGCTGACGGCTTCGCAAGGGAGGCCGCTCTTACACAGACCACTGAAAGCTCCTCGCGTCTCCCACGCGCGTTCTTTCAACGAAGAGTTCTGCAAACGGTCGACGGATGCGCGGCAGCGGGAATAGAAACAAACGTCCAATTGAGTCCACCTTAAAAGAGTTTCCCCACGATCGAAGACCGAAATGGTTTGTTAGTGGATGTGTGACGTGGTTTTATGAGATCACTCAGGCGTAGTCAGGCACGGTAGGAACAGATCGTATCCAAAGAATCTAACCCAATCGCTTCAATATATGAAGAGGTTTGTCATCATTCAAGATGCACCTGTTCCAGAGGAGGGTCAGACATGCCTGCAGCTAATTGTCGAAGGCTAGAAACCAACCAACTTACACCAACCCAGCACAAACTCTTCGAACCTCGATCAGGCCAGCCTTTTATGTTACCTGTTTTTTCATAACATTCTCCGATTTTAATTCTTAAGAACATTAGTTAGTTTCTTATTTCACGTTTCTTAAGTACTCAGTGTTCTAATTACAATAATTTTATTTAACCGAATTTATTTGTGTGTAAATCAATTTTATATTCCCGTTATTTTTCTATTAAATAACGAAGTATCTGAACACGAACAAACAACATCTACGAATTCTAACCAACATTGTTTCTTTGTCCTCTGTATAATTCCAGAACTGTACGAACTAACCTTTCCAAAAAAATCACTTTGAAAGCCCCGTGAGTACACTCAATAAACGTCATATTCAGTTTTGTAGCGTGCGGTGGGTTCGCTTATATCAATAGTTGCATGATATTGTTTTCAGACCGTTGCCCAATTAGAGCGGTCGCTCATTAGCTTGAGGAGCAAAATTTTCAATATTATCTTTCCCCTGGCGAGATAATTTTCTGCCCATTGTGGAAATATAATTACTCGATATTTCACAGAGGGCGAGGAAGTCGTACTTTTCAGGTATTTATACTTTCTCGATTAGCAAATACGTTGGCATACACCTAGAGACGAAATTACAATACAACGAAACCCTCATGTAGCTGAAAAAAAGTTTAGTTCTGGTGCAGTTACCACTTAACTAGGAGGCAAATAATTATATTGTACTTTCACGCGTTAACAACGCACTGTTTGCATTGTTTAATCGCAAACAATTATTTTTTATTCTGCCAGTTCCATAAATGCTCAGTTGTAAACGACGCAGACCATTGGAGACAATTCAACTCCCAACTTTCATATATAAGGTAAGTTGTGCAACATTATTTGTCTATAAACATGTACTTAGTTAACGAATTCATATATCTGCGTATTCATTTGTGTATATACCAAGTTGTAGGAAACGGCAGTTATCCCTCCATAGCAGCACTTACAATAACCACCACAACGAAGCAAACTGTTCAGTATGTATACACATGTGTTATTTATTACTGACCAAGAGAAAACTTAGGTAAAAGAGGAAAAACGCATACTTAATTTAAGTATTTAGCTCTTCTTCCACAAGCAAGTTCAAGGCAACTCGTAAATTCCTTTTCTTCTTGGTCCTTCAATCTAGAGGCGATGGTTTGCAATTACAGACGCACGTCACTAGATAAAATACCCTTTTTTCTCACAGAGATGCTTCATTCTTGGTTTGAGTACTTCCTAGTGACTGCCTCTTTAGCCGCTACGGTGGCCATTGGGATTTATGCTGGGCGAGGCAAGACTTCACTTCAGGACTACATGTTGGGCAATAAGAAACTGCCCATTCTTCCCATCAGCCTGTCTGTCGCCGCAACGTAAGACATTCACGGCAAAATCAGCATTTCCTTCGTTAACAATGTTTCCTTCACTGTAATATTTTTGTGAATTTCTCTAGGCAGATATCTGGGTCCGCTATCATATCTATGGCCGAAGAAGTGTATTTGTACGGACTACCAGTGTCGCTCAACGTGTTTGGCCAAATTATTTATGGACCTCTTTTCGCTTACGTATTCTTGCCTGTTTCGTACAAGGTGAAATCAGTGTCTACGTTCGAGGTAACCAGACTAGTACAGCTTCTATTGTTATATAAAAAGTAGTTGCGTCTAACGGAACCTTATGTGAACCCTGTTATGGTCGATTCTGGCATACATAACTACGTCATAATCCAAAACAAATTTTGCAAATTTCTTCTCGTATTGTCGTATTGACCCCCACTCTTGATAGTAACGCAACGACGAACCTGTACCTGTTGAGTTCTCCAGATTCCTGGCGAACTTTCTGATTACTTTCTGCTCAAAGTGGCTACACTAACACCGCCACACGGTGACTGCTTTTAGTTAGACAGCATTGGCCACTCTGTGGAATTTATTCCTTAGTAGAGTCGTCTGATAATTTGGACGAGGTGGTGCTCGGCAATTCTTGAAGCAAATCTAACGTGAAGCAATGAATAACTGTTAAAATATTTCACTGCAGCCACCTAGAAAAATTGTTTATCAAAGTATTCCCAAACTAGTCCTCTGCCCCCTCCCCCTCCCATTGGGCTTTTATAATAGGTCCCCTCCTCTCTCTCTGGTTCATGTTTTAAATGAACTCATTGACTGATGCGTTCCATCATCATGGAAAATCTTGTCAAGCACACACAATTAAATAACAATCAATATGATAAACGAAGAAGTTAACTGCTTGGACAGTGGACAGATTGTACGTCAACCATGGGATGACCTTCAATACAAATATACACAAGGCCATGTTTATCGATAGTGGAACGCTGTTTTCAAGAATTGGTGTCATCAGTCTAATACATAAGAATTAATGGAGCTCAATGAGAAACAGTGGGCCAAATTGTAATTACGTGTGTACCAATAGCTCTGACACCAAATGGACTTTCCTACACACATCTGGCCTTGCTAATAACGTATTTTGATTCCGTACTACCTGTCTTCTGCGATCTTTACAGGGAGAAGATGGTCAGTTTACAAAAAAAAACTCTGTAATTCGATTCGTCTTTTGCCCTCACCTAGATGCGCACGTCCTCCAACCTCCAACTTGGCTGGTTAATGATTTCCGAAAGCCACGAACTACCCTTAACTCAGTATTATTATTCCGAAACCCACTATTTTCGAACTACTAAAATTTGAGAAGCCTAAATACAAATTTAAACCTACACTACACTATTCACTGCATTACATCCTGCCCTGGCTCATCCATCCTGAAGCTCGTAACAGTTCTGTGTGTGTTTACAGGAAACCGCCTCATTTACAATAAATATCGATACATAATAAAAATTCATCTCGGTTGGACTTTCCATAATTCAAGAATACTTCCTGCAATAATCACATAAGTACCGTTGGGTGCACAAGAGGGTAAGCTTTAGGTAGAGTTTGAGAAATGAATGGATGAACGTGGTAAGCGTGAGAGGGGAGTGTTACTTATTGGAGTCAGGATAGAGATATGAGTGTGAGTTAATAAGAATTCATGCGACACAAGGGGGTCAATGAATTGGTGAACTGAGTTGAGGGGATGAGAGCAGAGAGCGATTGAGTAGCTTCAGAGCTGAGTATCGAATCTAAGGGAAAGTGGTAAAGAAGTGGATGGTGGGAAGTGACTATTTTGGTAAGTCCAAAAAAGGGGAAGTCCATTGTCGTCTTTGAAAATGAACCTTAAGCCCTTCATCGGCAAGAGAAGCTGATTGAAGGGGTAGTTCGGCTTTTCCCGCAGTTACCATTTCAAAGGCTTCAGATCAGAAAGAGCAAGACTCAAATGTTTGGGGGAAGGCCAGAGACTTCCTGTTAAGGGCATTGAGTTTATTTGGCCTGTGCCGACAAGTTCTCCTTCACATTGAGTACGATTGACCAATGGGTTTGTCATGTAAACCTATACGTTATGCCTTTTTTGTCGTTTACTTTACTTTTCTATATATTTAATAAACCTAAATTTAATTGGATACACAGCATGGCAATGGCAAAACCTAAACATGTGTGCAAAACCTAAACATGTGTGCATTTTATTGTCAGTGCCATCGAGGGCCCAACATTGTCGTTAGTTACTTCATTGACCCAAGCCTTCTGTCACTGTTGCTAAAGACGTCCTCTAGCAGGGCTCCGTTAAATTCCCAACAGCAACGTGTTTGAGCATTTGAGGACTTTTTGTTACCTTCAACCTCCTGGGAAGGAAATATTATTCAGTCACGTCCCGTCATAAGCCCATCTCTAAAATTTCAGAATGTCCCGCATCATGAACACCCATTAAAAAATATTGCGACTGACCAACCAAAAAGTTTGGCACTTGGCTTGAGTTCTTTCAACTTTGAGGTAGAATGGCTGGGCAAGCTGTACTAAAACGCAGATTTCTCGCGTTTTTATAATTAAAAAGTGATATAGTAATTTTGTTAACGCTGATGACATGTCTTTTACTAATTAACACCCGACATTTCCATTGCTTAAATATCTTTGGACCGATGATTGCGTAAGTTGCTTTTTTCGAAACGATGTATTGTACTGCCTGAATGATTGCACGTTTGTCGATTTATACGTGCAGGGGTGTGGTGAGTGGGATAAACGTATTTTTATAACTGCACAACGAGGAGGATCTTGAAGAAAGCTTTGAACACGCCCTTCATCTTAATGCTGCCCGCAGATAGCGAACAAGCAATCTTCTTTTTCAATCCACGATCATCCTGCAGAAGCAGTTGAGAACCTGAAAAATTAATTCTCTGTCTTGAATTGTTTCAGTTTTTTGATCGAAGATTCAACAGCTGTGTACGGATATATGCTTCACTGATGTTTGCTATTGAAATGGTATGCTGTGGCAGTATTTCTCTATTTATTTCTGTGGGCCTTCGAAATAGGAAGGAAGGTTACGTAATCGACTGAAATCCTTTTTCGTTGAGTTTTCTTCAGATATTAGACGAGAACTAATAGAATACTACTTTACAAAATGGTTTGTGTGTCTGTCCACGCGATTGAGAGAGGCCGGCTGAACCAAATTAGATCAACTTTCACAATCAACCTGGAAATTAACATGGGACGTCAAAATAAGGATGTGCACAAACGTGGCAAACTAATTATAGTTATTATAGTGATTAAAACAATAACTTTTTTCTCTTGAGACACCTCAACGATTTTAATTAGAATTTGTAACTGGGCAGTTTCAGGTAACAAAATATTTGTACGAGTATGTGTGAAACTGGTTAGAGCTGCACAAAAAAATATCAAAACATTTTAGGCTTATAAAGTCCCGTATGGCGTTCTAAAAAAAAAATCGATTTTTTACCCCAATAAGCTATTAATACGATAAAAGTTTAATACTTGTTATAAAGTAATTAGGAGGCGTTCGCTAAATTTTGGAATTCTAACTTTTGCTTTATTGACTTTTTTCGAGCAAGCACTTCTGCACAGTTTTTCCGCTATAATAGCAGAACAGTACATAGGAACCTTCTGGGAAAAATTTCTGTACAGTACTATAAATCACCTGTGTAATGGTTACTCAATAAAGTTGTGGCAAAAGTAGAGGCGACCCAATAAAAAGTGGAACTTTAAGCACTACCAGTGTCTATGTAGAACGTTGAGTTCTAAACTGCTGAAAAACAGATTTTGTTAGTTTCTATAGCGCACTAAACGTTCTTGGGTCCGAGGAACGTTAAGCGGTGCGTGTCCCCAGGTATTTTTCGTTTACTTGGTCAGTGCGCAACGCGGAAAGCAAGTCAGAATTGGAACCTCCTGAGTGCTGAGTTGTGTGGGAATCAGTGTAATAATCTTACATCGATTACCAACTCACGTTACACTTATGCTTACTCGTATTTCATAATTATATGTGCGTACTTATATTTTTCTGGTCTTTATTTTCAGATTCTACATACCGGAGTATCACAGTATATACCATCAGTTACCCTATCTCAAGGTACGTGTGTTTGGGAAGCAGTTTTTACTTTGAATCTTCGATTTTTGAAATTGTTTCTGGGACGTTAGTTAAGGTTTGTAGAGCGTGCCCGAACTTTTCCAACAGAATAGAAGGCCAATACTCAGTCGATCTCGAATTTTCGGGAACAAAACTCACGCCCTTCGGCCGGTCGTGGTGTTCCACCATAATTAGGCCCTCTGCTGAACTTCACCTTCGACTTCAAGACCAGTTAAGTTGTTGTCCCTGAGAAAAGTGAGCCTTGTACTATGTCGCCTAATAGTACCACGAATGTCACGACCAGCCGTCTCACTACATTGGCCCGCGTACGAGTTGTTTCCCAGATTTATTTTTTCTTATGGCTTATCAACGTGTTCAACGAGTGAGGATTTCACAGTGATAACTTAATGCGTGTAGGCCTGCATCAGATGTGTTTATCTAACTCCGCAATAATACGTATAGTTTACATTTCCAAGTCTAACAAAGCAATTTGGGGAAACAATCTGTGCCTGTGACCGCGATGTTTCGGTTCAACTTGTATTTATCGATGCTGGGTTGGATGTAATAATTTGCAGTATTTTTAAAATTCTCTTCCCATCATCTCCGTTGCCGACGGTTATTAGCCTCCTGCGAATTAAACCACATTGCCATTATCGTCCAACGTTTTCAGTAATATCATGGACTGTCACATCCTGCTATTCCCAAATCATAAGCGTTTACTTTGAAATCAATTCGGTAATTTGACTATCGTTACGCCCTTTAGTCATTTTACTTTTAAATTTTCCTTTTGTCTTTGTTACTCGTGCCATTCATTAAAAAAAAAAATATTGTATAGTTTTGTGCCTTTCGTAACGGTTTTATTTTTCATATTATGAAGACCCCAACTCTGGCAAAATAACCACTGATCATCTCGGTTGTTAGAGCTGATTTATTTCTAGACTTGCAAAACGTGTTCTAGAACCGCGTGTCAATCTTGAAAAACAAAGAGGGGTGGGGTATGTAGTGGGCCTACAGCTCTCTTATTTTCCAAACTGTGAGTGAGTGAGTTTCTCCTAAATAGGATGTACTCGCCATTCTTATCTTCCTGTGCAGCAGCTTCCTTTTATCAGAAGAAACCCCCTTGGGTAGCAATATCCCAATTGTACGATGTAGAGGTTTTCCTTGTCCGGGGTAGCACTCGTTCATGTAGTAGTTTACTTGTCTTTTCCCTTCAAATCAGTACGCGCTTTTATATTACGGTGCAGCGCGTTTCCTTGGACAGAACAGTGTTCACTACCGAAGAGGGTGTTATCCCCTTCATGAAAAGATACAGGAGCGAAGATAGTTTCTATTTAACAGAGTTGCATGCTCCTAAATTCATTAGGCTTTAACCAGTCAGTAGATTCAGTACAGAAAAACTCTAAACATCATTTTATTGTTTCAGCGACAGGCCTTCCAGTGTTTCCTATTTCATGCGTCCTCTCAACTTTATGCTGGATCTACACTTCAATGGCAAGTTACCACTACCCAGTAGTTAAAGATGTAGAAAGAATTTGGAAAACATTGTTGTTTCAAGTGTGTTTTTTCTAGACTTGGTGTTTCCCTTGAGCTCAGTGCACCGGCACACTTTGGGTAGACGTAAGAGCTAGTCTTCTTATGGGCAAATCCTCCATAAGGAGGAAACCATATACGCTCGAGAAGAATCAAAACCGTATTTTTCTTATCCTTGATCCCTTAAATTTTGATTAATCCAGGGTGATTGCTTGTTGTTTCTTCGGCTATCGACTACAGGGAAAAATCTTCTACCACTTACTCGTGCACTTGGCAATTTCGTCTTACTTCTCTAATGTCAAAGAAGACACCCAGACTAGCCGAATCAAAAGGTAGTATTTGGTTAAAAGCACCACCTAACGTTCTTCTGCCTACGTGCATTCTGCAGTTGATTTTTGTTTAGCTCTAGCCATCATTCCACTCTGTTTTTCACGCAGTTCATATGATCGTGACAAAATGTAACTTAACGGCTTATACAGAAACTAATGTGCTCTACATTCTGGAATTTATTTGGTAGCTAATACTTATCCCAGAAACTTTATGAAATAACCAACGAGAGCATTGGTAATTCATGAGGAAGTACTTGTTTTTGTTCTTTTTTTTCGGGAAGGTTCGTGTTTACGTTCTGGAATCATAGGGAAAACTTGGTGAAGAACAGTTAGCCGTAAAACTTGAATTCCAGAATTTCGTTATTCTGTAGGTTTATTTAGTGGACTACAATCGAGAATGTTTTGAGAATGCTAACGGTAGGAATAAAACTGCACTAAAAACCTTTATTCGTCGAAGTTGTTAATAATTTATTGTGTCATTCTCATCATCTTTCCACCAACGGAAACTCTATGTTACCGTTATGTCATTCGGAACTGTCTACATTGCACATTAGAAGGAAACTGTGAAAGCTTTTTGATCCTATTACAGCCAAACATGAGCCTCTGCTATGCGATAAATTGCTTTGGCACCACTGGATGTTTGTACGCGAAGGCCAACTTTATTTAACACGCATTGGAACTACCAACAATCGCTCGATTTTTAATACTTAAACATTATTATGCTAATCGTAAGGTACGGCTTTTGCCATACCATCACTCAGCTTATATTTTGCAGATAATAAATGCGATCAAGTTTCAACGTAGGACCCACTAACTGCTTATCGGATTAGCACAAAACATAACTGACATGAAAGTAACTTTCAAGCAGCAGACTCAAAGACTTATTCCTGGACCAAGATTCCAACTGAATCACGTAAATTGAACGTTATCTATTTAAAAGAAGTGTAATCTTACATTCGTATTGAGCCGAGGTAGACTCGTATACACCTCACAGTTTATATCACTGAGGCCGTTGACTGCTGCTAGCTCAGCGTTTTGGCAATGTCTCGGAATTAAAAGTTAATTCAAGCAACTATCACTATTGAGTTGGCAGTGAAGTCGACAGCCCAGTAGGATAAGTTATTGAGAGCGGAGGCACTGCCAACAAACCACAGTAATATTTTCCCATGTCCCTAAGTAAGCTAGTAGTTTAGAAACCACTCAAAACACAGTTAGTGTAGGTCCTTTGACTTTAATAAAAAGTCCCCCCCCCCTAACGAGATCTGTAACAGTTTACTCTTATAATACTTCTACATATTACACATATGTGACTTGATGTTTAATCAGTGTGATTGAACTATTTTTAAGGGAGGCTTTCGTGCCGTCACCTACGCTGACAGTTTCCAGGTGGTTCTGTTTATGGCAGTCATCCTGGTTTTGTTTGGCCTTGGAGTTTTCTATGCCGGGGGCTTTGCAGAAATCTGGAATAAAGGAACTGAAGGATATCGCACTGAATTGTTTGAGTAAGCTTAGTAATCTTCGTGCTAGTAGCTTCATGGTTGGCACTCTGCTCTCAAGATTATTTTTGTTTACACTCCTAAGCTGTATGGAGTAGGAAAGAAATTTATGTAATCAGCTGAAAACTTTGTGGATCTTTCTTACACCTACAACGTAATCAACGTAAATTAATTTTTTACCAAGTTCGAATGAACTGAGTGAAAAACTACCACAGACATTTCCTGTCTTAACTACAAAGTACAAATTAAAATGTAGGGCAGAAAAAGTACGACTTTTATTCCTTGACGTGGGTACCGTCAGATTGTAATAACAATAATCGGATGAGCACATTAGAAAATGCACCCAGAAAATCATAGTTCAGAGCCCCCTAATTTTCTTTCAGATCAAACTTCTGACGTTTTCTCATTACTAATTATTTAAACAATTTTAATTTACCTTATGGCACGTTAGATATACATGCGAGTTGATCGTACAGAAGCCTCTTTACTACTGGGCACTTGCCAAGGGCTAAGTGATAGATAAGAGTCCATAGTTCTTGACAGATCACTCTGATCATTTCCGAAATGTATTTAATTCGAATTAATCGAATCTAGCAAAACCTTACAACAAATTTCGCCGACCTGCTACATATACGGGCGCTATGTCTACATTCGATGCATTTCTACATGAACATTTATAGAGAAAAAATGTAGGTACTTGTTAGCTGAAAGTTTTTTTTTTAGTAAATGAAAACTTTATTGTCAATATGGACATTATAGTTGAGCAAGAATTTTTTGTAGTAATTTATAATTAATTTACGTGACACCTGCTCTAGGTGCAGCCCATTGACTGTCCTACATCTGTACTATTTATGTTGGTTTTAGGTAGATAAACGTTAGGTTAAATTAAATAAGTTATGGTACCAAAATAAATACGTGTGACGACAGACCATTCTAAAACTAGATGTCGATGTAGGCAGATGGATTAGTTGATCAAATTGTCCTGCGGCCTTATTCTCATGAGTCTCCTTCTTTCTGGTGGTGGAGGTGGGTTCTGCTGGTTGCTTGAAATCAGTGAGTTTTCATGTTCTGCCATGTTAACCTCTAGTCTCCTGTATTGGCTTTGTATCACTTCCTGTATGGTAGGTATATCCAGGTCATTATGCAAAGTTGTATTAAGAATGTACCATGGTGCTCCAGATATGATACGTAGGACTCGATTTTGGGTCACGTTTATTTTTTTTGACATGGTTTGCAGCAGCGGATCCCCAAAGTCCACAGAAGTATTCCCAGATAGGCCGGATTAGGGAGAGGTAGAGAAGCCGCTTTGTTACCAGACTCAGTGGGGAGCGATCAAGTAGAGGGGGCTTGAGTTGGGGGATTCTCTGTCTTATTTTGTTGACTAGGTACTTTAAGTGGGTTTCCCAGGTCAGCGTCCTGTCCAAGAAGACACCCAGGTATCGAACCTTCGTGTCCTGCGGTATTGGGTTGTTGTTGATGAGGAGAGTATCCTGAAAGTTGACTCTACGCTTAGTGAATGGGATCACGACAGACTTTGAGGAGTTCATCCTGACTCTCCACTTGGAGCACCATTCGCTGGTTGTATCAATTGTGGATTGGGTTTTGGTGGTTACTTCCTCAAATGAGTCGTCCACCTGAAGGAAAGCCACATCGTCTGCAAACTGTGTTAGTGTTGCACTCTCCAGTTGTGGCAGGTCATGTGCATATATGAGATAAAGGAATGGCGCAAGGACGCTTCCCTGGGCGATTCCTGCCAATATTGGCTTGGAGGAGGACACAGCGTTTTTGTATCTCACCGAGAAAGTGCGTCCTGATAAATACGATTGCACAAGTCTGTAGTACGTGTCCGGTAGGTGGGGTTTGATTTTGTAGAGGAGGCTTTTATGTACTACCTTGTCGAAACATTTCTCTCTGTCAAGAAAGACACCCAAGCACACCTGTGATTCGTATGTTTCCAGAATCTGGTCTGTTACTGTGTGGGGCAGGAGTGAGATGGTCTGAAGCCGAACTGTGTGTCTTGGATTAGAGCATTTAGGTGTAGTAGGAGTCTCGAATAGCTTGGAAAACATGGGTAAGAGGCTAATCGGTCGATAGCTGTGTGGGTCGTTGCTTCTCTTGTTGGGTTTTTTAATCATAATTATTTCGGCATGTTTCCATTTCCTAGGTATGAGGGTTGTTCCTAATGTGGCATTGAAGATTTGTGTCAATAGCACAATACCTTTACATGGGAGGTTTTTTATAAGTTGAGGAGTAATAAGATCGGCTCTTGGAGATTTTTTGTTAGCTGATCTGTTTATTATGTTTCTGACGTCACCACGACTGAAGAAAATCGATAATTTACTGAGTTTCAAAGGTTCATCGCGCTTTTGCAGTATCTTTTCTGAGAACGTCAAATCATTGTCTGCGTTTGGTGAGAATTGTTCAGTAAGAATTGTTGAGAAGATGTCGGCTTTCGCCTGTGCTGTTGTATGCCATTGCTCATCATATTTCAGAGGAGGTATATCATTGCGCTCTTTTGTTATGCTGTGCAATGCTAGCACAGTTTGCAGATGATGTAGCTTTCCTTCAGGTGGACGACTCATTTGAGGAAGCAACCACCAAAACCCAATCTACACTTGATACAACCAGCGAATGGTGCTCCAAGTGGAGAGTCAGGATGAACTCCTCAAAGTCTGTTGTGATCCCATTCACTAAGCGAAGAGTCAACTTTCAGGATACTCTCCTCATCAACAACAACCCAATACCGCAGGACACGAAAGTTCGATACCTGGGTGTCTTCTTGGACAAGACGCTGACCTGGGAAACCCACATAAAGTACCTAGTCAACAAAATAAGACAGAGAATCCACCAACTGAAGCGCCGTCTACTTGATCGCTTCCCAATGAGTCTGGTAACAAAGCGGCTTCTCTACCTCTCCCTAATCCGGCCTATCTGGGAATACTCCTGTGGACTTTGAGGATCTGCTGCTGCAAACCATGTCAAAAAAATACAGGTGACCCAAAATCGAGTCCTACGTATCATATCTGGAGCACCGTGGTACATTCGCAATACAACTTTGCATAATGACCTGGATATACCTACCATACAGGAAGTGATACAAAGCCAATACAGGAGACTAGAGGTTAACATGGCAGAACATGAAAACTCACTGATTTCAAGCAACCAGCAGAACCCACCTCCACCACCAGAAAGAAGGAGACTCAAGAGGAAAAGGCCGCAGGACATTTTGATCAACTGATCCATCTGCCTACATCGATTGTTATCTAGTTTTAGAATTGTCTGTCGTCATACGTATTTATTTTGTTACCATAACTTATTTAATTTAACCTAACGTTTATCTACCTAAAACCAACATAAATAGTAGTGATGTAGGACAGTCAATGGGCTGCACCTAGCAGGTGTCACATAAATTAATTATAAATTACTATACACAATTCTTGCTCAACTGTAATGTCAATATTGACAATAAGGTTTTCTTTTAACAATAATAACATTTGAAAAAACTGCAGTTGTTATGCAAAAAAATGTGTTTAATGAATACCTGACTATGTAAGTAGTTGGCCAGGAGCAGCAGTTCTATGGGCCCACTAAGTTTCTTTTTTTCTTTACAGCTGGAGCATAACGTACGATTCAAGATACTCAGTTCTTCTCATCTTTGGGGGTGGCGTTTTACATTCACTCCGTACTTTCTTTTCTGCATCATTTCACCAGCGAGTCGTTGCAATGCCCACTTATAAAGCTGCTAAGAGGTAAATTGACGAAACCTCAGTGTTATACTACTTTTAGTTTTGCACCATTTTGAAACGATTTTGAATGAAACAACCTGTCTCGTCGTCCAACCCAACCGTTCTCATCGCCCCCTTAGATCTTCACAGCTTCAAAAGTACAAATACTTGGTGTGGAACATCGCAACAATTTGATATGCTGTATATACTTTCAACTCTGGCTCTGTATCTTCTTTCAACGCATTCTTACTAGTTAGTTGTGAGTACCTTGTGATTTCTTTCATCAAAATTGTTGGAGCTGGTTTTGAGAAAGTTGGAGAAACGATCGTTTAATGTTCGACGAATCTCATTTTCCGATCAATCTTGACTTATATCTCCGTTCAACGGACAATCACAGAAACAGATGTTGAGAACGAAATGTGGGTACAGACCGCTCAAAGACCGCTGAGACAATTTTGAAAACGTAAGAGAAACACGCTTTTTGACTCTTTTTGTTGTTATCTTCATTCATTGGTCTATCCAGAGATAAATTGTGGGAGAGGGAAAGATAGAGTGAAAACGTCTATACTTACATGTAACTGTAACGCCTGTTTGAAGAAATTGCTAGATGGGCTTCAAACTCTGAACAACGAATCACTTGAGGATAATTGTGGAAATCAATTTGTATACGAAAAATAGAAGTAAAGCAGCAAATGAAAATACAAAACGTCTCTTCGAGATAATTAAAAATTGGTTAAAGGACGAAAATAAAACTTCTTCACTGTTCACAATTATTGAGAAAAATATCTGGTGCGTTGCATCACACAACTTTCCTTAGCTCTACGTCAATTCACTCATGTTGATGGCTAATTCTATTTAATCAATTCATTTATCACTCAGTTAATTTGAACTTGGTCAAACAACGCTTTACAGCAGCAGAAAGCGGTAGCGCTTACAGTTCCGGAATGTATTGTGCTGCTCGTACACATTCCAGGATCTCTATTGAGCAATTGGTACACAGATAATTAATGAGGCTGTAAATACAATTTTTTGAAGAAGGATAGTAATTACTTTTGCAACGCTATTGGGTAATAACTGTTAGAACTGGCGCCGTTGTTAGAAACGGCGGTAGTTGAAATTCAGGAATTTCTGGAGTGAGCCTCATGTATCTCATGAGCGTTTTTAAACACTCACCCTTTAGGTATTGGATTGGACTACAATACCAATTTTTTTAAACATTCTACAAGAATTCCAGGGGAGTTTATAAGGAAAAAACTGCGCGAAAAACGCTTTTGGTCGAAAATTTTGATATTTTATTGTGCCGCTCTCGTCATTTTCCCACGAATGAGAATTTTATAGTATCATCGCCTGATTGAGAGCTATCAATATAAATAATGTAACTAAAATCGTTAGCCGTTTTTGAGAAAAAACATTTGGTGTTTTGATCACTATGATGATTATAGTTAACTTTCGGTGGATTTTGCCCATACCCTCATTATTCCGTCCCATGGTAACATGTAGGCTAGACATTAAGTTTCAGCTGATTTGATACTGTGGTTTTCTCTAAAAACTGCGCTAAAATCGATTTCGTCGAAAATTTTGGTAATTTATTGTGCTGCTCTCGTCATTTTCCCACAAATGGGAATTTTATGGTATAATTGCCTTATGGAGAGCTATCAATATAAACAATTTAATCAAAATCGTTAGAGCCGTTTTCGAGAAAAAAAAATTTGGTGTTTTGATCACTATGATAACTATAGTTAACTTTCGGTGGATTTTGTTCAAACCCTTATTTTGGCGTCCCATGGTGACCTGCGGGCGAGATATGAAGTTTGAGCTGATTTGGTACGATGGTTTTCTCTAAAAATCGTTCACAGACACACACACAGACCATTTTCCCAAATAGTGTTTTTCGGACTCAGGAGGGTCTGAAACGTAAAGATCTGAAGAGAACTCAAAATTTTTTTTTCAGCCGATTACATAACTTTCCTTTCTACTTCGTAGAGCAAGGAAAGTAAAAAGAGGAAAGGTTGAGCCAAGGCGATGAGATGGGTAGCAAGAATGAGAATGATGGCGGAGATGGAAGACGAAAAACGGTGGAGACGGTTCTGGCGATGGAGGGAGGTAACAACAATAATGAAGATGTGAGGTGAAGTTCAAGGCTGACCAGTAAGTAAACGAAAAGAAAAGAAAGTAAACAAATAAAACTGCTCTTAGGCATAAACACCGCCTGACCCCCATTGTAGGCACTCCAGTGATTGTAGTCTAGTTCATATTTTGACGAAAGTCGGGCAATGGATCAGAGCTCGAGATCACTGTAATCGGCTCTCTGAACATTTCCAAACCCCTTATAACATAACCATGCTTGGTCACTTACTCAACTAACTGAGATAGAGTGAGAGATGAGACGTGCTAGTGATAGTGGGGGGGGGGGGGAATCGAAAAAACAAAGTGTAATCGAGCTCCATGTCCTCAGAAGATTGATTACTTAGCTTTGTGACACCGCTAAATTGTGAATCTCAAAAAAAACCTCAGTACTTTACAACCATGTACAGAAAGCTAAGAGGGAGAAGTATGAAGGATAATTTTCCTGTTCTGCTGCATTTTAAATGATTTTACGTTTTGAAATTTTATTGACAGGGTCACCCTCTGGTCATCATTTTTAACAGCAGTTTGTCTAATTTTCACGAGTTTTATGGGTTTGGTGGTGTACGTGTACTTTGCTGGCTGCGATCCTTTACTCGAAGGGAAGGTGAGGAACGAATACTCTTTATTTTACAATGCATTTACGAAATTAATGTACGACTGAGTTGGCATTTTTACTTTCCTCAGCTCCTCAAAGCATGAAGGACAGTTATGTAGTCGTCTGAGAAGAAAATTTGAGTTTTCTCCAGACCATTATTCTTCAAAGGTTTCTAACTCTGACAAGACCGTCACAGGAATGGTCTGTGCCTGCAAAACGAAATTGCAAGAGAATGGCCTAACCAAATTAACTCGCATTTGATATTTGGCCTGTAGGTCAACACAAGGCAAAAAAGCTAATTATAGTTTTCATAGTTATCAAAATACCACCATCGTGGTCCTCTAAATAGGCTTTAATGATTTGGATTACATTTTTTCTTGCAGTAATGGAATACTGATGTAGGCGTTTCCTCGTAAATCATCTCATGAGCTATCAATGGATTGTCTGAGGAACATTAAATGAGAACAATATACGAGAGGGGGGGGGAGAGGGAGAGAAAAAAATCCTGTGAAGCAGGTACTCGGGAAATGTGAAAATAACACTATCTTTGTTCTATGGCCTGTCAGAGGAAGATTTATGGAAACCAATATAAATTTGTTAACTAGTTGAAGACACCCTCTGAGTTTGGTGAAAATCATTGAAGCCGTTTAACTAAAAAGTGAAAAAAATAAAACCTATTTTTGATTCTTAGCCCTACACTTCCGTTCACCGAATTTTTACGGAGATATTTATACAGAAGAAAATTTGATTACTAAGTGAGAGAAGATAACTTGAAACTTTAATCAGAATTGTTACAGCTGTTTTTGAGAAAAATGCAAAAACCATAATTTTGGAGTATTTTTGTGCCCCCCCCCCTCTCCCATCCCACAACCTCATTTTCGCGTTGTCAACAAATAACAAAGAAAAATCAAAAATAATCAGCTCAATCGGTTCAGCCGTTCTCAAGCAAATTAAACTACAGACAGACACACACACAGACTGCTCGCCGAAATTAGGGTTCAAAATGTAGGCTTCAAAACGAAAAGATCTGAAGAAGACTCAATCTTTTTTTCAACACTATTGCAATTCATTCCTCACTCTTCAGTTAGTGGAAAGTAAAATTAAATTGTAGAACATAATAAATTGAAGAACTATTTCCTTGTAAGTAGCATTCGTTTTATTTTATTTGATTTTGCAGTTCACTTAGAAGCTAAGTGGTGCTAGTGTAACTCGGTAGATAATAGCACTAAAAGTTTCTTTTGCCACAGTCTACTGTGTTCGTCAGTAGTCCAGTGGATTTTAGATCAGGCGTCGATAGTAAGGAGTTTTTGTGTCTCGTACCTTTATAGACACTAGTTCTTTTACCAACTGATTAACCTACCTGCTTTTGTATTAATCTTGTCCATCTGTAATACATTGTGTTCATTAGCAGAAGATAAGCAGTCACGCTACCATTCTACCCTACTTTGTTGAAGAGATCTCGAAGAACATTCCAGGATTGACGGGGCTCTTTCTATCTGGCGTTATTGCTGCGGGACTTAGGTTAGCAAAAGCATTTTCTAGTACATATAAATAATTCACTAAGACCTTCTTCTACTCACCAATCGCAACTCTCGATGAGCGCAGATCTTATATTGTTGGACAGGATAACGTACACACCAGATGATTTGTGAAAGTTGAGCATGCTTAGCCGTCATGACTCATGTCACGTCAGCAAGGTGCAGGGCCTAGGTTAGGGTTTTAGTAGGATTTGAAAAGTTTTCCAACAAAGAAATCCCAATACCAACTCGTTGGCCTCTTTTCAATGAAATTTAGCCAATGGGTATAAATATTTTTAATCGTCCAATTTTTTTTTTAGTACGACGACGAGTTGTTGGAACACGGTTGCGTGTACATTGTATGAAGATATTGCGAAGCTGTTACTTCCTAAGACGTTATCAAAACGCACGTCACTTCATGTTCTAAACGGCATACTGCTTTTTGTAGTTCTTGTGAGCACTTGTAGCGTGCTGATCATTGAGAGGATTTCCAGCCTTTTTGAGGTGAGCGTTTGACTTTATTCTTCCCAAGAATGATTTCAGAATGAAGTTATGAATTGATTTGTAGTTCTGTGTATTAAGGATACAAGCACCCAAACACCTCGTTTGTAATGGATGTAATTTACATCGTGAACATACATCATCTGAGGATATTGTTTAACGGTCCTTTACAGGCAACAGTTACTATGAAGTCCTTCACTTCATGCGGTAGTTTTTCCTTGCACATGGTTGGTATGATTTTGCCGTGGATTAATGCAAAGGTAACTTTTATCTCTTCTCTTTTTAAAAGTAAATGTTTTTATTTACAACCGTTCCTCTACTTTTCCTCGTATTGTGTTTTTTTTTTACATTCTCTACACCAGCACTAATGAATGTATTGCAATCGGCAATAAAACTAAACGATTCATTTCCATTTTACCTAGAACATTTCTGGGTCGTCCATATTTGCACATTGATTTACATATTTCTATGTTCATGCAATACTAACAGGTCTAAGTTTAATGCTAGTCCATCTAATGTTTGATAGTAAGCTCGGTATGAGATGGTAAAGTCATTGACCAGGCGAACTGAGAGCAAGGGTTAAAGGCCAAGCACTCCAGGTGATCACTGGTCAGTTACTTAACCGTTGTTAACTAGTGAAGAGTGAGACGGGAGCTTCGCCCACTTTAGGCTGAACTCTACGCGGATCTCACGACAGAATGGAAGCTTGCCACCATCGACGAATGGGCGTTGGAGAAATGGCAAGCGAAATGGGAATCCTCGTCAAAGGGATGTGACACGTATGAGTTCTGTTTAAACGACAGATGAGGGGTTTTCATTAATTTGGCAACCAATTACCCAAGTGGTAAACGAAAGAGGAAAATATCTGGTGCGTAGCAACACACAACTTTCCGCCACTCCTTCAAGTTCGAACACCACCTACAAAGGCGGGCGCTATATCTTCGTTCAACGCATTTTTACAGGAACATTTATGGAGAACAAAATGTAGGGACTAGTTAGCTGAGAGTACTCCGAAAGTTTGATCGACATCGTTAGAGCCGTTTTTGAGAAAATTGGAATACCGATAAATTAATATTCGACAAATCTCCTTTTCTGAGTTAACTTGGCTAATATCTCCGTTCAACATATATATACAGAAATAATTATAGAGAACGAAATGCTGGTATGGGTGACTAAAAGACACTCCATCAGAATTTATCACATCTGATGAAAAAGTTACCCTGGAATTTACGGAAAGTTAGAAAAAACGGTATTTTCGACACATTTTGATTTTTATCACTGTTCAATGGACCGTCACAGGAACATTTATTGAGAACAATATGTAGGTATTAACTATTGGAAAACATCCTGTGAGTTTGGTGAAAATCGTTGAAGCTGTTTTGCCAAAAAGTGTAAAAAAAAACGATTTTTGCTTCATAGGTCATTATCTCCGTTCACCGTATTTTCATGGAGATATGTATAGAGAAGAAAAGTTAGGTATTGATTAGGAGAAGATAATTTGAAAGTTTAATCAAAATCGTTAGAGCCGTTTTCGAGAAAAATGCGAAAAACCCTAGTTTTTGGTACATTTTCGTCCCCCACCCCCCCTTCCCATCGGCCGAAATCGTCCATAACCTTATTTTGGTGTCTACAAAAAATAACGAACAAAACAAAAAAAGAACCAGCTCAATCGGATCAGCCGTTCTCCCGCAAATCGAACTACAGACACACACACACACATACACACGGACCATGCGCCGAAATTAGATTTTTTAGACTCAGTAGGGTCTGAAACGTAAAGATCTGAAGGAAACCCAAATTTTTTTTTTTTGGGCCGATTACTATACTTTCCTTCCCTTCGGGTAGCGGAAAGTAAAAAGTAAGTATACACAGGGAAAATAAATTAGGAGCTCTTATTATACTAAGAATACATTTACGCTAAACTAATCTAAGGTAAGGTTTGAGTAGAAGAAATCTTGGGATAAAAAGAAAGTTTCATCTGACCGTAATTGCTGGGATATTGGGAAGGCGGAGGAAGACGATCCAGGCGAGCAACCAGGTCAGAAGAAGATGTTGCGGCTTTCGGGTGATGCACATCAAGTGATGCAGATTGTTGATTCCCAAATTGGGATAGCAAATGCGATTGGGGCGCAGACGACCCAATAATAGTGGGATACTGACGACCCAGCTATTTTAACAAGTTGGCCGAAGCATGCAGCGAATGAAAAAGCGAACAGCGATGGTTTGAAAGCGAAGGCAGTCGGGCTGATGACTCGAAGAAGAAGAAGGGATAGGCACGTTTGATCCAGACGTGTTTTGATTGTTGTTCACAAGTCCACAGCACTTCTTACGTCTACATTATTATTAAATAAAAACAACTCCTACCTCGGCGTTAACAAGTTCTTCCCCAACATCCGTGAATGTCTTTCAAGAAAATGGGTTGAGCCAGACCACTGGGCGAGCCAGTTCCTGATGGGACATGGCGACTTCAATGCGCAGCTCCACTTTATTTCTCTCAAAGACCCAATCATGCACATCTTGCGCCTCCAGTAGGGAGGAAACAAGAAACCGTGTGCTGCTCCACTGTAGTTTCTACAACTGTAAGTGACAGTTGTTGGGAGGGCAGACGGACTTAGCAACATTGACTGCTACAAAGCAAGCCTATATGCGACCATTTCATCGAGTTCGCGAAGAAGGTGATCTGTCCTTTTGAAACTTGCCGCGGAAGTCAATAGATCAGGTGGGAAACCAGATTAAGAACTCCTCCAAGATGGTACAGGATTCCTCAGGCCACACACAAGCAACAGCTCTCTACCAGGAGACTAGCTAAAGACCAAATACCTGACGTACCTCTGCAGGTCTGAGTTCAGTGTATGGTGCAGAGGCCAGATTCCATGACTGATGTAAACCTCGTTGAGGGTTTAGAAACAGTCATAAAATTTGGAACACAGACTTGTTTGATTAATAAGACTGAGGCATTCGTTTTGGGAAGCTCTAAGGTTAAATGGCCAGTGAAAACCCCATGGTTCCCAAAGCATCTCGACTTCAGGAGCTCCATTTGGAATCATAGTAACAGAAAAACGAACTAAAGCTTTCATTGGCTTGTATGAAACAATCTGTGGGGTGGACTTATTATTTTTTCTAGATGGAATTTTTCTCCACTCCAAAAATATTCTTATGAATTCTGTTCTAATGTGTAAGAGTTTCTGGCATTTGCAACACTCATTCCACATTGCTTTCATTCGTGCAACTCCATGCTGCAGGGCAGCGATGCCTAGGGCATTGTTACCAGCATGGGCCCCGACATGACGCAGGCATCGTTACGATGGCCCCCGCATTTGAGGCGTGGCAATGTTCTGTGTCTAAACCCAGATGGAGGTCGTAATCTTGAAACGCCATGAATGTCATAGTAATTAACGTCTGAACAGCAAATCGAAGGAATTAACGTTACCACCAATTCAGCAGTAAGGATCCTCAGCGTAACGATTGATACCAACCTGAGCTACTGAGTGAAGAATTAGATGATGACAAAGATCAACGCATTACCAAAATCAGTAATAGACGGATTTTTACTGTAATTAGCCCTACGAAGTAAGAAGGAAAGTTATGTGATCGGCTGAAAATAAATTGTGAGGTTTCTTAACATCATTACATTTCAAAGGCTTCTGAATGAGAAAATGGTATGTGTGTGTGAACGTGGTTTTAATGGGACAGTGTAAAAGGAAATTTGATTTTTAGCCTGCAGATCAACATCCACTCTAACGTAAGAATATAAGAAACATCATTGAACACTATTTATTAGCTACCATTTCTCAACACAGGCTTTAACGCTTTTGATTAAATTTAGCTTTTGGTCAGTTTTAAACAGCATAAAGGTAATGTGAAATTTTCATCCATTACAAAAAACCGTTCATAAAAAATCGTGAACAGTCCCGTGATATAGGTAGAAACATCTGAACACATTTCAACTTCCACGCAAAACTTCGAGTTCTACCAAATTCATATGAACTGAGTGCAAAAGAGGTCGAAAAAGTTGGTCAAGTGATGAAAATTGCACATGAGGTTGAGGAAAGTTGTGCGCACTAAGAAATGCGTCGCACTAGACCTTTTTAGTTTACTTCAAAGGTTTTTCATCTCTATGTTTCAAATGCTTCTGGGTTTGAAAAATGATGTTTGTGGAAGTGGTATGTATGAACTAGGTTTTATCTATTCTGAGGGCTCAAAACGTAAAAACCTGAGGAAAACTAACTGATTTTTTTAAATTATAACAATACTTGACAGAGTTTTTGGGTAATGAATATAAAGAATAAGAGATCTTCAATAGAAATATAATTAATTACTATTTTTTTGGCGCAGACACAGCAAATGCCTACTTGTTTCAGGGAGCGCTGGCAGGAAGTTTAATCAGCTCTTTCGTGACCTCGTACATTGCTGTAGGCACTCAGCGTGCCAGAAGTAACAAACTAGTACAATATATTCCAAAGATCTTAACAAATGCCGAGTGTGTTGTAAATGGAACGACAGCAGCTCTGTTAAAGTAAGACAGATTCTACTTAGAATAAATGCAAACAATTACGATATTTTCTTGCAAGCAAAACTGGTGTTACCGATGCACGACATCTGAATGATACGCACGAAAGAAATGACAAAATAATACCAGCGTTATACTATCGATATGGTTCCATGGTGTGTTATGTATTGCTATGATAAACCATTCAATAATTTCCTTGAAATTATCTTGGCCACCACATTCCAACGTTTCATGGGCTTCTCAGTCCGAAAAACACTACTTGAGAAAGTGGACTGAACTTGATTGAGAGAGAACTGTTGAACCGACTAGTCTCAAATACTTTGCCTACAGAAGTACATTAAGATGATTTAAACAACTATTTTTTCTCTCACAAACGACTGTTAAACTAATGGATGATTTGATTTGTTGTATAAACAGTAGCCAATAATATATTCTCGTTACAATGCTCGTTCTCAAAAATTAGAGAGCAGCATAGTTAATTACCAAAGTGATAAAAAGTGATTTTAGTGCAGTTTTTAACTATAAATTTTGCTCATATGACGGTAGGATTCTCAAAACATTCTGATTGTCAGTCTAATTAGCTGCCAATAATGACCATTATGTATGCCGGAGCAACTCAGGAATTCTGGAATTCAAACTAACCTTTTTCTTACAGCTTTTTGCAGAGTAATTCACTAGTGTTCCGGGTCTGTAGGGACGAACCACTCCGAAAAATCATGTTAACAGCCCCTTCTACGAAAACGTGCACGTTGGTTTATCTATGAAGGTCGAACGATGTGTAGCAGTCCAATAAATGTCGATGCTTCAAGGTCTTCTAGTTTCTACGTGGAAAGTTACGTTATACAAGTTCAAATGAAATGAGTGAAAAATGAATTCGATCGGTAGAATGTACAGAGTGCCCAAAGATTGTTGTGTGGTACGCCGAACCAGATATTTTCTCATTCTAGTATTTCTTCGACCCATAATTTATTTACGATAAGATACGAAGTGCTAGGAACTTATTTCACGATTTACTCGTTTATTTTCGAAAGCTCTGTCAGATCTAACTGAAAACAAATCCTCACAAATAGGCGTATGATTTATTTTTACGCACCCAAAAAATTTTCAAGTAGGCTGGATCTCAGATGTCGATAAAGGGTGCGTTCTTCTTCATTCACAAACTTGTTGTGATAATGCGTAGATTGGTAAATACAGTTTGGTTGAATCCTCTACCAAATTCTTTTGTTTTCAGCCAAACTGTGACAATCGGGAGGGAAGGCTTTGGAATTGTTACTCAGAGTCACCCAAACGTACCGTGGTACTTCAAGATGAGCTTCTATATCTACTATGTACCAGGTACTTCCCCACCCCCTTTCTGCATTGAGATCCAGTCGTTTTTGCGTTGAACGTATTTGTGTTTATGTAAGTATTGAAAGTGGTATTAAAACTTCTAATCCAAAGAAACTGATTACACGGGTGAACCATGAAAAATGGCGAATAAAGAAATACAATGGAATGAAACAGGCATTGGACACCACTACTTTCCTCTCGCTTTTGTAATCATTTGGTCGAAGGCCATCAGCCCACATTCAATTTGGTCTTGAACCAAACCATGGGGACTACATATGGCTGAGCCAAACTTCGTAATACCGTTCTCTCATTAAACAAAGAACGACAGGAAACAACGACACTTTTCCCATTTTTCCTTAAAACACCTTTTACTTTCTTTAACCCTACGAAGTAAAAAGGAAAGGTATCTTGATGCTTACGAACATTCATGTGTGTTTGAGGGTTTCGAAAATGAGGGTATGAGGTTAATTACCATCCCTGAAAAGGGCAAGGAAGAAAAATGTACCGAAAACAAAACTTTTTGTAAACATTCAAATTATTTTCCACTGATCAGTGCGTAACTTTTGTTCTACTTTAATATTTCTGCGAAAATTCGATGAACGGATATATAGACATAATGAAGCAAAAATAGCTTTCTTTTAATTTTTTTGAGCAATGGGTGCTCGACGAGTTTGTTGCAAATGATACAATCAGCCCAATTCCACACTCTGATTGGGGATCCCCCTTGGTACAGATTCCCAAACCAAATAACAGAGTAAGACTTTGTGTGGACTATGAAATGACGCTAAATAAACAGCTTGAAGATGCACATTTTCCAATATCAAGAGTTGAGGATATATTTAATAGTCTCAGAAATGCACAGGTGTTCTGTAAATTAGATTTATTCAGAGCCTACCTTCACATTAAAGTAGATCAGGCTAGTCAAACCCTGCAAACAATGTCAACTCACAGGGGCACTTTTTTAATGAAACGACTTTCATTCGGTATTACAACAGCACCCTCCGAATTCTCTAGAATCTTGAGCCAAATTTTGTCAGGACTAGAAGGTGTTGCATCATTTTACGACGACATTTCGAACGGGCATTTCAGAAGTTAAAGGCTGAGATTGCTAGTGACCAGGTGTTGACTCCTTATGACCCTAGCTTACCAGTTACACTAACCTGTGATGGCAGCCCTGCGGGTGTAGCTGCAGTTTTATCTCATGAGATCAATGGTCAAGATCGACCAATAGCTTTTGCTTCACGCTGTTTAACTAACACCTGCAGAAGCAAACTATAGCCAACTCGACAGAGAGGGTTTGGCTATCATTTTCGGAGTCACAAAATTTTACATGTATATCTTTGGACGAAAATTTGCACTAGTGACTGATAATCAAGCCCTAAGTGGCATCATCCATCAAGATGTGAAATGTGAAGCTGCCAGCACTTACAACTTCCCAACTACTTCGCTATGCAAAGTGGGTTTGATTACATTACCAAACATAAAAAATCAGAAGAGATTGCCCATGTTGATTATCTTTCTCGTTCCCCTTTATCAGTGTGTCAGCCTATACTCAATGAAGATAATATAATTCATCATCAAACAATCAATTGTATCTCATCAGGGACTATCTCAGCCTAAATTATTAGAGAGGAAACGACAAAAGATCCAGTATTGTCAGCTTTGTTCCAGAAGTGGAAAGCTCAGTATACTTTACAAGATGGAGTTATTTTTAGAGGAAATCGGATCATCATTCCAAAATCTTTACAAGCTGCAGTCTTAAAAGAGCTTCACCATACTCATGTCAAATCATCTAGAATGAAGAACTTGGCTCGACGACGTTGCTATTGGACGAACATTGATCCAGATATTGAACAGTTCGTGAAAGTTTGTCATTCCTGTGCGAATACCGCCAATAATCCACCAAAGGCACCGTTGCACCCATGGGATGAGCCTGATTCTAATTTTCAAAGAGTCCATATGGACTATGCGGGACCAAAGGGAGGATTTTGGATTTTCATTTTAATAGACGCAAAGTCTAAATGGCCAGAAATCAGGATGTCCAAAATTTCACCAACTTCTGCTTCCACAATGGAATTTCTGAAAGACATATTTAGTACACAAGGATTACCTGAAAACTTGGTATCCGACAATGCAAGCATCTTTACCAGTGACGAATTTTGGTCTTTCTGCAGGAATAATGGAATTCATCAACGGCTCATTGCCCCTGGCCATCCACAGACCAACGGCCAGGCAGAACGCTATGTACAATTTGTGAAAAAGAAATTGGACGCTATGGAGAACCAGGTACCTTCCCATCGAAAGTACGTGAAATCACCCATCGATATCATGGAACACCATTCTGTTGTGATTCAACACCTGCAGAACTCTATTTGGGCCGGCAAATTCGCACCCATTTGGATTTGATGAGACCAACAAAACCATCTACATCAACGAAAACCAGCCTTGAACCTTGAATCAGCCACTCCTCGATCAACCCTCGGATTTTACTAGGTTGGGGACAGAGTGCAAACTCGAATGTACTCAAATAACAAAGAGGTTTGGAAACTTGGGGTTATCTCTGAAAAATTTGGAAAACTTCACTACACTGTGAAGTTGGATGATGGCTACTCTATCAAGCGCCATATAGACCAGTTAAGACGTACAGAAGTGCCCAAAAAAGTAACGTTTGCACTTCCTAAGGAAACCAGCCAGCAGGCATTTGTCTCAAGCTCATCTTCTGGAACTAGGCACGACGCATTCTCACAGCCACCAAATCGTCACTTGCACATTCAACTGACTAGACCACCAATGCAAGCAAACACTACGCCAACAACCGCTCATTCATCTGCATTTCCTACTGAGGATCTACGTCAAATTGACCAATCACGTTTACCCCAGTCGCAGTTGAACCAGTTATCAGTTCTGGGAAATCTTCAGTTGAGACCTGAGGCTCTTTATCAAGAAAACCGTCGGTCGATCAGAAATCGCCACCCTCCAGCCTACTTACAAGATTATGTGCGTGACTGAGTGAAAAATCTAAACAAATAAAAATAATAACTTGGGTGTACACTAAATGTTATAAATTTAATTGAATTTTGCCAGAATTTATGAAGTGTTCTACTAATCAACCATTTGGAGTATAATATTCTCTCTTTTTTTTACATGTATTATCTGCAAAAAAAAAAATTTTTTTTTGGTGGGGGAGATTGTTGGGGACAGTATTAGGAGAAGGAAGGGAAGGAAAAGGAGGGAACTGGTTTTTTTACACGGGTGTTACTTTTTTCAATGGCGGATGTCTTTTATGTAAAACGTGGAAGTATAAAAGTGCAGAAGTAAGATCGAGGCTTTATCAAATGTAACAACGTCCAAGCTGTCCTTACGTTATAACAGATTCAATGAAGCTTTTAAGGGTAGTTAGCCAGATAAATAAGAAGCGAAGATCAGCAGCAAATGGGCGAAAGTATGAGGAACGCGCAACAGCTTGCAGAGACCAGAGAAAAATATTGAACAGAAGAACCAGGCAGTCCAATTGGGCACTCCCCATTTTCAGCAGAATGGTCGGCTCGTCGCGAGCGACAGACTATTCGAGGATCGGTAGGACTAGTGATTTGTACAAGGGGACGATCACCAGAATACTAAAGAGGTATTTCGTGTTGCATTCAAGGGACGCCACGACCTTCATGGCTTTACCAGTGACTGCCGCAAGCAGAGCTAAAAAGTTAGCTGTTTATTTATCTCTGTACCAGATGTACGAGCGTAAAACTAGTATAAGGGCTCTATTATCAAAATATATGCCAGTTCCATACTCGGAAATAAATTGTCGTTCCATCATCTTGCTGGCAGAATTGAGTGTCAATGGCTAATGGGAAGGACCATAGTACACATACCATAAAATTCGATCGAATCTCTAGACTCCTTTCTCATTAATATGGAAGGCCCACCTAGCATCTTCTATGTACATGAAAAGTTTTGATGATTTTGATGCCTGAAGCCATTAAGTGGGAAACTTAGGTGGCCGTTTTGCTGATATCGGTCGTCTGCTACTGTGCTTTCCACGAAAATGAACAATACTTACTCCCCAACATTAGCCTATTAAGCCTATTACAAATTCTGTGAGCGCATAATGAAAGGGACGGTTGAACCGAGTTACTGGTTTTTATTTTGGTATCTTGATCTGTCGCAGGAAACTATGGGGAAGCTCACTTTAACTCAGGTTTGACCAAGGACCTGAAAGATCCATCCATTAGAGACCCTTAGTGCATTTCTATACGCTAGGGAGAAGTAGGGGTAGGAAGGGAATTACATTCAGTAGCTTCAATGTGTTTTTAAACTGGAATGTTCCCTAAGGAGGGCTCGCTCAGTTGGAGGCACAAAGCCACAGTGATTATTGATAACTTAATAATAAGAAGCAGTCGTATTTGAGGTTTACTTTACTCTTAATTCTCATTCTACGATCAGAACTTCATTACTTTCTCAAAAATTGCACTTGAAGATTTTGAATTTGATTTATTCCAGGTTTTTTCCTCGGTCTAGTAACATCGTATCTGGTGAGCCGGCTGACTGGACATGAGGATTTGCAGAAACTCGATCGCGACATGATAATCCCCCTCATGCACTGGGCGCTGCCCCCTCCACCATCTAAGGCCTCGGAAGTTGAAATCCCTCTGAAAAACATCGGCAGTCCCGAAAACAATTTTGAGTAAAAAGTAGTTTCCTAGAGATGTGACACACTGCTTTTTCATCTGTTGTCGCTGTATATATACATATTTTCGTTCCTTCATGACACAAATTATGTTTGAAAAGCGTTCGCTTGAAGAACAATAAATAACTTCAGGGTTGTTATAAATTTATCCATTTCACAACTTTAGTTAACAATTCGTTCCTTTTAGTAATAAATGTGATGAAGGGATAGCGAACCGGAGGCCATACCAATAAGGTTCAATGGCTGGGGAAAATTCACACTTCCTGTATATATGCTCCTGGGCATTCCCCGAAGTCTTTAATCACCCTCCTTATCGTGCATGGTGTAGCCCTCGCTCTTGGTTCTCAGTTCCCTCCAACCCCCCCCCTCCCCCCTCCCCATGTTCCCTTCTCAACTTTTTCCTGGTTAGTACGTCAGATCTGTCTCGACGAAAGGTTTCACACCCTTCATAGAAGTACGTCAGATCCGTCTCTTCAGGGCCCCCTAGGAAACCCTTGAAGATAACGAACATAAACCAGGGTTTATTTTAACATACCCATTACAGCAACAACAACGCAATATCATCTATCTAGTTGGTCGTTATAATATTGCAATAATAATCACAAATAGGTGCGAGGTACGTTCAAGTGTGCAGATCACAACAATACATAAAATTACCAAATATACTATAAACTTGTTGATTTGTAAATTCTATATTTATGAATCTGAAATATTTAAGAGCGCACATTTTTTGTTTCCGCTGCCCAAAGGGCAAGGAAAGTGTGGTGATCGTGTCAAGAGAAATTTCAGTCTTCTTCAGATTTTTACGTTTTGAAGCCTACGGATTTCGGTGTGTGGTCCGTTTGTGTGTCTGCATTTCACTTTGCGGGAGAACGGCTGAAGCGGCTGGTGCTTTTTTGTTTAATTGGCGATTTTTCGTACACTCGAAAATTGGAGTATGGGATCCATCGATCTAACGATTTTGAGTTAAC
Source organism: Pachypeltis micranthus (assembly GCA_020466155.1). Classification (NCBI taxonomy): domain Eukaryota; kingdom Metazoa; phylum Arthropoda; class Insecta; order Hemiptera; family Miridae; genus Pachypeltis; species Pachypeltis micranthus. The sequence continues at coordinate 31,270,385 of CM035769.1, forward strand.
TGTCAAATTATCTTCGACTGCTCAGTACAAAACGTTTCTTCTCCATAAATATCTCCATGAAAACACAGCGAATGGAGATATAGACCTAAAAAGCGAAAATAGGTTTTTTACGCTTTTTGGCAAAACGGCTTCAACGATTTTTGCCAAACTCTTAGAATCTTTTTTAATAGTTAATATCTTTATTTTGGTCTCAATAAATGTTCCTCTGACTGTCCGTTCAATAGAAATGAAAATGAAAATGTGTCGAAAATATTGTTTATTTTAAAACATTTTTGTAATTTCCCCAGTAACCGCGTCACTAGATTCGATGAATCTTACGGAGTGTCTTCTAGCAACCCATATCTACATTTTTTTCTTGGTAATTATTTCTGTATCTATGTGTTGAAGGCAGCTATAATCCATAATGACCTGAAAAACGAGGTTTGTTGTTAATTTATCAGTTTTCCAATTTTTTCAAAAACGGCTAAAAGTATTTCAATCAAACTTGCGGATTACTCTCATCTGGTACCTATATTTTGTTCTGCATAAATGATTACGTAGAAATGCGTTGAACGATGATAAGCGCCCGTATATACGCCAGGTCGAATTTACAGTGGTTGCGAAAAGTTGAGTTGTTGCTATGCATGGAGCTTTGTCCATTTTAATAACGTTGCTTTTTACCGTGCAGTTTCACAATGTACGTTTCAAAGGTCTGGTGCGTGCAAGTCGCCTGGTGATTTCACTGGTGTCTAGGAGTTGGATAGATTTGAAGATGACGAACTGCTTGCAGATGAACAGACGGGCGCTCAAAGGTATGATGAACGAGGGAACCCACCATACGTACAGTGGAGTAGTGCGGTGAGGAACCGCATAAGGAATGGCTCTCCAGCTGAAGTAAGTTATGGAAGTTAATTAGTTTTCTCTGGAAGGCATTACTGTCTCTTGTCGCTTACTGGAAACTTAGATGTTGCGAGGATAACATAATGACGAAATACGATAAAGTAAGACTAATTGTGTGTGGCTCACACTGCATTTCTCGCGGTATGAGATAAGACTAGGAAGAAAAAATAATTAAACCCATGAAACGCTTCCGACTAAAATGAAATTTAGGTTTTATGTGTGGGGTTTTAACTGTCGACTTTTATTTTCCTTAGCCTTTAGAAATAGACAGAAAAGTTGTATAATCAGCTTGGAAAAATTCCGGTCTGACTTTATTCCAGATCTAGGCGCTGCAATGACTTCCAACTCCGAAAAACATCAGAGAAAACGGTCTGTGTGTAGCAAACACGTTTGTGATGGATCGTCTGAACCAAACAGTCGCAAATTTGCAGATATTTAGCCTGCAGATCAACATGAGACGATCAAATGAGGTTAGGAACCCTCTACTAATTATTGGTGTGAAAACATTAATATATAGTATTGTGAGTCCAATATGTTTTTTACTCGGAATTTATCGCGCTCAATACCTAACTTATAATATTTATGAACATCTTTGTGAAAATTCAGAGAATGGTGATACTGGCAGAAGAAGCACAAATAATGTTTTTACTTTCCTTGGCTCTACAAAGTAGAAAGGAAAGTTATGTAATCGGCTGAAAAAAAATTTTGAGTTCTCTTCAGATCTTTACGTTTCAGACCCTCCTGAGTCCGAAAAACACTATTTGGGAAAATGGTCTGTGCGTATGTGTGTCTGTGAACGATGTTTAGAGAAAACGACCATACCAAATCCACTCAAACATGATATCTAGCCTGCAGGTTACCATGGGACGCCAAAATAAGGGTATGAACAAAATCCACCGAAAGTTAACTATAGTTATCATAGTGATCAAAACACCAAATATTTTTTTTCTCAAAAACAGCTCTAACGATTTTGATTGAATTTTTTATATTGGTAGCTCCTAATATGTCAACTATACCATACAATTCCCATTCATGGGAAAATGACGAGAGCAGCACAATAAATTACCAAAACTATCGACGAAATCGATTTTAGCGCGGTTTTAGAAAAAACAACCGTACCAAATCAGCTGAAACTTGATGTCTAGCCTACAGGTTACCATGGAACGCAAAAATAAGGGTATGGGCTAAATCCACCAAAAGTTTACTATAGTTATCATAGTTATCAAAACACCAAATTTTTTTCTCAAAAACGGCTCTAACGATTCTGATTACATTTTTTATATTGATTGGGGCTCACTCCAGAAATTCCTGAATTTCAACTACTGCCGTTTCGCTTACTACCAGTTCTAAAGGTTTTTACCCAATAACGCAAAAGTGATTACTATCCTTCTTCAAAAAATTTGTATTTACAGCCTCATTAATTATCTGTGTACCAATCGCTCAATAATGGTCCTCGAATGAGTACGAGCAGCACAATAAATTCCGGAACTGTGAGCGCTATTGCTTCCTGCTGCTGTGAAGTTTGTTTGACCAAGTTCAAATGAACTGAGTGGTAAATGAATTGATTAAGTAGACAAAACCATATAGAAAGTGAATTGACGTAGAGCTAAGGAAAGTTGTGTGTTGCAACGCACCAGATTTTTTTGTTTTTTTTTTGGAAGCTTCAAAAGCTCCAACGATTTACATTAAACTTACAAGGTGTCTGCCACAGTCGATGAGATGGCAGAGAGTGAACTTCATAAGGTTCTTGCAGTTGAAGTAGTTTATGGTAGTAAAACTGTTGTGTTATTTAGCGTGTTAAGAACTTAGATCAGGCGAAGTTACAATTTTTGAATAGGATACAATCAGCCCAATTATGTGCAGTTCAAAGAGATAAGACTAGAGAAAAAATAATTAAACACTTGCAGCGCTTCTGATAAAAAAACTAGTTACGTATTTGACAGTGAATGCCAGGGGGGGGGGGAGGCTATTAAACTGCTACCACTTAATATTTAAGTCAGGTTTGCTGAAGGTGGATATTGCGATAGTACGACGGCGCGACATTTCACACCTCCATTCCAAAAGGTAAGCTATTTACTTCTAAACTGTTCAACGATGTCCATTAAACTCATAGATTACTATTCACCATTTGGGGTTCTTCTGTTGAGACAATCTTGCTGCGCAGCTTTCTGGAACTGGATCAGTAATTTGACCATAAGTTTGTCATTCCAAACAATGTTTCAGTAGCCAATCACGCCTTAAAAAATGGCCTTGTGCGTGAGGATGGTGTTTCTATAGCCAACACCCTGAGTGACAGTACTAATTGCTCACAATGAAGCATAACCTCACGTTGGAGCTGCGCTGGAGTCGTTGGCTGAAATGCCCCTTCTCACCTACATTTACGCCTAGGTACTTGACCAGCTTCTCAAAAAGAAGCGTGTGGCCACTGAAGCGTATTAATGGTTGGTTGTTTAGTTTTGCGCAGCGACCTGCGGTTTGACACGCTCGCACCACTGGGTGTCAATTAAGAGCACGTTGTTTTGACTCAATGACCCACTGCTCATGGATCATCACAATCAGGTCGTCCACATCGGCATATGAATCTCCATGGGGCTCCTGAGAAGACCTTCAACAGTATTTTTCGAACTCAGAAACCACTAAATGTTAAGATGTGAAGAAAACTCCACATGTTTATTTCAGTCGATTGTATAACTTTCCTTCCTGGAAGGCCCCGCCAGTAACAGAATTGCTGCACCTTTAATCTTGAACCGTCTCACTGTTCCTCGAAAGCTGTCCTGTTGGGACGTTGCTGCTATTGGTTGATTGCCCATTGGCACCTAAATTGCTTGTCGAGAGCCGGAATACTTCAGCGTCTGAAGTCGAATGACTGTGAGTAGGTTATCAAAGTGAATTAGCATTGTCTGGAAGAAATTTCCGCGGAAGTGAAATTAGTTGCTGTTCACAGTTATGACGAACAAACTTGGGGTTCACTTTAATTGCTCCTAACAATATTTTATCTCACAGCTTTCGTGAAGGTCGATCGATTATTATGTCAACACAACTTCTATTCCAATAAGTAAGTAATGAGCAAAACGCTGCCCGAACTACCAAGTAGTTTCATCATTTTTGTTCCAGCCCTTAGTGCAAGTCTAATTGAAAGGAATGAGTAGTAGTGATAATGATATCTAATATCTTCAGGCGCCTCACATAACATTCCTCTACGCCACGTACCCAGCCCCAGCTATGTTGATCCCCATTGCAAATAATCCAAGTTGTGATTCAATCACTTTATGCATGTTTCTGAGAAGAAATACCGCGAAAGCTAATCAATGGCTCCCATTATCTTAGAGCTGGTACTAAGCTGTCGCTGTTTGGGTTGCTTATTGAACTCCCATCACGATTTTTATGAGAAAGCTAATGTCATATGAGAGGAATTTATAAGAGAAAAACTGCACTAAAATTGCTTCTTATCGAAATATTGCTCGAAATTGCTCATAGGCTTATTATAGCGTCCCATCATGATCTTGGATATGTTTAGTTGCCATATCAGTTCAATGGACTTAAAGAGAGACATTTATAGAAACAAATATATAGAAATTTTTAAAGGATTTCCTGGAACGCCACAGACTTCAAGAGTAGGCTCATCTTCGTCTTTCCCGACACCCTCCAGCAGCTCAGCCACCTCACTTCCCTCCTCATCCAGCACCCTACGACCACATACAGACATCTGATTCAAGAAACCTTGACTCTGTGCACACCAGTTTAGCTCTCAACTCTTGAGAAAATGCAGCATAGATACTATGCAACCTCTTCCACAGAAATGCCAATACTGAACATCCCTCCTTGCGGATGAATATTCTTGTACGCCTTCATTTCACTCACCTGCTCAGCGAACATCAGATCCTCATTCCTCAATAAGGACTGAGAGTCTTGGGATGTTAGATCTGATTAATTTTTTGAGAGCTTTTGACTCACATCTGCAATGTGGGTGCCAGGACACAATTTGTGGAGGCTTGGCCCATTGTGTCAGGTCTCCAATGTATGGCTTTAATAGGTGGTGCCATATGGGAGGAGAACGCTCAGCAAGGTGTTTGTTGATGTGGTGTGCCCTCTCCTGGAAGACCCTTAACGCCTCTCTGAAAACCCTGAATGGATATGGGCAGCTGGGGTTATGAGGCACAGCCTTCAGCAAAGGTCACCCCTCTAGAGTGTTACATGAGGAAGTTGATAATAGCTAGTTCCAACAAGTTTGACGTCTTCATGGCTTTCATTCGACTAAAGTGGAGAAATTGGGTTATTTAGATTTAGTAGGCCCCAAAATGTAAAAATCTGAAGGAAATTTTGTTTTTCAAGATTACAATACTTTATTTACTCTTTGGGTAGCAAAAAGGAGAAATCAGGTTGACTGTCCCTTGGATAAACGACGAAATGGAGACTCAATGCACGTCGTGGCATTAATAGAGAAAACCCAATAAATTTCAATACCTCAAGCACCACCAGTTTTTCTGTACTGATTGTTGAGCTAAGTTCTACCAAGTTCATATAAAATGAGTGAGAAACACCTCGACTAGTTGCTAGAGTGACGGAATTCAACGAACACATGTGTGGTATGTGGTACGTCTGATATGTCACAACAGCTATTGTGAGTACTGTTTTGTATTTTATTATGAACAACGAGAAATAACTCGTGCGAGTATCTGATTAACAAATGCACACTGTACACCGATATAATTTCTCACACAGAAATGCTCAGTTCACGGTTCGAATATGCCCTGGTGGCTGTTTCTCTGGGCATCACAGTGGCCATCGGTATTTACGCAGGACGAGGCAAAAGAACGCTTCAAGACTATATGTTGGGCGATGGAAAACTGTCCATACTTCCAATCAGCTTATCTGTTGCAGCGACGTAAGAAACATATCTTAATTCTCATTTTCTCTAGCGAAGGATATAATCTCTACGTTCCATTACAATCTTCTTGATTTCAACAGACAGATATCTGGGTCAGCGATTGTGTCCACGGCTCAAGAAGTGTATTTGTACGGAATGCAAGTGGCTCTGAACTCGGTGAACCAAATTATTGTTGGACTGTTGTTTGCGTATATATTCTTGCCAGTTTCATACAACGTTAAATCAGTGTCTACCTTCGAGGTAAGCAAAACCGTCGTGTCTATTTCTGTTACAACGGCTTATGGCAAACGAGGCGATGATTTCAATAAGGAGGGTGGGGGGGGGGGAGAGAAGATGGGAAGTAAAGCAAGCCGCGACGAAACGTTCCAATAATTTACGCACGCCTTTTTCTCCGTTATTCGTTCAACCCTCCCATATTAAAACAATAATACTAAAGTTACAGTGAGACCATCTCCTCTGGCGAGGGGGATACTGTGGGCGAGAATACCCCGAAAGGCCGTTTGGAGATGCTTTTTGAAGAGCTGCTGACTCAGGCAAAAATTACGGCAATCGCGCCGGAGATTCGATCCACAACCCTCGACTTACGTCGAGAATTATGAATCGTCTGTCTGAACCACTAGACCACGACCAACCGCTTGCCTTTAACAGGAGTCAGTCAGCACATCTCCCCCTCGTCTTTTAACCGCTGCTCCTGGAGCAGACTCTTTTTAAGGAAAGAATTTACGAGAGTTGAGCGAACCCCCGGAAAATCCGATCTTAGATTCGAGAAACGAGAGGGCTACAAGGAAAGTCTTTTTTCTTTCGCATTGTAGTGGGCGCGTTGCCCATTTTACCTTCGCGCTGTAACTTTCACAGCGTCAGCGAATCCCGGACCCGAGAACTCGTCTCATTATTTTCTCTCTTAATTTTTTAATTTTTCTCTCGGGGCCTCTTCTTTTTCTTGGAAAGAAGAAATTCGAGCCCCACGTTGGGCGCCATTGTTACGAGGAAGGAAGTTTGGAGATGCTTTTTTGAAGAGCTGCTGACTCAGGCAAAAATTACGGCAATCGCGCCGGAGATTCGATCCACAACCCTCGACTTACGTCGAGAATTATGCATCGACTGTCTTGACCACTAGACCGCGATCAACCGCTTGCCTTTAACAGGAGTCAGTCAGCACACTGTGGGCGAGCGCTTTCGATGTAAACACATCATCGTCTGGCCGTTAAGTACCCACAGTATCTCTCTCACCAGCCAGAGGAGACGGACTCACCAACAGGTACGTTAACTTAACTAATTTGGTTACTGGCGGATCTTACCCAATTGCTTTAAAACGATAATGTATGTCTACACACACCACGCAAACATATTTCAGGTAATTCATTAGCCTCACGGCGTGGCCCCGATGGATTACGACCCCCCCCCCCCCCCAAATGGGATACTTTACGTTTCAAGACATCGGGATTCTAAATCTGCAATGTTTTGTGCCCATAACGTGGTCTAATAAATTCGTTCTTTCGCACAAAAATCCCATTTGGTATGTAGTTGTGCCTGACTGCTCGCCAATCGGATCGAACGAAGCCCATGGTTGTTGTGGGGAAAAAACCAAGTGAATGAGTATCAGACGTGTAGAACTGCGTATAGTGAAATTATAGTCATTATAATGAGCCAAAGTCTACTAATTGAAAGAACTCGCGGGACAATGACTACAGCGATAGTAATCGTTTCATCGTTTGTACGCCAGCTCGACTCGCCACGTCGCGCCAATTGCCAACAGGCGCTTACGGTCGCCTGGAATATTTAGTTTTCGTCGCCCCGTTGTAGTCCGGTCATGTTTCATATGGATTGCTGGTATTTATCGATGCTGAATCGAATGGGATGGGTCTCGGAGCTGTTAGACTCCGCCAATCTGTTCAAGAGAATAATAAACCGTTGAGAAATAATTTGCAGCGTTTTTAACCATTCAAGTGTTTAATCTCTATCACTTTCCCCGCTTGTTTCTACAGAAAATGTTCATTAGTGGAAAAATGAGGAGGGCGGCACAATAAATTATATCATTTCGACGAAAATTTTATTGCACATTATTCTATTTGCGTTTCTGTTATATCATGAAGGTTCTCGAAAAATCGTTACGATAGTTCAATAAGTTCTTACACACTGGTAGTTTAATAACAATAATAAAGAAAAAATTAGGGACATCCTTCGAAATTCAAACAACAGTGGAGTCCCGCTAATCTGAATCGGCGTAATCTAACCGGTTGTCTGGGAATTAAAAAAAATGCTTTTCATTTGAAAAATCTTTTAATTAGGCGGCCTTGAAAAGGACCTTTTAATTGACGAATTAGTATATCACGGACTAATGAAGGAATGTTAATACGTCAAGTAGTGGCTCGCTGACAAACAAATCTGTCAATTTCTGTTGTTGATGCTTCGACACTCTATGATTGCAATATTTATCTTTTGGAACCTCAACTCCAACGTAAAACAGTCATTTTTCAATTAAAATCGCCTCTTTTTACGGTATATGAATACCGTGGAGGTGTTCCAATTAACTTTTTGATCGCTCGCCAATAGTACCGATTCTCGATGAACAAGTTATGAAACGAAAATTTGCTTGTATCGGATTATCCGAAGTCTTTGTGATGAAGAATGAACTTAACAAAACAACCAAAATGAAACTATAATAAGAAAAAATCATTTCGGCAGGCTCTTAAATTACCTATGCAATGGTTACTCAATAAACAGGGGCAACTCGATAAATTCTGGAACCTTAAGCCTTACCATTTTCTGAATAGAGTATTGAGCTAAGTTCATATAAACTGAATGACTGATTTCATTGGTTACTATGGTCACCCTGAATGCACTTGGGGCATCAGAGATTTCAATACTGTGACTACATTTGCTTGAACTCAGTCTGGAAGTGCTAACTGTAAATTGGCCTTGAGCTGGGCTGAACAGGCAGTTTGCTAGCAACATTTTCGTCTAATGGCTTCAAATGGCTGTGTTGGACGTTAGAAGAACAGAGGATGACTTCCCTGCCGAAGTGGACAACGAAAGAAGAACGCTGTTCTGGCGCGTGTTGCTAGAGTTTGACTGGTGGCTGTTCACCCGAAGCATTCCACTGTTTTCGAAGGATAGTGTATTATTCACCACGAGCTTTGAGCAAAAGATGTATCGTTTTTTCGTCTGATTTTTAGACCCTCCCACTTATAGCATCCACTCCCCATGTCCCTCCTCCCAGTGGTTGCCTTTCAACTTTGCTCACTTCTCTAGTTTTCCGCCATCTTATAGAAAATTCAGTCAGGGGTGACAATATCTTTTGTAATTTGTTCAGTTTTGGTTACATACTGTGTAGATTAGTGCACTAGTGGTGTTATTGTATTGAAATCTTCTCTGGTTGGTTTAAAACCAACTTGCTATTTGTGCGTAGGAGGTGACGAGTAGGATGTGTGAGCAAACTGCTTCCCCCGAGTATCTCAGATCATTAAAGTTTACTTCACTCTACTCTAACTTTTTATTAGCTGAGCACATCTAGAAACACGATAGATTGGACATTTCAGAAGAATGAAGGGACCAATATCTTTCTCCTTCCTTTACACTCTGATAACTTAACCGCCCCATTCAATTCGAATCGAAAATGGTGTTATTCAGTTTTCCTAGGATTGGTTAGTAATAAACATTTATCTGGAGCAACGTTTTATTTATTAATCATCTTCAGAGTTGTAAAAACAAGGGGTACACTTACAAATAATAAGGAACTGCAATACGACCATTAAAGTATGGGGTTTTAACGAAAATACAGTGAAACGGTTAAACCTGCAGTATTGTATGCTCCATGTTGAGACGGGGTTTGTGATTGAAATTATAATGTATTCATGTTTGTGCGTATGTGTAAATAACTAATTTTTTTCGTTACAGTTTTTTGATAGAAGATTTAAAAATCGAAGCATCCGAAAATACGCTTCGATTGTGTTTGCACTTGAAATGGTATGTTAAATTTCATTTCTCCCTTAATAATTTGGCATAAAAAATCACGCAAATGGTCGGAACTTCAAAGTTTCGTGGTGTGTCCCTAATGTTTACAACCGTTTTTAAACAACAGTAAAACTTAATGGACTATCTACAGACTACAGTGTCTTATTGAACTACTGTGTCAAGTGAGCGGGATTTACAAAGAAAAATCTGCGCTAATGTCGATTTTAGCGGAAATGTTTGTTTTGGGCGTAGTCGACAACCCTCGGTGTAGGTAGTGTGGTGCAGATCATGAAATTCCTACCACGTTTTGGCACAGTGCCGGAGACTTGAGAGTGAGCGAACCCTCCTTCTGGTTTATGGTACTACGTCTCCAAGGGTGGGCATCAAAGAAGACTCTTGCGGGAAACATGTGACATTCCTTAGGAGACTAGCAAAGAGCTGTGAGACATTTGGACTGGCGCAATAGGTCTTTAGGCCTCAGTGCTCATCCCAATTTTGGGACAGTCAGAGAGCTACATATGTTATATAATGGAAATGTTAAATAATTTATTAGACGGATGAGTTCTTACAACAACCGTTAGGGTTGTTTTTGAGGTGTTTTGACCACTATGATAACTATAGTTGGTTTTCAACCGATTTTGCTCCAACTTTTATTTTGGTGTTCCACGTTGGTGTGTAGGTTCAATATCAAATGTGGCTGATTTGGTGGGATCATTTCCTCTCAATAACACATCATTTTTCCTTAAGCGCGTTTCGGACACAGAAACCTTTAACGCTTGTAGCTTTGAAGAAAACTGTAACAAAATTGTTAGTTAATTTGTAGAGCTAAGAAAAGTAAAAAGATTGAAGAAATAACCAGGAAGCAGAAAATGTGAATTTATAAAATAAGATGACTAAATAAAAAACTGGAAAGAAAAGATAATTAAATATAATTATTTAGATCTGGCCTAACGTGGAAGGTGGAGGAGGCGAGACATGATGTATTGGGCGGAAAGAGTTCTGGAATCTTCCTTCAGCGACCCTGAGAAATTGATGAAACGGTCTTGTTAGGTTCTACAGTAAGATCTCGAAGCCACCCTTACTGACAAAACGTGTCTTCTACCCGTATGTACTCAGGGAGAGTTCTCATGATTTAGAGTTGATCATAATCCGACTCTGAGCACAGAACTTTGTTCCAGTATCAAGAAAGAAGGTTGAGAGTTCGTGGTGCCGAAACGTTATCGCCCCGTTTAGCAATCTCAAAAACTAACCTATGTACAATTCGATTTCTGTTTAGATTCTGCATACAGGAGTATCACAATATGTACCAGCTGTTACTCTGTCTCAAGGTGAGTTATTTGGAGAATGCTGAACATTTTATCAATTTTCATCATCTTTCATTCATTACATTTATTCAAGAAAATCAGCTAACATATTTGATACAGACAGGTGCGTTAATACCATAGCAAAAGATAGAGTTTTCTCATCATCATGCACTGAATTTATTCAAACCTTCAACATAGCCGGCATCAAGCAGCTCAATACTCCTCCTACAGTGTTTCCACTGAAAGTATTCTTTCTCTGTCTCGGGTTACAAAAAGGCCAGCTTCCTTTAAGGAGCTGGCTTACTTCATCAATAAAATTTATCCAACGTTGAGCTGTAAGTATGGGGCAGACAGTTGTGGTATGCTACCTAGAAATACACACCAACACGTATTACAATAACTCTACCTCAAATCATACTGACTGCTCACGAACATGAATTTTTCCTTCAATGAAAAAAAAAGCTGCAATTATTATCAGAACGAGTGTGACCTATCCTATTCGATTTGGAATCGAAAAATAATAGTAAACGATACTAAACATGACCACGACAACGGAACAAATTGACATTTTCTAGATGGTACTAGGCAATTGGCATGACGCGACCAGTTGAACTGACAAGTGGTTAGAGCGAGGTGTAAAAAAAAATGTTCCTGTACGAATAATAAATCAAAAAGGCGTTTGTGTTTTGCATTATGATTTCAGCCATGGGACTTCCAGTTTTTCCCATTTCGTGTGTTCTCTCCATCTTGTGCTGGATATACACTGCCATGGTAAGTTACTACGACTACCTCCTTTTTAAAAAAATATATAATAAATTTTAGTTTACCTGTAAAGGATATTTAAGAAATTCTTACGATATTATTGTTCAACATTTTTCGCACTTTTAACTTTCCTTACCCCTATGAAGTAGAAAGAGACGAAAAAAGGACGTAGAATGGGAAGTTGTGTTATGAGCTCTTCAGATGTTTAGAGTTCTATTCCAGGTGGTTGTAGTGAGTCATCATGATGGAAGAAGGTAATGATAAACAACAAAATTGAAACTGTAACCATGCTGTTTTACACCAGTTGTGTAATGAGTATGTGAGAAGGCTCCACACACTTCACTTCAATAGGGTTATTTTGATTTACATCTTAACTCGAAGCAACGCTTAGCAATGAAGAGGAAGAGATACTCTAATTAAATATCTACTCACCTTTTCATATAAAGAGAACAACATAGGGGGGGGGGGGCGAATTTTCCCATTGAACCTCCTTCATCGCTTTTCTGAAGTAGGAGGAGAAGAGGTCTTCATGTTGGCTGTATGTAGCAGAAAAAAACCTCTGTCATCTGTTGCTCCTCTCAGATGATATATGTTTTCCATAAGGTAGGCCTTACCCAGTAACAGTGTTTACAGTAGCTCTTTAGTTTAGTAAAATTACTGTAATCTTCCACTTCTTTAGAGCCTGGGTTTGATTCTTTAGGCATAGTCCAGAGCAGAATGCCTGCAGTTTGCTGATTGTGTATGTATGCTGTCACATTAACAACAGATTCCACTACCACTTCAGTGGTCTCTACGACCCTGTTTGACAATTTTGTTTTTGACAAATTCAGGCCTCTTCGATGCTTCCAATAACGGTGTGTTAGACCGATTCACGTAAGTAGTTTAAGAGTACATAAATTCAGTTTGATCTATAAATTCCAATTACTTCGAAGGGAGGATTTCGAGCCGTCACTTACGCCGACAGCTTTCAAGCTGTTCTCTTCATCGGAGTCATTTTCGTTTTGTTTGGACTTGGCGCAGTCTACGCTGGTGGTTTCGTCGAAATATGGGAGAAAGGAACCAAAGGATATCGAGCTGAAATATTCGAGTAAGCATCAACTCCTACTTGGCGAACATGGGCGCTAATGGTGAACCTTTACGAGGCAACACACCTAGTGACTTAGTTGGATTTTCTTGCACATGGAGACTCGGCTGTACCAACGGTGGTTAAAATTTAATGCAATGTTAAAGTCAAGTCACGGGCTCTTTGTGAATTTTCCGTTAAAACAACCTTTGTTAGCGTTATCAGTGAGTTATCTAACAATGAGGTAGCTTATTCACCCTCGGGCAGTAATTGAAGACTTAATGACGTGCCAGGTATAACCTTTGGCGACGACCTTGAGTATTGTGGCTCTCACTTCCTTAGACATGCAGATTAGGAAGGAAAGTTACGTAATAGTCTAAAAAATCAATTTCGAGTTGTTTTCCAGATTATTACGTTCCAAGGGCTACTATATCGTTCCAAAAAACGCTGCAAATTATTACACAACGGTTTATTATTCGGATAATCAGCTTGACCTAGCATTAATGCTCCGAGACCCATCCTGTTCGATTCAGCATCGAAAAATATCATAATGAAACCCAAAAAAAGGCCGAAAAGAACTGAATCGTAATATTAAAATAAACAAAAAAAACGCAAGTATCTAGAAAAAACTGAATTTTAATATGAAAACACGCACGCTAAATACTAATATCAAAATTTAACCAAAAATCTATGAAAAAAACATAATGAGAATGAAACGAAAGAATCTAAAAAAATTGAATCGTATTAAAACGAAAACGTCGGGGAAATTAGAAGCGTAAGGCGAATGGGGAGAGACCGGTCGTTGGGAGGGAAGCGAGCGGGAGGCCGCACTCGCTCGCCTCGAGAGCGGTTGGTTTTTTAATGAGACGGGCGGGGCGGAGGGAATTCAAACGACGAAACGCTGTAGCTCCCGCGTTGTACTGCGTTTCGTTAATTTTTTTAACCGTTTTTTGCCCATTACAACCACGGGCTTCGTCCGATCGGATTGCCGAGATGGCGGGCACAACTAGATACCAAATCGGAATTTTGGGCGAAAGAACGAATTTTTTAGACCACGTTAAAGGCACAAAACGGCCCGGACGGGGGACGGCGGACGGCGGACGGACATTGCAAATTTGGAATCTCCATGTCTTAAAACGTAAAGTATCAAATTTTGAGGGGGGGTTGTAAAAAATTTTTCGTGACCGAAAACATAGGGTTATTATTCAGAATGAATAATAAACCAAAACGTGATAAGAGAAAATGAGTGTGTTATTATGCTGACCATAACACCAATTTTGTTGTTCTCGAAAAATGGCTCCAACAATTTTGAGTAAATGTGTGTGAACAGATCCTAATAACATTACGAAAATGTAACATGTTTTTCTGTGGGAAAGTGACGAGAACAGCACAATAAATCATCAACAATTTCGTTAACAATTGATTTTAGCGCTGTTTTCCCCTTATAATTCCCTCTAAAACCAATCGAGTATTAATCAGGGTGGTAGTCCATAAATTACCTAGACGGCGAGAGTTTAATGATTTTTATAGGATAACCAGGAGGAACCCAAGAAGTTCTGTGATTCAAACCACTACCGTTTTACTTACAATCATTTTACAGTTTTTACTCGATAATTCCAAAACCGTGAACACTAACCTCCCTAGAAAAATCGTGCTGACATTCTCGTGAATTTCCGATGCACACTAGATACTCTAAAACAGTCGTGGCATAAGTGGGGGCATCTCAATAAATGTCGGCACCTTAAGCCCTACCAGTTTCCATGTTCTAAGCTAAGTTCTAAGAAGTTGGTATAAACCGAATGAAAAACATATTTAATTAATAGTTAGAATGATAAAAACCGCTGAATGCGCGGGGAGCTGAGAGAAGTTGTGTAATGAGTCGCACCACGTATTTTTATTTTAAATTTATTTTGCTACTCGTCGTTTTTTGGCTCTTAGTTTCAACACTTTTTTCATCCACTTTGCCTTAAACAATTCTCAAACTTGAGATCTTGATGTACATTTGTTCACCGCACTTGTTCTCAAATACTTCATGCCCACCACAATTACATCTCTTACAGTCTTGTTTTTTGAACAGCTGGAGCCTATCGTACGATTTGAGGTACTCAGTTCCTCTCATCTTCCTGGGCGGCCTGTTATACGTATCTCGAACTTTTTTCTCTCCTTCGTTCCACCAGCGAGTTGTAGCAATGCCCACCTATGAAGAAGCTAAAATGTAAGAATGCCAAAATATTTAGCGGTTGACTGTTGTCTCCAGCTAATAATTATTACCTATTATTGCTTCTTGCTAGTGAAGTAGAAATGAACTAGGTTGACAACTTTTGAGTGAGTTGATATGTAAACGTGCACAAATGTGTAGATACGATTGCACTGGCCAGTCTTATTGGTTACGCTAAGTTTCACGATGACGAATGTCATTTCATGTCATCTTGATACAACTTTCAGAACGACTACCTAGTGGCGTGGTGGACTCCCCGTTACGATAATCTGAATTAATTCCTGTCGATTTGTAGGCCATTCTTCCAACCCCCTCCCCCTCCCCCTCGAGTGAGCTATGTTCGCTCACTTCTAGCTTAAAGATGAACTCGTCATTTAAGACCAGTTTTCAGAGCCTACTTTCTGTCACTTTAACTAATATAATTTTAGCATCGTCATACTATTCTATCCAGAAGTCTTCTCTGCGCTGGCCTTCATCCACTTACCTATTTTCAAAAAAGGCTCCACTAGTATTTACCAAGTTATTACAAAAATCTATTAACAACTGTAAATATTCAATCTCAGTTTTAAAACGATGTAATTCCGTTGACAGGGTCGTTCTTTGGTCGTCGTTCCTCACTGTGGTTTGCCTGGTGTTCACTAGTTTTATGGGGTTGGAGGTCTACGCATATTTTGCTGGATGCGATCCTGTCCTCGGTGGGAAGGTGAGAAATAATGCACCAGGTGTTATTACACACAATACATACACAAAACCAATTTGGAACTTTGTATTTCAAGTTGAGCTGCGAACTGCTTCGGGAGTTTCTTCGCTAAACGTTTTAAAGTCTATGATGAAGTAGTTATTGTGTGATTCACGCTTTTCTAAAACTCAGATAGTGTTTAAGCGAAGCTGAACCTGAATTTTGCAGATGTTTTTAATAAATTAACAAAATTATTTGAACTTGCAGTTGGCATGGTCGATTCGAACTGTCAGATTCGTTAGCAAATTTTATTTCCTGGTTCAGCTTATGATGTGACTGTTTTCTGATGTTTACCTATACCTTGTAAGGTGTTAGAGGATTATTATGAGAGGAACGTAGGAATCGGCATTTAGAGCCTCTCACTATTCTTCTGCTTACTTAGCAAGAGGTCATAAAGGCCATTGGCTCAATCCTGGTGGGATTCAGGCGGAAATCCTGAAGGCAGTTGTCAAGACCTGTTTGGAACTCCTCCTAAGGACCTATAATACATGTCTCCAAGCAGGTGCTTTCTCTAGGTGTTAGGAGAAGGCAAGGCTGGTCTTCAGCCCAAAAGGTAAGGGGGAATCTAGATGCTGAAGAAGATGCTGCTGTCATGCTTTCTGAGTGACATCAGGTCTGAAAGTGACCTGTCAGCGCGCCAGTATGGTTTCAGAGCAGGATACTTAACCATTGGATTTGACCGAGAAGTGATAGAGGCCCTTATGACGACATAACGGTGTAACCATTCCTTCCAGAGTGTAGGGTTGTTAGTCACCCAGGATGATTCAGGTGTTCAACCTTGGCAGTGGATAAATGTACTGGAGGCACCTTTAGAGCACCTGAATAAATGCTCCGGGTAATGAGAAGCTATCTGGGGGATTGCACACTTACCTATGAGACAGCCTAGGTGTGCCCTGCAGAAGACTGAGGTAATCCCAGTGACAACGCCAAGAACAGAGTCTCTTCTCTTTCATCACATATGTTTGGAAACTTTGGAGCTACAAACTAGGAAATTAGTTTGATATTTAGGCGTAATGGCTGATACCAACTTGTCATTTGGTTTCCACATCTGGCAAGCAGTAGATACAGCTCCCACAGTAACAACGGCTCTTTCCCATTTGATAACCAACTCGAGAAGGCTGTACACAGTGCTTATGAGTCTCGTACACTCCATCCTCTTATATGAAGCGGAGATGTGGGCTGATACATAAACTGAGCATTGCCTACCGCAGGTAACAGATGGCAGCGGTGCAGAGGAGCGATATTACCTGTTCTGTCATAAGTGGAGACCCCATCTCAAGGTCGTCTTGTGGTTAGGGATTGTTCTGATGCGTTAATCTTGCTGGGTCTGAACAGTAGATCCGCCATTTTTGAAGAACTGCCGTACAACGTACACGCGTTTCTCCACACTCCACACCATGATGCAAACTAAAACTCCCCATTCCTCTTTGTTGAATGTGCCTTGTCAAAAGAACGTGCATCTTTATAAGTTCTTTAAATATATACAACAGTTGTGTTTACAGCGCAGAAGTAGTTTAGTCTAAAAATAATTGACATCTCATAGAAACCCTATTGTTCCCACTCAAGCTGGCTTATCATACTTTAGTATAGGGAAGGCCTCCTCTACCCTTATGCACTACTCTACCCCCAACATTCCCATAAAATATTATGTTCATCCCACAGGAGATCAACAGTCACGCTACTATTCTGCCTTATTTTGTTGAAGAGGTCTCTAAGAACATTCCAGGGCTGACAGGGCTCTTTTTGTCGGGCGTTATTGCCGCTGGGCTGAGGTGAGTAAAGAGACTTTCTCGCATGTATATTGTGTACCACCTTTTTCACTATCCCCCCCCCCTCTCTGCCTTTCACTAAACTGGTGAAACACTGTCGGCTATTCTTACCAATCTCAGACCCAATCGAAGGCCACTGAAGCAAGCAAGTTCTTTGAATTCCAACTCTTCAATTGCCTTACTTCATTCGTACAACACTTCTCCTGCGAGTGCAAATATTTCAATGAACGTATTTACCTTGCAGTACGACGACAAGCTGTTGGAACACAGTTGCGTGTACGTTGTACGAAGATATAGCTAAGCCGTTACTTCCCTCACGATTGACCAACCACATGGGGCTTACCATACTTAACGGAATACTCCTTTGTGTAGCGCTGGTGAGCACTCTTTGCGTGCCCATCATCGAGGGAATTCCCAGTCTTTTTGAAGTGAGTAAAGGTTCTTCCTCCTCTATAAAAGAATAATTAAGGATACCCTCACTTGTTGCTTTGCTATTCAGGATGGGTACAAGTAAACCATTACACAGGTTCAAATTTCTCGACGTATTTATTTCGGGATTTGATTTTTCGTATGTAATCGTAATGACAGCCATAATTATTCATAAATTCGTCTGATCCTTTACAGGCTACGCTCACTCTGAAGTCGTTCTCAGCTTGTGGTATTTTCTCCTTGCACATCGTTGGTATGATTTTGCCCTGGATCAATGCGAAGGTACCCTGCATTTCCCATTTCACATCAATTCTAGCACTCAAAGCTCTTTTATTAGATTTCAACTTTCAGAACCACGTTCTGAAAAGGAAAAGGACAGGATGAGTAACTATTTGACTTCTCCAAAGCCCTTTCTGTTTAAATGATTTGAACAAACACCCAGCATATTATCAAATTTGTGTGGAAGTGAAGAAAGTTGTGTGGTGCACCCTGCCAAATATTCCGCTTTCGAGCTCAACTTTTCAACTTCTGTGTAGTAAATTCGAGCTCTCACGCTCCGATCCATGAAACGGTGGCACGCGGGTCACAGTTTGTGCTTTTCTCAAGTGCCACGGAGTAGAGTAATAAGAAGAGCAATGTAGTGGTCTGAAAAGAATTTAGAGTTTCCTTCACATCATTGAGTTTCAAGAGCTTCACAGTCCAAAATATCCGGTGCGTTGCAACACACAACTTTCCTTAGCACTACGTTAATTCACTTTGTACATGGCTAATTCTATTTAATCAATTCATTTATCACTCAGTTAATTTGAACTGTGTCAAACAACGCTTTACGGCAGCAGGTAGCGGTAGCGCTTAAAGTTCCAGATTTTATTGTGCTGCTCGTACTAATTTCAGGACCATTATTGAGCAATTGGTACACAGATAATTAATGAGGCTGTAAACACAAATTTTTTTGAGAAGGATAGTAATTACTTTTGCAGAGTTATTAGGTAAAAACGTTTAGAACTGGTAGTATGCGAAACGGCAGTAGTTGAAATTCAGGAATTTCTGGAGTGAGCCCATGTATCTCATGAGCGTTTTCAAACACTCACTTTAGGTATTTGATTGGACTACAATACCAATTCTTTTTAACATTCTACAAAAATTCCAGTGGAGTTTATTATGAAAAAACTGGGCTAAAAACGCTTTTCGTCGAAAATTTTGATAATTTATTGTGCTGCTCTCGTCATTTTTCCGCGAATGGGAATTGTATGGTATAATTGTCTTATTGAGAGCTATCTATATAAAAAATTTAATCAAAATCATTAGAGCCGTTTTTGAGAAAAAAAAATTTGGTGTTTTGATCACTATGATAACTATAGTTAACTTTCGGTAGATTTTGTCCATACCCTTATTATGGCGTTCCATGGTAACCTGCAGGCGAGATATGAAGTTTGAGCTGATTTGGTACGGTCGTTTTCTCTAAAAAAAGGTTCACACACACACACGCGCAGACCATTTTCCCAAATAGTGTTTTTCGGACTCAGGGGGGTCTGAAACGTAAAGATCTGAAGAGAACTCAACTTTTTTTTTCAGCCGATTACATAACTTTCCTGTCTACTTTGTAGAGCCAAGGAAAGTAAAAAAAGTTTGTGTACGCGATTGAAAGTTCGTTTATAAATTATGGTCTGGCATAAGAAGCAGCAGCCCAACGAATTCTATAACGTTAAACGCTACCAGTTTCTATGTAAAACGTTAAGTTATGATTTACCAAAGTCGTACCACTTCAGTGCAAAGTAGATTGAATTGGAGGAAAGTTGTGGAATGCATTCCTTCAAATATTTTTACAAAGAAAAGTGGCATACTTTATTAACGTCTTTATTTCGTCAGTGGAATCTGAATAATACGCAACCACTCGTTCCAGGGGGCGCTGGCAGGGAGTCTAGTCAGCTCAGTTGTCACCTCGTACATTGCAATTGGTTCTCAACACGCTAGAAGTAACAAATTAGTCGAATTCGTTCCCAAAATCTTGACAAACGCCGAATGTGTTGTGAACGGAACCACAGCAGCTCTGTTAAAGTAAGCCTTCAACTTCAAATAAATAACCACGTTTAGAATGAATTACAATATTATTATTATGTCGACCCAATGTCGACTTTAGATTCGCCTGCCGCTCAATCTGAGTAATTAGCCATTAAATCATTTGTATCTTGCAGGATCTGACGATGGGCTCATTGATTGGGCATAAGGTTATGTTACAATGAGGAAATTAATTTCATGCATACAGCGAATAAGTACTTGCCAAGCAATTTTCCCAATAATTTCCAACCAATTTTCCAACAATATTAACTCTCTTGTACTTCCGAACGATTTCTTTAACAAATTTCCAATGCTTTGTACACAATTTATCATTTTAACTAAGTTGATATTGTATTTGAACGCTTCATGACTGTTGGATGTAATTACCAACTTTCTCGATTTTTGAATCATTAGAGTAGTCAAAAAGTGAAGATTCAACCAGCTCACTTACTCTTCTTACTCTATGGGGTAATCACATTAAAAATATGTTTCAAGCTTTGATAAAACTAAAGTCGAACAGGTCGACAGGTCGTGTAAACAGGTTCAGTTTACTCATTGAGAGATTTGATTTGATTTCAGCCAAACTGTAACTATGGGCGTGGAAGGTTTTGGAATACTTACTCTTTCCCAACCGGATGTGCCTTGGTACTTCAAGATGAGCTTCTACATCTACTACTTGCCAGGTACTACGTTATTGTAACAACTTCATAATCCAGCCTTTTATTTACGCCTTACTTCGAGCCCTTTGAATACATCCCAGCACCACTATCTCACACCATTGAAGGGTGTTCTATTGTAAGTGGTTACGCAAATCAATGCATACTTCCAATTGGATTAGTGTATTTAAAAGAAATAAACATCGAAAATCGGGAAAAATAAATCGTCTCTGGCTAAGATGGGAAATTAAATTTAAATTGAGCTAAATAGGCCTGACCAGTTCTGCGGTGGCGTGCGTTGCGGTAGATGAAAGTAGGAGAGCTGCAGAGATGGGAACAAATCTTCAAGTCCAAAACCGCCGAAATGGAAATGAGTTCGCGAGATAATAGTGGGAATGTACCCTAACATGCAATGTCCTTCGTGCAGAAAATCGTAGAAAGGAGGTGCCGACAGCTGTTCCTTTCTGGTCGACAATGCATCGCGAACTGACTTGGTGACGAAGCAACTGGACTAAGGCGCGACGCGATCCTACGTCTCATCAGGGCCAATATTTGCAGGTCAGAGGGTCGACACGTCCTTGGACTCTTCATTGTTGCGTGCGCGATAAGGGCCAAATGATCCTTCTGTGAGCTGAACATTCCAGTGTACTGAACCGAGGGTCTCTGAGGCTCTCAGTTAGACCAAACTATATTGTGTGACTCAAGGCGCTGTGACCGGGTCAGAGCAGGATGTCTCGCAGACATCAAATATTGGAGCACAAATGAGGACCAGCAACTGGA
Source organism: Pachypeltis micranthus (assembly GCA_020466155.1). Lineage (NCBI taxonomy): Eukaryota > Metazoa > Arthropoda > Insecta > Hemiptera > Miridae > Pachypeltis > Pachypeltis micranthus. Next base: position 31,291,884 of record CM035769.1, read on the forward strand.
GATAGCTAAGTGTTCGCCACTGTCTCCTTGGCCTGCTGATAGTTTTATGGATTAGGAGGTATGTACGGCGAATCTTGAGTTTGTGCTAGTTATGTGGGCTGAAAAAACAATTTATTTCAGATCGTTAAATTTCAACAGCTGTTGAGTCCAAAAATCGCTGTTTGGGAAAAAGGTGCGCGTGTGTGTAGCTGTGAACGCAGTGAAGTAATTAGTAAGGCCACTTGGAGTAATTAGTAAGGAACTTGAGTAATTTAATTACTGTCTGCCGAACTCAGGGGAAGTGTTCAAAAGGGAGGGTTGCAATCAGTCAGACCCACGATCTTGGAGACCACTCAGCAGAGGCAAAACTTTAGAAATCTTGATGTTGCAGTGCCTCGAAGGAATCTTAAGCTACAACCTCACAGGCCAGCAATACGGGTGTATCAAAGAAAGGTCCACGCAGAACGTCATTGTCAAAATTAGCCATGTTTCCCTGGTGGCACTGGCTAAGTACGTCGTAGCAGTTCTGATTAACATCAGAGGAGCGTTTGACAACCTTTGGTGGCCAGCGATCCTTAATGAGCTGAAATGTAGAGGGATCGCCCACAACATATACTTGCTCGTTAGAAGTTACCGGACAGACAAAACTGCTACGATTGAATCCATGCATGTCTCCGTCCGAGATTGAGAAGGGGTGCACACACGGTTCAGTCCTCAGACCAGCACTTGGGAACGCCTTCTTCGAAATTCTTCTCCGTACGCTCACTGAGACTGACTGCTGTGCTGATCTGTGCAAAGTCGGTCTGCCAAATCAGGGCCAAAATCCATCATGTGTTCGCTGTGAGCATTTAGTAAGTAGTTAATTTAACACCATCCTTATGTACAAGGCCGTCTTTCTGATTGGCTACTGCCCTGTCTGGGGTAGCAAATTAACAGTCAATCAAAAAAGAGTATTGGCGCAATGCCAGAGAGCTGTGTCCTATGGATCACCAAGGCCTATAAGACAGTATCCTCTGAAGTGCTCCAAGTGATCACTCAACGTAACCAGTTGAGTGCATGGTTGACAAGTGGAGAATGAAACAGGAGCTTCCCACACTTTAGGACGAACTCTGTGCAGATCTCACTATTGAACGAATACTTGCCACACTCAACGAATGGGCGTTAGAGAAATGGCAAGCGAGATTGGAATCCTCTCAGATACCCTCCATTATGCACGTCTTCCACTTCCAGTACGAAGGAAACAGTTTCTACAACAATGAACGACGGTTGTTGGCAGAGCAGCATTGACTGCTCCGTAGCAAGCCTATAACCGTTTTGCCAAATTCGCAAAGAAGGTCATGGCAAAGAAACGTGGTCACAGTTGATCTGCCCCATTTGTAAATAGTTAGATCAGGTGGGAAACCAGATTAAGAATTCCTCCCAGATGGTACAGGATTCCCCAGTTGGTCATTCCTCTGTGTGCTTGAACATGGACAACAACTCTCCACCAGGAGATTGACTAAGACTGAAACTACCTGTCATACCTCCACCGATCTGGGTTTGGTAGGTGCAGTGGTGCATGATAGCGAAACTGCAACCTCCATGACATTAGACTGATAGGAACAGTAATTTTAATAAGGAAACAGACCTCAACGCTGTGGAGAGAGCAGCTCAAATTTGAAACGTAGGCTGCAGATCAAGATGGAAAACCAAAACCAGGGTACGAGTGGAACTCATCCAAAACTAATTACAGTTAACACAATGATCAAAATATCGTGTTTTTCACAAAAACAGCTCGAACGATTTTTATTCAATTTTTTGTATGTACAGTTCCAAACTATGTAAAGAAGCCATAAAATTTCCATCTTTTGAAAAACGACGTGAGCAGCACAATATATTATTAATAATTTCGTATATGCTCGGAAATGCTGCTCACACAACACTAGCGTTCTCAAAAAACCACAGTCGTGGTTCAATAAACGACCATTATGTTTAATAAGGGTAATTAAATACTTAGGAACTTCCAGAGTTCAAGCTAACCTCGTTTTGTTGACTTTTTTCTCGGCGATTTCTCCATGATTCCAGAAGTTCAATCGCATACCACCCCTTCAAAAACTCGTACTGGTAGTCTTATACGTTGAGTCAAGGTCGTGGCAGCGTCAGATCAATCACTTTTGTAACTTAAAACACTACCAGTTTGACGCAGGACAGTACGTTACTATTAACGTAAGTTAATATCGACTGAATGGAATATATATCGGATCTGTTAGAATATTCTCTGAAGAGCAATATAATTGTTGGTGGTATAAACCTACTATTGGGTACACAAAAGTTAGTTCACGCTGTTTACCTTTGAAACTTTCCACGCACAACAATTGTATTTAATGGTTTCGAATTTTGATCTATTGCAGGATTTTTGTTGGGCCTAGTGACATCATATTTGGTGAGCCTGGCGACTGGACATGAAGACTTGCAGAAAGTCGACAGAGAGATGATAATCCCCCTGATGCACTGGGCACTGCCCCCTCCATCATCCGAGATCTTGGAAGTAGAACTCCCTTTAAAAAACGACAGACGTCCGGATAACCAATCGGTGTAAACAGTTCGGAAGTATGGTTGTGGAAGTTTCCTTGTGTCCACATCTTGGCTGTGATATTCGTATTTCCATTTCTTTGTAATACACGTCATATTCTCGTGTCAGTAGGAGAAAACTGGAAACAGACTGTGCTTCTTGTGTGGGCTTGGGGAAACATAACCATTTTTGTATTCTGCAAGTAGGAGGTTACACAAGCCGTATTACACGGGCCAATGGTTCTAGTAAGAAGCATTAATACTGGAACCACACTTTACCCAATTTCCTGGTACTTTTACCAACTCAATATACATGTCACTGGTGATAAAAGAGAGGACCTTACTGCCCTACTGGTCATACCAATTTATTCATGGTCCATTCTTCCACATTTTTATTCAAAAACTTAAAATATATTTGTTCAACCTGATGGAGTGTCTTTTAGCAACCTATAACTCTAACTATTTCCTTCAATACCCATAGAACAGGGGTACAAGCCAAGATACCGGGGAAAGTGATATTTACCGAACATTTTTTTCAACACTGCAGCCACAAACGGGCTTATTGTTAGGGCGTTCATGATCCTCAGATCAGGGCCCCCTGCACGACCCCTGGGCCCCGCAGCACTGATCTCACCTGGTGTGATGTCACCTATGCACCCCCACCACTGCTGCACAAATCGGAGGATATCCGCATTTCTGCATTCGCCACCTCTTCTAGCTGACGAAAGGGTCTCCCAAACACACGTCGGCACGATGCCACGAGTCCATCGCATACGCACAACCCATGCTCTGCCGTACCTAGCCCCACCTTGCAGAACCTGTATACCTGTACCTCGCATCTGCCAATATTTGCAAGGTGGTACCTAATCGGACAGAGACCTGTGAACAGACCACATATGATCCTCATATCCTTCCTCCCCAGTGCAAGAGCCTCCTTGGCCCTCCCTTTGGAGAGTCAGATAAATAGTTATGACTGTCTAAGGCCAGGCAGCCCTGCACCTATCCTCCCATTTGCCAACCTCTCTACGTAGGTGGTTCCTGATCGTCCCCACAAAGGGCTCAGGGCCAATAGGGATCTGCGCCGATCCCTTCTTTGCCAACCCATCAGCCTGTCCGTTTCCCTCTATACCCTGATGCCCTGGCACCCAACACAGTGTTGCACTGTTGTCCTCGGCTAGGGCCTTCAGTTCAGTCAGACACTCCCACACCTGCCACGATGAAAGACAGTATGAGGCTAAGGCCTTGAGAGTGGCCTGACTGTCCACCATGACGTAGATCCTCTGCTGCTTCAGTCCCCTCTGCAGCAGTCGCTGCACACAGACCATCACCGCAGCCACCTTTGCCTGGAGCACCGTGGCCAGCGACCCCAATGGGATCACCGCTCTAATTCTCAGTCCAAAGATGCGTAACAAAATTTGGCGTGCTCCCCCTATTGACCACCACCATTCCATTGCATAGTAAGTAGTCAAGAAGGGACTCACCTCTTTCATTTGTGTCTGGGCTGCTCCATGCCATGTTGTGTGTATTGGCGTCGCACCCGACAATCAACTGAAGGTATTCCCTTCTGCAGTAATGGATCAGTTGCTGCATCATCAGTGGGGTGACCTCAGCGTCATCACTGGGGAAGTAGGCTGATGCCACCACTGTCCTCGCCCAGAATCCTTTACAATCTTTAGCTTCCAGCATTACTGCCACCAAATCCCTGTGACAAAACTCGGAAATTTTTAGAATATGCAAGTTGTGCCTAACCAAAACAGCCACCCTAGGACGGCCTTCCATGCCACAGAAGACCAACTTACCAGTATCAGCAGGTATCTCTTTTACGTCACTGCTGTCTGCCCAAGGCTCCCCATCACAGCACTCCCCAGACAAAGCTTCTGCACATTGCTGCTTTGGCTGTGTGCAGGTTGATCCGGAGGAAGCTAACGTGCTGTGAGCTCATCGAGGCCGGTCAGCCCCATCGACCTAACCCCCTATGGACCTTACGTCCCAGTGGAGCGCCCAGGGGGTGAGCTGGCGTGACTTGCCGCAGTCGCTCTGCAGCCTGGGCCGGAAAGGTTGACGTCCTCCCTGCCAATTCTGACCCCATCCCACCACACCCGAAGCCATAGTCACAGGAGGGGAGGAGCCACCACCATCCCCGCTGAGGCGCCTAGGACTGCGCAGCAGGACCCTAGGTCACCTCCACCTGCAGTCCCCCAGCCAGCAGCCCTGCCACCCAACGCTCCCTCAGTGGCAGCGCTCCCTCCTTCTATCATCTTCAGGGGCACTCAAGGAAGGCACCTCTCCAGAGCCCTGCTTCCTCATCCTAATGCTGCTTGCCTCAGCTTAGTGGAAACTGGCTGGCTCAGCCTCCAAAGCCTGGCCAGATTGCTCATCTATCAGTAGGCCCAGAAGCACCGCTGATTCCTTGTGGACCCGAGAGAGCACCGTCCAGAACCGTGTGCAGAGTTTCCTATTTTGCTTAGCCAGAACGCCCAGGATCACAGCATCCAGCTCGTACTCACCCCGGTAGGTATGCCACGGCTCTCTTTGGTCTTGGAAGGTCCTTGCCTTCACAGACCTTCAGCCTGGCACCCTCCCAGGGCAAAATGCTCCCTCAGCCATGCTGCCGTACCCTCATCCTTACAGGTCACTGCGTACCATCCTCTCCTACACATGGTACCAGTTAGCCCTGGCTCTGGCACCTCATCCTCGTCGAGGGCAAACACAGCCTCCACCATGCTGTCCTCTATGGCCTTCATCTGCTCCACTATGAGGAGCTCTGCCAGGTAGACCTCAAGAAACACCCCCAGCTGAGCTATATGAGACTGGACCGCCCTCCAGGGACTCCCTGACGCCCGGAGCCACCAGCCCTACCGAGGTGGATTGCAGACAGGGAACCTACGCCTCCATGCTGCCTCTCACTCCTAAGGAGCGCCTCACCTTCTTCCTCTCCTCGGGAGTGCCTCCTGGGATAGCCGCTCCCTTTTTTGGGCCCCCTTAACCTCTTTCACCTGCCCTCCTCACTTCATCTGTCCTCCGCATCAGCCACGCTCTTACCCTCTGACAGGAGAGCTCTGAACATGCGCTTCTGTGTGCCAGTTAACTTCACATGGCGCCCCCACTTGTGACCCGAATGCATGCCCGACTGCCCCGCATCCGACCCTTCAATCAGCAGCCAAACCCTTATCCTCCTGGTTCTCAGGAGCCCCTGAGGACCCCCCGCCCCTCGGGGGCCCCCGCCACTACACCTTCCCATCAGGAATCGCACCGGCACCAGGCCCCACATCAGCAGCAGAGACCCCCAGAAGCACTCGGCCCGCAGGATGTGACCTTGCGTCTCCATCCACCTCAGTTGAACCTCCTTCTACAACTGGTAGATCATAGCACAAGTCCATGACCTCCTCCTCCATCACTGAGGAGGGACTCAATAGCAGTCTCTCTTCCTCAGCTAGGGTAAGTTCCTAAATGCTCAAATTTATTTGATTTTCGTCATAATGAACAGTCGACCACAGCAGAGCCCCGCATGCTGTGACAAGGCTACTTACTGCAAGGAGGTCGCCTGGTATCCATGAGGCTCTGTATTTGACACAGTGACACGTGTGCCATCCACAGTTCGCTTTATATCTTGGGTTGGGGGCGCAAGAGAGGAAAAAAAGAGAGTTGGCTGTGGAGGGAGCACAAGTAGGCGCCACCGCTCGCCCCCTCGCCGCCACTCAAGGAAAGCCCAACACTACTCCAATATTGCTCCAATCAATCGGCCCACTCCAAAGGATATGGGCACTAACAGGCTAGACCGCTAGAAGGTTTGGAGATGTTTTTGAGCCTGGCCATGCTGAGTGCCATCCCTGAAGGTCTGGCATTAGCCGCTGAGAAAATGTGTGGCTCACAAAATACCAGCTTACTTCTAGCGAACATTAAATTATCATTTTTGTAATTTTCTCAAAAACAGCTATAATGATTCGCATCAAACTTAGTGTACTTTCAACGAACTACAACCTACCCTTCGATCTTCATACAAGTTTCGTTGAAAATGGGCAGAACGGAGGTAGAGCGTCTGTATATCTAGCTGGATTCCCGAGTTACACTGTCGGGAAAAATGGGCTTCCTCTGAGGAAAATAATAAAATAAAAAAATTATTTTTGTAAAATCAAACTATAGTGATACAAGGAAGCAGGGCTCATCCAAATGAAGCGGCACTCAGTGACCTAACTATGCTGAATTATTTGAAAATAAAAACGCTGCAAATTTTTACTTAACGGTTTATTATTTTCTTGCACGGCTCAGAGACCCATAAATACCAGTAAACCACACGAAACACGACTTGACTACTGTTGTGGCAACGTGGTGAACTTCTTATCAGGCCATATTTTGCACACAGATGTTTAATACTAGAACTTATTAAGATGAAGTAATCGTTGAGCTCATAAAATAGAAATAGAAAATAAAAAGTAACTACCGCGTGAAAAAAGTCCGAAACAAAAGTAGAAAATAAATTGGTACTTGGTACAAGTAAGTTCGTGCTCCTACTCGATGTGCAATAGGCCTCCGGCTGTATATTGGTATGTATGGCGCTGGTAGACGTTGTTTTACAGCGACCTTCGGGATACCAGCTGAGAATGCAGAATGCGCGGTAATTACGATTTTCACTGCAAAAGTGAGGGAATGGCAATGAATACAATACATATAAGCCGTTTTGACGAGGTAGGTGGTGAGACGACAATGTCAAAAATACCTAGAGAATGATATCACACACGACGTAAGTGCTATAAAACTGTCAAAATTGTGTATTTGTTAATTTTTTAACCATTTTTTTGCCCATAACAACCATGAGTTTCGTTAGGCGGGCACAACTCGATACCAAATGGGGTTTTTGGGCGAAAGAACGGATTTTTAGACCACGTTACAGGCATAAAACAGAACACATTCAGAGACAGAGGACGGGCATTGCAGATTTGGAATCACCTTGCCTTGGAAAAAATGTTCTTGACTGAAAACATAGGTATGTTATTCAGAATGAATGATAAATAAGCGTTTAAAGGATACGATTGGGATCGGACAGTTCGTACGCACTGGACACACTCGCAGCGTGCTCTGCCCCAGGTTATCCGCTTAATCAAAGGAGCACAGCGTGACATTGCTTCGCACACATAGATGTACGTGTATGTATTTAAAATGTATTTCATTTTATATTTTGTAAGTTCTTTATCTTATTCCGCCACGTAAATTCCCTCATCAAAAGAGGTGATTTGCCAGGTGTGACGAATACCTATGATATTAGATCAAATATGGACTTTTAAATAACGCTGACTAACTCGTCGTTTTGTTGACTAACTTTTTTCGTAGTGTTTCCCCCATAATTCCAGAACTGCATGCTTGACCACTCCAAGAAAAACGACGTCGTCGGTCCCGTCAATTTCCCAATACGTCGGCTTTTAAATGAAGGCCGCGGCATAAATAGCAGCACTTTAACGTTTTAATTGAACGTTTTACTAATTGAAGGGGGGGGGGGAATACGTATTCGTGTACCAAGATATATGACGTAGGTACTTTGTCAAACTTTTTGAGGAAAACGGAACAAACGATCTTTATGACTCGTTGTACTACATGCAATTATTCGATCTCCTCATTATATTTCGAACAACACGAATTACGCCAGCGAAGGAAAAAATAATTAGGGTCTTAACTGCCTCAAAATGCTCCACGTAAAAGCGTTGTTGACGGGATATGATTAGGTTTTTTGATAGCTTATAATTGTTAGAAAATCAACCAGTTTTTCCAAGTTCGAGTCGGTTATCGAATCGGGTCAGTGGCTGTTGAACTCGCAAACTACCGCTTTCAGGTAGGCTGTTAAACATTGCCGTCTGTCTATTCCTAACGTTTAGTAACTATTTCTGTTTTGCCTGTTCAAGTCTCAGAAAATAATGAAATAAAAATGACAATTGTAACTAAGAGCTTGCTTGGTGTAGTTGTAGTCGTACAACATATGAGATGAGTCGCTAGGAAAGCAGATTGAGGCAAAGAAAGGCGTTATCTGTAGTGTAGTCCCATAACGTGAGGCTTGACGCACCAGGAGAATTTAATACAGCGAACCGAGAGTAACAAAGCTTTTTGAAGACGAAATAATTCGCATCATCCTGTTTCTGGTTTTGAATCTAACTATCCTCTATCTTAATCGCCGCAACTGCGGTACTCTTGATATCCTCATACGTTTAGTTCCTCACCTCGCATCCTTACACAATACTTTTTACTTACGATGTTAATGACTGGAAAATGTCTTCTCAAATCCTTCACAGCAAGTGGGGCACCGCTATTCCCCCTCCTCTATTAAACCTTTTCTACGATCAAATAACAAGACCAGTACATAGCCTAATACTATAATAAACGTTGATTTCTGTATTAACTCTTCCTTCATTTTGATTCAATTTTGCGACTCATGCTCATTACTTTCCTTTATTTTGTCATTGTAGCTGTTTGTTACTTTCCTTGGCTCTACCAAGTAGAAAGGAAAGTTATGTAATCGGATGAAAAACAAATTTTGAGTTTTCTTCAGAACTTTACGTTTCAGACCCTACTGAGTCCGAAAAACACTATTTGGGAAAATGGTCTGTGTGTGTGTGTCCGTGAACGATTTTTGAAGAAAACGACCGTACCAAATCAGCTCAAACTTGATATCTAGCTCGCAGGTTACTATGAGACGCCAAAATAAGGGTATGAGCAAAATCCACCGAAAGTTAACTATAGTTATCATAGCAATCGAAACATTAAACTTTGTTTTCCTCAAAAACGGCTCTAACGATTTTGATTAAATTTTTTATATAGATAGCTCTCAATAAAGCAATTATACCTAAAAATTCCCATTTGCGGGAAAATGACGAGAGCGGCACAATAAATTATCAACATTTTCGACAATAATCGGTTTTAGCGCGGTTTTTTTCTTCCTTATAAACTCCGCTGAAATATTACTTGAATGTTAAAAAAAATTGCTGTAGTAGTCCAACCCAATACCTATAGTGTGAGTGTTTAAAAATACTCATAAGATAAATGGGGATCACTCCGGAAATTCCTGAGTTTCAACTACCGCCGTTTCGCTTACTGCAAGTTCTAAAAGTTTTCACCCAATAACTCTGCAAAAGTGATTATTATCCCATTCAAAAAAATCGTGTTTACAGCCTCATTAATTCTCTGTGTACTATAATTGTCCGGGAATGAGTACAAGTAGCACAACAATTTCCGGAACTTAATAAATAATTAATGTTTACATATTGTTCTGAATAAATATTCCTCTGACAGTTCATTGAACAGAAATAAAAATGACAATGTATCGACAATAATGTTTTTCCGGACATTTTTGTGATTTCCTGAGTAATTGCGTCACTGGATTTAATCGGTATTATGAAGCATCTTTAAGCCACCTATACCCACATTTAGTTCTCCGTGATTATCTCTGTATCTATCTGTTGAACGGAGATATAAGCCATGATGGCTTGGAAAACGAGATTTTTCGAATAATAATTTATCGGTTTTCCAATTATCTCAAAAATGTCTAACGATATCAATCAAACTTACAGGATTCTCTTACTAACTGGTACCTAAATTTCGTTTCCTATAAATTTTCCAGTAGAAATTATTTGTACGAATACATAGCACCCGTTTATGTAGCAGGTCGTTCAATTTACGGTGGCTGCGGAAAGTTGTGTATTGCTACTCATCAAGTTACAAAACCGTCTGAAAAACGTTCTGTGAGTTGAGAGAGAAGCTGAGCCAAATCTGTTCATTTTTACCCTTCAAATGCCCATGCGTCGCCGAAATTAGGTTATGAGCGAATCCGGTTTTAAACTATTTATAGTTATCGTAGTGACCAAAACCTAATATTATTCGCTCTCAGAATTTTGATTTGATTTTGAGTGTAAACAGTTCTACGTGGCACGACTATGATACTATCATATGTGGAAAATGACGAGAGGGGCACGATAAATTATCAAAAAATCTGGTAGGGCACTTTTCCCTTTTATATCCCGCTCATATCCGGGAGGGAGTACTAACGACGAAACGTTGACTTCCGCTGTAGTTCCCACGTTGTACTGCGATTCGTTAATTTTTTTAACCGTTTTTTGCCCATATCAACCATGGGCTTCGTCCGATCGGATTGCCAAGATGGCGGGCACAACTAGATATCAAATCGGATTTTTGGGCGAAAGAACGAATTTTTTAGACCACGTTAAATGCACAAAACGGCCCGGACGGCGGACGACATTGCAAATTTGGAATCTCCAAGTGTTGAAACGTAAAGTATCAAATTTTGAGGGGGGGTTGTAAAAAATTTTTCGTGACCGAAAACATAGGGTTATTATTCAGAATGAATAATAAACCAAAATGGCGTTTGTTGCTAGTTTTAACGCGACCGTTATTTTAATAACGTGAAATACGCAGTTCTGACGACTTCCCTAATGAAGGAAGTGAAGATCATCCGGCGTTGTTTTGGACAGGGAGTCTAGAAATCTAATTTTTCCTTCAATATTTCTCGCTATTAAACTGAAGTGATCTCGCCTCACTTATTATAAATTACTTGTCTCACAGAAATGCTCCGCTCTTGGTTTGAGTACCTGCTGGTGGCTGCTTCCTTAGCCATCACGGTGGGCATCGGCTTTTACTCCGGAAGTGGTAAAACGTCTCTTCAAGACTACATGTTGGGCAGTAAAAAAATGTCCATCCTTCCGATCAGCCTGTCTGTTGCTGCCACGTAAGAGATGAGATGACGCTGCTTCATTCGTTGATCCAAATGAGCTCTGCATTTTACCGTAATCTTTCATGTTTTTGTTTCAGGCAGATATCTGGTTCCGCAATTATTTCTCTGGCTCAAGAAGTGTATTTGTTTGGGTTGCCAGTGTCCCTGAACGCAATAGGCCAAGCTATCATTGGACTGGCATTTGCTTACATATTTTTGCCTGTTTCGTACAGCGTTAAATCAGTATCGACGTTTGAGGTAACATTTACCAACATCTCCCTGTCCCCCATTACCTCTGAACGTTTTAAAATTGCACAATTTTTACTGGAATTCTAAGTTATTACGAGTAGTTGACAGGAAAAAATTTCTTTTTGATAACTCAACAGTTGATAGGAGTAGAAAAGCTAGAAGGAAACAGACTTAAGCAAAACTAGGAAACATTTTGGGTTCAATGTTTGACATCTGTTTTTGAAATATTTGAGTATGCGTTCCCGATTCTTCAGCGTGTATTCGGCTGAGATGTGTCAAAACCTGCCAGTTTATGGTGAACTATGAACTATTTTCTCGTAGAATACAGTACAATCCATGGCGAACGCCTTAACGCGAAAAAACTTTTCTGAACGTTGATATTGCCTCAAATGAAATGTGGGCTTAGACTCCTTTTTAAGTGCAGTATCGTAATGCCAAATATTTACAAGCTGAACAAATAAGACAATGAGTGATTCATTAAATTCTTATTTGGTTTCAGTTTTTCGATAGAAGATTCAACGGCTGGGTCCGAAAATACGCTTCTATTATGTTTTCAATTGAAATGGTACGTAATTTATTATCACTTTCTTCGTGAATTATAAAAACAATGTATGGCCGCACAGCTTTCCTTCAGCGATTCTTTTCACTCTATCAACTAACCAAATTTTCTTCTGATTACATTAACCCATTATTGAGTGCTCAGCACTTACTGCATAACCAACGGCACAGGCGTGTTATAAGACAATCTATCGAACGTGAAAAAATTAGTTAATGAAATGATCCTAGTTTGAATCCCAGAACTTTGAGGGCTGTCCCTAATCATTTTGTAACCGTTACTAAACTAGCTTCGTGTAGGTAGCTTACTGGTCTGCCAACTCGATTTTTTAAAACGCTTGTATCACACGAGCTGGATTTACGAGGGGAAAATACTCCTTTAAGGAAAAACACTGCGCTAAAGCCGGTTATCGTCAAAAGTTTTGACAATTTATTGTGCTGCTCTCGTAATTTATCCATTGATGGCAATGTTATATTATCTGTTGGTTGCAGGAGAGGGGGAGCTGAGGATCGCAATAAAACTGAAAGTCGGTGAGCGTGAGGAAGACTGTATTATACGTGGGTGCGGAATTGAGTTGAATTACAATTGAGGTGACTACAAATGTGCGGCACAAGGGCAGTACTCGGAACGCATGAACTGGCGTGGATTACCGTATGGGATAAGAAGTTACTGGGGTGGTTGTTGGAAGCAGAATGATTTTGGAAGAGCTCTGTCGTCGAAAGGAAAATGAAATTGGGAGAAAGAAATAAAGAAAGGGGAAAACCTAGAAAAGAGGGCTGGGGGGCCCGCAGGTGAGGGGCAGGTATTGAAATAGTTGGAGACAATTTAGGCGGTCGGAGACAATGATGCGGGGAAGTCCAAGGTCAAAGACTCTGACAACTTCGACGCTTTGCGTCGAACATACTCCCCCGCGCTGCAGCAGCAGGATAACCCTTGAAGTGGGGTTACAGTTGTGTGAGGTACTTAACGTGAGTGAGGAGGCTAGCGCTCATGAGGGCTGAGCTGGAGGACGTGGCTAGGCTGGGCTACCTGATGAGCCAGAGCACAGAGAGATGAGGTGATGAGTGTGAGACAATGATGTGGTAGTGAATCAAGCAGGAGACCTGGAGGTGCAAAAATGAGGATGAATGAGTGATCTCATGAGGAAGCACAGGAGGTGGTGCAAGGAGAACGAAAGGAGAGTAGGACAGCACAAGCATAAAGAGGTTTAAGGTGTGGGCCACTAAGGTGGGAGATGGCGGATGGCATACTAGGGGGAGGTGAGTAGGGAAGGCACACTTGGGTGGTACAAATAGGGAGTAATGAAGGCTGGGGTGGTGCAAGTAGGGAGGGAGGCACGCTGGGGTGGTGCAAGTAGGGAGGAAGGCACACTGGGGAGGTGCGAATAGGGAGAAAGGCACACTGGGGTGGTGCGAATAGGGAGAAAGGCACACTGGGGTGGTGCAATAGGGAGGAAGGCAGGCTGGGGTGGTGCAAGTAGGAAGGAAGGCACGCTTGGGTGGTGCAGGAGGCGCTAGTGCATGTATGAGAATGCACACAGCAGTGGGGTAAATAGGGGAAAGCACATTGAGAGGGCCGATAGGGGCAATGGTGAAGTGGTGAAAGTTGAAGGAGCTCACTGAGGTGGTGCAAATGGTGCTAGCACACTGGGACAGTGAGAAGGAGAAAGCGTATGGGAGTGGTGCAAAAATGGCACGAGCAGTGAGTAAAGGGTATGATTTAGGGCATGGGATTAAGAGGCGAGACCTAGTGCTGTCTTGGGTGAATGCTCAATGACACGAGGGATGATTACAATTGGGAGGTCGAGAGGGTAAGGAATGCAGCTAGGATACAGCATTGAGTAAGGCGGGAGGGTGGGGCAAGATGACAGGGTGCAAGAGAAACAGGATGTGAGGGCATAAGGCATTGTGAGGTGTGTGCTATTAAGTAAGGATGCGAGCTGAATGAAATTGTACTGGAGAGAAACGGTTAGGAGGAAGAAACGGAAAAGGGTGTAGGCAAACTACAGTTAGGGTTTGGAGAATTGGGATGTAAAGACATAAATGGCGTTGGGGCATGGGAACTAGTGATCAGGGCGACGCTTAGTTATGGGAGCAGCAAAACAAGAAGGAGGATGAGACGAAAGGAGGTGTAAGTAAACTATGTGAATGTAGTAAGGTGGTCAAAGGGGCCTTGGCGATGGCACTTGAATTTTGGTATGATCAGGTGTGGAAGGTAGAAAGGGTAGAGGGAAGCTATGCTGGTGTAGCATTGAAGGAACTGAATGTTAGGGTAAGATGGTGTGGGCTGTGGTAGGGTACAGCAGTTGGGGTTTAGACTAGGTAGGATGTGAAGACCTAAAGGGCGTTGGGGCATGGAGTACTATAGATGAGGGCTGAGTTGAGTCGTAGGGGCAGAAAACCAGGTAGAAGGATGAGACAAAAGGAGGTGTAGATGATCTACGTGAATTTAGTGAGGTGATCAAAGGGGGCTTGGTGACAGCACTTAAACTTTGGTATGTGGGCACGAGGTTATGAGAGCAAATGTTTGTGTTGAGAGACTCGAAACACCAATATAATGCTTCTGCTCTGTGTGGAGGCGTGAATGAACATGTAGGAAAATGGCTGTGGGTTGTGTGATTCGAATGAGGATAAGAGTGGAGCTGAGGCGTGACAGATATAAAGGCCATTGGGGGATAGGGTGCTAGTAATGAGGGCTGAATAGAGTTGCAGGAGCAGAGAAACAGGTAGGAGGAAGAGACAAAGGGGGGTGGAGGCAAACTGTTTGATTGCAGAACGTGGGGCTTGGTGACAACACTTGGACTGCGGGTTGTAGGGACAAGGAGCTGAGAGGAAGGGTTTGTTGTGAGGGCCTTGTAGAAACGATTTGAGCTCGGGCTGTGTGGCACTTTTAATGTGGGTTAGCGACTTGGGAGAAAATGGTTGCGGGTTGCATAAATAAAAGCGGGAACCAAGACCAGCTGAGCTGGTCGCTCCTATAATCTACTATGGGAAGCCAGTTCACGCTATTCCGAGACTTACCTTGTGTTATATTGGTCGGCGGCGATCTGCAGTTGGAAGAAGCATACGTAGGCGGTTGACCGGCGGCGATGCGACCATTTCGAGTGTTGTGGGGCTTCACTTGGATAAAGGTGGTTGGAAGTTCGCAAAGACGAGGCCATGGCGAGCAGCGAATTAGCGCTTGAGTGGCGAGATGAGCTTAGTGATGAGCCCAGCCAAGAAATCGTCAGGGGAGCGACGAACAACAGCGGCGGTGGTGATTTACTGCAGGGAGGCGAAGTTAGAGCGGGTGTGACAACGGATGGTGGCGGCGAGAGGCTGGTTGTGAGTTTCGATGATGACACGTGTGCAAGCAACAGAGGAATTGCGGCGGGCGACGGAAGATGAGAAGGCGCAGACACGATTGTAGTTTCTGCTTCTTTTTGCCAGTTGAAACGCGTAGTGGGCATCGTGGTGTTAACGTTTGGTCCTGGATGCTCGAAAGGTAACGAAATCCAGCCCGGAGGACCAAATGTTGGTTGCAGGATAGGGGGAGCTGAGGATCGCAATAAAACTGAAACTCGGTGAGCGTGAGGAGGACTGTATTATACGTGGGTGCGGAATTCAGTTGAATTAAAATTGAGGTGACTACAAATGTGCGGCACAAGGGCAGTACTCGGAACGCGTGAACTGGTGTGGGTTACCGTATGGGAGAGTAAGAAGTTACTGGGGTGGTTGTTGGAAGCAGAATGATTTTGGAAGAGCTCTGTCGTCGATAGGAAAATGAAATTGGGAGAAAGAAATAAAGAAAGGGGAAAACCTAGAAAAGAGGGCTGGGGGGCCCTCAGCTGAGGGATTCCCGCAGGTGAGGGGCAGGTATTGAAATAGTTGGAGACAATTAGGCGGTCAGAGACAATGATGCGGGGAAGTCCAAGGTCAAAGACTCTGACAACTTCGACGCTTTGCGTCGAACATTATCGTTGTATCATTTGTTCCGCCATACACAAAATCTAATTTGAATTTTAAGAAAATAAAAGTTGATGTTTTGACCGCAATGATGACTTGAACCTATTTTGCTCTTAACCTCATTTCGCCGTCCCCTGTTGACTTTCAAGGAGAAAATTGAACTGATTTTCTCAAACAATGTTTTTATAATCAGAAGACTGAAACGTGAAGAAAACCACAGATATTTTTAGTATGGTTACTTAGTTGCTTTACTTAGTTGGGAGAGGAGAGGAAAATGAAAACATGAACCAATGGAGTTTTATAGAAACCTCAAATGATTTATCGATTTGTCGATAATACTTTGAAAGTTCAATCAAATTCGCCGACGCCGTTTTCGAGATCATTGAAAAAATCCTAATTCCTGTTGCATATTAGTTCCATCCGCATCTCAATTTTTTCACCCATGCTACGGCTAAGAAAAGTGAAAACAGACGAAAGGGGATGGGGGGAAATTGTACCCGTCAATTTCATAATTCACTTCATCTTCCCTGTTCGTTTCCCATATTTTGTCTAAATCTGCTTTTTATCCTTGTGAATTACTTTCTTATTAAAAGTGCTAGAATGGTTTCAAATTGTTGATAACACCGATTGGGTGGTCTCAAAATTCAACATGTATAAAATTAATTTTCAATTGCCCAGCAAACGCTTGTTCATACATTTTTTTTTTTAGATTCTGCACACCGGAATATCACAGTATGTACCGTCTGTTACTTTGTCTCAAGGTAAGTGCGTTTCAGCAAGGATCGGCGATTTATCAATTAAGGGCAGTGCTGTGCCTTATTGAATGGATTAGCGCGAAAAATCATTCAGAGAACGATAAATACTGTTTAACAACTCCCGTCAGGGCTGTAAGGGTAAGATAAGCATTGTAGTCATTACCCGCTGAAGAAAAAAAAAGTATTTGTAAGCGTTCTGTTTTATAATTTCAGCCACAGGGTTTCCGGTTTTTCCTATTTCGTGCTTCTTATCAATTTCGTGCTGGATCTACACTGCCACGGTAAGTTCCCAAGTTAACGAACTGGTTGTTGATTTGCCATCTCCTTGAAACGTTCTCAAAACTAATCACTTTAAAGGTCGTTTTGTAGAAAATAATGACGACTCAGTCCACCGAATGTTCTTCGTTTTGATTGTTGTAGAAGTTCATTTCCTCTAGTTTTGACAGTTGTGGTTTTAGCGCATAACTACGGCATAAATTAAACTATGAAGTATTACGGGTTCGGCTGATAAAATAATCGCTTGATTGAAACCCACCGCATGAGTTGACCTTTGGCGTCTCGGTAACTTAGGAAAGCACCATTGGAAGCCGAACCGAACTAAGCATTTGTGTGAAGAGTTGGTCTCGTGCTAGATCGGCAAATAGGAATTACCATCAGAGTATACGTGTACCGATTGACTACCATTAATGGCACCTCGCGATCGTAGTCTAGCTGTTGTTCATAATCCTTACGAAAGTTGGGCAATGGATCTGAGGAGCTCGCGATCGCTGTAATTTTTGCCTGAGTCAGCGGCTCTTCAAACATCTCCAAACCCCCCTCGTATCATACAGAGTCTAATCATTTGAACATAATGTACCGGGACGAATCGAACTTTTTGATTTAGCGAAGGCTCGTCCGGTGCAATGATGCCGACAAGGTTCCTAAAATGTCCCAATCCGCTCGAAACTCTGATGACGTCAGTCGTGGTTGTTCATTGATTGATTGGGTGGTTGTCTCATCGTGCTGGTAAGACTTCTCTGAGCGTAATTGTGAATGAAACTCCTCGTTCCAATTAGTCTTCAAGTTACACGCCGATTGTTAGGTGCAAGAATGGGGGAGCTGAGGATCACAATACAAGAAACTCGGTGAGCGTGAGGGGGACTGTATTACATGAGGAGATGGAGTACAAATGGGTGACACAAGGGAAGTACTCGGAACGCCTGAACTGACGTGGGCAACCGTGAGAGAGTGTGAGAAGTTACTGGGGTGGAAGTTGGAAGCAGAATGATTTTGGAAGAGCTCTGTCATCGATAGGAAAATGAAATTGGGAGAAAGAAATGAAGAAAGGGGAAAACCTAGAAAAGGGGGCTGGGTCCGTTATTGAAACGGTTGGAGACAATTAGGCGGACGGAGACAATGACGCGGGGAAGCCCAAGGTCGAAGACCTGACAACTTCGACGCTTTGCGTCGAACACCGATTTTCTAACATCCATGACTGACGCTGTTGTGGTTTTACAAAGTTTGTACGTAGCCAGCAACGCGTTCTAATAGAATTGGAAACAGTTATTCGGTTGTTACATCACAAGCAGTTGGAGCTGTTTCCCCGTAAGTCTATCTCACATAAACCCGTTTAACCAACGCATATTGGATTTGTTACAGGGAGGATTTCGTGCCGTCACTTACGCCGACAGCTTCCAGGCTGTTCTGTTTATGGGAGTCATCCTGGTTTTGTTCAGTCTTGGCGCTGTCTACGCTGGCGGTTTTGTGGAAATCTGGAACAGAGGCACCAAAGGATACCGCACCAATGTATTCGAGTAAGTTGTAAATAACATGAAGAAGATTTTCCTTTAAGCACATCACTACGACAAATATGCGGGCCTTACATTTCTCAACATGATTTTCTCAATTTACGAATGATGTTTACCTAATTCCCAAACAATGTTCATTTAACACTACACCCATTTTCATTCAATTTCCTGACAATTTTTACTTGATTTTGAAAAAATTTTGACTCGACTTTTCGCTACTTTTAACTCACACCCCAAAAATGTTTTTCTAACGTACGTAACGTACCGAACCAAATCAGCTCAAAGTTGATATCAAGCCCGCAGGTTACCATGGGACGCCTAAATAAGAGTATGAGCAAAATCCACCGAAAGTTAACTATAGTTATATAAAAAACCACACTTTTTTTCTCAAGAAGGACTCAAGCGATTTTGATTGCATTTTTTATATAGACAGCTTTTGATAAGGTAACCATACCATAAAATTTCCATTTGTATGAAAATGACGAGAGAAGCACAATAAATTGCCAATGATTTCGATGAAAATCGAGTTTAGCTCAGTTTTTTCCTCATTAAGTCCGCTGAAAAGTGACTAGAATCTTTTTCAAAAAAATGGTGTAGTACCTTTACGATGAGCGTTTAAAAACATTTATAACATATATGGGGGTCACTCCAGAAATTTTGGACTTTCAACTACCACCGTTTCGCTTCCTACCATGTCTATAATTTTTTACCCAATAACTCAGGAAAAGTGATTATTATCCTCATCAAAAAAATCGTGTTTACTGCCTCATTGATTCTCTGTGTAGTAATTGCTCAATAACGGTCCTGAAATGAGTACAAGCAGCACAATAAATCCCGGAACTGTAAGCACTGCTGCTTT
Organism: Pachypeltis micranthus; assembly: GCA_020466155.1. Lineage (NCBI taxonomy): Eukaryota > Metazoa > Arthropoda > Insecta > Hemiptera > Miridae > Pachypeltis > Pachypeltis micranthus. The sequence continues at coordinate 31,311,273 of CM035769.1, forward strand.
CTGCTGCCGTGAAGTGTTGTTTGATCAAGTTCAAATGAACTGAATGATAAAAGTTTTAAGAATTTTCAATATCCTAGTGCATTTTCAACTGTTTTAATCAATTCCTCGACAATTTTTGTTGAATGTTTCAAATATTGTTGCATAACATTCCAACGTTATTGATTCAATTTTCCCTAAATGCCCACGTGATGTCTGACGATACTTTTTTCAACGTTTCACGCTATCTTCCGTCGTTTATGACTTCATTTTTTTCAAAATTTTCCTTGAACTTTTAACAACTTCTAATAATGTGCTGATATTCCAACAATTTTCAATCGGTCCCTAAACAATTTTACCTACATACCCGCTTGTTTACTTTCCTTGGCTCTACGAAGTAGAAAGGAAAGTTATGTAATCGGCTGAAAAAAAAATTTTGAGTTTTCTTCAGATCTTTACGTTTTAGACCCTCCTGAGTCCGAAAAACACTATTTGGGGAAATGGTCTGTGGTCCTGAGTCCGAAAAACACTATTTGGGGAAATGGTCAGTGCCTCACTGCGCGGCATTACTAAGGCCACTTGGGGTGTGTGTTACCATGACACCATCCTCATGTATAAGGCCATCTATTTAGGTGTGATTGGCTACTGCCCCGTTGTCTGGGGTAGCAAACTAACAGTCAATCAAAAGAGAGTATTGGCCCAATCCCAGAGAGCCGCGCTCTTGTGGATCACCAAGGCCTACAAGACTGTATCAACGGAAGCACTCCAGGTGATCACTGGTCAGTTACCAGTTGATTTGGCTGTTGAGTGCATGATTGACAAGTGGAGAGTGAAACGGGAGCTTCCCCCGCTTTGGGCTGAACTCCGTGCGGATCTCACCACAGAACAGAAACTTGCCGCCATCGATGAATGGGCTCTAGAGAAATGGCAAGCGAGATGGGAATCCTCGTCAAAGGGGCGTGATACGTATGAGTTCTTCCCCAACATCCGTGAACGTCTTTCTAGAAAATGGGTTGAGCCAGACCACTGGACGAGCCAGTTCCTCACGGGACATGGTGACTTCAATGCGCGGCTCCACCCCTTTTCTCTGGAAGACTCTCCATTATGCACGTCTTGTGCCTCCAGTGCGGAGGAAACAAGAAACCATGTGCTGCTCCACTGTAGTTTCTACAGTGAGCGACGGTTGTTGGGAGGGCAAACGAACTTAGCAGCATTGACTGCTACAAAGGAAGCCTATAACCATTTTGCAAAGTTCGCAAAGAAGGTAATGGCTAAGAAACGTGGTTATAGTTGATCAGTCCTTTTGAAACTTGCCACCCAAGTAAAAAGTAAGATCAGGTGGGGAACCAGATTAAGAACTACTCCCAGATGGTACGGGATTCCTCAGGTGGTCACCTCCGCGCGGTAACACACGGGCAACAGCTCTCTACGGTGAGACTGGCTAACGACCAAATACCTGCCGTACCTCCACAGGTCTGAGTTCGGTGGATGCTGCAGGGGCCGGCCTCTTGCATATTAGCGAAACCGCAACTTCTATGACTGATATAACCCTCGTCGAGGGTTTAGGTACAGTCATCAAATAAAGAAACAGACCTGTGTGTATGTGTGTCTGTGAACAATTTTTAGAAAAAACCACCGTACCAAATCACTTCAAACTTCATATCTCGCTCGCAAACCTTTATGGAACGCCAAAATGAGGGTTTGAACAAAATCCACCGAAAGCTAACTATAGTTATCATAGTGATGAAAACACCAAATATTTTTTTTCTCAAAAACGGCTCTAACGATTTTGATTAAATTGTTTATATTGATAGCTCTTAATAAGGCAATTATAGCATAAAATTCCCATTTGTGGGAAAATGACGAGAGCAGCGCAATAAATTACCAAAACTTTCGACGAAATCGATTTTAGGGCAGTTTGTAGAGAAAACCACCGTACCAAATCAGCTGAAACTTGATGTCTAGCCTACAAGTTACCATGGGACGCAATAATGAGGGTATGGGCAAAATCTACCGAAAGTTAACTATAGTCATCATAGTGATCAAAACACCAAAATTTTTTCTCAAAAACGGCTCTAAAGATTTTGATTACATTTTTTACATTGATAGCTCTCAATCAGGCAATGATACTGTAAAATTCTCATTCATGGGAAAATGACGAGAGCAGCACAATAAATTATCAAAGTTTTCGACCAAAAGCGTTTTTCGCGCAGTTTTTTCCTCATAAACTCCGCTGGAATTCTTGTAGAATGTTAAAAAAAATTGGTATTGTAGTCCAATCCAATATCTAAAGGGTGAGAGTTTAAAAACGCACATGAGATACATCGGGCTCACTCCAGAAATTCCTGAATTTCAACTACCGCCGTTGCGCTTACTACCAGTTCCTACAGTTATTTTCCAATAACTCTGCAAAAGTGATTACCATCCTTTTTTCAAAATATCTGGTGCGTAGCAACACACAACTTTCCGCCACCCCCGTAATTTCGAACACCCGCTATATGCGGGCGCTATACCTTCGTTCAGCGCATTTTTACAGGAACATTTATGGAGAACAAAATGTAGTGACTAGTTAGCTGAAAGTACTCCGAATGTTTGATCGAAATCGTTAAAGCCGTTTTTGAGAAAATTGGAATACCGATAAATTAATATTCGACAAATCTCCTTTTCTGGGTTAATTTGGCTTATATGTACGTTCAACATATATATACAGAAATAATTATGGAGAACGAAATGTTGGTGTGGGTGACTAAAAGACACTCTGTAAGATCTATCACATCTGGTGAAAAAGTTACCCTGGAATTTACGGAAATGTTAGAAAAAACGTTATTTTCGACACATTTTGATTTTTATCTCTGTTCAATGGACCGTCACAGGAACATTTATTGAGAAGAATATGTAGGTATTAACTATTTGAAAACATCCTGTGAGTTTGGTGAAAATCGCTGAAGCCGTTTTGCCAAAAAGCGTAAAAAACCTATTTTTGCTTCAGGGGCCCATATCTCCGTTCACCGTATTTTCATGGAGATATGTATGGAGAAGAAAAGTTAGGTATTGATTAGGAGAAGATAATTTGAAAGTTTAATCAAAATCGTTAGAGCCGTTTTCGAGAAAAATGCGAAAACCCTAGTTTTTGGTACATTTTCGTCCCCCACCCCCCCTTCCATCGGCCGAAATCGTCCATAACCTTATTTTGGTGTCTACAAAAAATAACGAACAAAACAAAAAAAGAACCAGCTCAATCGGATCAGCCGTTCTCCCGCAAATCGAACTACAGACACACACACACACATACACACGGACCACGCGCCGAAATTAGGTTTTTTAGACTCAGTAGGGTCTGAAACGTAAAAATCTGAAGAAAACCTAAATTTTTTTTGGGCCGATTACTATACTTTCCTTCTCTTCGGGTAGCGGAAAGTAAAAATCGTGTTTACAGCCTCATTAATTATCCGTGTACCAATTGCTCAATAATGGTCCTGAAATGAGTACGAGCAGCACAATAAAATCTGGAACTGTAAGCGCTACCGCTTGCTGCTGCCGTAAAGCGTTGTTTGACCAAGATTCAAATTAACTGAGTGATAAATGAATTGATTAAATGGAATTAGCCATGTACAAAGTGAATTGTTTGTAGTAGAGCTAAGGAAAGTTGTGTGTTGCAACGCACCAGATATTTTATACTTCAATGGGATGAATCGACGTTTCACCTGTTTTAGTCAATTTTATATAAATTGTCGTTTAATTTTTCAAGCGCTTTTAGAAAACTTTCCAAAGTTTTTGATTCAATTTTCCTCAAGTTCTCAACTTTTTGTGACATAATATCGTTTATATTTTTATCTCCAATGAACGACTGACGATGAATCGAGTTTAGATTTGATACCGGTCTCTCGAATAAACAAATTAAATACAGAGAATTCATTTTTGAGAATCGTTTTACGAGCTTAACTTCTTCTTTGAGCTAAACCGTTATACTGCCGTCATACGTTAATGTCCCTTGTCAAACTCATCCTTTGGCAAGCAGCGAGAGTTTTTGTTTGTTTTGGTACCTTCCGACAGTTTCAACACGTCATTTAACGTTAACTGGTTATTATTGCTACAATTAATCTAAATCCTTTACGGTATTTCTTATTTTCTGATTAGCTGGAGTCTATCGTACGATTCGAGGTACTCAGTTCTTCTCACCTCCTTAGGCAGCCTCTTACACGCATCTCGAAGTTTTTTCTCTCCTTCATTCCATCAGAGAGTCGTTGCAATGCGCTCCTATGAAGAAGCTAAAAGGTAAGGTAATTAAATTACATAAGCAGTTACCATCAACGTTAATGTCGGGGTGGGCGTTTTCGAGTTCAACAAAAACGAGGGGGTTTCGCATTTTTCTCGAAAACGGAAGTAACATTTTAATTATATATTCAAAATATCTTCTACTAAACCAATACCCTCCTTTTGTTCACCTTAACAATCTAGCCGAAAATTCTATTCAGATAAAGTTCGGGGAGCTGAGATACAGGACTAAAGCAGATGTTTCTTTACATTTTAGACAATCGACACTAACGATAAATAGATAAAATCTATATTGAGGGGGTTGGCTCTAACCAGGAATAGTAGAGTTCTTTTTTTCGAGAAAATTTTCCAGTTCCCATTCATTGGTTAGGACAACAAAAAACTATTGAATTATTGGCCGGGTCTAAACGGTGAGGGAAGGTTTTCTGGAAAGCAGTATTTTTTATTAAACACTAAGTTAGTGAGGTTACTCCTGTAAGATTGATAATGACAATAAAATGGCCTGGAAAGAGAAAAAGAAGTAAAGGATGGCGGTATACCTGGTTCTACTCAGCCTAAGCGAGATGAAAAATACGTATCAATCGCTTTTAGTGCTGCGTTTCGGAAATGGCTTCCCTGTTAATACTCCAATACGGTTGAAAAGAATGCTGCAAACTATTGCACAATGGTTTATAATTCTCTTGCACGTGAACATGACTGACCGAATGTGACATCGCTACATCACCAATACCAGCACTTCCGAGATTCAGTAATATTCAAATACTGGTAAACGATAAGAAACATAATACTTTCATCGGAGCGACGACACTTTTTTGGCTTTTTCTTGGCGGTTTTAATCACTTGGCACGATGCGACGAGTCGAATTGACGGGTGGTTGGAGTTAGTCGGGAGGCAGTGAGAGGAAATGAGCGCAGCCCTGGGCAGAAAAGCTACCTATCGCTGCATCGCCCCTCAAGTTCCTTCAATTGCTAGAATTACTATATTCGCGATATTTCAAATGTGTTGTCCATCTAGACGGAATCCTGCATCTCTGAGACTCGATCCATTCAGCTCAGTATCAAAATGCACCTCGGAAACGATACTCAGCACGACATAATTGCAATAAAACTTCCAAATGCGTTTTCGGTGGATTTTTTAAACAATTTATTGCCCGTAACAACCATGGATGTCTTCTAATCGAGTAGCCGAGCAAGCGGGCGCAACTGGAAACCAAATAGAATTTTTGAGCTAAAGAACGGCTTTTTTAGACCACGTTAAAGACAAAATGTTGCCCGGACGGAGGATAGACATAGTAAAGTGTCGACTTTCGAAGGGTGGGGGGGGATTGTAAAAAAATGTTCCTGACCGAAAACATAGGTGTATTATTCAGACTGGGCAGCAACTCCTGCTGTTGGGAGCATGGAGCTTGAAACTGAGAAATAAATAGGTGTGTATGAGTGCGTGAGTGAGGACTGTATTACACTTGACATAAAAGCATTATCAGTTTGAGTGTGAGTATATAAACGCGAACAAAGGACTCTAAATACACTTGAACTGGTTGTGAGACACTAAGTGGTGAGAGAGAGAGAGAGAGAGAGAGAGAGAGAGAGAGAGAGAGAGAGAGAGAGAGAGAGAGAGAGAGAGAGAGAGAGAGAGAGAGAGAGACAGACAGACAGAGAGAGACAGAGAGAGAGAGAGACAGACAGACAGAGAGAGAGACAGAGAGAGAACTAGAAGTCGACTGTCGTTCATGAGTGGTAATGGATGACTAACTTGGAAGCAGCTGTATGTTGTGGAGAGAACTTAGAGGGGTTTGAAAAGGGTAGTTTTAGGAATGTCCAGGAAAGGGGGAAATCCGTTGCCACTTGGAAATAACTGAGGACAGAGAACTCCCACAGGTACAAATAAAGGGGCTCAGGGCTCGGGGAAACGATGACTTCGGGTCAAGTGCAGTCGTTCGGCCAAAAAATGTGCTTCGAAATTTGTCAGACACTGTGAGACGACATGCCTAGGACCATCTCTGTCCCTTTACAATTGTTCCTCAGACTATCAGTTAAACCGAAATAACAACCTAAACGTGACGACAATCGTGTTTTTATTTTATTGTATGGTGACTTGAAGTTTTTACATCCCTTTTACAGAGTCACCATCTGGTCGACGTGGTTAACTTCGCTTTGTATGCTTTTTACCAGCATCATGGGTTTGGAAGTGTACGCGTATTTTGCCGGTTGCGATCCTTTACTCGAAGGAAAGGTGAGAAATTCATTCTTGTATTACTATGAATTCACATTATCGATTTATTGATTTGAGATTCGAAAGTTGTCGTTTCGAATTGAGGCGTATCAGGATTTCCCCGTTTAAAGTCGGAAGTTGTTTTACCAAAGACGTATGAAGGGAATTTAAAATGTACCAACCCTCACCTCCCTCTCAACCGTCAATTAGCTCTTTCCGTATTTACTTTCTTCGCCCTCAGTTTAATTTTCAACGTTTTTAACGTTAGTTATTTTTTAAAAATCCGTTACGTCTTCGTCATCTGAACAAAATGTAATTGGAGCGTCACGTAGCTTTTAAGCAGACGAATGGCAGTTTCATCCAGTTAACGGTAATAGCGCAGCCTCTAAAATATAACGCTCTTCTCACAGAAGATCAATGGCTACGCTGCGATTCTTCCATATTTTGTCGAAGAGATCGCTAAGAACATTCCAGGGCTAAGTGGGCTCTTTCTGTCTGGAGTCATTGCTGCTGGACTGAGGTGAGTAAATATATTTACTTCTTAAATTCCTTCGTCCTCCGTGCGCGTTTTTTTTCTGTACAAGGGAGAACAATGTGACAGGGGAAGGAAAACTCATACGTATAATAATGCATAGCGAATAAAGGAAGATAAAAGTTTGGAGTCACGCTCCACTCTTTAGTTCTCGTCTCTGAGCTTGGTGTGGATTGGGCAGAGAGACAATGAAGTTCCGAACTTACTGGATGAAAGAGAATTAACTGTTCTGTCAACCAAAAAAAGGGAGGGTGAGAAGGTCTAAATAATTTCCTGAAATTACCGTTGAGGTCGAGGGAAACTGGGTGTTAACCGAAAACATTCCTAACAGTCGAATTATCGATAGCTGACATAGTCCTGCTGAATGCATAGCCACAACACTCGATTCACCAGGTTTGGGAATTGAATTGATCCACCTTAAAGTCAGTGTACCTGTGCTATAAAGATAATAGAATAAATTAAAAACGGGTACACGCACCTTTAGACAGTCATACTACTTTTGGCACTGCTATAAAAAGTGAACCTTAGTGTCCCTCCTCTTCCCTTCCCTACGGGTAATTTGATAATTTACTTATTGAACCATCGTGCAAAGTTGGGGCCATAAAACCCTCTGCTCCACTCTCTCATTTCGCTTCAAATAAAATGCTTTTGCTTTACGGCTTCGTCCATTTTCCATTTAGTGCTCAACCGCTTTTCACTTTGCCCACTTTTTCTCGTTCTTAATCTTATTGTAAATTCAAATTTTCGACTCCAAAAAAAACGTTAGATAAAATGGTTTGTGTGTCTGTGGAGGCCGTAGAGAGAAAATGCGCGAACCAAATCGACTCAAATTTGATAGTTCGTCTGCAGATCATGATGAAATTCCAAAATAAGGACATGAGCGAACCAAACTTAACTCTAATTATAATTTTCATCAAAACACCAATTTTTACTTTCCGCTACCCCAAAGGGAAAGGAAAGTATAGTAATCGTGTCAAAAAAAGTTGGGTTTTCTTCAGGCCTTTACGTTTTGAGGCCTACTGAGTCTAAAAAACCTAATTTCGGCGCGTGGTCCGTGTGTCTGCAGTTCGATTTGCAGGAGAACGGTTCTTTTTTTTTTGTTATGTTCGTTATTTTTTGTAGACACCAAAATAAGGTTATGGGCGATTTCGGTCGACGGGACCGAAAATGTATCGAAAACTAGGGTTTTTCGCCTTTTTATCGAAAACAGCTCTAAAGATTTTGATTAAAATTTCAAATTATCTTCTACTAATCAATACCTAACTTTTCTTCTCTATACATATCTCCACGAAAATACGATGAACGGAGATATGAGCCTATGAAGCAAAACTAGGCAAACTCACAGGATGTTTTTGAATAGTTAATACCTACATATTGTTCTCAAGAAATGTTCGTCTGACACTTCATTGAACAGAGGTAAAAATCAAAATGTGTCGAAAATAACGTTTTTTCGAACATTTCTGTAAATTCCAGGGCAATTGCTTCACCAGATGTGATATATCTTACAGAGAGATCTTTTAGCCACCCACACCCACATTTCGTTCTCTATAATTATTTCTGTAAGATTTATGTTGAACGGAGATATAAGCCAAGTTAACTCAGAAAAGGAGATTGTCGAATATTAATTTATCGATATTCCAGTTTTCTCAGAAACAGCCGTAACGATTTCGATCAAACTTACCTACATTTTATTCTCTATAAATGTTCTTGTAAAAATGCTTTGAACGATGATAAAGCTCCGCATACGTAGCTGGTGTTCGAACTTACGGAGGTGGGGGAAAGTTGGGTGTTGCTACGGACTAGATATCTTCCTTATAAATGTTGCTCATATTACACTAGCGTTCTCAGGAAAAATTAGGGTGGTATTTCAATAAGCTCACTATACGACCAACGTTTAATAACGCTGGTAAGATAACTAGGACCCAATCCAGAATAGCCAACACCATCTTTCTCTATAAAATCGCGTTAACAGCCTCATAAATCACCTGGACAATTGCCTAATAATAGGATAAGTAAGTACGCCTCAATGAATTGCGGAACTTTAAGCGCTACCACTTTCCAATAAAAATGTAAAGTTCAAACGGCCTTCGTGAAAAATACATTGGATTGGTAGCCAAATCCATGAAAATCACTTACTATACGTGATCACGTAGCGTGGTACATCGCATCAGATATTTTCTAGTATTTCGTCACTCCTTGAGTATCTCACTCGAGTTAGCGCACACCCCAGTTAAGTGTTCATTCGAAGATGTTCTGGCGTTCTTTTAGCTTAAAGTCCTTTCATCGCTCTTTCCGGACTGAAATTTGACACCCTCTGCGTCACCTTCATCATCTCGACATTTGTTCAATTACAGTACGACAACAAGTTGTTGGAACACAGTTACGTGCACGTTATACGAAGACATAGCCAGGCCGTTACTTCCCGTTAAATCGCCAAACCATGTACACTTTCGTGTTCTCAACGCTATACTGCTTTTTGTAGCTATCGTAAGCACGTTTTGCGTACCGATCATCGAGGGAATTCCCAGTATTCTCGAGGTGAGCCCGACTCGGGTTTTCAATAAGTTCTAAATAATTTTTGTGGACTTTCAATCAATTCTCAATGAAAATAATTGGTTTGTTGGTACCCTACAGGCTACAGTTAGTCTCAAGTCATTCACAGCTTGCGGAAGTTTCTCCTTGTACATTGTCGGTATGGTTTTGCCCTGGATCAATACAAAGGTAACGTCTTTACAAGTTATCGTCTTCATTTGAAACGATGTGATTAATTTGCGAACTTACATAGAAAATGAAGGTATTGAGTCGAGAAAGATAGAAAGCGAATTCTCGAAAAATTGCTGCACCAAAATCCGTTCTACGGTGTTCCCTTACGAATCGCATTCAGATCATACTTTACCAGCACATTCTACCCCCGAACTGCCCCAAAAAACTCTATTATTGCCTGATGAAGGTTGAGCAAAATTTGTCTTTAAATACAAAATAAATTTATTTTTGATTAAGCAGGTTGTGTCTCCCCAACTATTGGAATTACAACTCTTTAAACTCCTTTCATGAAGTGAACATGAACTTTGTTCTAATGTTCATTTTTAGTAGTAGGGCCGAACAGCTCAAAACACGTAAAGTGTAACTTTAGAATTGAAAAAAGTGAAATTCTGTTAGTGATTCATTTATTGTTTGAAAAATCAACAGACGCTTAATAAGGCTTTAGGCAGGATAAACACTTTTTTTGTTAAGACATATGAAGTCCCAAAAATTAATTGTTAATCGTGAATCGTCAAGAACGTTTCCAGACAACTAGAGAGGATCTAAGTTAGAAAAATGTCTCGCCGACATACGAAAGAAAAAAGCTCCGAAAGTTTGAAGTCGATGACCGAATATTCAACAGAGACAGAAGAAACTATGGACCCACGGATTCCACGTTCTGTCAAAATCACATCTGTTTCCGACGAAAGGACAACTGGAACCTGGAAATCCAGAGCCCTTCTTCAAGAAAAGTTATCGATTAAGATCACTGAAGAATGTCTTACACTCAGGGAAGATGAAAATTTCTATAGTAAAGGGTCAGATGATCAACTGAGGAGCTACTCCAGCTGTCCACGTAAGGGATCGGAGTTTCAAGGCTGACAAAAATATCGTATTTACCCGTTTATCGTTTATTAAATAAACACTCAGCTTTCTCAGTAAATCTACAGCCATATGCTTTCGGTTCGTCGCGGCACTCTCCGTACCCTAAGTTTCACCTCTGTTTATTGTTACATGTTCGCACACATCATATTGTACCTTTAAATTTATCAAGGAACTGGCTGGCAAATCCTTGTTTTAGGGAGCATTAGCAGGAAGTGTGGTCAGTTCTGTTGTGACATCGTACATTGCTGTGGGAGCTCAACGTGCGAGAAGTAACAAATTAGTACAATTCTTCCCAAAAATATTGACAAACGCTGAATGTGTCGTAAATGGAACTACTGCAGCCCTGTTAAAGTAAGTCGGATCCTCCTTCAAATAATTATAAACGGTCGGTTTGAATTATACAGTTGCTTGTGTAATTTGTTGCAAGGAAGACTGCCGTTGTCTAGAATTTTATTAAAAATTTGATTTTTGAGTTTTCGCCAGAAATTTACGTTTCAATGGCTTCCGACAACAAAACAAATTGAAAAAATGGTGCTGAAAATCATTATGAGATATCAAAGTGAGGCTATGACCAAAATCGACAGACAACTAACTATAGTCATCAAAGTGATCAAATTGTTTTTCCTCAAAAATGGCTCAATTTTGCTCATACGGTTTGTCTCTAATGGCAATACAGTGCCGTGAAATTTTCATTTATGGGGAAATGACGAGAGGAGTACAATAAATTATTAACAATTTCGAGGATATGCGATTTTCGAACAGCTCTTTAAAAATAAATACCGCTCATCTGATGCAATCGTTTTCAGGTGGACTAATAAACTATCAATAAATTCTTAAAAGGTACCTGTTTCTGAGTAGAACATAGAGCTGCGTTCTGTGAAGTTCGTAAAAGCTGAATAAAAACCGATTTCAGAAAAGTTGTGTGATGCGTCGCACCACACATCTTTGTGATACAATTAAGTATCTCGAATATGTTCTGAATTGATGTTAAGTTACGAAATTAAGCGAAACGTACTGATATATTCTTCAATAATAATTAATCGCCTTCATCACTTTGGAGGACAAGTTTTATGACAATACACATTCGATAAGTGTAGCTTTATAGAACGTATTAAACTGTAACAATGTCTAACTTCAACTTTACTGGCTGGAATTGATGAGCTGAATTTGGTATTGCATTTTTAGAAAAATATCGTGGAGAATGAAACTACCGCAATCGTGTAGAATAAGTTCGAATTACGAACTAATTTGGATTAGTTGGTTCATTTTCACATATATACCTGTTTTTTCAATCGAATGAGTGCTTCGTCCGTTTTTTCTGGACATATCGTTCGCGTAAAAAGCTACCGGTTAATTATTGTTTTTCTTAGCCCCTCGAAGTGGGGAAGAATGTTACGTAATGGTATGATGAGAAACGGAAATTGTTTTTCTTGGGTTATCTTAAGACCATAAAAAAGGCCATTGGCTAAGAACGATTGTTAGAGAATGATTGAAAAAAATATCGAACCGAATCGGTCAGAAATTAACTATAGCTGTCAAAACATGAAGTTTTCTCACAAACGCGTCTATAGATATTTCGATTAAATTTTTCTGTATGGGCAGTTCTAAACAATCAGTTCTAAAGTGAAATTTCCATTCCTGGAAAAATGACAGGAGTAGCCCAATAAATAATCAAAAATTCGAACGAAAACCGATAGCGGTGCAGTTTTGTCCCTATGGCACTAACAAAAATCTACTTCCCGCACCAAAAAAATTCAAATAAGTTAAACTACGGCTTTCTTTTGGTTTATTATTCATTCTGAATAATAACCCTATGTTTTCGGTCACGAAAAATTTTTTACAACCCCCCCTCAAAATTTGATACTTTACGTTTCAAGACATGGAGATTCCAAATTTGCAATGTCCGTCCGCCGTCCCCGTCCCCGTCCCCGTCCCCGTCCGCCGTCCGCCGTCCGGGCCGTTTTGTGCCTTTAACGTGGTCTAAAAATTCGTTCTTTCGCCCAAAAATCCGATTTGGTATCTAGTTGTGCCCGCCATCTCGGCAATCCGATCGGACGAAGCCCGTGGTTGTAATGGGCAAAAACGGTTAAAAAATTAACGAAACGCAGTACAACGCGGGAGCTACAAGCGTTTCGTCGTTTGAATTCCCTCCGCCCCGCCCGTCTCATTAAAAACCAACCGCTCTCGAGGCGAGCGAGTGCGGCCTCCCGCTCGCTTCCCTCCCAACGACCGGTCTCTCCCCATTCGCCTTACTCTTCCAATTTCCCCGACGTTTTCGTTTTAATACGATTCAATTTTTTTAGATTCTTTCGTTTCATTCTCATTATGTTTTTTTCATAGATTTTTGGTTAAATTTTGATATTAGTATTTAGCGTGCATGTTTTCATATTAAAATTCAGTTTTTCTAGATACTTTCGTTTTTTTTGTTTATTTTAATATTACGATTCAGTTCTTTTCGGCCTTTTTTTGGGTTTCATTATGATATTTTTCGATGCTGAATCGAACAGGATGGGTCTCGGAGCATTAATGCTAGGTCAAGCTGATTATCCGAATAATAAACCGTTGTGTAATAATTTGCAGTGTTTTTAATTGTTGCACCAAAATCGGTTTCACAAGATTCTTTAGCGAATATCAGACGCGGAATGGGACCTACGTACGTCGCAGCCCTTTTTTTATTTAAACCAGGTTTTATACGACGCCCTGAATTTTTGTAATAAAAACGTTGGAATGAGCCTGGTGTTTTTTAACCTTTATGTGAAAGAAGCTAAGATTGTAGTTTTATAATAGAAAATGCTTGATTATGTAGACAGATACTGTTAGTTATTACAAAAATATCAGGTGCGCTGCATCACACTTTTCTTTTTGTGACTAATTCAATTTATTATTCACTCATTTCATTTAGCTTAGTAAAATACCAGTTCACAATGGTGGAAAGCGATTGCTTACAGACCCCACGTGTGCCACTTGTACTATCGCGCAGTTTTTCAGCGTATAGTGCAATAGGCTGCTGATGTTCGGTGGATCGCACCACCTCCCATTAGGCATTATGCCTCCTGGCTGGCACACCTTCCCTAGGCCTGCTCCCGGACCTAGCAGCGGTGCGATCGTACATTAAGGGGGAATGACTCCCCAAAACTTTGGAGTAACTCTGCATGGACTTGTCCCTGAACTGCTCCGCACCAACACGGTTGAGCTCAGGCTCCGGGAGGCTGGATCGGCCTCTGGCAGGCGTGCAGGGACAGTGCAGAAATGGCCCGCTATCTCCATGGCATACTGCCTTCCCTCAGGAACCGTCTACAGGTCAAATGGTTGCACCTCGTCTTCCCATTGACCTCCTCATTTCCTCTCTGTCCATGGGGGTCTTAAATTCGCGGCGGCCGCGGTTTTTCAGGCATCACACATTCGATGATTGCCCGTTAGGTGAGTCACGTCTTATTTGTTTGCTGACATCCACGCCTGGGCTCGGCGCCCCTTTGGTTAGTTAACTAACCCAATTAGACCAATGAGCCAGTAGACTACAGTTTCGGAAATTTTCGTGCTCCTCATACTCATGCCCCGATCACGATTGAGCAATTAGTGCACAGAGGCTGTAAACACGATTTTTTTAGAAGGATAATAATCACTCTTCCGGAGTTATCGGGTATAATCTTGTAGAAATGTTAGTAAGTGAAACGCCGGTGTTAGAAATCGGAATTTGTGAAGCAGCCCCTAGATATCTTATGAGGATCATGAACCAATATCTGAATTATCTGAAGATTCGGGTAACATTTGAGACCAGTTTTTCAACGCAAAAATTGCGCTAAAATCGATTTTATCGTTCTTTGAACGTGCGACGGTTTGTCACCTTCCATCGTATAATGGAATGTGTATGAAACAAGAGGTCTTACTATTGTAGAGCCCCATCCATTTTCGTTGAAGTAAGGACCCCAACCACGAGGTTTGCCTCAACCACGAGTTATTGCTTTTTACAAATAATCATGTCAAGTCAGTCAATGTATCAAGCTCATACTAGTTATTACTTGCAATTTATTTCTAAACAAAGCCCATGAGCGATTCAAAGGCGCTCGTTGTAAGCTTTCCAAGTTTGGGCGTGTCTAGAGCTGCGCAGGGCTGAGAACAATTGTAGGGTGCCTCGTATCACATATTTCTTTGTTAATAAGATCAAAATTAGTAAAATGAAAATGCTTATAAATAAATTATCTAGTTATTACCACTACAGAGAAAATTTATTTCGTGTATTCATAAAGTGACTGTGTTTTGCTTTCAGCCAAACTGTGACGACAGGAGTGGAAAGTTTCGCAATAGTTATGCAGAGTCACCCAAATCTACCGTGGTACTTCAAAATGAACTTCTACGTCTACTATGTCCCAGGTACTCTATGATTTTGTTACGGCTAAATAATGGTTCGCACGAATCACAATATTTATCTCAAATAGTTTGGCGTCTACTTGAGTTCGTTTGTCTTAAGGTCCTGAAGCAGTTCCAGGCAGAGCCCCGTTCTTTTTAGTTCCCTTAGCCCTTTTTTTAAACGTAAACTTTATTTTACGAAGGCACATTACAGTTCTGATAACAATTCAGCTATATATACAAATAACTTGAAGTACGTGCAATGGCCGCACGCATTGGTGATCCGCTTATTAAAATTTGGGACTACAAAAATAAATATACGAGTATCAATTGTATAACAATAACGTGGTAGGTATTAAAAAATTATAAAGATATCAGAACTTCAATTGATTTGTAGATAGAACACAATGAATATGAATTTGTTAAATTGGTGCCAAGTCTAAATGCCGTTTCCTCTTCAGTCGTCGTTCATTGCGTGGTTGGGCAGGGGTTTCAACTATTTTTGAAAGAAGCTCGTTGGAATAACTCCTCAGTCAATGGCGATGACGTTAATAATTACTGTTCACTACCTCTTTCACCTCCGGGATACCCAGATCGTTGTGTATGATGCTGTTGGATGTTTTTTACGCATCCATATTGCCAAATAGATCGAAGCAATTGGTACATGAACTTTTCCGAATGAAGATTAGCACGGGCTTGTCATGACCGAATGAAGATCATTCGCATAGTGTGCAATCTTCACTGAGTCTCCGACTGGGTAATCGTGCACACAAACCAGGTATGGGAATGGCTCCAAAACGCTCCCACTGAGGAACACCGGCTTTA
Organism: Pachypeltis micranthus; assembly: GCA_020466155.1. Lineage (NCBI taxonomy): Eukaryota > Metazoa > Arthropoda > Insecta > Hemiptera > Miridae > Pachypeltis > Pachypeltis micranthus. Next base: position 31,327,066 of record CM035769.1, read on the forward strand.
ATGATGTAAGATGTCCACACTAGGAAATCCCTTAGCCCTACGAAATAGGAAAAAAGTTATGCAATCAGAGGAGGACTTTTTGGTTTATTATTCATTCTGAATAATAACCCTATGTTTTCGGTCACGAAAATTATTTTACAACCCCCCTCAAAATTTGATATTTTACGTTTCAAGACATGGAGATTCCAAATTTGCAATGTCTGTCCGCCGTCCGGGCCGTTTTGTGCATTTAATGTGGTCTGCCATCTCGGCAATCCAATCGGACGAAGCCCATGGTTGTTATGGGCAAAAAAAGGTTAAAAAAATTAACGAATCGCAGTACAACGCGGGAACTACAGCGGAAATCAACGTTTCATCGTTATTACTCCCTCCCTCCCTCCCTCCCTCCCGTCACAACAAACTCGATCACCCGCCCGCTCGACTCCCCTTTCGACTCGCAACGGATTCACGCGACCCAACGGGGGCAAAATCATCAGACGTTTATGGGCACCTGGCACCGGGGGAATATTTAGTTTCCATAGTTCCATTGTAGCCAGGTCATGTTTCGTATGGTTTACTAGTATTCGATGCTGAATTGAATGGGATGGGTCTCGGAGCAGTAATACTAGGTCAAGCTGTTCATGCGAATAATAAACCACTGTGTAATAATTTGCAGGGTTTTTCCTATGAACTGAATGAAGACGCATTTTATTAGTTAGAGTTATAATGACCTAAATCACTATTTCTCCAACTACTGAAGAGAAGAAGGCACAATGTCACCGTAAGAACTTCTATATTTCTTTCCGAAATGTCAATGTAACATTTTATTTCTCTTAATCAAAACTGGACATTTGAGAAACTGTTATAAATTAATAGTGGTAAACATTATTTTACAGTATAAAAGCAGTACACTCACTCGTCACGCATCGCTCCTTAAGGTATTTCATTTTAGCTACAATAACGAAGGGTTTCTGCATTTTTCTCGAAAAACGACTCTAACAATTTTAATTAAACGTTCAAATCATTTTTTACTAATCGGTAACTAACTTTTCCTGAAAACTTGGTGAACGGACGAAAATTATATTTTTTTAAATCACTTTTTGACAGACAAAACAGCTTCAACGATTTTCCCCAAACTCACAGGATGTCTTCAAATAGTCGATACCTAAATAATGCTCTCCATAAATGCTCTTCTGAAAGTCCATTAAACACGTATATATAAACGAATAAGTTTTCGCGGAAAGGCAGCTAATTTCAATCCGGCGACACCTAAATCTCGGAGAGGTTTTTTTTGTTTTTGTTTATGAACGAAATTTGATCAAAATCTCAGCTGGTGTTTTTCGAAGTAAAAATCTTTTGAAACTTATGGCTCGAGAAAGAAAAAAATCAATTTTTAGCCGATTACTTAACTTTCCTCCCTACTCCGTTTCACTGAGGACATTAATATTTGGTGACCAACGAGGAAAAACCCTGCAAATTATTACACAATGGTTTATTATTCTCATGAACAGCTTGACCTAGTATTACTGCTCCGAGACCCATCCCATTCAATTCAGCATCGAATACTAGTAAACCATACGAAACATGACCTGGCTACAATGGAACTACGGAAACTAAATATTCCCCCGGCGCCAGGCGCCTGTGAACGTCTGTAGGCGCTTATGATCCAATGGAGGGGTGTGCGGAGGAAGTGGCCTTGGCGCCCCGTCGGGCAAAAAGAGTCGAAAGGGCGTTGCGAGTCGAGCGGGCGGGTGATTGAGTTTCATATGATGGGAGGGAGTACTAACGACGAAACGTTGACTTCGGCTGTTGTTCCCGCGTTATACTGCGATTCGTTAATTTTTTTAACCTTTTTTTGCCCATAACAACCATGGGCTTCGTCCGATTGGATTGCCGAGATGGCAGACCACATTAAATGCACAAAACGGCCCGGACGGCGGACAGACATTGCAAATTTGGAATCTCCATGTCTTGAAACGTAAAATATCAAAATTTGAGGGAGGGTTGTAAAAAAGTTTTCGTGACCGAAAACATAAGGTTATTATTCACAATGAATAATAAACCAAAAGCCAGATTCGCATTTAACTCCTCAAAAACCTTCGAATTGACTTTGAAAGGCGAACAAAGATTTTGGTGGAGTACGTTGAGACCCGAAGGAGAGCTTACTTAACGCTTCTAATTCTGTAATTGATTCATTTCAGGGTTTCTGCTGGGTCTGATGACGTCGTACTTGGTGAGCCTGGCTACAGGGCACGAAGACTTGAAGAAACTCGATCGTGAAACGATAATTCCCCTCATGCACTGGGTACTGCCACCGTCAGCAGCGTTCGATGTCAAAGAAGTAGAAATCCCTTTGAATGACGCCTATTCTCTGCCGATGCAGCCAGCGTGAAAAAAAACTCGTTTCTGATACCCCGAAACGAGCTCAAGAAAACGACGACGTAATTAGAAGCCAACTTCGTTCAAATTCATTTCGAAATGTTGCGGTGGGGTAAAAGAATCGAAGAAAATCCATTTTTTTGTAAGAAATGCCTGTATTTCATGACGCTCTTGGGATGGGTTCGAATTAAATGAATAAACAAGTGGTCTAACGCATCATACAACATTCCTCTGTGTCGATGTAGTTGATGAATTAAGTGGGGATGTTGTGGAAACGAAATCATAGGAGTTCAGGAACAAAACGCTGTAGCTGACGAACGAACGTATTTCAAGCTCCCGTTTTACTCGGCTTAAGCGCTACGAAATTATCGTCTGTACGATGAGGATAATTCGAACGAGGAAAGAGCAACTAATTGATAAAGGTTTCCTAATTAGAAGATAATTACAACTTCACTCGACTTCCCGCAAACCCTGCGGAAAAGTCGGCGATGCTACTTAGAATACTTTTTGAGTTTGATCAAACTCGTTAGAGCCCTTTTTGAGGAGAATAGAAAAATGATAATTTACTGTTCAGCGAATCCTGTTTCACAGATAAGCACACTGATCATGTTTCCGAATGTTGTTTTTCTAATTCAGAAGGTGTTGAAACGTAAAGATTCGTTGAAAACGAAAAATTTTCTTTTTAAGCGGATCACTTAATCTTCCTTCTCAAATAAAAGAAAAGACGCAAATTACCGAAGAACTTTTGCGCCTTATCCGTTTGACGGCGTTCCCTAACAAATCGCTTACTACTGTTACCGAGCTTCCGAATTGCTGTTAGAAGAACAATAAGTTGCACCGCACGCCAATTTCAGTGCCCACATGTCTGACGGACGATAACGATGTAGGTTATCGTGGTCTATGTGTGTTATTAAGTCTGGTTTTTGTCTTCCTTTTTTTGGTATTTATAATCACTACGTTTCTTAATATTCCAATTATTCTTTTTCTGCAGTGGGTTTTTGAGGGCGAGAATAAGTAAGCGGCTACAACGCTCCGATAAAATTAAAAGAAGGATTTAACTAGAGGGAGAGGATACGTTTTTGATTGCTCCCATTTATCTGTCCGGTTTAGGGAAGGTTAAGTGGTTAGTCTTAGCACAGTGAGCGACTCATCAACTCGTAACGTAGTAACTCTAGGTAAGTTATTCATGGGCAATGCTTATTAAGGGCTGCTCAGACCGTTGTCGTGGTTTCTACCGCTTAGCAGTTGCCCAAAGAGAGAAGGAGGGCAACAAGTGGGTATCGACCAATTGAAAGTGTTTAAAATGCTGCAAATGATTAAAGTATTGAGTTTTCATCGGATCCTTCTGAGTTCGAAACAAACCATTTGGGAACATGGTCTGTGTGTACATCTGTGAATGGGATTGAGAACGGCTGGCATAAATCGATTCAAATTTACGTTTAGCTTACATGTTACCAAGGGACATCCTACCACCGCCGTTTCTCACAGTTATTATTAACCAATAATCCTAAAACTTTTTTTTAAATCGTGTTTATAGTATCATAAACTTCTCTGATGGCTCCGATAGTTTGATCGTTATGAGCGATCTGGAGGGAGGGGGGAGAGAAACGTTTCAAATTGTTACGCTACGGTTTATTGTTGTTCTTCTGCACTGCTCACATGCCCAAGACTCGTTCCCATTGAATTCAGCATCGAAATATGTCCAGATATGAACCAGAACTCATTTTTTCGGAGAGATGCCGTCTGGAAAACTTGCCGTTTCTAGGAAATGTTCAGCTAGGGACGTAAATAACGCGCTCCCTTTTACTAGAGTTTCCCTCGTTGAGTACGTAATGTCACAACCGAGGCAACCTGAAAGTATATGAGAGCGAGCAAGTGAGATTCAACCGGAAAGAGTTAAACTTGAAACTCCATCATGCGAGCTGACCACCAAGCGTTTGATTAGGCTTGTGGATACACCAAGAACATACCTGGAGGAACCACAGATCATGTTATAAAATGGCGTTCTTTGGAGCACTCCGGAAGGCGCGTTCATTTCGGAAGAAAACTAAAAAATATCACAGCAGTTGGAAAACGATCTTTTTTTTATCCGACAAATCTTATTTCCCATTTATCAGGCTTTCATTTCTGTTTAATAGTTACTTAGATAGATAGTTGCTGATATATGCTAAAGACAGGTTAACTAAATTAGGTCTGGCGATTTTCAACACTTTTTCGTTGTTGTTTCCGTTCAATAGACTGTCTGAAGTACAATTACGAAGATCGAATATTTGTAGAAACTCCCTTGAGTTTAATATAAATCACTAATAAAAGTTAGAAACCCTCATTTCTTCATAGCGACGTATCTCCGTCCACCAAATTGTCGCAGAGATATTTAATGTGGGGAATATTACGAGATTCTAGTCGAGTTTGTTGGATTGCGACCAAAATAGCGGTCTGTAGAGCTACTCTCCAGGCGAGGAAGTGCCGTTACGCTGGATTTTTGGAACATCAGCTGGGACCATATCATTTTCTCGTTTAGCATGGCAAGAAATCGCTGCGGGGGTGAATGTTCTGTGGCTTGGACGTAAATCTGTCTATTCTCAACTCAAGATTTTGTGAAATAAAAAAGCACTTCGTGTTGTATCGTATTTTATCGGCGAAATACATGTTGTGTAATACTATGCGTTTCCTTTTGACTTTCCTCCGACTTATCGACGAAGTACAAAAAAAGTTACGTAATCGGCCGAAAAAAAAGTTGAGTTCTCCCCAAATCTTACCTTCAGAAGGAGAGATTCTGAGTCCGAAAAACACGATTTAGGTAAATTGTTTGTGGATTTCATTGGCAGTAACACCAATCACCTGTGCATTGATTCCTCCTCAATAATAATCGTGGTATGAGTAGGAAAAACTCAACAAATTCTGGAACTTTAAGCGCTAACACATTCCACGTAAAATGTTAAGTTATGTTTTATTGAATTCAAATGAACTGAAAGAAAATTGGTAGCTAAAGCCACGAAAATCGCTGAAGGGACGCGGGGCTAAGGAAAGTTGTGTGATGCGTCGCACCCGGTATTTTTTAATACTTCCACGTTTTCTGTATGTTTCCTTGTGTCACGATATTCTCGTTGCCTCGTCTAATCCCAATTTTCTCAAAGAGGAAGCGATCTGAGAAGTGCTTTTCTCCGTCTCCTTATCCAAAAATTGTTCTTTAATGTTGTTCCCATACACATCCGGGTTATAAAATAAAGTTACGAAATCAGCTCAGTCCTTTCAAGCTGTTCCGAGTCCAAAAAAAATAGTATCTGCGAAAATGGACCTATGTTTTTGATCGGGAAGATGTTTTACGTTTCAAGGCATCCGGATTCCAAATCCGCAATGTACGTGTGCCGTCGGGGCCGTTTTAACGTGGAATAAAAAATTCGTTCTTTCGCACCATAATCCCTTTCGGTATCTAGTTGTGCCCGCTTGCTCGGCAATCCGATCGGATGAAGCCCATGGTTGTTATGGGAAAAAACTTAACGAAAACGCAATTTTGGCAGTTTCAAGGCAAATATGCCGTGTTTGGTATCGTTTTCAAGGTCGCCCACAGGCACTTGGAGTATTTAAATTTTTTTCGCAATAATTCGCTGCGTTTTTATTAATCGAAGGCATCTACATCGATTTTCGATTTAATGTTTGTATGCAGTATACCATATGACTTGACAGTACTATAAAATGTATTGTCAAAAATGCCATGTCCGTGGGAAAATGGCGAGAGAGCCGCAGAAATGATAAAAAATCGACTTTAGTAGCTTTTTTCTCGTAAATTGTTCTGTAACAGGACGAACCAAACCCTTCGATTCAGCGGAGGCTCGTCCAGGGCATTTATGCTGACTGGGCACCTCAAATTCCCCGATCCGCTCGAGACTTTGCAGCCGTCAGTTGTAACCGTGTAGGTCCCCTCGTCGCTGTGTCGCCCGCGCTTGAGTTCGCTCCCATTCAATCCCTGTCTGTGGTGGTAAAACTTCTCCGAATGTAATTGAGAATAAAACTCTGTTCCAATAGCATTCGGCTTCTACGTACTACTTCCCGACCCACCTAGTGTGATACCGCTTACTATATTAATCCCCCCGTAACATTGGCGCCCAACTAGTGGTTCCCCTACATTGGTTTGAGATGCCAGCCACGCAGAAAAACTTGAAGGTTCTTCTAATGCAATGGGAATTTTTTATCCCCCACCTTTAACATTTCTGCCCAACTTCTGTGACCTACTCTCTCGCCCGTCATTATGTTCGAACGTTGTCCGTTCTTGACGAACAGTTGAACAGTTGTGTTCAATCTACGATGGCTGCTTCGAGGAAAGCAGGACAGATGTAAAGGAGCTTCTGATTTATCAGCATTTCGCGCACATCTACATAGAAAGGTCAATGCTTATCTAGCATCGCAGCAGCATAAACCTACTAGTCAGCGGAAACCTACGGACCGTTCATCTCACAACGAATCCCATCATGCAGCAACATCGACATCTTCCCACGTGTCTGTCCCTGAACGACCTCTCAAACAACGAGTCCGGGGAAACCACACGCCTTCAAAATGGCCTGGTGAAGACAAAACTCTATCGCCGGAGCCACAACCCTGCCCTTTCTACGGCAAACATCATAGGGTAAAAAAAGTGCCCACGTTTCTTCAACTCCAGCCAGGAGGCTCGAAGAACCTACGTGGTAGTGCACAATATGTGCACGAATTGTCTGGCAGTCTCACATAAGCTCAAGCGCTGCCACTCAACGTACACGTGTGAATGCTGTCAACACTGGCATCACACCCTGCCCCACCCCCATGAGCCAGGACGCCACACTTGTTCCGAAAAGTGCAACTAACAACTGCACGGTAGACGCACCGTCTTCGCTCTGCACTACCCCTTCTGGAACCCCCTTAAGTCAGGTGTCCTCTGAGGAGGAGGGAAACTCCGACTGCCCTTACTCAGAGAATCGTCTTTCGCCGAGAGATGGACCGATTCACTGAACCATGGATGTCGCAGCTGCATGGGACGAAGATGTACGATCAACACATCTCAAGATGCATACGTCAGAGACATTATGAAGTGACTGTTTATTTGTAGTTCTAAATTCAATACTCCCACCACAAACATGGGCACTCTTTTGGAACTTTAATCAAAATTCTCTCTCTTTGCTCAAGATTAGGTTCCCCTTTCTTGGGTGGACAGCAACGCCCTGTTTGCAGTACATGGCAAGAAACTGCAGTGCTCATGAGTACCAGAGGGCAGGCACTTCATCAAGGGCGGAATGGTGTAACGAGACGAACCAAACCCTTCGATTCAGCGGAGGCTCGTCCAGGGCATTTATGCTGACTGGGCACCTCAAATGCCTCGATTCGCTTGAAACTTCGCTGCCATCAGTAGTAACCGAGCCAGTTCCCTCATCGCCATGTCGCCCGCGCTCGCGCTCGCTCCCACTCAGTTCCCTGTCTATGGTGGTAAAACTTCTCCGAATGTAATTGAGAATAAAACTCTGTTCCAATTGCATTCGGCTTCTACATACTACTTCCCGACTTACCTAGTGCGATACCACTTATCATATTAATCCCCCCCGTAACAGTTCATTAAAAGCTGGCGAGATCCCACAAACTGTTCTGGTAGCGCGAGTCTTAATCATTGTCGCATGATAGGAGCAGCGTGGTAAATTACGAAATTTTAACTCCAGTCGTGTTATCGACGTTTTCAAATAATTTATTGGTGCTGTGCTCTATAAAGTTCGTGACACAAGCAAGGATGACTCAATAAATTCCGGAACAACAACCACTAGTTTATATAGAACTTTCAGAACGTTTAGTTTTTCTCTCGTAAATCAGTCAACTGAACGAAAAACAGACTGGATTAGTGCGACAACAATCGCTGAGTGCAGGCGGGGTCGAGAAAAGTTTTTGTTCTTGATTTACTGCTTGTGGTGTCCTCTACCGCTGTTACGACATTGTGGTGGTGTGGTGGTTACTAAATATTCAACGCAAATGTCTACTTTTTAGAAACGTATTTAAAAGAAATGAACATCAGAAATTGGTGCAAAATACATTGTCTTTTGCTAAGAAATTAAATGGAAGGAAAAATTCAACTAAATAGGACTGGCCAGTTCTGCTTGGTGCGGTTGCAGCCGGTGAAGATCGGTGAGCTGCGGAGAGTGACGCCAGTTCGTTAATTCCAAAACAGCCGAATTCGATATGAACTCGCGAACAATATTAGTGAATGTACCGGAATATACGATTTTATTCGTGCGGAAAATTACGAAAAGGAGATGCCGAGAGCGTCGCTAACAAGTGAGCAAGTGAGGGGATCGACGAGTCCTTGGACTCTGAACTGAACAACCGTCTACTTTATTATGAACGATGAATACCAATCATAACAAGTATCTGATAACTACCTCACAAGTATTTTTTCCCCACAGAAATGCTCCATTCGTGGTTCGAGTACAGCCTGGTGGCTGCTTCTTTAGTCATCACAGTGGGCATAGGGATCTACGCGGGGCGAGGGCAAAAAACGCTCCAAGACTACATGCTGGGTGATAAGAAACTAACCATCCTTCCAATTAGCCTGTCCGTTGCTGCAACGTGAGTGATTGCAACGCTTCGCTCGTTCCCACCTCGAATACTAATCAGCTCAGTAATTAATACGTGGTTGTTTTCATTTCCTCCTTCAGGCAAATATCTGGGTCAGCTATTGTGTCTTTGGCTGAAGAAGTGTACTTGTACGGGCTGCCTGTGGCCCTCAACGCATCAATTCAGTTAATATATGGAGTGATATTCGCTTACGTATTCTTGCCCGTTTCGTACAGCGTTAAATCGGTGTCTACGTTCGAGGTAACATGAACTCTTATCTTGAAACTATATTAGCAATTTCGTCTCCCACACGCAAGCTTTGGTGCTTCCTGGCCATTGGTAAAAGTCAAGCTACTCTTCGCCTAGGCAATTAGTATTATTTTTTGTTTTAATTTAGTAATTTGATTTTTCAACTTGAGCTTTTAAACCCGTCTTCTTTCTTTTCATTCCTACCTATTCCCCAAAAGTTGTTTTATGATTTCTTTTTTTTTACTTTCGATACAAAGTAAAAAGAAAAGTTAAGCAATCGACTGATTTTGATTTTTTAATCTTTCTTCTTACCTTTTTCACTTTCACAGTTTTCTCAGAAAAAAGGGTCAACAAGAGGCGCCAAAATACGGTTATTAGCTAAAGGTGTTCAAAACTAACTAAAGTTATAGTGATCAAAACACTGGGTATCATTTTCTCAAAAACGGCCGAAACGATTTGAATTAAATCTCTTGAGTGGTTCGAAATAGCGTCGATAAAACTTGACAAGAGCAGAATAATAAATTATCACAAATTTCGACGATAAGCGATTTCAGTGCAGCTTTTTCTTTATAACCCCCGTTGACATGACCTGATTCTCTAACCAATCGCGTTGATAGTCAATGAGTCACACACACAACGATAGTTTGATAACGGTTTTAAAATACTTGGGGGCAACCTAGTAGAGAGAAGTTCCGTAATTCAAACTACCGTCACTTCTTTTGTCTAACTCTTTTCATATAAATAATTTGGAAAACTGATTAGAGATTAAATAAAAATTAAATATACATCTTAAAACGTCTAGGAAACTGACTCAAAAGTGAAAAACTAGTGTTGCAGGAATCGGTTACGACCGATATTAATTAGGAGTGTTCTTATTGTGTGCAGTGCTCACCGAAGGTGAGGTAAGTGGTTTAGTTGTTACACAGAACCTCAGAAAAAATAAAATAAAAGGAACGCCTGATTATAGTTGCGTGACATATCGCGCCAGGTATTTTATTCCAATCTTGCTTTATTTCTGTATTCTTTATCATTGCTTGTTGGTTCTATTTGTAGGTAACTCCCGCTGAACGTGCCCAAAAGACACATTACACAGTAGTTTGAACACATGTAAAACCAGGTTAAAACTAAGCCTTACTGGTTAACCGACGGCTCTTCTTGTTCAGCAAGCAGAGCATTTATGATCGCTTCACTCAATTTATGTTCTGTTTCAGTTTTTCGATAGAAGATTCAACAACCACGTCCGAAAATACGCTTCCGTTTTGTTTGCACTTGAAATAGTAAGTTCGTTATCCGTAGGTTCATTCCTAAAGCCAAGTTCGTTATCCAACAAAATAGGACACTTCTGGGACTGCCCCTTTCTTCGTATTTGTTTGCGTTCGTATTAACCCTCATCCATCTTCACTCATCCTCCAAAATAAGTGGCGGAAAAGTGGGAGGAAATGGTTCATAAATTTAGTTTCGCATTTTGGACGTGTAATGAACAAATGGAAGAAACAACGAGCTCAATCGCGTCTAAAGTTCTCACTCAAAGTTGACTTCGGACGCTCGTTAGGGAATTTTCGTAATAAAGGGAAGCGTATCCGGTGTACGAGATAAATCGATATTGCAAAGAAGAAGTGAGTCGTGGATGTTATCGTAAGAGAAATGAATTGTATTGGTTGAATTGATATCCATAACGAGGAGTCAGAGAATTACACGCGAAAGATTTGTCTGAGGATGGTGCTAACTGAGAGCTGGCCAAAACGTAGCGCGCTGGAAGGTCCGAAAGGTTAATTTCTCCAAAATCCCAACAAAAACGGAAAATCCATGACTCCCGGTTCGTTGGGATTGGTTTCATGGGACGATTGACAAGATTTTTCTGGTTGAGTGAATAAAAAACTCCTGTCTTCAGGAATACGTCCCTTGTGCCTATTTTGGCCTGAATCAAACAACGCTATTGCGATCATGGTAAACGTTTTGCCCCAAAATCCGTGTCTTATCATAACAAGCCCTATATTTCAACGTATTTGGCCATGCCTTAATCTAAATTTTTACAGTTTTGAAAATCAAATTTGGACGACTTCCCATTATATGATTTTGCTAGTAAACAAATTTAGTCAGCAGCTGAGAGCACTAGAAAACCCGATTTTGTTCTCCATCTGTAATCCAAAGCTATTTTCATATATGTATATATTTTCTTGTTTTCTAACTTTTCCAATGTGTTTATATGTCTATGTCCAGCGGTATTTTTTCCGGAACCTTCAAAAGAGGTGAAAGTCAAGATAAATAATATTTTCCCCACGAAATCTTTTTAGATATTAATTATTGTTTAGTTATAAAGGCAATAAGGCATTTAGCGACTTCCGAAAGTGTTAGCGTCCTGATGATTACTTAGTCGCCGAAACTCGTATGCCCATAACTAATTCTGCGTGAAAATATTATCTCTCTTAGTTTTTGTTTCTTTTGATTATAGCTTTCCACATGTAGAACGTGTGATCTCAATCGTGTTCTGAGAGTTTTCACCCCTGTTATCCAATAAACGGATATACACATTTTTTTAAATTCTAGGTCACGAATAAGGAAACGGATCTTCTATAAAAATAAGCTAAACCCTTCGCCCTGCTTGGCGCGAGTTTCCTTGGACAAATTTCCAAGGTATCAATCAAGCTGAAGTTGAATTTCATTTGGACGTATGTGCTTCCAAAGCTGACCGTATTTTTGCCTTTTCCCATGAGAAAGCGGACAAGACCGGTCCATTTTGCTGTTAGCTGATATTTAGGCTCTGTGTATTCTGTCTGCCTGTATTCTTTTCCTGTGGGATGAGCGTCTGTTTGCTCTACTGTTTGTATAGGAACGGTTACAGCAGTACCACTGGTCTACACCACTTGGCTCAAACTCAATCTGAGTTCGTGGCTGCTCTGTGTGAAAGCGCACGAAAGGGAGCTATGGCAGAGTAATAATCGTAATGAACCCTTCGACTCAATGGGGTCATATAAAGCACCAGGGTGAGGTCTTCAAGCAGGTCACAGCTGCCTCCTCATTCTTGTTGTTTCTGGAGAAGGATTGAACCCTGACGTCATTGGCTTCCTAGAAGTCTTACACGTCCAGAAAGGCCCTACACCTCCAGCCACAAAACGGAATCTTTATAATCAGACTTGAAATTTTCTGGCCACTTTTGATAATATTCGCAGGATACTTCAGAAAGGCTACAAACATAATTGTGTTAGATTTTGTATGTATTAGCTTGTCAAATGTGCGCTCTTGTGAATGTGGATTTTTTTTAGATTCTACATACAGGAGTATCACAGTATGTACCGGCTGTTACTCTGTCTCAAGGTAAGTAATTAGTGAACATTCGTATAAAATGAAGTTATGCAGGGTCAAAAATCTGTTTCTGGATATTTCCAATATAATTCTAGATTTTAACGTATTCGCGTATATGTAACGGTGTAACGGCCCAAATTTCGAAACTGAACGTAGCTCCTGCGAACTGGTATTTTTTTCCTGTTAATATAAGACTCGTACGCTACTGGATAAAGAAGGCTGTTGGGCGCACGAATAGAGATGCTTGACTTGAGAAATAAATTAACGTCGCGAGGGACGCCTGTATTATACAAGACAGAATAGCGATATCAGTTTGAGTGGGAGTATTTAAATGCAGACAAGGGGGCTCTAAATACACGTGAGCTGGTTGCAGGGGGAACTGAGTGTGAGAGAGAGCGAGAGAGAGATTAGTTGATTGAAACGTTTATTTATCCACCAGGGGAGGCCCACTCTGCCATTTCCCCTGGAACCAATATACATCCTCTTTTGTTACACAGTCCTCTTTATCACTCTAGCATCAAATTTCTCTTCCCGCAATGATACAACTCCCACTCATACCTCAATAAACTACACTCATACCAAAAAAAGAAAAGTTCTCTCCATTGCAACCACATAAATTACACTGACACGCCGACACTTAACTGCTGCTATCGCGAAGAGCAAGAACTCGTACATTCCTCCTCTTCTCAGCAGCGCGCATATTAACCTAAACTAAACGAGCATGTACAAATCAATCGAGCAAGTCACTTCACATCAACACGTTGCACATCGGGGATTATGAAATTCGCCATTACACGCATCTAAATCGACATTTCAATTGACAAATTAATAATTAAATTATTCACATTAGATTTATTCATGAATATCGATGTTTTACATAAATCCGAATTCGGATAACACAAACACACTAATACATTTTGTGTATACAAATTCCACACAAAAAACAAACACAATAACGGCCTAATACTAACCGCTTCACTGATCATATCCCGCTAGTAGTTTGTCCTTGAAAATACTCCTAAACTGTTCCGTCTTTTGCGAAAGATTAAAAAGGTGGACGTTCTCATTGTGCACCTTAATTGCCTGCCAAACGAAAGATCTCTCGTTTGCAGAACTTCAGAACCTTAAAAGTCACTGAGATAGATGACTGAGTCTTGGAAGAGTTGTGTGTTGTGGAGAAGCAAAAAAACATTGAGGGATAGGAAGACGAAGAGGATATTTTGGAAAGTCCAGAAAGGGGGAAATCCGTTGTCACTTGGAAATAACTGAAGAGCTGGACTCTTCCACAGACCAAACCAACAGCCAACTAAGTCGGCCTGCCTCAAACAAAGGTGTGCTACCACACCCCACCCGTGAAAGGAAGAATTTTTTTTTGACCCCGACTTTAAATCCTTTCGCTCCGAGTTATTTAAATGACATGTTAGATTTAGCCAAAAACAATTTTTTTAAACAGTGCTTTAAATAATTACTAGGTGTAGTTTCGTTTGATGTTACCAAAATATACCAACTGGGTGATTAGAGTCGTACATAACCCCTTTAGGATTGGCCGCCTGTCTCAGGAGCCTGGGAGTTTTAAACTCGCCTAACTGCAAGTATCAAGTGCAAGGATTACATTAATTCAACGAAAAAATCAGATGTAAAATTATTTTATTTTTTAATTTCATTTTTCTATTATATGTTTCGAAATTTCACATACATTATATTTTGATAACATTTTATTCTAACTAAAACCATCATTTATGTCTCTCAAGTAAAAAGCTTCTTCTTTTTTTTAATTATGTGTGGGGGCCAAAAAAAATTTAGAAATATTAAAAGTGGAACATGGCACAAAGAAATTGGAAAACACTGCTCTTACGGTCAACTGTTTTGATCAAAAGCTCAACTCAATCGATAGAATCAAGCGTGAGTGGACACAGCCGGACTTCAATGTGGCTCAGTCGAAACAAAAGATTAATGTTATCAGAACGAATTTCAATTGGGAGTTCAAGCCCACAGTGGGGAAGAAAGTATGTGGCATCCCCGAAACAGGCCTTAGGTACGACAATGACATGCACAAAATATCTGGTATTTGTGTCCTTCTTATGGGGTTTGAGCCGTGCTGGCTTTTGCAGTTGTTGGAAACTTTCTTGGCCCATTCACAAAAAGTTCTGGAATTGCTCCAGTTTGGAAACATGCGTGAGTATAGCGGCTTCTCAATTTATACGACTCCATTCCAACCATCGTCGTGTTTTCGTAACTGTTGTCCTCTTCAGGGGGCAACCAATGTGTCGCCAGTGCTTGACACCGTTGCCAAGACGATACCACGTTTGCGAAAGAAATCACTAAATCCATTGCTCCACTTGGCGGCTTTCACGGGAGATTGAAGTGTTTGTTTGAGGTTTATTGACATAATCGTTTGATCATGCAGATTGGCAGTCTATGGTCGCCTTAGTTTTAGGACGGCTCCCTGAAGGGGTTATACGTACCCGGCAACCAATGAATCATCAGGTCCTGACCTTGTTCTCTGTTTATCATCAGACGATTCTAGACTAACGTGTTGAATGAATTTAATTCAAAGGCCTGAAGCCTTGGCCAATTGGGCGATGGGTGGAGGGAAGTAAGTGAGCAGAGGTAAGAAGATTGCGTGCAATGTCCAACCCGATCGGCTTGACCTTCATTGCCAACAATATCCCATGCTATCTTCTACATTTAAAGTTGGTACATCGGGCAGTCTATTAGCTTTCACACTAATCTAACTCTAGATTATTCGAACTATTCTTGATAGCTGATTCACTATTCATGAACATTTCCAATATCAATGAACGTGTGTTTTATAATTTCAGCAACTGGATTCCCGGTATTTCCAATTGCGTGCGTCCTTTCACTTTTATGTTGGGTCTACACCGCCACGGTAAGTTAAAATTACTCAAATTAGTAATGGATATTCAATAGTTTCCACGTTTTACATTATTTTTATCATGCCAATTCAAACTTGAGCGTGGTAATAAATATGATAGTACAAAAATAACTCCTGTTCCAATATTTGGTATCACAGACATTCATAGCCCTGGCAATAACTTCCTTTGTCCCCTCCCCCTCCACACTCACCCGGTTAAATGGATTTGTAGAAAGCTTCGTGTCGCAGCTGAGCTGTAACATCCGCTTAATATGTAGGATGGTTAACACCACGATCTTACAAACTCAGCCGCCAGGAGACCATCGCTTTTCTTTGGATGAAAACCTTTACAGCGAACGAAGTGTAGGCACTAGCCACCTAAAAGTACGCAGTATGTTTGAGCAAGATATTGATTCGTTCTTCTACGATTAGTTTCAGAAATAATTGCGTTCGACAAAACATCGGTACAGGTTTCTAGAAGACATCTGGCAGATCGAAGTCTGACGAATGTTTATTGCGAAAAAATTTAACACGTTCAACAAATGCGTTTTCTAGGCTTGTTAAATAGTTAACTTCGTTCAGAAGACTGTCAGAGAGTCGTTTGTGGAGATGGTTTGTTGAAAACAGAGCCGTGCAGAGAATTGTTATGGAGTTATGGCGTAAAACCCGCAAAAATGGTGAGCCGATGACACGGGTTTGAGTTCCAAAATTTATATCGGGCTGCTCCTAGTTATCTTATGACCATTCTTAAAATTGCATGGTGTATAGATCACGTTAGGCGGATAGCAGCTTATTTCGTGAGACAGCTAGATTCATATGAGCGGGATTTGTGAGAAAAAAACTCCAGTAAATTATATTTCTGTCGACATTTTTGGTAATTTATTGTGTTCCTCTCGTCATTTTCTCACAGTTGAAAATTTTATGACAGAGGCATGTTGATGAGAGTGATCAACATTAACAATTTTAATTAAAACCGCTGAAGCCATTTTTGAAAATAAAAAACTTTCGGTCAATTTTGCTCTCAAGTTGATCTGCAGGCTGCATATCAAATGTGAGCTGATTTGGTACCGCCGTTTTTTATCACTCGCGACCACAGACATCTCAAATGGCGTTTTTCGAATTCAGGAGCCTAGGAAACGAGAATTCAAAATCAAACCTTTTTTGACAACCAATTACCGACATAGATCATTGGTACACACTTTTCCTTCCTACCTGAAGTAAAACAACTCACAGCTAACACACACATTGCGAGTAACGGGGTATATTGTACGAACTAAATCACTCGCGATGAAGTTGTGGAAACCCATTTCATAAAATAAAACGGATAAAAAATATAACGATTGTCTATTTCCACTAAATTTTACAATTAGTACAATGACCCCTTATTAATTTTCTCTTTTCCGCTATCTCGCTACGATGTACCTGCCACTGGGAAAACCCGACCCAATATTCTGTGTATAAGAGAACTTCTCTGCTGTTCCCCTTTCAGTTTCTTTTTTGTTACTGATGATGACTTGACCGTCGATATCGATCTAATACTCTAACTCAAATTTAGTGGAAATAGACAATCGTTATATTTTTTATCCGTTTTATTTTATGAGTGTACTGTACATATTGGCTGTACAGATGATCTGAAGTTCTACGGTTGTGTTAGTTAATGGGGCTTGGTGTAGTTCTACGTGCACCAAGTTAACACTGAAAAATATGTACTGAACACATTGGCTAAGATGTTGATAAGGATTATTGTATTTTGAAGGGTGGATTTCGAGCTGTCACTTACGCCGACAGCTTCCAGGCTCTTCTGTTTATGGGAGTCATAATGTCTCTGTTCGGTCTTGGAATCTTTAACACTGGCGGTTTCTTGAATATTTGGAACAAAGGGACCGAAGGATACCGCACCCAATTGTTAGAGTAAGTTTCAACTAGTGTTTGATGCCTTAAGCCGCAACTTGTACAGTCACGAATGAAATATATTTTACGCACGTTGTGAAACCCCATTTGAAATAAGACGTGGGTACTCTTTTTACGTGTGAACAGCGTATTTTGATTGGAAATTCGCCAAACTAACCAATTATGATTCACATTTTGCTGTTAATAAGCCTTAGAGCTGATCGCTTATTCCAACTAGCACCAATGTACCAATTCAACTGAGCCAAATGCTCTTCTCACGGTGTTGATTTCTAGCGAACTCCACTCTTCGTAACAATATGACTGCACAGCAATGTGAAAATAGATAGACTGCTTCATTTGGCTAATTACCCACAAGAAAAGTGCGTACAAGGTCTATTGCAAAGGAAGACAGGAGTTATTGCCAGCAGATGAAGCGTTGCCATCTTCTTTAATAGTTTGTCAGGAGCTGCAGCAGGTGGTGGTTAATGTCAGTTGTCAGTTCACCAACCTACAGCTCACACCTACCAGCTACAATAAACTTCTGAAGCCCACTTAGTTCTTTTCCTAAGAGCAGGCATGATTGGACCCCCTCACTGCATACAGACCCCTTTGATGAATGCAGGAAGACAGTACTAATAGAATGACAAATCCCTAGCCCATACTGCAAATAATCCAATATTGAAGCAGACATTCCACACCAGGTCAGCACTTGAAACTTCCTTGGCACTCACTTGGTTTTTTGTTGGCTGAGAGGCTGTAACCGACTAAGGAGGAAATGAAGCTGTGAATAAAGAAGCTAACAAAGCCATTTCGTAACCTTAACCTCCATCTAGCGCCATGCATCACACAACTGTCTGTACCGCCTGACTCCCATTAAAGGCACCGAGTGCTCGTAGTCTAGTGGTAAGACGACGGCCTTGGCTGTCTGTCTGATAAAATTCTTGCCTGGCAATAATTATTTTCTAGCTCAAGACTCAGAGGTCAGTGGAGCCTTCATTTCCCACCTGCCACTCCATCAGTACTGCCCATACCACAGGGCTCAGGAGGAATCCAAATCCAACTTCCCATTCATACATATTCTGTCTCACGAGAGTCAAGGCTGATTAAAGTAGCCTCTGATCAGAAGAGCCCCGCCAGGCCATTCCATCTCACTGAAACCCTCTCATCAGCTGTTGAAATGAGGCCCACCGTTGCAGAAATGTTCTACAGGAAGCTTGTGCCCAACATACGGACTCGCTCCCTTGACGATAAGGACAAAAGGATCAGCTCAGCCTTACTAGCTAATGGATCATTTTAGGAATTAAATAAAATTGATGAAAGTTAGTGTGTACATTACTGATGAATGTGGTTTCCTGTTTTTTGAATAGCTGGAGTTTATCGTACGATTCAAGATACACAGTTCTTCTCACGATGACCTGTGGCTTCATGTATATAACTCGAAATTTCTTTTCTCCTTCATTCCACCAACGTGTCGTTGCTATGCCGACCTATGAAGAAGCCAAAAGGTAAGATAACAAAACTTCATCTCGGAAGTGATTGTGATTCATTTATTAGGGGCAATAACAGATGCATCCAGAACTTGGAACGAACACTCAAGAAGTTGGGATATACAGCTTCCTTCCTGGAAGTCTCCAGAATGGAATGTTGGAGTGGTAGTGTACCAGCCAGTGCTACTGAGGACGATGCCACTGCGCTAAAACCGACTTTTCTCGAAACGTTTTATAATTTACTGTGCTATTCTCGTAATTTCCCACAAATGAGAATTTATCAGTACTGTTGTGTTATTTTACACTGTACATACAAAACATTTAATCAAAATTGTCACCAAAGAACCGTTAAGAAAAAATATCAAGTGCGCGGCATCACACAACTTTCGTTAGCTCTACGTCAACTCACTTGCATTCATGGTTTATTCTTCTAACTCAATTCATTTTTCACTCAGTTCATTTAACACATCACTTCACGGCGGCAGAAAGCGGTAGCGCTCACAGTTCCGGAATGTATTGTGCTGCTCATACTCCTCCTCCGACCATTATTGGGGAATCGATGCATAGAGAATTAATGAGGGTGTGGACACGATTCTTTGAGAAGGATAATAATCACTTTTCCAGAGTTATCGGGTAAAAACGTTTTGTAATGGTAGTAAGTGAAACGGCGGTGGTTCAAATTCCGTAATCTCTGTAGTAGCTCCTGTATAGTAAAGACTCACCGATGGCTACCTGGAATTTTCTTAATACCTTAGTAACATTTCTGCGGAGTTTATAAAGAAAAAACGGAGCTAAAATCGAAAAATCGGAAAATTTACGGCATTGGCGTGTCATTAGGAGTTGTCCATATAAAAAATGTTATTAAAATCGATATAGCCGTTTTTAAGAAAAAGTTTTTGGTGTTTTGATCACTATGATAACTACAGGGTCTTATATCCCTGCTTTGACGCAAGGGAAGATGAATTGGAATGGTGAGGAACGACGACCAACTGGGGATGATAACTCGAAGAACGCCTGTTGACATTGAAATGAAATGAACAGGAGCCTGCTCGACGTGCGTGGCTGGTTGCTTCTGTAGTTGTCGTAATGAAGGCCGATTGTAAGGCTGCCCACGCCCTCGGGTCGAAGTTATAAGTAGTAAGTGGTTTCTACCTGGTACAATGGAGCTCATTTCATCAATAATTGCTTATGTGATGTACAACATGCTCCTGCTTAACTTGGTAGCTGTTGGTGATACATAAGAATAAAGACAATAGATCAGTGGTTGCTAGTAGTAATTTTAGGTACTTGGCGATGTGATGAACGTAGCGGCTGATTGCGCCTGTGCTGTTGAAATTGATTCGGCTGAATCTGGGAGTGTTCGTCGAAACACAGTATAAATTTCTTACCGAGTAGCGGTACACCTTCCCCGCAATAGTTGACGGGAGAAGTGGGGAAAAACTAAGGAAACTGGGAAAAAAGGGTTAAGGAAAGGGTATCTGTGGAAAAAGAGCAACAACGTTCGAGGAAACTTCCCCCGGTCAGGTCACACCGAGATACTTTGTCAGGAGTTGATGATTAGGTTTGATAGAGTATGGTGGTGATGCAAACTTACAATACAGATATGTGGTGCGTCTGAGATTTTGAAGGCGCACAACCCGCTACATTCGAAAAAGCTCCTGTTTATTTTCAATTTCCTGTTAATTGTACAATCGTATGAACTCCCCACACGTCAAGTTCACCTTAAAAGGAGACTGAAGTAACAGGATATTAGAAATAGACAGGAGCATATTCGAGCGGTGCGGGTTGCCTGGCTTTACAATTGAAGGCTCGCCGAAGAAATGTGTTGTAGGTTGGCGTAACCAAATAAACTTAAGGTGCCAACTAGCAGGAGCATTGACCGTTGGGGATCTAGTTGGTGTTCAATCGATTACCGACAAACGTTTCCCCGCAGAATGTTGTCGCATTAGACTGCCTAGGAGAGTGTGAGTAGCACATTACCAATGAAATGGCTGGAGGAGAAAATGTCGGATTTCCCTGAACTGGCCGAAAAATATCGATTTCCCTTTTTGGAGACAGTTACTTTAAATTAAGTAGGTGGCTTCTCGTTGATGAGGGCAAAATGGAGTGCAGGGTAACTAGTTTCCTGATGAAATGTATTTATTTTCAGAAAGAATTCACAATGCGTAAACACTCTCTGTTTTTAAGATGCACACTTTTTTAGTGAAACATGTGGGAACAGTGAATGTTCCAACTAATGTGACATTGTTTGCTCATACTGTACGTTCATATCCTTCTCGAGTCCTCTCTTGACCCGCTTTGACTGTTTTGTTCTTCTCCGTGGACAGCCCACACGATTATGTACCAATATCGAGAGCTGTGATACTGACAGAAGTTGGTGCAGCTGATTCACTCCTTCTTGAATCTTCTTCTTCCCGCAGACACTGTAGCTCTTCCACGTTACTCGTCAGGATGGTTTTTGTCAACCCATCAATCAGTCAATTCAACGTTTTTACTTTCCTCGGTTCCGCGAAGTAGAAAGAAAAGTTACGTAGTCGATTGAAAAAAAAAATGCTTGACTTCTCTTCAGATCTTAGCGTTTTCTACTGAGTCCTCAAAACACTTTTAGGAAAATGGTCTGCGTGTGATTGAGCCAAACGGCCGAACCAAATTAGCTCAAACTTGATATCTAGCTCGCAGACCGCCATGGGACGCTAAAATAAGGGTATGATGGAAATACGCCAGAAAATAACTATATTTATCATAGTGATCAAAACACCAAATATTTTTCAAGAATTTTGATCATATTTCTCGCATAAACAGGTCCGAATGGCACGACAGGTGGAAAATTGACGAGAGCAGCACAATAAATTACCAAGCATTTCGATAAAAATTGATTTTAGCGTTTCTCCTAATTAACACCGCGCAGAAAGCAATAAGCTTTCAGAACAATCTAAGCGGTACTCCAATTAAGTACCTATATGATGAGCGTTTAATAACGCTCATAAGATATGTAGGGACTACCCTTTAAATTCCGACATTTCAAACGATATTGTTTCACTTACCACCTTTTCCAAAACTTTTTACCGGATGAAGCTAGATCAGTGATTATTTTCCTTATCAAAACAATTGTTTTTAAGCCTACCCGATTCTCTGTGCACCAATTTATCAATAATGATCAGAGCATGAGTACGAGCAGCGCACTAAATCCTGGAACTGTTAGCGCTACCGCTTTCTGTCACCGTGAAATAATGATTTACCTAGTTCAAATGAACTGAGTGAACAGTAAACTTAATTAGTAGCGAAAGTCATGAAAACCAGTCAATTGATGTAAAGCTAAGGAAAGTTGTGTGAGGCGGTGCACCCGATATGTATTTCGTCAGGTATGAGTAAGTCTCGTTCTCGTCTCCGGTTTCTTCGACAGTTTTTGATCATCTTCAGGTAATTTCTGTTGCCTAACCGTTTCCCAACATCTAAAATCGAAAATTTTCGAAGTACAGGATGTAATCACAGGACAGGAATCCCGCCAAATAATCGAAAAAATTTGTAAGCCCATAGGTGTTCCATGATGTTATGGGCACATCACCGATTTGGCAACCGCTAAACAGTTCCACCTTCGTAATCAGAAAATAAAAAAAACACCAAAGACAAAAACTCAGAAAGAAAGACAATAGAGGATACGTGGCGATCCCCTTTTCTGGTAAACCTTGCACTAGACTACGAAAGCCGACACAAACACGTATTTGGCAATTGCACAAAGCTGGTGCCACACATAACACAACACAATTTTGATAGCTTTAGCTTATAATCCAATCTATTTGTCACTCGGTTCATATGAGCTGCTGCTACTCATGCCACGACCTTTCTTTAACAACCCCCAATTAATGGGACTGTCAACATGATCCTTCTGGGAATGTTCGTGTGTACAGTTGTGTCATTATGGGGGAAAACACTAAAAAATTAGTCAATGCAACGTTTTCTGAATTGCTCCTGACTGACCTTTATTAAACTTTCATCGCATAGATTGCCTATTGAACTACCACCCTGATTTTTTCGGCAACGCTGGTACTATATGATAGAGATATATAAAAGGGAAAACTGCACTGAAATCACTTTTAGTCGAACCGTATGATAGGGTATTGAGCTACTCTCGTCATTTTTCCACAAATGAGAATTTTCTGGTACTGATGTGTTATTGGGAACTGTCCACGCAAAAGGTTTAATCAAAATCGTTAAAGCCTTTTTTGATTAAAAAAGATTTGGCGTTTTGATCATTATGGTAACCAGTTAGTGATGGACCGATCATTACATTATTTCGGCGTTCCGTGGCAAACTGCTGTCTAAACACTAAATTTGAGCTGACTGATTTACTTCGTTGTAGATTCATAGTGATCCTAATGATCAAGTACTCAAAAGGCTTATAAACATGAGTTGTTACAGCTCGGCTTTCAAAAGTTATCCTTGAAGCGACCTGGATTCCTTTTCACACCAACACCACTGCTCTTGTTTTTACTCTTATCATTCACCTGTCGTCAGGGCTACGTTGATTATTAATATTGAGCAATTTTGTTCACAGGGTCACTCTCTGGTCGTCGTTTATAACTTCAATTTGCTTGGTGTTTTGTGCTTCTATGGGGTTGATGGTGTACGTATATTATGCTGGTTGTGACCCTATACTTGAAGGAAAGGTGAGAAAATCATGCTTATATCTCACTATTCGGTGTTTCCGTTCAAGTAACTTGTCTGATATGACCAAGAAGTAGTGCACTAGTGCAAGGGGATCTGAGTGGCACTCGACACAGGCGAATGTCTATGGTCCCATCAGTCTCACGTCCTTCCTATAGAGAAGATAGGAGGTCTCCACATAAAGGAGAACAATCTTGCTCATACACCCAACTACACTTCCCAGGATGCCTATCAGAGGGGGAAATCTACCAAGACTGCTCTGAATGAACTGGTGAATCAGCTGGAGGTACATCGGAGGCGGGGGATAGCGCTTAGTGCTGCTTTCTAGATATTGGTGGGGCCTTTTTGAATATTTCATGAGCCTCAATTACAAATGCGGCCATGTAGAAGGGAGTGTCCCCGGGGGGGATTTACTCTCCCCCTTGCTCTGGTTCCTTGTTGCAGATACCGTTCTTGAGTTGTTGAAGGAAAAAGGCTGCAAAGCAATGGCATACGTAGATAACTTGGTGATAATCATGAGAAGGAAATTCGCAGTTCGCTATGAACTCTGTACAAAGATGGTACAATGGGCAGGGGTTATATGTAAATTCAGGCAAAACCAGCCTGTTCCCGTCATTGACACTGTGTTGAGTGCCAAGTCATACAGGGATAGAAGGGAATGAGGAGGCCAACAAACTGACGAGAAAAGGATGTGCGCTTCTCCTAGTGGAACCTGAGCCCTTCATAGGGACCACTTGATCAGGGAGGTTGGCAAGTGCGAGTGGAAGTGTAGGGCTGCCTACTGGCGGGATGTACCGGACCAAAGGCAGTCAAGGCTGTTTATCAAGCTCTCCAGGGAGCGAACAAGAGAGATCCTCAGTCGGCAAACAGAAAGTATACGGAAGGCACCACCTGGCCAAGATTGGTAGGTCAGAGGTACAGAGTTGCAGATACTGCGAAGTGAAGTACGAGTCGGTACCAGCCGTGTGTGGGGCTGGCTGCGGAGCGCCTCAAAGTGCTTAGGGTCCGTTAGCTGCGATCTGAGGAGGTTGCAGGGATGGACCTCAAGGTTGTCTTACGTTTAGCGGGTGGGGATTTATTGGGAACGTCACATCAGAGTACACCCGTAGAGCTGAGGATTGAACTGGGAGGACACAAGGTGGCTCATGAGGTACGCCCACACAATAGGCCCATTTTAGGCTGCACTGGTGATTCCCCAGTTGCATCAGGTTAGGGGGTTTCATGCTTTTGTGACTACTTAAGATGACTCCATCGTCAGTCGTTAATTGTACGTGAGTGCTGTATTTAAGAATCGCCTTATGACCTGTAACTTCTATCCAGGAAATAATCACGAACCCTCTCGATCTCGATCTAATCCTTTGCAAATTGTACGAATTAGTTTATAGGTTTCGATGTGAAACAGATTTCACAATATGATACAGGCATTTAATGAAATACTTTTCCCCTCTTTCTTTAATCAACTTTCCGTTTAGTTAGTAACCCGCCCGTTATGGGATATTATACATTTTTAGGAAACCTTCGTGCTGTGTGAATGTACTTCCGACGCAATAAAAAATAAAATTAAACCACATTTCATTGTCCCAGACAGTACAAGATCGATTAAAAAAACCACATTTAGGGTCGCTGCAAGCCCCAAAGTGTGCAGTAACTTCATACTCATAATAATGCTGTATAATGCAGTAACGTCATAATCAAGTAACTTCCTTATAAGATCCTTATACCCAACACGGCTGTTGAAATTAAGTAGCTATGAATTGGTTTTTGTTTACTCCTACTGATACTAATGGCTTTCTGTGTACTTTTCGCAGGATATCAAAAACTATGGCAGGATCCTCCCCTATTTCGTTGAGGAGATCTCACAGAACGTTCCAGGGCTGACAGGCCTCTTCTTGTCTGGCGTTATTGCTGCAGGACTGAGGTGAGCGATAATATTGTGTAGCGCGCAAAATGATTCACATTTGTGTCGCATCATTCAGCCGTAGTTATTTTTTACTTTCCCTGAGGCTCTTTAACACAAGGCGAGTTTAATCGCTGCGAGACATCCAACGATGTTGCACCAGAATAATAAAATTCGCTTGCCCGAGGCGTCTAGTTTTTTCGGGATCAACCACAAGGGTGAATTGTAAGGGCTGGAGGATGGTTGGATAAATTTCTGGGTAAAGATAGGATTTGGTGTACACGGGTATTTCAGTTTTCGTGCGGATAACATGTTGTGTGGCGTTCGTGGAACTCAAGATCGTAGAAAATATTGGAAAATTCATGGATTAGTCGTTCTATTGCCGTTTTTTCTTCTTCCTCCAAGTGGTTTAGCCGTAGGTTTTTCATTATTTCGCCTATTTTCGTATTGTCGGGTTTTCTTGTTTCTGTAGTTCCTTAAGTATCCTTTTTTCTTACAGTTCTTGAAATAATTTTCGGGTATCACTTCATAATGTTCCTTTTTTAAACTCTTGACTGTTATTTTCTTTTTCTCTACCCCTTGGTTGATTGCAATACAATATGATTTATTGTCGTGTACATCGACAAGGCACTCAGGAATCTCAATGTTCCCGAGCTTTTCCATATTTGATGGCAACCGTCCCTTGTCGTACTGTATGGGAACTGTTACGCCGTTTATTACTAAGTTATTCTTTACGAGTTCGACCGTAGCATTTAACTGTTTTAAGTTATCCAATCCGATTAGCATATCGAAATGTTCATGGAAGTCGAACACATGGAATTTACACAGTTTTTTAGTGCGAGGGAATAATTCTGAGCTTTTGATTATCAGACATTGATTTCCGACTGTTTCACCAAGGGAGGTTCGTACGATAAATTTGTCGTAGGAATTTATAAAACTATTCAACTATCAACCAAAATTTTCAAGTTTTTATGTGTCGTGATATAAGGAAGTTCTTGGGATTTCTCGAGATGCATCAGGTTAATCCTGGAGGGCTTTCTTGGCCTTCGTCTAAAAAATGGTTAGCTTCCTTGCTTGGTTGCGGCTGGATTTCTTTTATCTCATGATTCATGGTAGTTTAAGCTATCATTTGGTAGCGCGTTCTCAGATGATGCGGAATGAATGGAGAAGATGCTCGTTGCGTCGGTTGATAATTATTATTAGGATTGGAAATACTATTGTCTATTATTTCCTCCCCTTTCTGTGTTGGGTATTGTTTGCTGTGGTCTAGGGAATTGCGGGTTTTCTCCGAACGTTTGGTTCCTAAGAAATTGTGGTTTCTTATGGGTAGATACACCTTATGGCTAGGTGGACCATGAGACGTTGTCGGCCTCTGTCCAGGTTTCTGGAACATTCTCCTATTGGCTGGTAATTGGTATTGGTTATTCAGCATTCGTAGGGCTTCTTTAAGATCTTTAGGAGCTTTCGTCATAAGGAGTAGACCTACGTCTTCTTGCATCCTGTACAAGAGACTTCTTAACGCTACGCTATCAATTAGTTTTAGCGTTTCGTACGTAAACCTCGTGTCGTTTTTCATTTTGGAGTGTAGAACGTTCGTTAGTGTTTTTACTCTTTGATATAATTGAAGAACCGTCTCGGATGGATATTGTTTAAATTTCCCTAACTCTAAAATTAGAGTTTCCACATCTCACTGATCTCCAAAAGTCGCTAATGAAAGGTTTTTTAGTTCGCCCCAATCTTCGATTGGTTCGGTGCGAAGTTCCTTCGCGGCTTCTCCCTTGATTTTCGACAGTTATTGTTGAGCACCACTTCATTCCTAGGATTTTCCGGGTTAGTTTGTTCGAAAAATGATTCAATCAAATATTCACTTTGTTCTAAGAATCTGGCTAATAATTCGGGTTCTCTCTCTGTATTCGGGGATAGCGTCGAAATGACATCTTTCGATTTTTGCCTCGTAGTTCTTACTTTGAGGGGTTAATTTTTCGATCAGATAGTCCAGTTGTTCTGGTGACATGATTACCGGCGGTATTGCTGAAGGTTGCGAATTCATTTCGGATCTAGGAATATTATTTGTCTGAGTGTCAGACATCAAAGGTTGCTTAAGGTTGCTCAGGCAAAAGAGGTGAGACTGGGTTAACTGTAGGTTCTGTACGTACAGTAGGAGAGTGAGCATGTCTTCTAGGAACTACGTAAGGTCGTGGTTGGTTGCCATGTCTGAAGCTCGAGCGGGCGTCCTTCCTGCGGCCCCGTCATGCCGTGTTGAATCGTTCGAGCTCTTCAGGTGGTGTAGGATCTTCCTAAAACGATGAGAGTTCGAGGAAGATGTCCTACTGACTGCGCCAATTATAAGTAGGTGGTTGATTTTAACGTTTTTAAAAAGTACTTTATTACGTTAATACAAAATCAAAGTTCAACACGGACAGCGTTACGTTAGAGGAGACGGGATGGAAGTGAAGCTCCTGCTTAATGCTGCAGGGGGTTTATATAAGTTTTGCTATCAAGGGGTGCATTGTTGATTTCTGCGACGAAGCTGATGAGGCTGGCGAGATCAGCGAAGTCAGCAGGTTGATACCCTTTGAGTCGGAGGCGACGATTGCGACGATCAAGGAGTCAAGGCGTCTATTGTCCATAATTTGTTAACTTAGGCTGGTATTTAACCATCATCGGTATGAGCAGTGTCGATTCGAAACTAACTATAGTTACCGTAGTATTCGAAATACCAATCCCCCCCTCGAAACCGGCTCTAGCGATTTTGATTACATTTTTTGTGTGGATAGCTCTAAACATTGAAATGACAGTATACAATTTTCAGTAGTGAAATAACTACGAGAGCGACACAATAAATTATCAAAATGTTCTAAAATCGATTTTAGCACAGTTTTTACTTTCCTTGGCTCTACGAAGTAGAAAGGAAAGTTATGTAATCGGCTGAAAAAAAAATTTTGAGTTTTCTTCAGATCATTACGTTTCAGACCCTCCTGAGTCCGAAAAACACTATTTGAGAAAATGGTCTGTGTGGCTGTGTGTGTATGTGTGTCTGTGAACGATTTTTAGAGAAAACCACCGTACAAAATCAGCTGAAACTTGATGTCTAGGCTACAGGTTACCATGGGACGCAAAAATAAAGCTACGGGCCAAATCCACCGAAAGTTAACTATAGTCATCATAGTGATCAAAACACCAAATTTTTTTCTCAAAACTAACTTCTAACGATTTTGATTAAATTTTTTATATTGATAGCTCTCAATAAAGCAATGATACCATAAAATTCCCATCCGGGGGAAAGTGACGAGAGCAGCACAATAAATTATCAAAATTTTCGACGATAAGCGTTTTTAGCGTAGTTTTTCCTTATAAACTCCGCTGGAATTTTAGTAGAATGAAAAAAAAAAATAGTATTGTAGTCCAATTCAATAGCTAAAGTGAGTGTTTAAAAACACTCATGAGATACGCGGGGGTCACTCCAGAAATTCCTGAATTTCCACTACTGCCGTTTCGCATACTACCAGTTCTAAACGTATTTACCCAATAACTCTGCAAAAGTAATTACCATCCTTCTTCAAAAAATGTGTGTTTACAGCCTCATTAATTATCTGTGTACCAATTGCTCAATAAAGGTCCTGCAATGAGTACGAGCAGCACAATAAAATCTGGAACTGTAAGCGCTACCGCTTCCTGCAGCCGCAAAGTGTTGTTTGACCAAGTTCAAATTAACTGAATGATAAATGAATTGATTAAATAGAATTAGCCATGTACAAAGTGAATTGAAGTAGAGCTAAGGAAAGATGTGTGTTGCAACGCACCAGATATTTTGTTATAAATGGCACTCGCATTTTATTGGTGTTCTCAAAAAAAAAGTTGGTAGTCCAATAAGCTATACTTACAAAGGAAGTTTAATAATAAGAAATAATCAGGAGCAACCTCCAAAATTTCAGTTCCACCGAGTTTAAATCAACATGAATGAAAAACAGATTGGAGTTACTAGGCAGACAAAAATCGGTGAATGCACTTGAGGCTGAGTAGCGTTGTGTGATGCGGCGCACCATGTATTTTCACTTTTTCAAGATCATTCAAATCTTCTCATAAAATTGGTGCCACCCCTAACGCAGTTATTGCATTTCTTTACAGTACGACGACAAGTTGTTGGAACACGGTTACGTGCACGTTGTACGAAGATATCGCAAAACCGTTACTTCCTAGGAGCGCATCGAAACGCGTACAATTTCGAGTGCTAAACCTGATACTTCTTTCCGTGGCTCTCGTGAGCACTTTTACCGTGCAAATCATACAGAACATTCCCAGTCTTCTCGAGGTGAGCCGAACTACGTAATTTTACTGAATTATTGAGTGGGCATTTACGAATGGAACAGAACGTTAGAGATACAACTGCCGAAAATGCGGAAGGAAGTATCGTCAAATTCATCGGTCTGTTGCCGGGCTCGTTTTTTTTTTTTTAAATCTCGGTACTCACATTTGCAAAACATCCTTGATTTAGCGTACGACTAAAATAATTTGATATGACTTAATGGTATTTTGCAGGCTACACTATCTTTGAAGTCCTTCACTGCTTGTGGTAGTTTTTCCTTGCACATAGTTGGTATGCTTTTACCTTGGATCAACACGAAGGTAACTTTTGTTTCTTTTTTTTCATTAAGTGACTAACCCGCTTTTATGATTTACGTACAAATTGAAGCTGTCGCAATCGTGTCAAAATACAATCTCGCATCTGTGTAGAGCTCTCGTATAGAGATCAATGGTCTCAACTTTTTTGTTCGCTCTAATAAAGTTGTGGCAGGCGGAGGAAATAGAAATAAAATTTAGACAACCAGCAATAAGGTAGAATTATACAGAAGCAGGTGTGTAAGCGTTTGTTGGGGAAATCAAAAATTTTAAAAAATTAATAAAATAGAAATAGCACTTTGGATAAATAAAGAAGAAATAATAGAAAAAAATTGCCTTTTATCTCGCTATTCTACTTGCTGCAGTAGGATAGGACGTGCACTGGCGGTGATCTTCGGCAGTTGAAGAGAAAATATTGTTGCGCGAGAAAAGGGGTTGAGCTGGTAGCTGGGTTGTGCGGATATCCCGTCGGTGTTCCGGACGCAAAGGTACTGAAGAGCTGCGGGCATATCCGAATATGAATTGCGCAGATAAAAAAGAAAGAAGATAAGGTGGTAATAATAGGTCGCCGATGACGGCGGCGGCAATGCAAAAGTGACAAGCGCCGATTCATTTGGCGTAAACACACGTACGTGCTAACTACCAACTTTTTTGTATCGTGTAAAACGTAACTTAACGTTCTACTCCTAAATTGACAGCGCTCAACGTTCCGGAATTTATTAGGCTAGGCTCATTCCACCACTTAATTGAAAAAGTATGAATAATTAATGGGGCTGGTGACATGATTTTTTTTTTTTTTTTTTTTTTTTTTTTGGAGTGGATTGTGGTAACGATTCTGGAAGAGAAACACTGGGGGGAAAGTTAGTAGACACAACGACGTAAGTTCGAAATCTGGAATTTCCGAGGTTGCTCCTGATTTTTTGTGACTATTATTAAAAGTCTATGTTAATGCGGACTGTATAAATTGGAATTACCCAGTCGAAATCTGGAAGCCGCGACACCTCGTCTGTCGTGCTGTCGAAGGGGGAAGGAGAAGTAGGAAAGGAGAAAAGAGAATAGGAGAGAAGGAAGAAAAACAGCTTAGACGAAATGTTCAAATGCGTAAAAACTAAAGAAAAAAACCCTGCAAATTACTACACAATGGTTTATTATTCTCATGAACAGCTTGACCTAGTATTAGTGCTCCCCCATCCCATTTGACTCAGCATCGAATACTAGTAAACCATGCGAAACATGTCCTGGCTACAATGGAACTACGGAAACAATACGTCTGATGATTTTGCCCCGTCGGGGAAATTGGAACAGGGGCGCTCTAAGCAAACCCACCCGTTCCAGGGCAAAAGGGGAGTTGGGACGCCTCGAGCGCGGTTGCTTTTTTTATGAGACAGGCGGGGAGGGAGGGAGTTCAAACGACGGCGGACGGACATTGCAACTTTGGAATCTCCAAGTCTTGAAACGTAAAGTATCAAATTTTGAGGGGGGGTTGTAAAAAAATTTTCGTGACCGAAAACATAGGGTTATTATTCAGAATGAATAATAAACCAAAACCAACTAATAACCGGACAGGCCGAAACTATATAGCGATGCGCGAATACAAGACTGAGAGAGAGAGTCGTACAGGTTTCCACCTCGCCAGGTTACACCGCACGCGATATCAACGGCTTCCAATAGACGTGCAGACTCTCTCTTTTGACCTGACCAGAACCAACATTGGAGGGTATGTCCTCACGCATTGCATCCCTGTGCCCACCTAGTCTAGTATTGCCAGAACGGCGCAAACATTCAATTCTTTCGTGATTCTGATTCTTTAGAGAACGTCAGCGCCAGTGCGCTAAGATCTAATTTCGCATGTTTGTTAATTTATTGTGCTGCTCTCGTCGTCTATTTCCCCCGAATGAAAATTTTACGTTGTCGGGTCATTTGGATCTGCCCACACAAAAACTTAAATGAATATCGTTAAAGCAGTTTTAAAAAAATTTCATATTGCCTGGGGATGAATTAGTTTTAGGAAAATCGATGTGAAACTCTCATCTTTAAAACACGAACTATGTGGGGCTCCTTTTATTGAGTAATTTTTTACCAAAAGTTGGGGCGAGTGGGCTTGCATTGAGCGCAGATTTGTCAAGTTATGTGTTTCTCGGTTAAAGTGTGATTATTTCCCTTTCTGATACATTTGTAACGTCCCGTACAAATTGCTCCTTCTATTATCTTCCTGGTAGAGGTAACATTTCCCAACTGAGAAACCCTTAATTTGGCACATTATTTTGGGTTATTAACTCGTAGGCGGAGTAGAGAACAGGATGTAAAGAAAGCTGCTCAAATGTTAACCTTCCTCTCAGTTAACCTTTCTCTGAGGGGAGTTTTATCAAAATTCTTATTGCATTGCAATTGGGCGCACGAATGAGAAGGCTAGAAACTGAGAAATACATGGACGTGGTGAGCGTGAGTCAAGTGTATTACACTGTTCTCGAGTGCTGAAGAATGCCTGACTGTTGGGAGGAGCTGTGTGTTGTGGAGAGGAATAAAATATCGAAGGGAGGGTGGGAGATAGTTGGGAAAGTCCAGGAAAAGGGAAAATCCATTGTCACTTAGAAATAACTGAGGAGCTGGGCTTTCACTGGTACAAACAAAAGGGTTCAGATAGAAAGGTGTTTGGGAAACAATGGCTTTCAGTAGGGCCAGTGTACCATTAGGTGCGGTCGTTCTGAGGAACACCATTCATCTAAAACCAGGCTCTAACCTATCCCAAGCGCTGTTCCATTTAAAATTTTATGCTACATACGTGCTTGTACATATTTACGTGTAATAGAATTTTGTTCCTTTTGCTTAATTAATTCTTTTCTTTCCCCAAATGTGGGGATGTGTGGTGGGTGCCAGGTGTCAATCGTATCTTCCCTTCCCCATCGTGAACAATCAGTATGTTTTATTCTCGTTTACCGGGGTAATCAACTCTCGAAAGAATACAGCGCCAATGTAACAAAATTCTTTTTACACACGTTCTGATTCGTTAAAGCCTCTGAGCAGCGTCTAATTAGTAACCGATTACGTGTTCCAGGGTGCCCTGGCCGGGAGTTTCGTCAGCTCCGTCATGACTACGTACATTGCAGTGGGTGCTCAGCATGCGAGAAGTAACAAATTAGTCTACTACATCCCAAAAATATTGACAAACGCTGAATGTATCGTGAACGGAACCACGATGGCTCTGCTAAAGTGAGCTGGATTCTCTTTTTTTAAATATTGCACTTATTACCATTACGTAAAGCAACATATCTCATTGTAAAGTAATTAAATACAGACATTGGTGTCTTCATAATGGTTGTAAAAACATAAATATAGTCAAGTATCGTGACGAGGACGGCGGTGTCGAGCGTTGGGAAATGGGTTAAATCTTTCCAGCGCGTGAAGCGTCAGGGTAGTTCAGATTCGGAGGTTTGGGCCGCCTAGTAGTAATCCTAGAGCGCTTGATGAGTTGAGAGGAATGTGGGAGTGTGATAGGATACACCTGGAACTTCCTACGGTACGTCGGTACGTAAAGGTAATAAAGACGGAATAAAGGGGGTTTATGTTAAGGCACCACTTCGTGCACCTTTCTCTCTCTTCGAGTCATTGAGACGGTGCTCCTGTTGTGAACAAAGGGGAATAAACATGAGGGGACCTGCAGCCTGATTTTCTTCTAAACCTATTAGGTATCTACTTATTTATTTATAATGAAACAGGACAAGCCCAATTTTAAAAATACGATAACGCACGCGCAAAGCACCATTAGGCACAAGAGCCGTCAAGTCTAGAGCTGTTAGTAGGATTGAGAGCTAAGATGAAGTAAGAGTTGGTATTTGATTTGGTCTTCGTCTTATTGTCCAACCACCCTCGTCCGCCACCTCCAAAACCCTCGTCCACCACCTCCACCACCCTCCACTCGATCTATACATATGCCCTAGAAATCTGGGGCAATTGTTCAGTCGCAGAGAACAGCAGCAAAACAACACCTTGCAAAAAAAAATAGTTCACGCTCCATCGCTAGTACGCAACGAGGCCCTTTACAATGATCTGCGTATTGACCAACCGTGCCTGCTTAAACACCTCGCCAGCTTTGTCTCCCGCAACCTCGACCACCATTCCAACCTCCATCACGGCGTCGACTCACTCGCCCGAGGCATATCACCTACCTGCTGATCCCATGAACAAATAGTCAATCGCGTTTGTGCGTTGAACTCATTCTTGTGTCGTACTCTCATTGAAAGTTCTCAGTGCTTAGTTATGGTTCTCATGGGGAATGGAAAGGTCGAAGACGAGGTAGAGGAGAAATCCTCTAAAAATACGCTGGAGGTGAGACACAATATGACACCCGCAGTGCTCCAAGATTGGCTGCAGAAGAGCCTTGGCAAGGGCATGCGAGAACTCTTTCGTATTTCGTTTTATTATGTCAAGCATGCGCAATCCACGAACTGCACCCTGAAATGTGTGGTCTGAGAAAAAGAGCTGGGAGTCAAGGTACACGCCAGGATCCGTGATGCCAGCCTTGAGTTCTAGGAATTGCAGTTAACTCCATCTTCAAGTACACTTTAAACCTACACTCAACCGTAGTTTACCTATACTTCAACCTTAACTTGGACCTACTTCAACAGGTAAAAACATATGCTTACGTTACAATACCGCACTAAGTGAGGAGGAAAGTAAATACGATACCGACGGGGTGCAATTAAAACAAGGTGTTTCATTCGTAATTACACTCGCATACGTTTTACCACCACAAACAGAGAACTGGGAGGGAGCGAATGCTAGAGTGGGCGACAGGGCAATGCCTCAATGAGACAAGAGCTCGATTACGACTGACGACACCGAAGTTCTGACTGAATTGGGGCGTTTGAGGTGCCTAGTCCAAATGCCTCGGACCAGCCTCTGCTAAGCTCGCAAGTTCCGTTCGTCCCCATACTTACTTTGTACTTCTTACAATTTAACTTAGTTACGCCTACCAATACTTCCTTCAACTTTTACATGTACTTACTTCAACTTATACTATAACTGAATTTGATTACTTTGAAGAAGTCTACAACTATTGCTGCAACTGTGCGTTGAACGGAGATGTAAACCAAGATACATCCATCGGAAAATGACAACTCTCGTTTTTCCGATTTTTTCAAAAAACGGCTCTAAAGATTTTGACCAAACTGGTGGTGTAATCTCAACCAAAAAGCATTTAAAGAAGATTCAGCGCATATTCATATGCTTCCTACAGATTGTGAAATCTAATTGGAAAAGAGTATAAAAATATCTGCTAGTTCTGTCTGCAGTTTATGAAGGAAGCACACCTCAGCGCTGCTTTACAGGAATTGATCCCATTCCTGTGTTCCCTCATTGATTACTAATTAAATCCAACTCCGTATGTATGCGTAAATATCCCAACAGTATGCCTCTCCAAGGATACCAAAACGGTGTGGGGAAATTGGAATCGTGTGGCGCCACATATTTAACTTTAAATAAGATAATTTTGTTCCTTTAAGCGTCGAGTGAACGAACTTTTGTCTTTATTTAAACCTGATCAACTAAAAGGACGTGTGACAAATTAAATCCACGTTGTAAACTGGAGAGAAATTGTAATAAATGTCTCGTGAACTGGTGAGATGAAGACATCGAAGAAAGGATGAGTTAGTTCTTACCTCTGAAGTATTAGACTTTTTCTAGTAATTCATCGAGAGATCTGATTCAATTTCAGCCAAACTATGACGATCGGTGAGGCAAGTTTTGGTACAACTTCCCAAAGCGACCCGACTGTACCCTGGTACTTCAAGATAAGCTTTTACATCTATTACGTTCCAGGTAACCCTCGCATGATATATTAATTGAAGTTTCGATGCTGATTTATTTGAGGCTTTAATGTACTGTTAATTTCACTTTCATCTTTACGATTCACTGTAGAGCCCTACAAAGGTCTAAGTGTCATTTGGCGACTGATGGGGGTTATCCTCATATGCCCGAATACTTTACTACTAAATAACTAAAGTTAACGTACCTGATTGGTGAGTCTGTCTTCTCTGGCTGGTGAGATACTGTGGGCGAGAGCTTTCAATGTAAAGGCGTCATCGTTTGGCCACTAAGCCAGTACTAAAGTCAAGTTAGCCGTGGTCTTTATATAAGGAAAAGGTGAACGGGATGGTGTTGTGACGAAGGGGTTTGGAGATGCTTTTGAAGAGCTGCTGACTAAGGCAAAAATTACGGCAATCGCGCCGGGGATTCGATCCACAATCCGAGAATTATGAATCGACCGTCTTACCGCAAGACCACGATGAACCGCTTGCCTTTGATAGGAGTCAGTCAGCACATCTCCCCCCTCGTCTATTAACCGCTACTCCTGGAGCGAACTCTTTTAAGGAAAGAATTTTACGAGAGTTGAGCGAATCCCCGGAAAATCCGATCTTTGATTCGAGAAAGGCTACAAGGAAAGTCTTCGTTCCCTCGCATTGTAGTAGGCGCGTCGCCCATTCCACCTTCTCGCTGGAACTTTCACAGCGTCAGCGAATCCCGGACCCGAGAACTCGTCTCATTATTTTTCTCTCTTAATTTTTTTAATTTTTCTCTCGGGGCCTCTTCTTTTTCTTGGAAAGAAGAAATTCGACCACTAGTTGGGCGCCATTTGTGACGAAGGGGTTTGGAGATGCTTTTGAAGAGCTGCTGACTAAGGCAAAAATTACGGCAATCGCGCCGGGGATTCGATCCACAATCCGAGAATTATGAATCGACCGTCTAACCGCAAGACCACGATGAACCGCTTGCCTTTGATAGGAGTCAGTCAGCACAGTGTTGTGACTGGTGGGGGGGGGGGCATACACCTCCTGGGAAATCTGTTGGAAGTGAAAGGAAAGGAGTGTAAGGGCAGTTTTGTATGTCCTAGATAGCCTATTGATTGTCGATTCCAAGTAATTTTTGTATAGGGTGGTCTGTAAATCAGTCAGTTGGTTGTTTGTGTAGTGTCTTGATTGGTGTAAATATGGTGTCACATTTTGTGTTGATTTGTTCATTTATGATCTGTCCATTGAAGTTTTTTTGTTTATAGATTTCCATGTTTTCTAATATGTTCAGTTTTCGTCCTTTTTATTATTTATGCCTACTGCCAACTAGAAGCTTCAGTAAGTAGAGTTTACTCGACGATATTATTCACCTCCACGTTGGATTTGTTTCGTTTCAGGATTTGTCATGGGCCTGATGACGTCGTATTTGGTGAGCCGAATGACGGGGCACGAGGACTTGAATAAACTCGACCGTGAGATGATAGTTCCCTTGATGCGTTGGGCACTGCCTCGGCCACAATCCACAGACGCCTTAGAAATTGAAGTGCCGTTGCGAATCAATGACGATTTGCCATCTAGTTCATAACTGAAGAACTACTTGAGTAACATTTTTTTCCTGAAAAAGAAAGTGGGTTTGCGCAACTGATTGTTCTTGCATGTTCCCACGATACTCACGTGTAGGGGGTTTCTTAAGTAATTGTACAACTTTTGGAAGAAATAAACTCGAAGAACAACAACCGAAGGGAAACGGAGCAAGGGAGAGCGGGCTGTATCGCTCTGTCGCTCATTCTCCACATGAAAGCACATATATGAGTGCCTCGAGTGATATGACTTCAGTTCGTTCTCAACAATATCTCGTCTTCCTAAGTTCTCCCAAAGCACCATTTCCTTCAAGCCGCCTCAGCTCCTCAAACCTGAAACTGAAATGCGATTGTACGACACGCTTCCTCTCCTTCGCCTCACCTCGCCTCACCTGCTATGGGGTTTCTTCAAATTGGTGACACAGTTTCAAGGCAGAAAGTTCCTTTCCTTTACCTATGTGTTAACCTTAGCACTGTATTACAGCAGTTGAAGCTATAGTTAGGGTGAAGGAAAGAAAGCTCCAATGCTAAGATTGTGTCACCTACTTTAAAGAAATCAAACAATAGCTGAGAGAGATGAGGATTCTTAAGAGTCTGATTTAATGCAATCGTACAAAAGTAGAAGAACCAGCTATGAGTTACTCCTCGTTAAATGCCTGTAGCGATTTCCTCTCCCAGAAAGTTACAGTTGAGTTTTTTTTTGTAACTTTAATAAGGCCATTTATAAATATACTTACTGGCGTGATGGAACACACTGTTTTTCTAGAATTGTTGGTTACACACTTAGCTCAGTACACGGTGATATTAGTGATAATTGACTTTGAAGCCGATGGTCTGCAATATTTAAGACATGCAACAGTCTGGCGAAGCATTCTCGGACCAGATGATTGGGGTGGTGGAGGTTGCGCGTAGTGAATGTGGACATGATGCGATATAAAAGGGCCGTAGGGGTTTTCAGTAAGAATTCATTGTAGATAGTCAAGTTAGGAACAAAAGGAGATGTGTGGATGATATACTTATGCACGAAATGATGCGTTTTGATGTTGCCCAATACGGCAGAATTGCGCTGGCAAACACTTGCGCCAGACAGCAATTGCGTAAG
Source organism: Pachypeltis micranthus (assembly GCA_020466155.1). Lineage (NCBI taxonomy): Eukaryota > Metazoa > Arthropoda > Insecta > Hemiptera > Miridae > Pachypeltis > Pachypeltis micranthus. The sequence continues at coordinate 31,365,445 of CM035769.1, forward strand.
TTCATATTGGTCGGATAAGTGAGGTGTGTTGTGCAGGGAAGTAGTGGGATTTTGCAGAAGAGACCGAAAGCTGGACACACGGGACCGTAATCGATGAGCAATACAGAAATATGGAACATTTAGCATGGTGTCACCTAGGAACGTGAGCGGTGCTTCTGCGTAACGCCATTTATAGGTGAAGGTCATGGCGTATGATTTCAGAAGGTTAATTTTTATTTTCCCTTTTGAGCACCACTGCCCAAGTGTGTCTATTTTGGGTTGCAGGAGTCTCGTCACAGGAATTGCATCCGGCTCGGAAACAGCATAAACTATGACATTCGCATACATCGCTTAAAATCGTGTGTTTGAAGCAGACTCAGGTCTTGACAGCGGAATGAGCACAGATATGACCCAAAACTGAACCCTGGGGTATAGATCGTATAATTAGGGAGGAGAAGGCATTCAATAATGTTTGCCGTGATGGAAAGGGTTGAATAACAGATACCGAACCAGCAGGTCAACACTGGGTGCTTTGCAACGGCGAAGGGAAAAGCAGTAGCACCTTCTTGCTCCAGGGAAAGAGAATCCATGTTATGAGGGGTGAATTTGGGATCAAGCACGTCAGCACCTTGTCAATAGCAAGCGATATCCAGTCCGAGCCTCTGGATCTGGCCCTGTGCAGGGGCCCTCCTGGTACTCAAAGACAGTATTTTCTCTCTCAGTTGCTCATCTCTCAAAGCCAGTTGAGTCGCAGTATCAAATTTCGCCCCGGATAGGACATGTTTGGATAGCAATATAATAAATAACTCGCGCGACTCATCTCACAACTCTCCTCCATGTTTTTCACTCGCCCAATATAAATTTTTGTTCTGGAAACTGGGCTGCGCTTAATGGTCCGTAATTTATTGAGTTGCTGCTAAATTTTTTTGGTAACCCAATAAGCTATCGACACGGTGGAAGTTTAATCGTGGTCAAGTGATAAATATAAATTTGAGCCCTCTCAGAAATTCGTTATTTCGACTAATTTATAGCACGGAGCATGCTTTAGCCTTCACCTAATCGCCCTAAAGTGTCACGCTAGGAAGGAACAAAACCTACCGGTGGAAATAACCCAATTACTTTGATACCGAAAAAAATGATATTGTGAAATAAGTGCGTTATCGTGCAAAGTTTACATTCCTAATTTCTCCTTCTTCGTTATCTGAAGACATGGGGAGGCACTCAGAACGAAACTATTTTTTAATTATACCTTTAGGATACAACTGTCTAGAAAACTCAAACTAAGCCTATCTCCCCTCGATGACCGTAGGTTACAATACTGAATGACTGAAGGTATGGAAACTCTAAATAAGAGAGCATTGATAAAGGAACAGAACGTCGACAACTACTACCTCAAGATGAGGAGCCCTTCGCATGGCACTCCCCTCTTCCTTTCATTAGTTTAAAAGAAGGCCGGGAAGGGTTTCCTGAGCAGCTAATGGCGACACGTGAGCGTTTTTTAATTAATTGTTTAATGAGTTCAAGCCCCCCCCCCCCCGGTCAAGCGGGAAAGGCCCAAATATAAGGTCAGTTCATTTGAAACATCACTTCACGGCGACGGAAAACGGTAGCTCTTACAGATCCGGAATTTATTGTGCTGCTCACGCTCATGCCCCGACCAATATTGAGCAATTGGCGCACAGAGTTGAGGGGCTAAACCTGATTTTTTTCGAAAAGGATAATAATCACTTTTCCAGAGCTATTACCCGATACGTTTAGAAATTAGAATGAAATGGTGGTTGAAATTCCGGAATTTATGGAGTAACTCCTGTATATTTTATGAGCGTTATTAAAAGAGCATTACATTGGTACACGGTTGGAGTAATACCTGAATTTTTCTGAAGAACCTTGTAACATTTAAATGAAGTTAATGAAGAAAAAATTACGCAAAAACTCGATTTTCGTCGAAATGTTTGATAAGTTATTGTGCTGCTCTTCGTCATTTTCCCACGAATGGGAATTTTATGCTGTAGCTGTCTTATTGGGAGTTGTCTATATACAAAATTGAATCAAAATTGGTAGAGCCGTTTTCGAAAAAAAAATATTTGGTGTTTTGATCACTACGATAACCATAGTTAGTTTTTTCGGATTTTTCTCATACCCTTATTTTGGCGTCCCATGGTGACCTACGGGCTGGATATCAAGTTTGAACTGATTAGGTCCAGCTGTTTTCTCGCAATCGCGTTCACAGACGCACACAGGCCATTTTCTCAAATGATGTTTTTCGGACTCAGAGAGGTCTAAAATGCAAGATCCGAAGATTTAATGCCCAATGAATCGTAACGCGGAACGTTGAAGGGCCAGTCAGGTGAAAAAATCGTCTTCCGGAAAAACGATTCGTTGAAGAACAATTCTGAAACGGAGAATAATGAATGAAGAGAACTCAAAAGTTTTTTTTTTAGCCGATAACATAACTTTCCTCTCTACTTTGTGGAGCCAAGGAAAGTAAAAAACAAAATTTCATGGAGGGGAGGATTTTGATGTGAAGGTGAGAAGTAAAAAGTATTTCAAGAGCCCCCACAACGCGAGGACATGGACACGTTGTCGGCACATCAGAAGGATCTGTCGCCAATTTCAACGCATCATAAAAGAAAACTATTTTTGCGGTCTACAAAGATCCAGGTAACATTTGAATGGAGTTGATAGAGAGAAAAACTGCGCCAAAATCGATTTTCGTCGAAAAGTGTGGCAATTTATTGTGCTGCTCTCTCCATTATCCCATGGATAGGAATTTTATGACATTGTCGTCTGATCAGGAGCTGTGTATATAACAAATTGAATCAAAATCGATAGAGACATTTTTGAGTTTAAAAATCCCCCCCTTATTTTGGCGTCCCATAGTGACCAGATATCAAGTTTGAGCTGATTTGGTCCAGCCGCTTCATCGCAGTCGCGTTCACAGACACACACAGACCCTTTTCCCAAATAGTTTTCCGAACTCGGTAGGATCTGAAAGGCAAAGATCTGATGAGAACTCAAAAAAACACTTCGTAGAGCGAGGAAAGTATAAAGCGTAGAGGACTAGGAATATAACGGCGGAGGCGGTTGGAGGGGTGACTGACATCACAGGGTCCGCTTCCTGACTTGCCTCTCACATATTTTCTATTCAAGTACTTGTGGTGTACGTATCTGCCTGCTGTGTTGTCCCTTCCATTCTATTTCTGTCCGTTATCTATTACTATAAGCGCAGCAATGATGAGAAAAAGCTTTCACCTACCAACATGAGCCTGTTCGTGGTGCAGCGACAACCAACCTTAAATAAACAGGTCAATCTGGAACCGCTGAAGATCGCAATGAAAGCTGGTGAGAAATCAATTATACACCAGGTGGCTTGATTAATTCGTGATCGTAAAGTTGAAAAATGACATTGCGAGCCAGGCGTGTAGTTGAGAGCCAAACGAACCGAGCGTGGAAACATATTGCGTACAAGCTTCTTGACAGCCTCTGGGAAAAGGAATGAGAAAGTTGATGAAAACTTCTGTAGTTTATAACATTAGAGGTACGAATAACTTGGAATAACTTTTGGGCTAAAATAACGACTTACAGGCAGGCTAACTCATGCTTACTTGAAAATCACGTTCCTACCTATTTTTGCCCTTTAAATAGTTATATTTTGTAATGGTAAAACAAGTTCTTTATATAACTATATACAACACTGTTCATAACAAATGAAGTGGAAGGATGGCTTGCCGGTGCTTCGGAAACCGTTCTTTTTCTCGAATGAGTCGATTTCCTAGGAATGAGGGATTTTTCATCAGTACCTTTTCTGTTCAAACTCAAATAAGAAATGATCCTTTTCAGTCGCGGAAAGTATAGTAATCGAATCAAAAACAAGTTGGGGTTTCTTCAGATCTCTACGTTTTGCGGCCTACTGAGCCGCGTGGTCCGTGTGTGTGTCTGTAGTTCAATTTTCGGGAGAACGATCTGACCAATTGAATTAGTTTGTTTTTTTTCGTTCTATTCATTATTTTTCATTGGGCGATTTCCATCTATGTGAAAGGGGGGTGGGAGCAAAAAATGTACCAAAACCCCGGGGTTTTCACATTTTTCTCAAAAACAGCTATAACGATTTTTATTAAACTTTCAACTTATCTTCTCCTAGTCAACAAAAAGACAAAAAAAACTTTTGAAAAGACTCTTGTGTAAATATGTCCATGAAAATACGGTGAACGGAGATAGAGGCCTAAAAAGCAAAAGTAGTTTTTTTAACGCTTTTTGGCTAAACGGCTTCAACAATTTTCACCAAACTCACCAAATGTTTTGAAGTGGTTATTACCTATATATTGATCTCAATAAACGTTCCTTTTACAGTCCATTGGGTAGAGATATTTAGAGATGTGTCGAAAATAATGTTTTTTGAACCTTTTCGTGATTTCCCGAGTAACTTCGTCGCTGGATTTCACCAATCTTACGGACTGCCTTCTAGCAACCTATACACACATTTTGTTCTTCGTAATTATTTTTGTATTTATCCGTTGAACGGAAATATAAGTCATGATAGCTCGGAAAACTTGGATTTGTAGACTATTAATTTATCGGTTTTTCAATTTTCTCACCAGCGGCTCCAACGATTTCGATCAAACTTACGAAATGCTCTCAACTAACTTGTACCTACAGTTTGTAGCCAATAAATGTTTCCGTAGAAACGCGTCGAACGAAGATGTAGCGCCCGTACATGTAGCAGGTCGTAGAATTCACAGGGGTAGCGGAAAGTTGTATGTTCCTACCCTCCAGATATTTTTATCTTCCTTGGCTCTACGTAATAGGAAGTAAAGTTGAGCAAATGACTGAAAAGTATTCAGCTTTAACTCCGATAATTCCAAAACAGTAAGCATGATCCTTCTCAAAAAAAATTACGACGACAGTTTCATGAGTCACCTATTTGACTGGATAAATGCCAGTGAACAATTGTCGCGTCGGCGCAATAAATTCCTTAACCGATGTAGAAAGCTGTTATGAGCTGAATTGATTTGATTAGTAGCCAGATTGACGAAAATCGCTGAGTGCACGTGGGGCTAAGGAAAGTTGTGTGATGCGTCGCACCTGATATTTTCAAAACGCCTGTGTATTTTTTTTAGCCTAGGAAAGTAACTGTTCACGACACGGAGGGTATTCAAATTGCTAAAGTTGACGTACCTGTTTGGTGAGTCTGTTCTCTCAGGCTGGTGAGATACTGCGGACGAGCGCTTTCGATGTAAAGACATCATCGTTTGGCCGTTAAGTCATTATTCAAATTGCCTTCTTCGAAGTCGAACAAAGCAAACCATCGAATGGTTAGGTGGTTTGAAATGTTTATTTTAGAAACTTAAAGACGATGAAGTGGTTGATTAGTTGTAGGATTCTGGAAAGCGACGAAACGATATTTTTAAACAAGACTTTTTTCATGAATCATTGTTGTGACCGTATAAGACACAGTAAGGCATCACACGGAGGACAACCTGGTTAGTATGCTCACATGACGATCGTCAATCGATAGCTGAAAACAAAAGAACGAAAGCAAAGACTACCAGCATATGGCGTGGAGTAGTAAACAAAGGACCCCTAGTGATCTGATTGAGATCGTTGGTTTTCCACTCATCGCAGTAAAGGCTTAAAATCAGTTCAATTTCATTTTTCACCAGACTCGTCCTAATGAACGTGTTACAAGTGTATACGAACTACTCAGACTGTACGTGGGGCTGAGTAAAGTGATGAGAGCAATTCGGGAGAGTTACAATACACAAGTAAGGTGTTCAGAAAGGTACTAGCGGCTGAGACATGCTTAAAATGTAACAAAACTCGGGCGAGCGCTAGAACCTGGAGAGAACACATGAGTGTCGCCAATGGGGTGTAAGTTCCCCTTAGGTAAAAGTAAGCAACGAGGGTTTTTACGGTTTCTTCAAAAATTTTGATAAAACTTACATCGTGTAGTTCACTAAATTGTGTTCTGGAACCTTCCGTCAGAGCGTGAGGTACGCTTACTCCAATCAAATTGTTGAGCGTGAAATTGTTTTGTGACAGCTGTCAATTAGCGCTTCGCTCGTTAGCCTGTGGAGCGAGCTTTTCAATATTATCTATTCGCTGTCAAGGTAATTACAGAATGCTCTTATTTCTGCCCAATAAGCGAATGCAATTACTCGTTACGAGTTCTGAGGCGCTGACTACAATGCCATTGTCTTTCTTCTCAACACGCGCCAGGATTTAGCGGTTTTCGAGGGAATTTTCAGGTTCCCAGGATGGTAAAGTGCGGGAGCGGTATATACCAGGATGAAGGGCACTAATCTTACGTTTTTTTGTAGTAGATACCCCATGAACACAGAACCATGATTCAGGGCATCAATCCCACCCAATCCCAATCAATGCAAGTTGGCCAAGGCAACCCAAATGTAATCTAGGATAATGCAGTACGCGCCACTGTTTCTTTATTAGATTACTGTGAATAAACCCTCGACGAGAGCTATACCAGTCATGGAAGTTGCGGTTTCGCTAATATGCAAGAGCCCCTGCCCTACAGTGAACCAGCGCGGTTTCTTATTTCCTCCGCGCTGGGGATGCAAGACGTGCACGATGGAGTCTCAGAGAGAAAACTAGTGGAACCGCGCAGTGAAGTCACCATGTGCCGTGAGGAACTGGCTCAACCCATTTTCTTGAAAGATGTACACGGATGTTGGGGAAGAACCATTCGACCATTCGTTGATAGCGGCAAGTTTTCGTTCTATGGTGAGATCCGCACGGAGTTCAGCCCAAAGCGGGGGAGTTCCCGTTTCACTATCGCCTTTTCAATCACGCCTAGATGGATGGACTTGTACATGAAGGTAGTGTCATGGTAACACACACCCCAAGTGGCCTTAGTAATGGCACGCAGTGAGGCAAACCTTTCAATGGTAGTGCCTTTAAGGGACTGGAGGTGTTAGTTGAAACCCCACCTCTCACCTATATTCACTCCTAAATACTTGAAGTGCTTTTCAAGAAGTAGCCTGTGGCCGCCAAAGCGTATTGTGGGTGGATTATTCACTTTTCTTTTCAAGAGAATTAGCTGGGTTTTTTCCTCAGCCACCTGCATCTTGACATGCTCGCACCATTGGGTGACAGTGCGGAGCACGTGGTGGGTTTTTTCTTCAATTTGGCGGACTGACTCTGCATAGATCAGCGCAGCGCAGTCAAGTCATCCACATAGGCGTATGGCTCGCAGTCAGTCTCCATGAGTCTCCTGAGAAGACCTTCGAAGAAGGCATTCCAGAATGCTGGTCCAAGGACCGAGCCCTGTGGGCACCCCTTCTCAATCTTTCTCTGGACGGAGACATGCCTGCATTCGGTCGTAGCAGTTCTGTCTGTCAGATAACTTCTGACGAGCGAGTACAGGTTGCTGGGGATTCCCCTACCTTTAAGCTCATTGAGGAGGCTGTCCGCCAAAGGTTGTAAAACGCTCCCCTGATGTCAATCATTGCCGCTACTACGTACTTAGCCGCGTGCCAGCAAAGAACATTGCGAGTTTCAACAATGACATCCTGCGTGGAACTTCCTTTGGTGCTCCCGTATTGCCTGCCTGTGAGGTTGCAGCTTTAGCAATCTGTGCGGCGGAGCGGTCTCCATGATCGCGGGTCTGCCTGATTGCGCCCCTCCTTGTACTGGGAAAACATCGTATTCCAAATAGGTAGAGTGGTATCCACTTTGCTGGATTCAGACAAAAGTTAGCTCTACATGAATTCGCTGGTGTTCGTGACTTTCTCACCGTTGAGGGCTCGCCAATATCAGACCAGCTCAGCGGACCGAATGAGATTTCGTCAGTATCTGACGATGGAGGACTCGCTATATTCAAGAGAGAAAGAACCCTTTGCGTAAGAGGGGTGAAATGACAAGAGGCAAATCATTGCAGTGAAGGATCCAGCAATGAGTATGCAAGGGGAAATCCTTAAGGCGAGCAAATGTGTGAAGATTATGGTTTGACCAGCCTCCGCTACATGTGTACACTGAAGAAAAGAAAACACTCCTGAATGTATTTGTGGGGATTTCATGTCAGGCAGGGAACAGAAGTAACTAAATGATTTGACGAGACTAAAAGGAAAACATTTTTTACCCTAGTCGCCTGATTGAACACTTGACATCGTTACAAAGGCACTTACAGAAATAACATCCTGAAGATGGGGAACGTCAGAAGGAACTCACAGTTCCGGCACAAAATCTTAGGATTCTCCGAGGAATGCGTAGGGCCGCTGCTATTGGATACACTGCTCGCTCAGCTTGGCCTAAGGAGGGCTTTCAAGTACCACCAGGGAATCCAAAGCCCCTTCTCCCCCCATCTCTGTCAATTCATTACAGTTCAGCTTCTTTCACCAATACGCACTACTAACCCCAGAAATAGACCTCATAGTCTCTCGTGTGATTCTTAACTCTCACCTCTCTCGTTCCTATTCACAGTTCACTTCGCTCTTGTCCAATCCCCGACTATTTCTTCATCCAGTCATTCATTTCTTCCCACCTTGCACTGACCACACCCACAGTGGCCTAGTGGTTAAAAATGAAAAAACCACATAAATAAACTCGGGCTGTAGTTTTCTTAACTTTAGGAACCCTCCTACAACTGAATCCCCTAGAAGTCAATTTGTACTCGCAAGCTGAGCACCTGAACGTTCTATAGTAATCTAATCGGGAATAGTAGTAATTGAAGTAGATGTGTGTGACTTCGATACTTGTAATGAATGAACTTCAACGGCAAGGCGAAAAGAAGAAATAATTATGTCTTAATCGCTCTCACTAACAATGAAACGAACCTTTAAGAAATGGAGTTCTTAATTGGCCATAATTTTTTAGCTGTCTAGTTCTGTAAGTATTGACCAGTTGTATGTTAGTCCAGCAACGCTTCAATTCGCAACCTAAATCCCTCAAGGTAAGGTATTCTAGGGCGAAACTGCAGAGGGTGCTCAGTTTCTAATCTTGATTTTCACTTACTTCAAATTTATAGCTAGAGCGCGAGAGTTCAAAGGTTTTTTTGGTTTCTAAGTGATAAAGTTGCCCTCGTTCTGCAGGCCCGTTAGTTCGACCATATGGTTTAACTTGGTTGCTTTATGAGTAGTAACGCCCCAGCGCGTGTATCAGACCCACACAGACGATTGAAGGCGGCAACAGTTCCAGGAAGGCTTCGCTCGAAGGAGACTCGTAGTTCGTACGACGATTATCTGAAATTTTGTGTTTTGAGGTATTGATGGTTTGTTCTGTTCACAATTATCACGTTTAGGACGCGGAAGAACAAGCCAGATAGCAAAACTAGTTCGTCGGCATGAAATGAAGAAATCGCTTCAGTCAACCCGTTGATTGTGACATCTTTAACTTCAGAGTGAAAGTCGGACATTTTAACAATATAGCAACATAACGGAGCAGCTGAGCCCCAGACCTCTTCCTTTGAAACAATAAAAATCCCTCCACGTACCGTCGTTCGTTGAGCCACGTTCTGTGAGGGATATTTATTATTGTGCTGGGGGATGATCCCACGGCTGATCGGCAAAATGAATAAAAGATAGTGATTTTTGAACTTAATTAAAACGAAAGGAAATAAACCAATTATTGAAACGTTGGTGGGTGAGAGCGAAAGAATGAGTGTGGACTGTAATTGTGAGGGGTGGGCAAGCCCGAAACCAAAATCCGTCGCGAGGGGCGCAACCAATGAAAATGTGATATAGGTGGAAAATAAAAGGAACTGACCTTTTATGAGCGGAAAAATCACTTTCCCGTCGACGGGGTGTCGTATTCGCTGAGGAGAAGTCGTCGTTTTCGATGTAGTGTTCCAGGACGCGAAAATGCACTGCCTGGAGGAGAAAAGTTAGCGCCCAACGAAGATAGCAAAAAGGTTCAAAAAAGGAGGAGACACTATCGCTCGCGTCGCCTCGGCAGAACTGCCGAAAAATTGTTGAAGGGCAGGGATCTTGAGAGGAGAAGAAGGAAGGGAAAGGAGCGGGAAAACCTATCGCATTTGTCGCCTCGGATGCGCTCGCAAGACGGAGATCAGGATCGAACATACCCCACCCAAAATAACAAATTTTGAAAATGAACATGGAGGAAATAAAGTAGGGGTCACTGGGTAGAAAAGGGGCATCCCAACCAAAAATGTGAAAATAAACTATTTGGGGAATCTTTATAGAAAATAAAGGTATACAGAGTCAGGCGCCCTTGCTGCAAAGTGAAAATTAAAAAAAACTAGGGAAAATAAAAATAAATAAAAAACTGTGTGCTATGTGGTCACTTCGTGCTAGTCAGTTGGGAGAACCACCAGCTTATTGACAGGACGGGTGACTATCCTGAAGAAGTTCTGACTCGAACTACGCGCACTACACCGTCAGCGCCAGGCAGCAACTGGACCACACGTCCCAAAGGCCACTGAGTCGGATAAGTGTTCGGTGCTTTCAGAAGGACGACAGCTCCTTCATTTAGAGCTGGAGATTTCTTGTTCCATTTGCATCGAAGTTGGAGGGAATGAAGATATTCGCGTTTCCATCTTTGCCAAAACGATTGTGTGAGTTGCGTGACCAACTGCCATCTCCTCAATCGGTTAGGGTTCTCTTCGAGGAGATCTGCTTCTTGCCGGGCTAAGAGTGGGCCTCCCACTAAAAAATGTCCAGGAGTAAGGCAGTCGGCGGGATCGTCGGGAGAACTAGCGATGGCACACAGGGGACGGGAGTTCAGAATGGCCTCAATGCGGGCCAAAATCGTCGCGAATTCTTCATACAAAAGACAACGATCGCCAACGATTCGTTTCAGATGGTGTTTGGTACATTTCACCATTGATTCCCAAGCTCCCCCAAAATTTGGAGCATAGGGCGGGTTGAAGATCCAGCGTATCTCACGTTGTGCTAAGTGAGATTCCAGGTCCGAGCCAATTTCGCGGAAAACGATGAATTGCGGTGATTTCTCGCGATGCACCACGGAAGTTGCTGCCGTTATCCGAGTAAATATGGGAAGGTAGCCCTCGGCGAGCGATGAAGCGGTCAAGAGAGGCTAAGCATGCTTCTGTTGACAATGAAGAGACTACCTCCAAGTGAACGGCGCGAGTAGACATACAAACAAACAGAGCGAAGTAACTCTTTTCAATTTTGGAGTTTCGCCTGGCACTCAACCGAAGAGAAAAGGGTCCTCCGAAATCTAACCCTGTGTGAGAAAAGCAGCGTCCAGGGGAAAGACGCGATTTTGGGAGGTATGTGCCATCAAGGGGTTGACAACGTTGGCGGCTTGGCGAGCACATCGTATGCAGCGGAAGATTCGATGTCGGATTAGGCTTCGAAGGGAGGGAATCCAATATTCTCGATGTAGAAGGGATTGAAGTAAACGAGGTCCACCGTGCGCAGTGCAACGATGGTAGTGATCCACCAACAGCCGAGCTAGTTGACTGTTTTGGGGTATCAGCAACGGACGTTTGGCCTTTTCTGGAACAGGAGCCCAAGCCAGACGACCCCCCACCTTGAGCAAACCGTCGGATGAAAGAAATGGTGAAAAGAGAAGCGAGACGTTGAGGACACTCCTTGTGTTTTTCAATAATACGGATATCGTCCCTATAATTATGCGCTTGCGTGCAGCGAATTGCAGCCAACAGGGCATCGCGATATTCTGAGGCAGAGATGGGTCCGATTTTCCGTAGCTGCGCAGATGATGTGTGACCATTCAGACGAGCATTGTGTATGAATCTCAATACGTAGGCCACGACACGTTGCAGTCTGAGTAAAGAGGAAGATTTCTCCACCACGTCCAAGAGAGAGGAGAGTAGAAGGGTTGAGACAGAAAGTTTAGGACTGTAGGCTCTCGGCACTCCCGGGTACAGGGTGAACCGAAATACGTTGCTCGTTGGGCCACATTGAGACAGGTTGGTACAAAACGGCGGGCCTCCGCACCAATCTTCGTACTCAATGAGTTTAGATGGAGACAAACCTCTGCTCCCGCGTCAGCTGGATTGTGAACCCCGGGGACATGACGCCAGTCGACTGAAGGGCACAAGTCTTGGATCTGGACGACCCGGTTCGCAACAAAGGGTTTGAGGCGGTAGGGGGGTGTTCGAAGCCACGCTAAGACAGTGGAGGCATCTGAGAAACAAGTTGTGTGAGATATTGTCAAATGGCTGCTGAGAGAGGTGCAGGAATGGATCAATTTGGCCAACAGGAGAGCGGCTCCCAATTCCAATCGAGGGATTGTGCATGACTTGAGAGGAGCTACTCGTGACTTGGCTTTTACTAAGTTGACGTGAACAGCTGTCGAAGTTTCAACCCGGAGGTATAGAGCCGCAGCCATGCCAAGCTCACTGGCATCCGCGAATCCAACAAGATGAAGGTCCTGGAAAGGTTGAGGAGAAAACAGCGAGGGATTCGTACTTTCTCCAACAGAGGGAGCTCCTCTTCCAATTGGATCCAGGTGGAAGACAAACTGGGTGGTAGAGAGTCATCCCAATCGATTTGAGACATCCAAATTTGTTGCAACAGTGCTTTGAGAGCAAAAATCACGGGGCTGAAGAATCCGTTTGGGTCGAACATACGAGCGACCTTTGAGAGGATACCACGTTTAGTAGCGTTTGCCGGAATGGGGTCGATTTTACAAAGGAAAACGTCGTCTTTCGGGTCCCAGCAGATCCCTAACACTTTGTGGTCCTTTTGCATTGAGCGGTCATCAGAGAAGTGAATACCATTAGTCGAGGAAACATCCGAGAGGAGACTGGGAGAAGAACTAGCCCATTTCCCAAGCTCAAATCCACCTGACAGGAGGAGTTTCGAAAGTTGGTCCTTTAACAAAAGAGCCTCTGCTTCGGAACTGGCACCGGAAATAATGTCGTCGACATATGTGTCATTGACTAATTGAGCGATAGTTCTTTGTGCGATGAAGGGGCTTGAAGTGACGCCGAAGGTGACCGTAGTGAGCTGCCATTCCGTGATTTGGTCTGAAGGGGAAAAACGCCATAGAAAACGTAAGAACGGTTGATCTTGCGAGTGCAAACGAATGGCCCGATACATCTGCCTGATGTCACAAGTGAGAGCTACTCGGTGCGTTCGAAATTTAGAAATGATTGACGAAATGTCTCCTTGCAGTTTTGGACCCACGAGGAGAGCACCATTAAGACTAGCACCGGTGGAGTCCCTCTCCGAAGGATTAAAGACAACCCGTAATTTTGGATTTTCAGGAGGACCTTTCATAACTGCTGAGTGCGTCATGAAATAATGAAGAGAAGAGGTGGTTTGGATCATGTGACCTTGTTGAACATAGTCTTGGAGACACGCACAATACGAATCCCGAAATTTGGGATTTTTTTCGAAACGTTTTTCGAGACACAAAAGCCGATTGAGAGCACGTTCACGAGTGGAACCAAGATGTGGAGGTACACCAGCGATGAACGGAAGACGAGCGACATAGCGACCTGTAGGGTCTCGAGAGATGGTCCGTTGAAAATGTTGTTCGCACTGCAGGTCGTCATCAGAAGGAGGAATGGGAACTGAAATCTCCTCAAGTTCCCAAAAGGCGCGCATTGTTTGCTCCAAGTTGACCAAGGAAGAGCTAAGTTGTGAGCAGGCTAGCAGAGAAGTGCTGAGCTCGGAGGAGGCCGATTGAGATGGCACCGTTCCCATTAATACATAACCGAATATAGTGGGAATGGCAGACGGGATACCTTTGATAGGTCCCGGAGAATCCAGTGTCGCATCTAAAACTGATTGGACACCTAACAGCAGGTCGACCCGACCTGGGTTGACAAAGTCAGGATCCGCCAAAGTGAGAAAGCTGAATTGGGCCCAGCTGATCCGATAAACGAGTGGTAGGAAGATCTGATGTTATTTTGGGAATAACAGCTGCATCGAGAAACATGGCTGAATTAGAAGAAAATCGAGGGTCAATTTACAAGAGACCAGTCCGTGAACCTTGTGATGGACCGCAGATTGCCCCACGCCGGAAATCTGGAATGAACAGTTCTGTTTAGGTAGACGGAGTTTTTTCTGCCAGGGAGGAGGTGATGAAATTTGCTTGGCTGCCGGAATCAAAATAATACGGCACGAATGTGGCTGTCCTGTAATATCGAAAATTGTTGCCTGTGCAATTCCTAACAGAGCAACAGCAGATGTGGATGAGGGTGTTGGACAAACATTAGTAAGAGCAATTGTGTTGGGAGCAGGAATAGATTGTGTGGAACTAGTTGCTTCCAACGAGGAGGAATGGGAACTGGCTGCTGGTCAGAGCCTAGCTCTGGATGTAGTAAATAATTATGAGATTTACTCTTACAAATCTTACAAGAATACGTCGATTGACACTTGGCCACAGAGTGCTTCACTGAAGCATGCGAAACATAGTCGATTCTGCTGGATGACACATTTACGTTCTGGGATGGTCTTGGGACAAAACAGGTCACATTTTGAGAGTTTATGGTTGGGTTTGGAGCAACACAAACACATGGAAGGTTGTGATACCGGCTTTAATGAGGAGGTTTTGGCATCTGTCACAACATTAGAGGCCAACAGCACTCGTTTACGTTCTTTGTTAGCTGGAGAAAATGATGTGCTACTTGAGGTTGGGGTATTAACAAGATCGAAAATGCAACTCTGGCTGTTCATGAATTCTTGAAAGTTGTTAAACGTTGGGAACTCTGTTTTCAGAAAATTTTGCTTCAAAGCCTTCTTGGTTCAGGTGTCTAAAAGACGTAGTCCCAAGTGCAAAAACACAAAATCGCAAAGATCTGGAATATCGAGTGATTTCAAACTGGCGACAGCGGTTACCACGAAATCTACAGTTGACTGAATATTAGCTGGCGAGTCTGATTTTGGAGGAGAGAATGTTAAGATTTTATTCAGGTAGAAATTAGCAATGACTCGTTTATTGGTGTATCGTTTGACCAATGATTGATACGCAATCAGATAATTTTCGGGACGAAACGCGACAGTCCTTACTAGTTGAAGAGCCGCACCTTCTACATTGGCGAGAAGATACGTAAATTTCTCGATATCTGTCAGACATGATTCGCGAATCAGTGTGTCAAATAGTGAAATGAAGGAAGCAAAATTTTGAACCTGCCCGTCAAATTTGGGTAACTGGATTTCGGGAAGTTTTGCTTTAGGTGGAGTTGCATGAGCTGCAGAAGACGAAGAGTTGAGATCAGGAAGTTTGACCGTAAGTGGAGCTATGCAACGTTTAGACGCAGCAACAACCGGAAAATAAAGGTCTTCAAATGCAGAAGTTTCACTGATGCAGTCAGTCACCAGTGTGGCGTCTTCTAATTGTAAAGCAGCTAAATTATCCATCACAGTGTTAAATTCAACAAAAATGTCATCCAGTTTTTCAACTCTAGCCAGAAATAAATCTTGATGTTTAGGGAGGGTTGCAATCATTCCAAAGGTGACGTGAAGTCTGGAGAGGAGGCGTTTCTTTTTTTCCGTGAATTTCGCAAATTCCTTTTGCCCCATTTTGTTATTGGCGCGAAACGTCGAGAACACCGATAACGACGAGGAAAGAAACACCTGTTACAGCCGAGACGATAAGGAGGGGATCTTGAGAGAGGCGCGGGCGCGGACGCGGAAGAAGGAAGTCTAATTGGAGGAGTTGTTCCTTTTACAAGAACAAACAAGCAAACGTAGGCTACTGATCTTCAGCCGATCCGACCCAATGAAGTTGAAAACGCCTAGATGGATCCCAACTGACCAGCACGTGTATGGTTTCCTATCGAGGCCCGGAGTGACCAAAATATGGTGGGTGAGAGCGAAAGAATGAGTGTGGACTGTAATTGTGAGGGGTGGGCAAGCCCGAAACCAAAATCCGTCGCGAGGGGCGCAACCAATGAAAAATGTGATATAGGTGGAAAATAAAAGGAACTGACCTTTTATGAGCGGAAAAATCACTTTCCCGTCGACGGGGTGTCGTATTCGCTGAGGAGAAGTCGTCGTTTTCGATGTAGTGTTCCAGGACGCGAAAATGCACTGCCTGGAGGAGAAAAGTTAGCGCCCAACGAAGATAGAAAAAAGGTTCAAAAAAGGAGGAGGCACTATCGCTCGCGTCGCATCGGCAGAACTGCCGAAAAATTGTTGAAGGGCGGGGATCTTGAGAGGAGAAGAAGGAAGGGAAAGGAGCGGGAAAACCTTATCGCATTTGTCGCCTCGGATGCGCTCGCAAGACGGAGATCAGGATCGAACAAACGTAAATAAAACCAACGATTTAATTGAAATAAATTAACACTCTGATATTGTCACAAATATACATTTAAACGAACAAAATATATAAAAGAAAACAAACTTCCCAATAGAATCAAAATCTACGGTCGCCGTAGGAACAAAATAAATAGAGGGCAACTTCTTTTCGTCTTCGTCAGTTGGCGGCTGGAGAGAGGGATCGGCGAGGCGACTAAGTTTCGGGAAACTGGAGAAAGAGAGAGACAGAGTCTGTGTGTGCGAGTGAGGAACTATTCTCACAAAAATTCTCGGGTAGGACTCTCACAAGAAAACGGGAATGCTCCGCAAGAGGAAAGCAATAAAAAACCGCGCACGGCTCGTGATAACGACTCCCCGATTGCAGCTCCAGCTCCGTTCTTCCGCCGTCAACATTCACAAAGAGTTGATTCCTTCCAAAACCGCTCTCTCTGAGATGCTTTGCGTCACACACCCCTCACCAGCGGTTGAGGTCACAATGTACCTCTGCAATTGTGAGGGATGCCACAATCCAGCATTCTTGCCTAGCGAATCCATTAGCGAGCAGGTCCCTCCTGGACTGACTGAAGAGACTTTGAAGGGTCCCTCAAACTTTGGAACCAGTTTGGAAGCCACGGCCCTGGCCGACGAAAGTTATAACGATTTCCTTAGAACCAGATCTCTCCTACCTTGAAGAGTGGGGGCCGGAGGCGGAGATTATACCGTTGGCTTTGCTGGAGAGCGGCCTTCAAAAGGTTTTGCTCTACTAGATGATTCAGCTCTGAAATCTTGTTCATCCTAGCAGCCCATTCGCTGTGGTCAGGGCTCTTTGTTGATGGAAGTGGAGCTGGGGACCTCAATTGCCTAGACAGAGAGCAAGCAGAGGTTATTTCTCGTCCAAAGTTGAGGAATGCTGGAGAGTACTTCCTTGAGCTGTGAATCGCACTATTTAGTGCAAACTGTAGTTGACCTTGTAGCAAAACCTTTTCCGTGGCTCTAAGCATGTGGGAAAACGTGATAACCTCTACAATACCTGCATTCAGAGCCCTTGGCTGCAAGAGTTGTACTAGAAGACGCGGTAGGCTCAACTTCGTGCCTTTTATAAGTTTCCTTATTGGATTTAGAAAATCGTGGTACTTTGTCAGCCCCTGAGGTAGACGGCATCATACTATAAACTGGAAATGGGTCACAACCCTTAGAGTTCTTACTGGAAGATCTCGTCCGATGCTCCTCTGAACGAGATTCCTTAGAAGATCCCTTTGAACGATTGCCACTCAAACCTTTACTTTCTGCATTCATTAGCTCTTCTTCGCGGCTAAGTTCAGTTACGTCAGCTGATAGAGTTATCGTAAGTCGTTAAATCGTATGAGGAGTTTCTTTCTTCAAAGGTTCTACATGTCCTCGGATCTAACTGATTCAAGGCCACTTGCAACTTGACGAAATCAAATAAATCCACCAGCCCTAATGAGGTTAACAAATTCCAATTATTTTCTTGAGTGCTGAGGAAAGCTTGGAATTCGCCATGGGACGGCTCTCGCATTGGTCTAAAGTCAAATATTTTGAACAAGTGGTGGCTGGCCAGGAGACGTGTGTTTTGATAACGCACCTTGAGGGCGTCCATAGCCAGCAGATAACTAGTTGTATCTAACGGGAAGCTAGATATAACGGCTAATGCATCGCCTTTCAAGCAGGTCTTCAAATACTGAAATTTTTTAACGTTTGAAAGAGTGGCATCTGAATGAACGAGAGAGCCGAAAAGAGAAATAAACGGAATCCAGTCTTCCATCTTCCCAGAAAAGGTTGGGAGAGGAATATGGGGTAGCTGGTTTGATGAGGATGCATTGGGGGAGGCTGGAATAACACTTTTGGCAGCTGCTTGATTTCTATATTCCATATATTCGCTACGAATATAATCGATAAGCTCAATGAGGCTCATATACACCTGCCTGTTGTCAATCGTCAGTTTTTTGTCAGTAGCTGAAGCGTTAAAATGCCTAATCTTAGAGCCGAGACTCTCAAATTGGTGAGATTGAACTGCGAGGCGAATGAGTCGACGTTGTCGACACGTACATTTCTGCACACATGGATCTTCTCTCTCGGAAATAAGTATTCCCCAAGTTATACGTAGGTCTTCTTCTTCACCCTCTGTTTTCAGGGACATTGATCTTATCAGTGCAGATTAAACTAGGACAAACAAACCCTCAATATAGTTTTACGTTGGGCGCCAATTATTTCTGAATATCTGTGACTGGCATTTATTATTGTGCTAGGGGATGAACCCACAACTGATCGGCAATAATGAATAAAAGATAGTGATTTTTTAACTTAATTAAAACGAAAGGAAATAAACCAATTAATGAAACGTAAATAAACGATTTAATTGAAATAAATTAACACTCCCAAAAGAATCAAATTCTACGGCCGCCGGAAAAAAATATCGTCAGTTGTTGGTAGGAGAGAGGATTCGGCGAGACAACCAAGCTTCGGGAAACTGGAGAAAGAGAGAGACAGAGTCTGTGTGTGCAAATTCGGAACCACTCGTAAAATTCTCGGGTGGGACTCACAAAAATAAGAAGGATAGTAATTACTTTTGTAGAGTTATTGGGTAAAAACATTTAGAACTGGTAGTAAGCTTAACGGCAGTAGTTGAAATTCAGGAATTTCTGGAGTGAGCCCCATGTATCTCATGAGTGTTTTTAAACACTCACCCTTTAGGTGTTGGATTGGACTACAATACCAATTTTTTTTTTTTACATTCTACAAGAATTCCAGCGGAGTTTATAAGGAAAAAACTGCACTAAAAACGCTTTTGGTCGAAAATTTTGATAATTTATTATGCTGCCCTCGTCATTTTCCTGCGAATGGGAATTTTATGGTATAGTTGCCATATTGGGAGCTACCAATATAAAACATTTAATCAAAATTGTTAGAGCCGCTTTTGAGGAAAAAAAGTTAACTATAGTTAACTTTCGGTGGATTTTGCCCATACCCTCATTTTTGCGTGTAGGCTAGACAGCAAGTTTCAGCTGATTTGGTACGGTTGTTTTCTCTAAAAACCGCGCTAAAATCGATTTCGTCGAAAGTTTTGGTAATTTATTGTGCTGCTCTCGTAATTTTCCCACAAATGGGAATTTTATGCTATAATAGCCTTATTGAGAGCTATCAATATTTTTTTTTTTTTTAACTTTTTGTTTAATCAAAATCGTTAGAGCCGTTTTTGAGAAAAAAAAAATATTTGGTGTTTTGATCACTATGATAACTATAGTTAACTTTCGGTGGATTTTTTTCATATCCTTATTTTGTCGTCCCATGATAACCTGCGGGCGAGATATCAAGTTTGAGTGGATTTGGCACGGTGGTTCTCTCTAAAAATCGTTCACAGACACACAGACCATTGTCCCACATAGTGTTTTTCGGACTCACGGAGGGGTCTGAAACGTAAAGATCTGAAGAGAATTCAAAAATTTTGTTTCAGCCGATTACATAACTTTCCTTTCTACTTTGTAGAGCCAAGGAAACTAAAAAACGGGAATGCTCCGCAAGAGGAAAACAACCAAAAAAACCCTGCAAATTATTACACAATGGTTTATTATTCTCATGAACAGCTTGACCTAGTATTACAGATCCCCCATCCCATTCGATTCAGCATCGAATACTAGTAAACCATACGAAACATGACCTGACTACAATGGAACTACTCCCCCGGCGCCAGGCGCCCGTGAACGTCTGATCCTATGGAAGGTGGGAAGAGGGCTTTCAGCGAACCCTCGCTCGGCAATTGGCAGGAAGGTGCGAGTCCAAAGGGCGCTGCAAGTCGAGCGGCGACGTCGTTGGGAGGCGAGCGAGCGCGGGTGGTTTTTTAATGAGACGGGAAGGAGGGAGTACAAATGACGAAACGTTGACTTCCACTGTAGTTCCCGCGTTGTACTGCGTTTCGTTAATTTTTTTAACAGTTTTTGCCCATAACAACCATGGGCTTCGTCTGATCGGATTGCTGAGATGGCGGGCACAACTAGATACCAAATGGGATTTTTGTGCGAAAGAACGAATATTTTAGACCATGTTAAAGGCACAAAACGGCCCGGACGGCGGATGGGGGCGGAGGACGGGGGACGGTGGATGGGGGACGGTGGATGGGGGACGGTGGATGGGGGACGGTGGACGGGGGACGGCGGATGGACATTGCAGATTTGGAATCCCCATGTCTTGAAACGTAAAGTATCAAATTTTGAGGGGGGGTTGTAAAAATTGTTCGTGACCGAAAACGTACGACTGCAGCTCCGTTCTTCCGCCGTCAACGTTCACAAAGAGTTGATTGCTTCCGAAACTGCTCTCTATGAGATGTTTTGCGTCTCAGTTCATGAACTAATTGCCAACAGACGTTCACCGATTCTCAGTTTTAGATGCAGAGATAAACCCAAGTCTTTCATGTGTCCTTTTATCACAAAACTCTCAGACCAGTCTTGACTTTTGAGTCAGTTGTCTTTACTTCTGGTTTTTTTTTGTGTGGCCTGCTCGCAAGGTCAAATGAAAACTTAGTGTTAAGATAAGAGTGGTATAATGGTTTGGGCAGTGTTGTGCTACATAACATAGAAGCACGGAGGATTTTTTTTCTATCCGTATGGCACTACTGTAGCACCGCCTTTTTGGCATGCTTCACAGCAGGGCCGCAGCACTTAGCTTTGAGAACTCTGTCGATTTCCTGGAGGCCTAGACGCTACTAATCATCCGACTACTCTACGGAGCATGATCTGGACGAATTCGTCCGCTGCTGACGACTACCCTCCTGATACAGTCGAAGAATGAATGCCCTGTCCGTCGAAGGGATTCTTTTTGTTACCCATTGTATGGAGGTAAAAGAACCTCTGGAAGTTTCCACGCTCGGTGAGAAGTAGGGGGAATTAAACATGTACAACACTGCTTAATAGTGCAGGTGGGCAATAAGCGCGTGAGCTTCTTCTTGCGAGTCCCTTTTCTCTCATAGGGTTCTTGAACCCTCAAACAGGAATATTGCGATCCGTAAAGAGTATAAGTCAACTTTTCTTGCAAAATACACCACACCAGGGCACAGCCAATGTTACCTGCCTCCACTTCTCGAGCTTTCGACTTCAAACACACACGTACATAGACAACGCACTCTAATTTAATTTTAAGTGGGAGGAGAAGTACAGGGCAGCCTATTGGCGCGATGTGGCAGGCCAGTAACAGTCAAGGTTGTTAATCAAACTCTCCAGGGTGCGAACAAGAGAGATCATCATTCTGGAGCGAGAAAATATACAGATGATACGTGGCCCGCTCACAGACCACTGACCACTAAGGCACCACCTGGCCTAGATTGGTAAGTCAGCAGTACACAGTTACAGATTCTCCAAGGCGGAGTGGGAGTCAGAGGAGCGTGCACTGTGTGTTGTGATGAAATCTGAAAGCAAGCTGAATTGGATCTTTCACAAACCCAATTAAACTTATCGCAAACATCATAGGACCTTTACCTTCTGATTTGCCGTTCATCCTCCCACACTACCCAACAGTTTGGGAGGTTCAGAAGTGGTCCTTCATCCCTCCGAAATACTGGCCCTGGATCAACGAGCTCCGTCCTTTTCTGGCGGAACACTCCGGCAAATTGAGGGATGCACATTCTGTTTTCCTCGGAATTCAACAAGCTAACGACAAATGCCTCTGGCGTGAGCTGGCCAATAGTTCCGTCATGTGCCACCAGCCTGGTCACCTTTGGCCCGAGAAGATGGCACAGGGACAGCAGGTCGGCTTTTTTTCTTACTTTGATGCAACTGGGAAAACCCCCACTGCGACCTCAATATGTTCCCCACAATTCCTGTAACCCCCTCTGACCGCATTTTAGGAACTCCAAGCAATTTGAGGCGCACCTGAGGATCTCTCTTGTTCCCTCCCTCGATAGTTTGAGCAGGTTGGCTTCCTTCTCCCGCTGTAACTGCTCAAGAAAATGGTGTGCTGTTTAGTTCCAGTGGAGGTTGCCCAGGAGGATGCAAAACACCATCAACCGTAGCAACTAGCCTCCCCCACAGCCTCCTTAAACACCCTGTAATCCCCCCTCCATAGCAGAGCATGCACTTTATAAGTCCTGCGCAATCCCTCTTCTTGAGACTTTGTTCCCTGCAACTGTAGCAGAGACTTGCAGTTAGCTGCCGAGCGCCAATAGTCTAGACGTCTGAAGCATCTCAGCACATCCACCCTAGGGCAGACCTTACAGCTGACTCATTCAACTCCTACTATGCCTTCCTCCAAGATGAAAGCAGCAGCCTTGGCTTCTATATTAAAAATGGCCCTTTGTTGCTCCTCCGGAACACCCCATTTTCATCTGCACACCCTCACAGCATATTGTGCACGATCTTTGCATAGACGCCTGAGGGATAGCATTTCTGACCGTATGACAGTCACAAAGGGGCGTCTTGGATCTTATCAGCATACTTTTTCAGAGGCTGCAGTCAATGTTCAAATGAAACCAACAGTAACAGCGGTAGTCGAAAGTAACGTTTCTCACTATCAACCCCCTCAACTTTGCCAGGCCTATACCAAATGCATCGCGTAAAAATATGAAGCTGACTCTCATCGCGGTCTTTTGCGTGAGATTTATAAAACGCGAACATGAAGACGGTTTTCTGGATCGAAGGGCAGTAAGTAATTCTCGTTTGATATAAATCGTTAGGACCGTTTTTATGTAAAAGTGTAAAACGAAATTTCAACTTTTGGAGAGTCTCATTTCGGTAGAAATTAAACTTTTCACAAACAGAATTATAGCTTTCACAAGCCTTCAATGTAAGTGAAGATTATTGCAATTCAATTATGTGGTTCAATTTTCCGCTCAACAAATCCTTTCAGTTTTACTACCCCGTGACCTTTCATTTTTACGCGAAGGCTGCAAAGCATATTTCGTATTTTATTGTGACCAATTAAGAAGCAACAATTGAAACTGGTATCTGAATAACGAAGACTTACGTAACTTCTTTTTCTCACAGACATGCTGTACTCCTGGTTTGAATACGCCCTGGTGGTCTTTTCTTTGGCCATCACCGTCGCCATCGGAATTGGCGCTGGACGAGGCCAAAAAACCCTTCGAGACTACATGTTGGGAGATGGAAAACTGTCCATACTTCCGATTAGCTTGTCTGTTGCAGCCACGTAAGACATATTATTTATCGTTGCCTTTTTACATCCCTTAGCCCTACGAAAGAGGCAGGAAAGTTATTCCTAACAACTTAATAGTAACGCATTTT
Source organism: Pachypeltis micranthus (assembly GCA_020466155.1). Lineage (NCBI taxonomy): Eukaryota > Metazoa > Arthropoda > Insecta > Hemiptera > Miridae > Pachypeltis > Pachypeltis micranthus. The sequence continues at coordinate 31,388,819 of CM035769.1, forward strand.
TAATCAGTGGGAATCCGACGTCAATAAATTACCGAAAATGCCGACAAAATGAGATTTCAGAACAGTTTCCTTACAAACGCCTATCATAATACAGCAGAGCTCTCCAATAAGTTACTCACTGGATGGTAGTTCAATGATGGTATAAAACAATCAGGGATATCCGGCGAACTATCTGTCGTCTCTTTGGCAATATGTTTCATTGTGCATCAGTAGATGAAATGAGCAGGTCCTACGCCAGAGGTAAACAATGGAGTAGGAGTTGTGAATTACGATGTTCCAGTGACCTGACTATGTGCATGAGTGGTGTCATTTGTAGACGCGTGCGAGTATAGTAAAAATGAGGTAAAAACGGGGTATTAGATGCGCGTAAACACTGGTTTAAATGGCCCGGCATCGTGGAGGGTAGGTCACTTCTTCTTCACAGGATGGCCTTTAACGTACGTTAGACGTTGAGGCGCTTCCGATGTCGGCTGTAGTGTCTTACGATCGAAAACAAACCCCCCTCCCGCCTGTTCATCTTTTCCGCGGGGGTCATTGGGGATGTTCCAGCGGTCTGATTATCTCGCGAGAGGTGTCAATGAATGGAGAAAGGGTTGTAGGGGATGATGGCGTAAAAACGCGTACGATTATAGTAAAAACGGGGGGATGAAAGATGCGCGTAAACACGCGCCAATGATTAGCTTACTATCGACTTATTGACTTCCTTTTCACCAATCGCCGTAAACACTTTCAAGGTTGTCGCGGCGTTAAGTCAAATCGATGAAATTCTAATGTCTCGTCAACAACAACGTGTTTTTGCCACGGGTCGCCGGCTTAACGCGCGCAATCGGCGAGTTTCCGCGTTAATGACGGAAAGGGGGGTGAAATAATGAAAGCCGTAGAAAAAGAATACTCTTTAAACAGCGAAAACTCCTACTTACAGAAGCGGAATGAATTAAATGAGAAAATGTCATTAGTCGGGACAACTAAGCATCGGGCTGAACGCATGTTATAATAACTACGGGGCTATTACATTCTCCCCGTCTAGCTCTTCAAACATAGTCTTTCAAATATTTGGGACGTTGCCTGCCTCTCAGGGATCTTCTCAAATCTTGGGCAGGAGACGTTTGCATCGTTGCCTCCGATCGGGAAACCGGGGTTTCTTCATAAAGAGGTGTGAGATCCTCGGATTCGGCTGATGGTCTCAACGGTTTATGGTCGAGAGGTACATTTGAAGTTCCAGGGTCTGCAGATCTTTATCTGAGACTGGACGTAAGTGAGCTCATCGGAAATAGAAAACAAATTTGTAAGATGGACGATTACAGTAGCTGCTGATATATCTGAGCAAGGAAAAGCGAAAGAAACCTAGAAAAATTGTCCACAACCGTCAAAATGTAACGATTACGTGATGCTGACGGGAGAGGGCCTTTGAAATCGAGATTCAGTCTCTCGAAAGGCGAAGTTGCTTTGATGAGAACTCCTGAATGCTTGAAAAATCGCGGCTTGAGTTCAGCGCAATCACGTCTTCAACTGAAAATGGTAGATTCTTACATCGGACGAAATGGACCATCCGGGTAACACCAGGATGGCACATAATTTTGTGAAACTCCATGAGGTCGCTGAGTGAGGCGGCTGCACAAACACGCGATAGTGTGTCTGCTACGATATTTTCCAATCCCGCTTGATAGCTGATTTCATATTTGAAGCACGCCAGCTCAAGACGCCATCTCATGATTTTTTTCATTTTTAATTTGAATGACACTGCTTCTTGATCAGCTACCTGGAATGGTCTACCAATGAGATAGTGACGCCACTTGCGTAGCGATTCGACTATAGCCGCAGCTTCCTTTTCCTCTGGTGGGTGCCTGACTTCAGAACCTGAGAGTGTTCTTGAGAAAAATGCCACAGGACGACCAGCTTGAAACAAAGTAGCAGCGATAGCGTATTCAGAAGCGTCTGTTTCTACTGTGAACGGCAGTTTTTCGTCAATATACATCAGTACAGCTTTGGAAATATCAGCTTTTATAGTTTCTATCATCTGTTTCAGCTCTGAGGATAATGGAAACGTTTTAGCGAGCTCAAGAGAACGGATCTTGTCAGATAACTTGGGAATCCATTTAGCAAAGTGCGAGAACATTCCCAATACTCTTTTCAGATCTTTATGATTTTCGGGATGAGGCATTTTCTTCAGAGGTCTATCTTCGTCTTTTTTAATTAGGTGATCGACGTTATTGTAGCCTAGGAGATTGATGTTGATATGCGAAAATTTTGATTTTTGCTCGTTAAGCGTGAGATTGTACTTACTTGCAGCCTCCAAGAAAGCGTTGAGGTTGACATCATGTTCGTCTTTCGTTTTACCACACACTGTGACGTCGTCAAGGTTTGCCGTCGCGTTTGTTTGTTTTAACGCTTCTTGTTTGATGATATTGTTTATGAATTTCTGGAAAGCTGGGACTCCATTTGTCACGCCAAATGAGATCCTTTTGAACTGATACGGCTCCCCATCAGCCTCAAAAGCAGTGTAAATCTTCTCCAACCCGAGAAATGGGACTAAATGGTAGGCTGATTTTAAATCTATAGTGCTGAAATAGTTATTCTGATTCTCAATTTTGGGAATCGGGTAGGCATCTTGCAGAGTGTACCGATTGATGGTTTGCGAATAGTCGATACACATCCGTTTCTTACGCATCTCACTCTTCACGACAAGTACCTGAACTCTCCAAAGTGATATGCTCTCTTCGATCACCCCATCTTCAATCAGCTTCCCGATTTCGGACCTGATGACGTCAGCTCGCAGATTTTTCATTATCAATAATTTAGCATCTTTGTAAACATGCCCCTGAATTTCCACCTCTACTTTGCAACTACCTTCAACTAGTGGAGATAGGGCTGAACTCGCCATAGTGATTCGCTCTTATGACGGTGAAGTACGAGCATTACACTCGTGAACTACGGCATAGTCCACGAAACTAGTAGTACTGCCCGTATCTACCAGCGCCGAACAGTGGAATTTGTTTATCCTGATAGGAATAATAGCCTTGGGTAGAGTCGCTGAGGCAGCTGATATGGCTCCTAGAGAGCTAGATGAAGCAATTTTCTTGGGATTTAGTTTAGATTTTGACTTACTAACTGAGCTTAAACGACCGATTTCGCTGCACTTTCCGCTTACCTCCCCGTTAGCTGGGCATTGGCTGCGAGGATATCGCTTCTTACCACCACACAAGAAACAGAGCCACTTAGTAGGAATAGCAGCCACTGTTTGCCCCTCATCCACTCAAAAGATCGTGAGTAATTTTGGGCGCTACCTTTCTAAGTAAGTAAGTTTTTCAGTAGCTAAAGGGGGAATAAAGATAAAGGGATAAAGAGAGACAAGCCTGCAATAAAAGAGCCGCGTACATAATCTTCCATGCTCTGCACAGCAATCACAGCCTTGAAGGAGCACGCCTTCCCTAAAATGACTAACGCCTGTAGGTACTGGTCCACGGTCTTACCAGGATTTTGTCGGCGGGTTGCAAGGCAGTAGCGAGCGTAAATTTCGTTCCTAGGTTTTATGTAAATCTCGTCGAGTACCTGAATAGCGGACGCGTAATCTTGCTTGTCCTTTACTAGTCTGTAAACAGTTGGTGAAAGGAAATTGGTTAAAACGCTCACTTTAACAGCATCTGGGAGTCTTGATTCATCAGTTGTCTATAGGGCCGCAATGAAATTCATTAAAGTTTGCTTCCAGTGATTATAGTCTTCTTCGGCCGTAGTTGAACTACGGTTCCCCACCTCCGCCGGAAGCGAGTAGGAATCCCAAATGTATAAAAGTTAAGGAATGGTGCGATCGACAAGCCCCCCAGAGTCCCAATAATTCTGCGACTGACGTATATTTCCAAAACGTTGAGGGCCACAAGACTCCAGTTAACTTTTTCAAAAGATTCCTCCGTGCACGCCTCATCAGCTTCCTGGGTGAGTACTTGACGAAATTGCTCAACGTCAAAGTCAACTTGTGGTTGGGATGTAAATTTGTCAAGTACAGGATTGCATCTGCTAGTGATGGAATGGAATCCTCGCACGATCTTATACTTGCCAATTTTAAAACGAAGACTAGCACGCTGCTGCAAACAGACCAGATGGATGGTTTTGTAGATTCATCCACCGTTAAACTCCTCGCTGAAATTGAAGAATTCCGAGAGAAGGGGTCGGGGTGGGAACTTTTATGCGCAGACGGAGTTACAGTTCACATCAGCAGATACCACCCATTGAGTGCTTCCAAGTACATCCCACTCACCCCTGCCATCGCTGCTAAACGCTTGTAGTCAATGTCCAAAACATCGATGATGAGAAGTGCTTCAAATACGGCGTTTTGACCTCACTTGTGCACCCTGATACGGATCATCGTGAACGCATTTCACAATACGTTTCAACGGATAGCATCTTAGATTTCGGATCAGTTTCCTTCCCAACAACGTTGAGTGAGATATCAAACTTTGAATCTAGCAATAATACATCAGTAAACGTCTACGGTCTGGATCGTGGACATGTAGTATACCCACTAAGGATTTCCGAAAAAGACTCACCCTACCACCACATCGGCCTTCTGTTCCTGAAGGATGACACCGGAAATAGCCATTATTGTTACATAACTAATTTCGTGAGATTTGTACGAAGTCAATTGAGCAAAGGTTGTAAATTCGATATCTGCAAAAGATGCTTCAAGATCTTTCGAGCCTGGTACATAAATGTTGATGGCAAGACCAGCGGGGATATGAGGAGAGAACATGACATCATGTGCGGGAAATTCAAACCGGTGCGACACATATTTCCTAAGCCATTCGTAGTTTTCGATAAGTATGAGCAATGCACTATGGTTCCAATTCTAATATATGCGGATATGGAGTGTCTACTAAGACCTCTGAATAGAGATAGAGATGACGCTGCACGCATCTGCGAAGAGTGTCATTCCGATACGATATCTGTAAACGACCACGTGCCAACATGCGTCGGTGCAAACGTCAGGTCCTACAACCAAGAGATTTTCCTCGATCAGTATTTCTCATTCAGAGGGGGTGAACTGCCTCGACTCATTTATAATTAAACTAGAGGAGATTTGTGGAGAGGTTGAGAGTTTGTACGTTTGAAACCAACCAATCCTCATTAGCGATGATGAGCGAGCGAGGCATGACGCTATATCATCCTGCCAGCTATGTAAGCTGTCATTCAATGACGTATCAGTCATAAAAGTAGCGGACTATGATCATTTAACGGGGTTGTACCGCTATACGATGTGCAACGCATGCAATCTCAAGTTGAAGATGCCGAATTTTATCCCAATCTTCTTTCACAATATGACAATCATTTCGTAGTTCGCAAACTTGGTTTAGATAAGGGGAAAATTGACGTTACTAAAGTTAACGTACCTGTTAGGTGAGTCCGTCTCCTCTGGCTGGTGAGTTACTGTGGGCAAGCGCTTTCGATGTAAAGACATCATCGTCTGGCCGTTAAGTCAGTACTCTGAGTACTGACTTAACGGCCAGACGATGATGTCTTTATCAGCGCTTGCCCACCAATAGGAGACTTTCTGCTAGTACGTTAACACAGTAATTTGCCTACTGGCGGACACAACCCAATTTCTTTAAAATTGACGTTATTCCACAAAGTTCGGAGAAGTACATTAGCTTTTCTAAAACCTTCCAAGTTTGTAAGCTATCACTTCGTTTTCTAGATTCGTATAGATTCCTATCGGCGAGCCTTGCCTCTCTCGTAAACAACCTCGACGAGTTTCCCATTATGTCTCAAGTTTTCCTCAATAACAATAAGCGGAACTTAATTCTTCGAAAAGGAGTGTACCCATATTCTTACATTACGAGTTTCGAGACTTCAACTAGGGCAGCTTCCTTCCCGCGAGTCTTTTTTCAACGATTTGGTGGTGGAGGCCATTTCGTAAATGATATTAACCACGCTCACAGGGTTTGGCGCGAGTTCGACATAGAGGACTTGGAGCAATTTACTGTAACGTACTTGCAGAGCGACGTAATTATTTTATGCAAAATTTTCGAGCAATATAGGAAGATTAGCATGGCGCAATATGGTCTCGACCCCGCGTGGAGTTACACATCGCCCGGTTTCTTTTGGCTCGCAATGCTAAAGATGACGGGGATTCGCTTAGACCTCCTGACCGATGTTGATATGCTGCAATTTATCGAGTCGGCTATTCGCGAGGAACCTGGGAAAGGGGGCTGTGAGAACCAACAGACCGCAGCTGAGGGATTCCCGGAGGGGTGAGGGGCAGGTAAGAAATACACTGGGGAAGTCCAAGGTCAAAGACTCGAACCAATTTGACGCTTTGCATCGAACACTATCTCTAGATAAGAAGGTTCGCTATGTGACTCACTATCTAAATTTGCAACAAGCTCTCGACGACGGCTTAAAGCTAGATAAGATTCATATCATATTGAAATTCAAGTAGAGACGGGTGGTTGGGAAACTATATAAATTTCAATACTGGGTTGAGGGCTGCGGCGACGTCTGAATTTGAAAAGGCGCATTACAAAATGGACAACAATAGCGTTTTCGGTCACAGCATGATGAATGTGCGCAACCGCATCGATATCAGAAAAGCAGCTGCTCAAGTTAATTCGAAAGCCCAACTGATGATGAGAATTTGGTTGCGGTGAAACTAGATCGCAAAGTGCTAATGTTCGATCAGCCAATCTACGTTGGTTTTGCCATATTGGAATTGTCGAATGTCTTGATGTTCACTACGATTATACAAAGGTTAGATACGGCAACATCACGTATCTCTCCTCTATCATTTCAAAAATATAAACGACGTGTACGAGGAGTTAAGCGAACTGCAAGATCTTTTTGACTTTGGCGACTACCCCCGCAACCATAAGTGTTACTCGACAAAAAAGTTGTAGGTAAATTAAAAGATGAAACTTGCTCCGTACCAATAAGCGAGTTTGTTGGGTTGCGTCCGAAAATGTACGCGATTAGATTTTAGGATGGCACTCACGTATGTAAAGTGATAGGAGTTAGGAAATCCTATGTAAAACGTCACATCTCATTCGACGACCTGGGATGATGGGGATGATCATTACGCTAGTTTTTTTAACATTGGTTCGCGAAAACATAAAGTTTCCACATTTAGAGATTGTAAGAAAGCGTTACCTGTATACGATGACAAACGCGTTTTACTGGAGGATGGTGTCCACCTTATGGGCATGAATCTGTCGTTAGTACTATCCAGAACTTAACATTTTGTGAGATTGGTACAGAAAATAAGAAGAAAAGGAAAAAGTTTCATGTTGTCACCACCTTATTGTACATGTATTTTATCGATAACATACGAGTGTTTCATTAATTTTGTTTATTATTTTTGTATTTCCACTCTTTCTACATCTTCCCGCGTGTCATGATTTGACGAAACTCCCAACCAACGAACAAATACTCTGTTTCCACGTCTTCTAACAATTTTCTCAGCGAGGTAGCGATTTGGGAAATTGGTTTTCAACATCTCATGCTCGTAGAATCTTCCTATGTCCCCACCGTAACCATCATGAAGGTTGTAGGTTGGAAGCCCATCGTCTAGACGAATTCTGGTAACGATAAATTGCTCGTTGGTCCACGCTGGTAAATAACCTTTGGTCAATCGATGTCTGCTTTTGACGATTTGAACTCTATCACCAATTTTGAAACGAGGCTTTCGTTTAACAATCGAACGCAGGTTGGCTAGACGCTGGAGGATTATAGGTTCATGTTTTTTTGTGACATCGATCGGTCTCATTCCTATACTTCGATGAACTCGATGATTGTAGCGATCGAGAAGATGACGTACGAGGTGAACCCATTTTCTATTACCCTGCACGCTAAATTCTATCCACACCCACCTCTTGATATAGTCCGGGAGCCGAGGGCTAAAAACGTTGACCGTTGAGTTGAAAGTTGGTTACTATTTTTTCTGATAGTTCCCTCAATGTTTGGTAACACCCCGCAAGTCTGCTCTCTCAGAAGTATGGACTAAGAAAATGGCGGCTCATCAAAAAAGTCAAAATTTGTCAAAATTTGACTTATTAGTTGATAGTTACAATATTTACCACAGTTGAGGAATTGGCTTGTACTTTCCCAATTCACACCTCTGCTACCTCCTATGCTTGGCCATTAAGTTGCAGAGCCAATCAAAATTCGTCGAATTTTGACCCAAATTTTGACTTATTAGTTGACATTGGAAATTTGTATGGTGGATTCGCATCAAGTCACTGAGTCGAAAAACCCGAGTCTGCTTTCCTCAATTTGAGGACTCTTTCATCGTGCAGACGAGTCAAAATTTGACGAAAATTTGGTCAAAAATGACTAACGGAGTTGAAACTTGAAATTTAGTTTACGAGTAGGTGAAGTGGAGTACTTTAAGAAATACCTAGTCTGCTTTCCTCATTTTGAGGACTCTTTCGTGCAGACGAGTCAAAATTTGACGAAAATTTGGTCAAAAATGACCAACGGAGTTGAAACTTGAAATTTAGTTTACGAGTAGGTGAAGTGGAGTACTTTAAGAAATACCTAGTCTGCTTTCCTCATTTTGAGGACTCTTTCCTGCAGACGAGGTCAAAATTTGACGAAAATTTGGTCAAAAATGACTAACGGAGTTGAAACTTGAGATTTAGTTTACGAGTAGGTGAAGTGGAGTACTTTAAGAAATACCTAGTCTGCTTTCTCCTCAATTTGAGAACTCTTTCGTGCAGACGAGGTCAAAATTTGACGAAAATTTGGTCAAAAAAATGACCAACGGAGTTGAAACTTGAAATTTAGTTTACGAGTAGGTGAAGTGGAGTACTTTAAGAAATACCTAGTCTGCTTTCCTCAATTTGAGGACTCTTTCGTGCAGACGAGGTCAAAATTTGACGAAAATTTGGTCAAAAATGACCAACGGAGTTGAAACTTGAAATTTAGTTTACGAGTAGGTGAAGTGGAGTGCTTTAAGAAATACCTAGTGTGCTTTCCTCTTTTTGAGGACTCTTTCGTGCAGACGAGGTCAAAATTTGACGGAAAATTTGGTCAAAAATGACCACGGAGTTGAAACTTGAAATTTAGTTTACGAGTAGGTGAAGTGGAGTACTTTAAGAAATACCTAGTCTGCTTTCCTCATTTTGAGGACTCTTTCGTGCAGACGAGGTCAAAATTTGATTTAGAAAATTTGGTCAAAAAATGACTAACGGAGTTGAAACTTGAGATTTAGTTTACGAGTAGGTGAAGTGGAGTACTTTAAGAAATACTCTAGTCTGCTTTCCTCATTTTGAGGACTCTTTCGTGCAGACGAGGTCAAAATTTGACGAAAATTTGTCAAAATGACTCAACGGAGTTGAAACTTGAAATTTAGTTTACGAGTAGGTGAAGGGAGTACTTTAAGAAATACCTAGTCTGCTTTCCTCATTTTGAGGACTCTTTCGTGCAGACGAGGTCAAAGATTTGACAAAATTTGGTCAAAAATGACCAACGGAGTTGAAACTTGAAATTTAGTTTACGAGTAGGTGAAGTGGAGTACTTTAAGAAATACCTAGTCTGCTTTCCTCATTTTGAGGACTCTTTCGTGCAGACGAGGTCAAATCTGACGAAAATTTGGTCAAAAATGACCAACGGAGTTGAAACTTGAAATTTAGTTTACGAGTAGGTGAAGTGGAGTACTTTAAGAAATACCTAGTTCTGCTTTCTCATTTTGAGGACTCTTCTCGTGCAGACGAGGTCAAAATTCTGACGAAAATTTGGTCAAAAATGACCAACGGAGTTGAAACTTGAAATTTAGTTTATGAGTAGGTGAAGTGAGTACTTTAAGAAATACCTAGTCTGCTTTCTCATTTTGAGGACTCTTTCGTGCAGACGAGGTCAATTGACAAAATTTGGTCAAAAATGACCAACGGAGCTGAAACTTGAGATTTAGTTTACGAGTAGGTGAAGTAGTACTTTTAGATCTGCAGTTCCTCATTTTGAAGGACTCTTTCGCGCAGACGAGGTCAAATTTGACGAAAATTTGGTCAAAAATGACCAACGGAGTTGAAACTGAAATTCTAGTTTACGAGTAGGTGAAGTGGAGCAATTTAAGAAATACTTAGTCGCTTCCTCATTTTGAGGACTCTTTCGCAGACGAGTCAAAATTTGACGAAAATTTGGTCAAAATGACCAACGGAGTTGAAACGATTTAGTTTACGAGTAGGTGAAGTGGAGTACTTTAAGAAATACTAGTCTGCTTTCCTCATTTTGAGGACTCTTTCGCGCAGATGAGGTCACCTGACGAAAATTTGGTCAAAAATGATCAACGGAGTTGAAACTGAAATTTAGCTCATTTATAGGTGAAGTGGAGTACTTTAGAAATACCTAGTCTGCTTTCCTCATTTTGAGGACTCTTTCGTGCAGACGAGGTCAAGTTGACGAAAATTGGTCAAAAATGACAACTAGAGAGCTGAAATTTAGCCTATAGGTGAAGTGGAGTACTCTAGAAAACCTAGCTGCTCTCCTCATTCTGAGTGACTCTTTCGTGCAGACGATCAAATCTGACGAAAATTTGGTCAAAAAATGACCAACGGAGCAAAACTGAGACTTAGTTTACGAGGCGAAGTGGAGTACTTTAAGAAATACCTAGTCTGCTTTCCTCATTTTGAGGACTCTTTCGAGCAGACGACATCGTACTGATGAACTTGAAGGCTCAAAATTGACTTATTAGTAGATAGTTGCAAACGACGCGTATGAGTTCATCCATCAGCTTTACTATGTGCCGTTATACACCTCAAAACGGCAATTTCAAAGCAGTATCGCTGAAATAGGAACTGTCAGCATTAAAAACAACAAAAACTGAATAGTTGACAGCCGAAAATGACGTGAATCGCATCTACAGCAACCTCAGCAAACAGTAAATAGTATCTCTACCTTCAAAATGCCGTGTTCATACAGCAGACTACTTCTGGGCCGTAAAATTACTCATTATATATCTGAAGCATATCTGTCTCCATGGCTCATAAAAAGAATATTAACTAATCGTCTGGTATTCCTGCATGCCTTTAGTGGATGGGAAGTAAAAACCCATTAGTACGCATATAATATGCATTACAACATTTTATTCCTGATTTTAACAAAACACGCCCATAAAATACTGGTGCGTGGTAACACACAACTTTAGCCTCAGATGACGATCTGCAATATATACTGGCGCTTTATCTTCGTTTAACGCGGTTTGACGGGAACATTTATGAAAGAACAAATGTAGGTACTACTTAGTTGAAGGCTTGTAAGTTTGATTTTAATCGTCATAGCCGTTTTATATAATTGGAAACCTAATAAATTATTATTCGAGAAACCTCGTTTTCGAAGGATTGCGCTTATATCTCCGTCTCAACAGATAGCTACACATTATCGGAGAACAAAATATGGGTATAGGCCGCTGCTAAATTCATAAGATTGTAAATCCAGCGACTCAATTACTCAGGAAAGTATACAACAGTTCAAAAACCATTTTTTTCGACATATTTTCATTTTCATTTCTGTTCAATGAACTGTCAGATGAACATTTACCCTTAACAATGTATACGTATTAACTATTTAAAAACATTCTGTGAGTTTGATGAAAATCGTTGGAACCATTTGCCAAAAAGCGCAAAACACTATTTTGCTCTTAGGCCTGCATCTCCGTTCACCGTATTTTCATAGTGAGAAAAGTTTTGTCCAACCAGCATACTTCTGAAGTTTAATCAAAATCGTTGGAGCCGTTTACAAGAAAAATGCGAAAAGCCCTAGTTTTCGGTACATTCCACCCCCCACCCTCAATGGGGCACGGTGGGACTTTCATAATGGGCGTTGTCCGAACATAAATATAAAGATACCGATTAATACAATTACGATTAATTACGGTTAATTAATTATGAAATCAACATGAGAGTTTATATGTTGCCGTGTCAAAAAGTTCGGGTCTTCAGATCTCTACGTATACATTGTTATGATATATGTTCATCTGACAGTTCATTGAACAGAACCTAATATCCACCATAACTTCCAATTTGACATGGACAAAACCCTTCAACTATTCAGATTTAAAATCACACGGACAGGCAACGAACTGAATTCATTTTGTTTAGATATTCCTTTCTACAGTTCCTTACAGTGACTGATATATTTCTGGCGTTCAGTCACAGTCATGAATTCTTTCTACTTTGTAGAGCCAAGGAAAGTAAATGACCACAATGCTAAACTCTAAACGCATAAATCAGGCTGAAGATTTAGATCGGGGTACGGTGTGTGTTTGTGTATGTAAGACACACGACGCAAACGGTTGGCAGCTTTCGTACAAGTATGCAACCACGAGGACATTTTTATGTCTTTTATTTTTTGTTTTTATGCAATAATGCTACGTTTGATTGTGCTCGTTGATGGTTTTCGATATAATGGCCGCGTCAATTGCAATTGACATCATCCTTTTGTCACTGAGGTTATTAAACTTGTGATGTTACCAAGCGTTACATTTTGTAACATACGTTACAAGTTTATCCAACACAAATATTTCGTGACGGGTACGTAATTGTATTAACCGGCGTCGGCTCGTACTTTTCTGGACCGTTTTCTTCAGATCTCTACGTTCTGAGGCCTACTGAATATTTTTGTAGCAAGCATGCGAGTTTCTTCAATAAGGCTTGAAATAATACGATCATCTCAGATGGGCGTGGGCCTGCATTTGGTTGCATAACACGTTTGATAAGTGGTGTAGTAACGGATTGTTCGCGAAGATGGAGAATACGAAAGGTTCTTGTCTACCCTTCCTAAGATTAAAAAAAATATCTATCGCAGTATATATGTTGGCAGAAGAAATATTCAGTAGGCCTCAGGAACGTAAAGATCTGAAAATGTTCCAGAAAAGTACGAGCCGACGCCGGTTAATACAATTACGTACCCGTCACGAAATATTTGTGTTGGATAAGCTTGTAACGTATGTTACAAAATGTAACGCTTGGTAACATCACAAGTTTTAATAACCTCAGTGACAAAAGGATGATGTCAATTGCAATTGACGCGCCATTATATCGAAACCATCAACGAGCACAATCAAACGTAGTTATCATTGCATAAAAACAAAAATAAAAGACATAAAATGTCCCTCGTGGTTGCATACTTGTACGAAAGCTGTACCAACTGGCTTATGCGTCGTGTGTCTTACATACACAAACACACACCGTACCCCTGATCTAAATCTTCAGCCTGATTTATGCGTTTAGAGTTTAGCATTGTGGCCCATTTACTTTCGGCTCTAAAATAGAAAAGAATTCATGACTGTGACTGAACCTTGAGAAATATATCAGTCACTGTAAGGAACTGTAAAAAGGAATATCTAAACAAATGAATTCAGTTCGTTGCCTGGCCGGGGGGTTTTTAAATCTGAAGAGTTGAAGGGTTTTGGTCCATGTCAAATGGAAGTTATGGTGGATATTAGTTCTGTTCAATGAACTGTCAGATGAACATATATCTCAATAATGTATGCATGAGATCTGAAGAAACCTGAACTTTTTGACACGGCAACATATAAACTGCTCATGTTGATTTCATAATTAATTAAACCGTAATTAATGTAATTGTATTAATCGGTATCTTTATATTTATGTTCGGACAACGCCCATTATGAAATCCCAACTGCAAGCCCATTGAGTGGGGTAGAGGTAAATGTACCGAAAACTAGGGCTTTCGCATTTTTCTTGTAAACGGCTCCAACGATTTTGATTAAACTTCCAAAGTATACTGGTAGGACAAAACTTTCTCCACTATGAAAATACGGTGAACGGAGATACAAGCCTGAGAGCGAAAATAGTGTTTTACGCTTTTGGCAAAATGGTTCCAACGATTTTCATCAAACTCACAGAATGTTTTTAAATAGTTAATACGTATACATTGTTAAGGGTAGATGTTCATCTGACAGTTCATTGAACAGAAATGAAAATGAAAATATGTCGAAAATAATGGTTTTTGAACTGTTGTACTTTCCCAGTAATTGAGTCACTGGATTTACAATCTTATGAAATTTTTTAGCAACCTATACCCATATTTTGTTCTCCGGGATAATGTCAGTAGCTATCTGTTGAACGGAGATATAAGTCGCAATAGCTCGAAAACGAGGTTTTCGAATAATAATTTATTAGGTTTCCAATTATATAAAAACGGCTATGACGATTAAAATCAAACTTACCAAGTACCTCAACTAAGTAGTAGCACTTACATTTTGTTTTTCATAAATGTTCCGTCAAACCGCGTTAAACGAAGATAAAAGCGCCCGTATATGTAGCAGGTCGTCGTATTTACGGGCCGCGTAAAGTTGTGTGTTACCACGCACCAGTTATTTTGCGATGAATGTGTTTTGTTAAAATCAGGAATAAATGTTGTATGCATATTATATGCGTACTAATGGGTTTTACTTCCCATCCACTTAAAGGCATACAGGGAATACCGAGGCGATTAGTTAATATTCTTTTTATGAGCCATGGAGACAGGAATATACTTCAAATATATAATGAGTAATTTTAGCCCAGAAGTAGTCTGCATGAGACACAACATTTTGAAGGTAGCAGATACTATTTACTGTTTACTGAGTTGCTGTAGATGCGATTCACGTCATTTTCGGCTGTCAACTATTCAGTTTTTGTTGTTTTTTACTGGACAATTCTATTTCAGGACTTGCTTTGAAATTGCCGCGTTTTTGAGGTGGCAGATAACATTTTATAGTAAAGCTGATGGATGTGGAACTCATACACGTCGTTTGCAACATCTACTAATAAGTCAATTTTTGAGCCTTCAAATTCATCAATTTTGATGTCGTCTGCTCGAAAGAGTCTCAAAATGAGGAAAGCAGACTAGGTAATTCTTAAAGTACTTCTTCACCTACTTGTAATATAAATTTCAAGTTTCAATGTAGGTCATTTTTGACCAAATTTTCGTCAAATTTTTGACCTCTGTCTGCACGAAAGAGTCCTCAAATGAGGAAAGCAGACTAGGTATTTCTAAAGTACTCCTTCACCTACTTGTAAACTAAATCTCAAGTTTCACCTCCGTTGGTCATTTTTGACCAAATTTCGTCAATTTTGACCTCGTCTGCACGAAAGAGTCCTCAAAATGAGGAAAGCAGATCAGGTATTTCTAAATTACTCCACTTCACCTACTCGTAAACTAAATTTCAAGTTTCAACTCCGTTGGTCATTTTGACCAAATTTTCGTCAGAATTTTGACCTCGTCTGCACGAAAGAGTCCTCAAAATGAGGAAAGCAGACTAGGTATTTCTTAAAGTACTCCACTTCACCACTCAAACTAAATCTCAAGTTTCTAACTCCGTGGTCATTTTTGACCAAATTTTCGTCAAATTTTGACCTCGTCTGCACGAAAGAGTCCTCAAAATGAGGAAAGCAGACTAGGTATTTCTTAAAAGTACTCCGCTTCACCTACTCGTAAACTAAATCTCAAGTTTCAACCTCCGTTGGTCATTTTTGACCAAATTTTTCAGTCAATTTTGACCTCGTCTGCAGAAAGAGTCCTCAAACGAGGAAAGCAGACTAGGTATTTCTTACTGCACTTCACCTACTCAAACTAAATTTCAGTTTCAACCTGTTGGTCATTTTGACCAAATTTTCGTCAGGACATAAATCGTCTGCATGAAAGAGTCTCAAAATGAGGAAAGCAGATAGGTATTTCTTAAAGTACTCCACTTCCACTCAAACTAAATTTCAAGTTTCAACTCCGTTGGTCATTTTTGACCAAATTTTCGTCAATTGACACTCGTCTGCACGAAAGAGTCCTCAAATGAGGAAAGCGCGACTCGGGTTTTTCGACTCAGTGACTTGATGCGAATCCACCATACAAATTTCCAATGTCAACTAATAAGTCAGAATTTGGGTCAAAATTGACGAATTTTGATTGGCTCTGCAACTTAATGGCCAAGCATAGGAGGTAGCAGAGGTGTGAATTGGGAGAAAGTCAATTCCTCAACTGAGTAAATATTGTAACTATCAACTAATAAGTCAAATTTTGACAAATTTTGACTTTTTGATGAGCCGCCATTTTCTTAGTCCATACTTGAGAGCAGACTTGCGGGGTGTTACCAAACATTGAGGGAACTATCAGAAAAAATAGTAACCAACTTTCAACTCAACGGTCAACGTTTTTAGCCCTCGGCTCCCGGACTAATAGTTTTGTTGACTCGTTCCACGATGGAAGCTTTTACATCGCTGTGTAGCTATACAGTTTGACGCCTGCGTCGTTTAGAAGCTTTTTAACGTTCGAGTTATATACAATTCTCGACCCTCGTCTCTTTGTAATAAGCGAGGAGTGAGTCTGCTAGAACGAAATATACGCCTCAAAGCTTCGGTAATTTCCACGCCTGTTTTTCTTTTAATGGGCTCCATCCACGCTCTCTTACTCCCGACGTCTATAACGGTTAGCAGATATCTATAACCGCCGTCTGGGAACATGGGTAAGTCGACTAGGTCGGCTTGCCACAAATCGTCCAAAACAGCTTTGACAACTCAAAGGACTTTGGCGCAGGTGTGTGCCCTCGACCAACCTCCTTTTCAAACTCATTCTCTACTACTACTGATCAATCCTCCTACATGGATATAGGTTTTATCATTAACAATAATAATACAGTTTTCAAAAAGCGTGGGTTATATTGTTAAGAGTCACCAACGACGTGATTAAAGTATACGTCGTCACCAGAAGGAGAAAGTAGTAGGCTGTAGCGATGAAGTCGATGGAAACTCGCTCCACACGTTTTGTTTAGATGCAATCTCAGACGGGGATAGCGATGGTTTAACGTTGTAACGGTCGTAATGCATGTATGACTCATACAGGGCTTGTTCTTGAGAAGATGGCGATGGTGGTGGCGCTGACACAATCGTAAACCCTGAACTTTCGACGATATCACCTGAAGATGAATGGGTTTAGTGGAATTATCATCGATTAATCTAACTACTGTGGAGATGCAGACGATGTGACGACGAAGCGAAGTAATATCCCTCAGACTCAACTTGATTTCACTCGTCAGCAGAGAGGATGTCTTCTCCTCCTCCTTACTTGTTTAGGAAAAACGTCGTCTTCAGCGAAGGATTATAGATTACTATTCGCAATCGAGACTTGTGTAGAAGATTGCACCGTCGAGGTTGATAGACGCACATACGGAAAGATGTCCCGCGGCATAATATAAAGGGGGACTCTAATTCCTTTCTCCGTTTCCTGTTGTCGATAAGAATGTCCAAATTGGCGGAAAGGGTATGCACCTGTTGAAGCCACTCATCTCCGGGTATAGTGATAGCATTTTGACGAGACGTAGAGTAGAATTTTATGGATGTCTTCACGAGTGGAGTCAATATGTCGACCGTAGATGACGATGCGGGAATATTTCATCACCTCTCTCTTGTCGAGATGTAGATGTTGTTTCAACGGTGTGGCGGCATACTTCTACACCTTTAGTGTTTGGAAAACTGAATACGCACAACTGGGATGCTCATGTCGATTAACGTAGTGCGTATGGCAGCTTCTTCTGTACGACTAAAGTTGATGGTGTGAAACTAGAAGGCAGACATTGGGATGAAGAAGGTGGGGGAAGCTGATGCCGATGATGAATGGAGATGGGGGGGCTAAATCGATTCACACCACTGCACTACCACCATCCCTGGCCCCAACATCGTTTACATCAACGCCGGGTCTTAACTCTTCTATATTCGGCGCGCGCACACATTTTTTAACTTTGCTTTAACATTTAACTTTGCCATGTCGGTCATTACTCTATTAATGCAACGACAATGGCATCACCCGTAATATCCGCAAAGCCTACACGCGAGCCCGGTGACATGGTGGGTGGGAGCGCGTACACACATATTACGACAGCAGTAATACGCTATCGGATCCACGCTGTCTTTCTTTACGCGTAGGGAGCGAATGTGACATGATGCAACGTTGAGACGGGGGAAGTGAATGATGTAGGAAAAATGATGATAATGTTTGTCATTCAAATGGCTCAAAAAATTAACAAAACGCAGTATAATCGCAAATACGCCGTGTTTCATTTCGTTTTCAGGTATTTTTACATCCTGGGTCGAATGGAATGGGTATCAGACGTGTACAACTGCGTATAGTGAAATTACAGTAATTATAGTGAGCCAATGTCAACTAATTGAAAGAACTCACAGGAACTACAGCGGAAGTCAACGTTTCGTCGTTTGCACTCCCTCCCCCCATTCAAAACCACCCGCCCGCTCGACTCGCAACGTCATGCCAATTGCCGAGGGTTCGTTGGAAGTAGTCCCCGTCCCAATTTCCCCGACTCTTTTTGAGGTTAGGGCCGATGAGGTCCCTACAACCTGGCGTCGGGGGAACATTTAGTTTCCGTAGTTCCATTGTAGTCAGGTCATGTTTCGTATGGTTTACTAGTATTTTTCGATGCTGAATCGAATGAGATGGATCTCGGAGTAGTAGCGTCTAACGTACGTTAAAGGCCGTCCGTCACGAAAAAGAAGTGACCTACCCTCCACGATGCCGGGCCATTTAAACCCGTGTTTAAGAGCATCTTCTACCCCGTTTTTACCTCATTTTTACTATAATCGTACGCGTTTTCACGCAACTAACTACGCCATCCCCACCTACCCGCCCTCCTCAATCCAATGACACCACCCCCGACATAATCAGGTCACTGGAACATCGTAATTCACAACTCCTACTCCATTGTTTATCTCTGGCACGTGCTCATTTTATGTACTTGCCTCTACCCTACAATCGCAGAACGCGAACAACAAAAAACTATGTTGCGTCAAATTACCAATGCAAGCGTTTGAATTACTCGGTGGAGTGGTATTTTAACGTATGTGCTCTACGTATGTCCTAACAATCTTATCGATTTTTTTTAGGCAGATATCTGGATCGGCGATTGTGTCTACAGCTCAAGAAGTGTATTTGTACGGAATGCAAGTTTCGCTAAATGCGACGAATCAAATTATTTTCGGACTGATGTTCGCCTACATATTCTTGCCAGTTTCGTACAACGTTAAATCGGTGTCTACCTTTGAGGTAAGCAAAAGCGCTGGATCTGCTTCACGTAATTGTATCCTGTCATATTCTGTATTATATTATAGAAGAGCGAGAATAGGTTATGAGGTTGAATGTGAGTATTTAAGCGCGAACAAGAGGGCTCTGGTAAACGTGAACTAGTTGACGGGGGAAGGAGAGACTAGTGCGAATTAGCAGCCAGAGAGCTGTAAACTGAGAGACAAATGTGTCTGGGAAGAGCTGTGTGTGTTAGACAAGAGGTAAATAGATTGAGGAAAAGGATATTTTGGAAAGTCCAGAAAGGGGAATTCCGTTGTCGCTTCGAAAATAACTGAGAGGCAGGCCGGAC
This sequence comes from Pachypeltis micranthus, assembly GCA_020466155.1. Classification (NCBI taxonomy): domain Eukaryota; kingdom Metazoa; phylum Arthropoda; class Insecta; order Hemiptera; family Miridae; genus Pachypeltis; species Pachypeltis micranthus. The sequence continues at coordinate 31,408,179 of CM035769.1, forward strand.
TTTCCCACAGCCACACACTCTCTCTAACTAATATGACCTGCTCCGAACAACTTCATTATTTATTAATCATTAAACTACTAGACGTACTCAAGCTGAAGCCACAACTATCTGACACCTACTACAGGATCCTCCAACCTTAACTTTCACAGTGAACATTCTGCGTAAAGTGCGATGGATTTTAGTTACTGACCAAGGAGAGATCTGGAGTCCCCCAGGGAAGCATTTTGGGCCCGATGCTTTACTTAATTTATCTCAGTGACATGAGCCCCTAACATGTGAGTAATCATGTTCACTGACAGTTTGGCCATCCGTAGGAGCAACCTTGACGAGCAAACATCTGCCTCTAACCTCCACTGGGACTGTTGCCTCTCCTCTATTGCAAGAGCCTTTGAACCCTCTCCATGCCACTTGTCACTCAAGGATACACGGGAGGAGGCTACTAGTTGGCTCTGCGGGAGAAAGAGAGTGTGCAGCCTGAGAGGCTCTCCCCTCCTCATGCAGACTCCCTGTGGCACACCAGAAGGCTCGGAGCAACCTTAGGACCACTAAGCAACTGGTAGCATGGGCTGGTAGACTCTCCAATGATTTCCCGGTGAAGGAGGTCCTCTGGCAGGAAGAGGAAGGGCTCGTGCTGGTCATGGTTCATGTGCTGGAAGGTGGGCTCCTGAAGCCATCTGGCCAAGGACTTGCTTTCCCTTGTCTACGACTTGGGGATGGTTTCAGAGTCCTCAAACTGGCATAGCTCGAATCAGCAGGAGAATTTTTCAAACTGCTCACAACCTCCAATATCACGTAGCAGTTGTAAATGTGGGCAAATCTTCTGAAACAGTTTTTACACACTGCATATTTGATAACCTACCGATCAAATCCACTCCTGTCTTAGAAACATATCGTAAGCGCTACCTGGGAGCATAGCTTGACAAAAGGATGACTTCACTCAGACCATATTGGTGAGCCTGAGAGACGCATCAGGTCACATGTATAGCACAAAACGATTACTCTATCTATGGCAGTACGCCTCAGGGCATTGGGGATATGCCAGCACCACCCAAATCAGTTGATTTCAAGTGCAACAAAACAGAGTGTGCAAGCTAATCTCGTGCGCACAGTTGTAGGTAAAGAACTCATTCCTCCCCACCATGAATGTGACATTCCCCATGTCAGCAAAGTGATCACAAAAACATTGTCCATCTTTTCGACTCGATGTTTGATAATCACAACATAAGCGTTTCGAGTTACATTGAAAAGCTCCCTCTTCCATTTGTTCGGTGCAGTCCAAATTAGTTGGGTATTTTGAGCTTGGAACTTTCGCACCTGACCCTAATGGGAAGTGTTAGTTTCGGGTCCACCTATTTTAAACACCCCTTCGTTTGAAGCTGCAGGAAAGTCTGCTTCTTATTCAGTTATTTCCAAGCACAACTGGTTTCCCTCTTTCTGGACTTTCCAAAATATCCTGTTCCCACTCATCAATTTATTTCCTCTCCTCAACACCCAGCTCTTCTGATACTCATTCGTCTCCCAGTTATCACTATAAAAACTCGTTTCACAGCTCTTTGACACATAATTTGGGCTCCTCTCTCCTTCCCCGTACAACTAGTTCATGCAGTCAGAGCCCCCTCGTTTGTGCTTGTGTACTTGACCTCTTATCCTGTTCTAGTCGCTTCTTCTTTGTACCTGTACATGCTCGAGCCTTGTTGTGATCTCCAAACTCTTCAAATTACAAGTTCGTACTACAGTAAAGCTCATATCCGTGGTTCTTTCACGTCTACCCTGGTCAAAACGCCATTCTTCGCTTGAAAAGAAAACACCACGCCGAGTATTGTCTCGTTGTGCATGGAAGGTATATGAGTCGCATAATATTTAAAGTTACCTATTAATTTTTAAAAAATGTCTTCATATTGAATAAGTTGCACCGCGTTCGAACGTCTTCCCTTCATATTTACTTGACAATGAAGTCCATCCGTAATCCAAATTGTCAGCAGTTCGAAAGGTCGCTTCTGTTGATGCACTTTTGAGAGTATCGCGCTTTTCTTCAATTATGTGGTCGTCATATTGAGTAGGAATATTTGTAAGTAGATTGACCAAGTCTAGCGTGGCAACACTATGCACAGAGTTCTTTTTACTGGTGATTAAAATCCAAGGGCTTTTAAAGAGTTCGTAATCCCAGCCATACCAAGACCGTTTCAGATTTTTTTCGACGTACAAATTATAATTGCTCATAATTTTTTATTTTGTTTCAGTTTTTCGATCGAAGATTCAATAACCGAAGCATCAGAAAGTACGCTTCAATTATGTTTGCGATTGAAATGGTACGTCAACGTTCATTTCTCCTTCAGGTACTTCGTGCTAAAAGCGAATTTGGTCAAATAAAGCAAGCACGCAGTACAAACTGGTTATTGCGGCACATAGTTTTCTCGTATCAGTAAATGTCACTGAATGGGTAACTGAACCGTTTGAAACTTTGTCTTTTACTTGGCCCTACGAAGCACAACAGAAATAAAGCGTCTTGATGAACGTTTATACTTGTTCGACATTACTTTAATTATCACGAGAACTTAACACAACTTTTTAAACTGACTAGCTGGCGAGCCAAAGAGGGCCACAATTTGTTGACAAACAGTTGATGTAACACGGTAACGATAAAAGAATTGCTGAACTGAACTTCATGATAAAAGCGAAGCTACGTTATTTGTAAATTGACGGAAGCCAACGAAATAAACGTAGCTACGCGTTCGGTTGAAATAACGACTTTTTGTGCTCTTCAGATCTTTACGAATTGTTACTAACCCATGCACCATTTGTCTCTGTAGATTCTTCACACGGGAGTCTCACAGTACGTACCAGCTGTTACTCTGTCTCAAGGTAAGTTTTGGAGGAGCTCAGCGTTTTATTAATTTATCGCATTTGTCGTTTTTTGTTTAAAAGTGTCATTGCCCGAACTAGATTTGCCGCCCAAATGTGAGTGTATTTATTCAATTGTTTGTTAAAATAGGGACAGGCACAAACTCCTTAAATAATAAGAATATGCTGAGCTTGAGAGGCGAACAAAAATGAGAACTCCATGCACGCTGCCCTCGTGATGAACATGTTTTTTCCTAAACGCGCACAATACACAAATAACCCAATGAACATGAGCCACATCAGGAGCACTGAAAAATTGTGTCGAACATACGAAAAATGATATCTCTGGGATGGTTTGGTCTGATGCATTTTAAAAAATATTGCGTGCACAACTTTCCTCAGTCCTACGTTCGTTCGGCGTTCAATGATTTTTATCGCCCTAGCAACCCACCCAATGTGTTATTCACTTGTTTTGTAAGAACTCGGTAAATCTTGGCATTATGTTAGATATTTTATAAGGCTTAACGTTCCAGATTAGTTGGGAACGGGATCCTTTCTAGGCTTTTGAACGTTTCAGAAATGAATTGGCTATGGTTGTGTTAAGGTCTTCTTTGAAGCAAGACTATCTCGTTTCATTGGAACAGCAGGGCCCAGGGATGTACAGCGGTGTGATAGTTAGGAAGGTTTTAAGGTGTAATGCCACGATAGAATGTGCTAAGAAAGCCTACCATTTTGCAGAGTTCGCTAAGAAGAAGATCTGCTCTTTTGAAACTCGCCACCCAAGTAAATAGTTAGATCAAGTGGGAAACCAGATTAAGAACTCCTCCCCGACGGTACGGGATTCCTCAAGTGGTCACCTCCGCGCGGTAACACACGGGCAACAGCTCTCTGCCGGGAGGCTGGCTAACGACCAATGACCTGCCGTAGCTCCGCAGGTCTGAGTTCAGTGGATGCTGCAGTGGCCGGCCTCTTGCACATTAGCGAAACCGCAACTTCCACGACTGATATATAATCCTCTTCGAGGGTTTAGGTACAGCCATCAAATAAGGAAACTAACCTGTGTGTATGTGTGTCTGAACCATTTTTATAGAAAATGGCCGTACCAAATCAGCTCAAACTTGATGCCTAGCCCACAGGTTACCATGGGACACCAAAATAAGGGTATGAGCAAAATCCATGAAAAGGTAACTATACTTATCATGGTGACCAAAACACCAAAAATTTTTTCTCTAAAACGGCTATAACAATTTTGATTAAATTTATTGTATTGATAGCTCTCAATAAGGCAACCATACCATAAAATCCCCATTCGTGGGAAAATGACGGAAGCAGCACAATAAATTACCGAAATTTTCGACAGTTTTAGCGCGGTTTTTCCTTATAAACTTCGCTAAAGTGTTACTAGAATGTTAAAAATTATTGGTGTAGTAGTTGAATCCAATGCCTATAGGGTGAGTGTTTAAAAACGCTCATAAGATTCATGAGGCTCACTCCAGAAATTCCTGAATTTCAACTACTGCCGTTTCGCTTTCTGCCAGTTCTAAACGTTTTTACCCTATAGCTCTGAAAAGATTATTATCATCTTCAAAAAAATCATGTTTACAGCCTCATTAATTCGTGGTGTACTAATTGCTCAGTAATTGTGCGGGAATGAGTACGAGCTGCACAATAAATTCCGGAACTGTAAGCGCTACGGCTTTCAGCTGACGTGAAGTGTTGTTTGACCAAGTTCAAATGAACTGATTAAGTAGAAAAAGCCATGTATACGAGCTAATTGAAGTAAAGCTAAGGAAAGTTGTGTGCTGCAACGCACCAGATATTTAGTATTTATATATATTGCAGAATGCCTTCTCCTTTTACGCTAAGTTATTTATGTAAGCAACTAAAATAAAATTTAAAATTATAGCTGATGGTTTGACTCTGCTCTAGTCAAATTGGTGTTCCAGTTTAGCGGCCTCCAGCATTCGGGTCTTCCCCAGCTTTGTTTTGTACCGCCAACCCTGGAATCCCTCTGGCTCAATGTATGACTCGAGGGAACGGAATATTTTCTCTCTTCTGGCGTCCCTTGTGGGTTTTTCTTCTCAAACTTACACAGTGGCATTCGACTTATCTCATGCCCAGACATTCTGCCTTATCTCTCGTCTCAACCCTGTGTTGCATGAACTCTCTTTCGCTCTACTCTGTACTCAACCTCTATCATTCCAACTGTAACGTTATAGTGTTCTCTCTCATTCCTCCCATTGGTCAACCTTTCTTCACCCATACTACCTTCACACCTTTTGTACCCAATACTAATAAATTATTATTACACACTAATAGTAATCGTTTTTATTAATAACCATTTAAATACGAACATACACTTGTTTATATTTTTGGTTTTAATATTGATCGTAAAGCGCATAAAATAAACATTTGAAGTATTTTAACAAAGTTCTGCTTTATGATTTCAGCCACCGGACTCTCGGTTTTTCCTATTTCATGCGTCCTCTCCATCATATGCTGGTTATACACTGCCATGGTACGTTTCCATTACGATAATGTGCCATCTAGAGGTTGAGGATACTTTAAGAAGTGGCAAGAGAGTATTGTTTCTTATTTTTGCGTGGTAGATTGCTTTGATGGTCTCCCTCTCACTCTGGGAACTTGATCTTTTGTTGCCTTCTCCAACATCTTGTCAAAACTTTTTAACATTTGATGGGGTAGGAGTAGGACGTAGGGAGCTAGTCCTTATTCGCTGCCAAGTTTGAGCAGTATAGTCTCATAATATTATCTGCTATTTTATTTATTTTATTTTTTTCGAAGCTCACCATAAATGGGTCGGTGGCACTCAATAAGGAGAAATTAAATAAATAAAATTAAAGAGATAGGAAGGACGCCCATACTAACCTACGCCAGCTCTAGGGATAGGGACAGGGAAGCAAAGAAGGTGTTCCACGATGAAAAGAATACCAGTTAAGATATAACCCGAGCAACACACAGGTGTTGATATCTCGTAGAACGCCTGCTGACACACCCAGCCGACGCATCTCCTCAGCACTTTCCTTGCACCACACATCGCGTCAGGACATGCAACTCTGATGTTACCTGCCTCCACTCCACCGCCATACGAAGATCCGTCCGAAGACATCCTCTTGGCTTACACAACCTAAACAGCCAGGGTCATTGCAGACTGGTCAGGATCAACGGCGACAATGTCAGGCCTCAGTCCTTCTCCAGAGACAACCCAATAGAATCACCTATTTCTCCGCTTCCCAGCCCTCAGATGCCTGCTTGCAGACTGCGTCATGACGCTTGACACGGCCCCCATGAGTACGTGGACACACCTGCATCGCATGATTCAGCGACTCGAATCGGTTACCACAGGCATGACATGAAGCATTCACAACGTCACAATCCCAGCCTCTTGCACTCCCCATCGCTGAAGCCAGTGACTCCACACGAATGGCGTGAAGGTGCCAGTAATCCTTCCCGTTAATGCCCTCTGACGCCTCCTCCACCCACATAGAATAGTTGGAGTCTGCCTGAGTTCCCGTCCATAAACCGAATCATGCAGAGCCCTGAAGGCTTACTGGGCTTGGGGCAGATGCAGTCGCCATGTGACACCAACGCAGCTGATCCTCAACGAATCCAAGATCAGCCACAGCGCATGCGACATCCTGGTCAGATGCTCGCAAAGCAAGCAAGGCGCTTTTGGCGCAATAGTGGGAGAGAGATGGAACACGGAGTCCCCCAGGTTGAACTGGAGCATGAATGCACGCACGTGGGACGCAATGTCACACACACATGCCCCCACATCCACATTAAACAAATTATAGAGGGAATAAACTGAGAAATTTTAAGGACAGTATCAAGCAGGAAGCTCAGCAGTATGTTAATCTTTCATTTTAAGGATCGTTTGATTCTCGTTTTCCCTCATATTTAATTTTACGTAGGGTTATTGTATATAGATTTGAGCAATAACAAGGTAGGTCAGATATTCCGCCCCCACATCACTCTCTTGCCAGAATCCCCTTCAACAAAGTTGTTCTAATTAGCTCCTGCCTTCTCAAATTCTCGAATAACCGTTGTCTAACTATCCACATAAACAGTTGCACGCTTTAGGTGGCTAATCTATGCAATCGGGTTTCCTTAAAGGGTGGTTTACGAGCCGTCACTTACACTGACAGCTTCCAGGCGATACTGTTCGTCGGAGTCATCCTGGTTTTGTTTGCTCTCGGTGCTTTCTATGCTGGGGGCTTTGCGGAAATATGGAACAGAGGCGCCAAAGGATACCGCACTGAAATATTCGAGTGAGTTTCAAGTCGTTAAGAATAATAAATCCGATTCGTATTAACGCAATAAGCACAGGTTAGTGTGCGACAGTGATAAATGTGGATGGGGCCTATGCGCCTGAATGAAAATTGTTATTTAGAACAGGAGTACCAATCTCAATAAGCCCCATGAGAAGCGTGAGGTACTAACAGAGTGCCATCGGGCGGCATCAACAAGCCTAAGAGCCGTTTTAACCTTGGCTTATTATATTTAATCAGTTAGCACTCTTGATACAACGGGTACATTAAGGTAAAGCTACAATTTACACAATTACGTCGTGTTTTGAGAGACCCCATGACAGATATGCCTAATTTAGAACGATCTGCATTTCGGCTTCCAATATCTGCCTTTACTTGTTCTTCAGACCTCACATTCGACTTTCGCGGATCCGCTGTGGTTGATCACTGAAGACTCTGGTGTAGAGCTGAATTGAGAATTTCTTCATTTCTTGATGTCTTCAGTTATTAACGTTAACACAGTGAAGATTAATGAATTAATGTGGGTAGTTTGATCTATCAACAAATTAAATGAATTATTTGAATTAATTTATGAACGACATTGAGGGCCGGTTTATCAATTCCCCAGTTAAAACATCCAATTGGCAGCCATCGGTCAACGAGATTCAGAGAATGGAAATAGCGGGAGTATCAAACACATGTGACTTATAGTCACCGTCAAAGTGAATTGATGAACTGGTCATTGGGAGTTATACGAAGACTTGAATTATTCGACCTTTATTGGGGCTTGGAAACATTGATATAACTGTTATCACACTATTACTGTATAGGCACTACCACCTGCATTTTCCTGAAGGTTCTGATAATATATGAGCGGAGTTTATCAGGAAAATATCTGGTGCGTTGCAACACACAACCTTCCTTAGCTCTACGTCAATTCTCTTGATGTCATGGCTCATGGCTCTTTCTACTTACTCAATTCATTTATCATTCAGTTCATTTGAAATTAGTCAGACATCACTTCACGGGGGCAGAAAGTGGTAGCGTTCAAAGTTCCGGAATTTATTGTGCTGCTCGTACTCATTGCCGTACAGTTATGAGGCTGTAAACACGATTTTTTGAAGAGGCTAGTATTCACTTCTGCAGAGTTATTCGGTAAAAACTTTTAGAACTGGTACTAAGCGAAACGGCCATAAGTATTGGATTGGACTATTGGGATTGGGACTCCCTCGTATTTTACAAGAACACCAATTGTTCTTTATTATTGTAGTAACATTTCAGCAGAGTTTACAAGGGAAACCCCGCGCTAAAATCGATTTTCGTCGGAACGTTTTGTTATTTATTGTATTGCTCTCGTAATTTTCCCGAAAATGGGAATTTTACGGTATAGTTGCCTTATTGGGAGCAGTTGGGCGCACGAGAGGGCGTGTATTAAATGCAATGAAGTGAGTAGCGTTTGAGTAAAATATCTGGTGCGTTGCAACACACAACTATCCTTAGCTCTACGTCAATTCACTTTCTACACGGCTATTTCTGCTTACGCAATTTATTTACCACTCAGTTCATTTGAACTTGGTCAAACAACGCTTTACGGCAGCATGAAGCGGCAGCGATTACAATTCCAGAATTTGTTGTGCTGCTCGTACTAATTCCACAACCATTATGGAGCCACTGGGGCACAGATAAGGTAGGTTGTCAACACAAACTTTTTGAAGAAGGATGGTAATTACTTTTGTAGAGTTATTGGGAAAAGACGTTTAGAACTGGTAGTATGCGAAACGGCAGTAGTTGAAATTCAGGAATTTCTGGAGTGACCCCCGCGTCTCTCATGAGTGTTTTTAAACACTCACCCTTTAGCTATTGAATCGGATTACAATACCTTTTTTTTTCATTCTACTAAAATTCCAGCGGAGTTTATAAGGAAAAACTACGCTAAAAACTCGTCGAAAATTGTTATAACTTATTGTGCTGCTCTCGTTATTTCCCCACGAATGGGAATTTTATGGTATAATTGCCTTATTGAGAGCTATTAATATAAAAAATTTAATCAAAATCATTAAAGCCGTTTTTGAGGAAAAAAAATTGGTGTTTTGATCACTATGATAGTATAGTTAACTTTCGGTGGATCTTGCCCATACCCTTATTTTTGCGTCCCATGGTAACATGTAGGCTAGACATCATGTTTGAGCTGATTTGGTACGGTTGTTTTCTCTAAAAACCGCGCTAAAATCGATTTCGTCGAAAGTTTTGGTAATTTATTGTGCTGCTCTTGTCATTTTCCCACAAATGGGAATTTTATGGTATAGTTACCACATTGGGAGCTACCAATATAAAAAATGTAATCAAAATCGTTAGAGCCGTTTTTGAAAAAATCATTGGTGTTTTGATCACTATGATAACTATAGTAAACTTTCGGTGGATTTTGTTCAAACCCTTATTTTGGCGTCCCATGATGACCTGCGGGCGAGATATGAAGTTTGAGCTGATTTGGTACGGTGGTTTTCTCTAAAAATCGTTCACAGACACACACACACACATACACACAGACCATTTTCCCAAATAGTGTTTTTCGGACTCAGGAGGGCCTGAAACGTAAAGATCTGAAGAAAACTCAAACTTTTTTTTTCAACCAATTACCTAACTTTCCTTTCTACTTCGTAGAGACAAGGAAAGTAACAAAGGGCGACGCAGAAGCACGACTCGGAAATATGCGTGAACTGGCGGAAACCCCGCGATAGTTCGTAGCTGAATGTATGAATTTTGGAAAGAGTTGTCTCTTGTGGAGCGGAATTGAAATTGAGGAGAGGGAAAATAAATAAAGAAAAAAACCACACTTCAGGGAAATCCGGTAGCCGTTAGAAATAACAAGGGGATGGGGAAGTCCGAGGTCGACCAGGAGCTATCAACTAACAAATGTAATCAAAACCTAACAAAACACACACACAGACCATTTTCCCAAATGATGTTTTTCGGACTCAGTAGGGTCTGAAACGTAAAGATCTGAAGAGAACTCAACTTTTTTTCGGCCGATTACATAACTTTCCTTTCTACTTCGTAGAGCCAAGGAATGTAACCAGCTACATAAGTTTAAATCTTACTGAAGTAATAACAATGAGCAGAATAAACTTAGCTGATTTTTATTTGAAAATAGTATTTAATTACTACATTTATTTAGTTATACCTGTTATTAAATTGTTCGATTAAATCAATACGTATGTAATTCTTGAGTACGTATCATTGATGTGGCGTAATTAATTTAATTTGATCCTTTATTTATTATATTGTTATGGTTTACTATGTTTGCCACTGTAGTTGATGTGTTCACAAAGTGGCCTTAAGCTTCTTAAGTGCAAACAAGCAACTACAGCGACAAAGGAAATGTTTGATGCAGTGCAAAGGTTTGGAGTTCCTAGAGAACTTCATACTAATTAACGGGCCAATTTTGAGTCTGAGGTGTTCAAGGAGGCTCTGAAGCTCTTAGGTGTACACAAAACCTGAACCACAAAGTAATGGACAAGACGAAAGGCTCAACCGTAACGCTGAGGGGGTATGCCGTCAAAGGTGGTTTAAGAGCGTCAGAGGGATTGGGACTCCCTTGTATTTTACAAGCATATAGAGCAAGAGAACGTACTCTCACAGGGTTTTCACCTTCTCAAACGCTATTTGAAAGAGAACTGACTTTACCCATGCACCTTCTCGCGGGATTTTCACAAGGAACTCGGTCTCACACCGCGTACGCAATGTTCTTACAGGATCAGTTGTAAGAAGTCCGCCATCTATCAAAAACGAAAAAGAAATCAATTTATTAATTAAATTACTTCAACATTAGTGAGTTTATTTCATTGTTTGTGCTGTTTCATTGTATTTACTTTGTACTTGATTTCGTTATTTATTTCATTTTTATTCAATTTGTGTTTGACTTCATTTAATTGAGCATCCTTTGTAATTGATTTTGATTTTATATTTATTAAATTTTAAAAAGTGTTTAATTTTATTTGTTCGTTGAACTACTAAATTAATTTAGTTTTTACGTAATTAATAATGTATTTTATCAATACGTTAACGTGATTTCTTTACTTGGTCGTTGTAATTAACTTATTGATTTCATGCAGTTATTTATTTTTCGTTTCCTGAACAGCTGGAGCCTATCGTACGATTTACGATACTCAGTTCCTCTCATCCTCGTTAGCGGCATTTTGTACATATCTCGAGGTTTCTTTTCTCCAACATTCCACCAGCGAGTTATCGCGATGCCCACTTACGAAGAAGCTAAAAGGTAAGATGTCAACACGTTGTCATCCAGATAATGACTATCAACTCATTTGTTAATTAAGTGGAATGAAATGGATTGATATCATCTGACTTACTAGAGATGTAAACATTGTTACAACGTCCTGGAATACATCCTCGTGAAGGCACTTGATAATGATTTAATCTTGACTTGGAACACCTTGAAAAGCGTGAGTTGGGACGCCAGTAAAAAACGGTAGAAAACTACATTTAACGTAACTGTTTGGTGCGTCCATCTTCTCTGGCTGGTGGGATACTACGGGCGAGCGCTGTCGAGGTCAAGACATCATCTGGTGGTCTGTAAATCCGTCAGTTGGTTGTTTTCGTTTGTGTAGTGTCTTGAGCAGTGTAAATATGGTGTAGCATTTTGTGTTGATTTTTTCATTTATGATCTGTCCATTAAACTTGTTTTGTTTGTAGATTTCCATGTTTTCTAATATGTTCAGTTTTCGTCCTTTGTATTGTTTTGGTTGGTCCGTGTCCAGTTGTGTTTAGGTGGTTGGCATAGTTTGAATCGTCTTTGTTCCTACTAAAAGAAATCTGGTCCGTATTTTTCGTCCTATGTACGCGTTTTTACACGTACAAGTTATTTTATATACCCCCACTTTGGTCGAGTAGGTCTGTTTTTTTTTTCAGTCTTTGCAGTTTGTTGAATTCTAAGTGTGTTGTCCGTAGGTAATGCAATTTGTATGCCTTCCTTTCGGAAGATGTTAGTTATTCCGTGTATTTTTGGTCCTGTGTACGTAAATGAGTAGCATCTTGTCAAAGTTTGTGTATTTTGTGTTTTTGGATCGTCTTTCTTGGAGCCTCAATAATTTATTTATTGTTTGTTTGGTGTTGTTAGTATTACACAATTAATCAAATCTTCTTCACAGTCGTATTTATTCTCCGCTAATTTTAATCATTTAAAATATTGTCAATTTTGTTGACAGGGTCGCTCTTTGGTCGTCGTTCATAACTGCACTTTGCCTGATTTTTACTAGTTTTATGGGATTGGAGGTCTACGCGTATTTTGCTGGGTGCGATCCTGTACTCGGCCGGAAGGTAAGAAGGTCGTGCTCCGCGGGTCTTACAGTACATCTTAAGATAAATAAAATTGATGGAGAAATCGGTTTGTTTCTATTAGAAGTTGGGAAGGGAACTGGAACTACTTCAGGCTTTTCCAGGCTGAATGCAGTTTTTTAGCCAAAGAATGAAATCCTATTCAGTTTTTGTGTAGTTCGTGGGTTTTCTAAACTCGGTGGACACTCCTACGTGGCGAAACGAATGCATAGTATGTAAATATGATATAAGTTTGGCAAATTCTTGTTGCAGCATTCCTGCTTACTTGGTCTTGGCAAGTCGCTGTTTGTCTATGGCCAACGCCATTGAGCTTGGTCTGAGCTGGTGAATGATTTTGTGATTAGTTGTCTGTTGTGAACGATTGAAGGCGACACATGAGATGAACAAACGAAACAAAGAAATAAAGTAATCTTCCATTTAAGAACAGGTTCCTAGAAGACTTTCTGTGTGAGTAATCAAATCCAGTGCAGCAGTTACTATGGAAATTACGAAAATGATCAAAAAATATAATCGACACGTTTTGGTTATCTCTGTTCAATGGGCTGTCCGTAAGTTTGGTGGAAATCGCTTGAGCCTCTATGCGTAAACGTAATAAACCTATTTTCATGTCGTATTTTCATGGAGATATTTTAGAATTTATGTTTACAGCCTCATTAATTATCTGCGTACCGATTGCTCAATATTGGTCCTAGAATTTGTACGAGCAGCACAATAAAATCTGGAACTGTAAGCGCTACCGCTTCCTGCTGCCGTAAAGCGTTGTTTGACCAAGTTCAAATTAACTGAGTGATAAATGAATTGATTAAATAAAATTAGCCATGTACAAAGTGAATTGTTGTAGAGCTAAGGAAAGTTGTGTGTTGCAACGCACCAGATATTTTTGTATTTAATAAAAGGATTTCAAACTCGAACTCAGCACTGCCGAAAAGTCAAAAATTAGAAAAAAAACGTCTCAAGGGAAAGAAACATTTTTATTTTATATTTAGAACAGCGATGTCAGACCCTCTACTCTCTGAATGTAGCTCGCACTTAACTGTTTGTAGACTAAATCACGACTTATCAACCAGTAATTTAAATCGCTATCTGTCTTTACTCTTATTAATCTCTTCGCACGTCAAATATTACGTTCGTCCTTCAGGAGATCAACAGTCACGCTGCTATTCTGCCGTATTTTGTTGAAGAGGTCTCTAAAAACATTCCAGGGCTGACAGGACTCTTTTTGTCGGGCGTCCTTGCCGCTGGGCTGAGGTTAGTAAACACAGCTTCTTGCCTGCAAATTGTGTACCCTCCTCCACCTCTCTCTCTCACTCCTCCCACCTCTCCCTCGCTCTCTCTCTCAGGATGATGAACAAATCAAATGTGAACAATTTAATTATCGATTGGTTGTTTTGCCCGTTGAAATGTCGATTTAGATACGTGTAATGGCAAATTAATAGTAATCCACAATGTGCAACGTGTTGATGTGAAGTGACATGCTCGTTTAGTTTAGGTTAATGTGTCTGCTGCTGAGAGAGGAAGGAATATACGAGTACTCGCCCCTCTCAAATAGCTGTAGTAATTGTTTATGTGTCAGTAAGCGAAATGTGTTGGTATGATTGTAATTTATTTTAGCATGAACGGTACTTTGGTATGATTGAGCTTTCTTTGGGAAGAGAAATTTGTCGCTTTAGTGAAAAAGTATGTAAAACAGAGGAGGCAATGTAATTTTGTAGCACAAGAGGATGTTGTACCCGCCCCACATTACAAGCTTCAACATTTTTCTGGGAGGAGAAGGAGTGTCGAGAGGCCAAAGCGAGTCCTCCTTCTAATTCTCTCGACGACTCTTCAATTGTCTCTCCTCAACCTTACAAAATGTCTGCAGTGTATGTTTACTTAAATCATTTACTTTTCAGTACGACGACGAGTTGTTGGAACACAGTCGCGTGCACGTTGTACGAAGACATAGCTAAACCGTTACTCCCATCGAAATTAATGGAACGCAAGGCAGTGCTCATACTGAACGGGATACTTCTCTGCGTGGCCCTTGTGAGCACTTTATGTGTTCCCGTCATAGAGAGAATTCCCAGCCTTTTCGAGGTGAGCGCACGAGTCAATTCTTCTCCAAAAATAATTGAGAATACAGTAAAAGTTGATTCGTTGTTCAAAATGGTGACGGATGCAACCGCAACACGTTTCCTTGGCATTTTCCTTGGCTCTACGAAGTAGAAAAGACAGTTATGTAGTTGGCCAGAAAACTATTTCCAGTTCTCTTCAGATCTTTACGTTACAGACCCGTGTGTCCGGGAACGCGATTGACAGAAAACAGTGGGACCAAATCAGCTCAAACTTGATATCTACCCGCTGGTCACCATGAAACGCCAATATAATGGTGTGAGCCAAAACCACTCAAAACTAACTATAGTTATCATAGTGATCAAAACACCAATTTTTCTCAAAAACGGCATCAACGATTTTGATTAAATTTTTTATATCGAGAGCTCCAAATAAGGTGACAATACCATAAAATTCTCGATTGTGTAAAAATGACGAGAGCAGCAAAATAAATTACCAAACTTTTTGACAAAAATCGATTTTAGCGCGGGTTTTTCCTTATAAACTCCGCTAAAATGTTACTATAATCTTTTAAAAAAATGGTGTGGTAGTCCAATCCAATACCTACACGAAGAGCGTTTACAAAAAGATATTTGGGGCGACTCGATAAATTACGGAATTTCAATTACCGTTTCACTTACCACCATTTCTGAAAGTTTTTACCCAATAACTCTGGAAAATTGATTATTATCCTCTTTGTTCGACGCAAGGCAAACCAGTCTGCGTTTTTTTATCTCGGACCTGATTCCACCCTCTCGTGCGCCCAACACTCTTCAATAAAAATCGTGTTTACAACCTTATTAATTCTTTGTGTACCGATTGCTCAATAATGGTCCGGGAATTAGTACGAGAAGCTCAATAAATTCCGGAGCTGTAAGCGCTACCGCTTTCTGCCGCCGTGAAATGACCAAATCAAGTTCAGATGAACTGAGTGAAAAATAAATTGAGTTAGTAGAAAAAGCCACGAACGCTACTGAATTGACGTAGAGCCAAGGAAAGTTGTGCGATGCAGCGCGCCTGATATTTTTTCAATGGTAATTAAGACAAGTAGCCACGATTCATCTTATTTTTTCCCGTTCTAATCTTTTTACAGGCTACGCTCACGCTGAAATCGTTCACGGCTTGTGGCAGCTTCTCCTTGCATATCGTTGGTATGGTTTTGCCCTGGATCAACGGAAAGGTAACTCCTCGCGATTGTGAAATAGAAACAAATAATCGTAGTATAGGGCTGGCTTGGAGGACCACGGTAAAATACCGAGAAATAATATGTGAAAAAAAACGGTGAAAGAATGGAAAGCTTGGTGAGAAAAGAACAACGAGGAAAATAATTCGAAATTAAAGAGGTTTATATTAAAATAAGAAATTTCGCTGAGAAAATGTAAATAAAAAGAAAGCTCGAGCAAAGAAATGAATAAATGAATTTGATTTTCGTTGGGGCCCTTGATGAGTTGGATGAAAATACGGTGAGTGTGGCGACGTGATGAGTAGAAGAAAATTGGAACGATCTTACCGGTGTTCGGAAGTAACAGAGATGATAGAGGGAAAAGATGAGATGAAGCAAAAGTGAAGCGACACGCGAAAAGGTGTTTGATGGATCGCGTCTTAAAGAGTTGGATCGAACGTAGTTGTACTGCAGTAAGTAGATGTAGAAACGCACTGATCGCATGAGCAGCTCAGCAGGCGGAGGAAAGTTGGTGGGGTGATTCCAGTTTTGGTGTGTCTTGATGGGATTAGATGGACAAAGCTTTCAAGGCCACGTTTGTTTGCTGCTCCTTTCTGTTATTAGCCGAAAGAAGAGCAGCGGGGCAGAGAAAACTAGAACACTTAAAGAGTGCCATTGTCTGATATTAGAAAATGCGGAATCCGGTGAAGACCGTTTCTTTTTGGCGCACTAACCGTTAATTCGCTCCAGAATGTGAAAAAAGTGCCATTATTGATGATAATTTATATAGTCTACTTTCCCTCGCCTGTCAAGAAACTGGGATTTACCGCCACACATTTCGCTGACACACATTTCTACTTAATTCTTGAGCTTTTTTTTATATTCCAGGGAGCGTTGGCCGGAAGTATAGTCAGCTCTGTCGTGACATCATACATTGCTGTGGGAGCACAGCGAGTTAAAAGTAACAAGTTAGTCGAATTCTTCCCAAAAATCTTGACCAACGCTGAGTGCATTGTCAACGGAACCACAGCAGCTCTACTGAAGTAAGTATGAAGTACTATGTTGCTTATAGCATTCAATGGTGGGAAAATGGCCTCCAACGTGTTAAAAATGTAAAAATATGAGGAGCGCAGGTCAAGCAAGTGGGGGTTTGGAGCTTTCCAACCTAAGCGAGCGTTGAAGAATCCCACTATAGTTCTTTCCCTATTCACTCATCTCCATTCCTTCTAACCCTAGGTGTGCATCAACGAGTTCCAACGATAGAGCTATGGGCACTGGAACGGATTCGCACTTAACCTTTTCCTTCGGGCCTTTCAAAGAGGGAAGGGAATGCACACTTCAAGTTCCATAATATTCCAAATCTTGAGCCAACTGTTCACAGTGAATAACGAAATGACGAAATATTATCCCGACGTACAAAAGACGGCGACCGCAACACCGGACGATTTCTCCACTCTGCAAACCAATGACACGGTACCCTCAGTGGAGGATGTGTGTACGAACATGGTACAATTGGCAGGCTGAAGTCATTCTGCGCTGACTGACAATAGAACGAACGTTTGAACATCCCAGTTTTTCATTATTACGGCCAGCATAACAGGAAGAAACCACGTTTTTAGCCTCGTTCTTCAATGAAACCAACGAAGTTTCACTTCCTGAGCCCTACGAAGCCCCGTTATCGCACGAAAAACAGATTACTTTAAAGTATTCTACGGATCTAAACACTTCCAAGTCTTGAAAACACAATTCACGGAAAAATTCTGTGTGCGTCTGAACGCAATTGGGAGAGAGCAGCTGAAACAAATCACCTCAAATCGTATATATAGCCAGGAGATCAAGTAGTGGCAGCGAAATAAGGTTGAGCGCAAAATAGCTTGAATGAGTCGGCAAGATACCCAGCCCAGGCACAAGACATCAAAGTGACCCCTCCCAGCCAAGCATCGGCCTGGGACTGGAGATCCTACCAGCATTTTTGCTCGACCCCTATTCCCTACGTCGAAACTTGGACTATAGTTGTCACAGCAATCAAAACACCACATTTTTTTCTCAAAATTCGATTCCAATGATTTCGATTAAATGTTTGGCCTGAACGGGTGGAAAGTAGTCGGTAGCGAAATAGTTTTCAAGTGTGGGAGGGAAGAGCAATAAATTGTCATTACGTTTCAACGAAAACCTATTTTAGTTCTCTTTTGGTTTATTATTCATTCTGAATAATAACCCTATGTTTTCGGTCACGAAAAATTTTTTACAACCCCCCCTCAAAATTTGATACTTAACGTTTCAAGACATGGGGATTCCAAATCTGCAATGTCCGCCCCCATTCCCCATCCAGCGTCCTCCGTCCGCCGTTCGAGCCGTTTTGTGCCTTTAACGTGGTCTAAAAAATTCGTTCTTTCGCCCAAAAATCCGATTTGGTATCTAGTTGTGCCCGCCATCTCGGCAATCCGATCGGACGAAACCCATGGTTGTAATGGGCAAAAAATGATTTAAAAAATTACCGAAACGCAGTACAACGCGGGAACTAAAGCGGAAGTCAATGTTTCGTCGTTTGAAGTCCTCTAGGAAGTGCTCGTGTTTCGTATATAACCTTTGGCATTACGATTTGTCCCTTTATCGTCCGATTGCTTTGTTCTCGTCTTCACCTCCACGAATGACTGTTTCGCTCCGTCTCAACTATTTCCGTTAGCAAAATATCTGTTATCTTCCATTGAACTTTTCATTATTCGTTTATTTCGTTTTTTTTTGTTTTGTTTTAATACGATTCAATTTTTTTAGATTCTTTCGTTTCATTCTCATTTTGGTTTTTTTCATAGATTTTTGGTTACATTTTGACATTAGTATTTAGCGTGCATGTTTTCATATTAAAATTCAGTTTTTTCTAGATACTTTCGTTTTCTTTTTTTTTTTTGTTTATTTTAATATTACGATTCAGTTCTTTTCGACCGTTTTTTGGGTTTCATTTTGATATTTTTCGATGCTGAAACGAACGGGATGGGTCTCGGAGCATTAATGCTAGGTCAAGCTGTTTATCCGAATAATAAACCGTTGTGTAATAATTTGCAGGGTTTTTTACTAATAAGTTCCATAATAACGGACACCCTACGAAATTCCAGAATTCGATTCCTTATGACTTGTGATTTGTTTTGGTTTACTGTTCATTCCGAATACTACACCTGTTACCTGGTTGGTAACTTTTTTTACAACGCCCCCTCAAAATTTGTTGCTTTACTTAAGGCAAGGGTATCTGTGTCCGTCCGTCGTCCAAGCCATATGTTGCTTTGAACGTGGTGTAAAAAAACATTCTTTCTTAACAAAAAAAACTGCATTTGGTATCTAGTTGTGTCGCTCCTACTCGGCAATCCGATCGGATGATAACCACGGTCGTTATGAGCAAAAAACGGTCTACAAAATGAGCCCAAATTGAAATCGTGGCGGTTTTATCGCAATTACGTCGTGTTTGGTATTGCAACTTAGGTATTTTTCGATTCTAAGACGTCTAAAGTAAATATAGTGAAACCTGGAAGAACTCGCGAGACAATACAGCGAAAGTTATAGCCCCCCCCCCCCAGCGCCCACTCATTTCCCGCGCAGACACCCGTCAACTCTACTCGTCGCAACGTGCCAATTGGCTAGCGTCGCCTAGAAAACGTCAATTTTCGTTGTTCCGCTGTAAAATGTTCTGTTTTAGTATCGGTTGCCAGTATGTTTCGACACTGAATCGAATTGAATGCGTCTAGAGGCGTGAGACAGTGGCAAGCTAGATAACCATACTGTGGAAGAGAATAATAAATCGTTGTATAATAATTTACAGCGTTTTTATTTTCCTTGGCTGCGAAGTAGCGAGGTAAATTATGTAATCGGCTAAAAACAAATGGAGTTCTCTTCCCATCTTTACGTTTAAGACTCAACTGAGCCCTGACCCTACCCCCCTTTCCCACCGGTGGAAATCTCCCATAACCTTATTTTCTCGTCAACGAAAAATAACGAACAAAACAAAAATATCAAGTGAGACCCATCCCACAACTTTCCTTAACTATACGTCAATTCACTTGAGTTCATGGTTTTTCTACTAACTCAATTAACCTTTCACTCAGTTCATTTGAACACGATTGAAAGAAAAAGGGCGAAACAGAATCAACTCAAACTTGATATCTAGCCCGCAGGACACCATGAAACGCCAAAATAAGAGTATCAGCAAAATCTGTTTAAACCTAACTATAGTCATCATAGTCATAAAAACACCAATTTTTTCTTAAATACGGTTCTAACGATTTTGAAAACATTTCTACTCTAGACAACACCAAACGACAAAATAATACCATAAAATTCTAAATCGTGGGGTAAATGACGAGAGCAGCACAATAAATTACCAACCATTTCGACGATAATCGATGTTATAGCAGTTTTTTTCATGTAAACCCCACTAAGATGTTACTAGGACGTTTAATAACGCTCGTAAGATATATTCCCCATAACTCTGGAAAAGTGATTATTATCCTACTCAAACAAATTTTGTTTACAGCTTGATCAATTCGCTCAATAATGGTTAGGACATGAGTAAGAGCAGCGCAATAAATTCCAGAACTGTAAGCGCTACCGCGTTCTGCCACCGTAAAAGATGTTTCAAAAGAACTAATTACAAAATTCGTTGAATTAGAAGCAAAAACCATGAACACCAGTGAATTTATGTCGAGCTGAGGAAAGTTGTGTTATGCGGTGCACCTGATATTTTCATTGTTGTGGCGAATCAGAGATGAAATTCTTATTTTGTTGCTACGAAAGTATCCCGCTAGCAACGGCTGACGTCTCTTGTTCCATGGATTGTTCGTATTTGATAAAAACTGGCTTAACTCTGAAAGACAATATTAACGTATAACTAACACTTGAACTGTATAAGTTTATGGACAACGCCTTTAAAACTAAACAAACTGTTGTATTCTTAGTGCTCTTTCAATTAATGGAACGTTCTTGGGCACACAAATCATTCAGTTTCCGATAACCCGTCACAACAACTTTCAAGACCATCTTTTTCACAGTTCTTACTCGCGTCTCCGTTGTCCTTCCCTAGCAACCTCATCACAACTTCCGTTGCTTGGATTCAACACAATAGTATTATCATTATTGCCTTACGATTTCTACGATGTTTGTACACCATGTTTAGCGAATTAAAGCCTCATATTTGCAAGTTATACGTTTATACAACAATATAATTATAAATAAACCAAACACTTCCCTTTATCAACCGAAGCAGTTGCTGCCTTCGAAGGAAGAAATTGCCAAATCGCTCCTAATTTGTTTTAATCCAAATGTACCTTTCGACGTTGAAACAGATGCGTCTGACATCGCCATCTCGGCGGTACAGAACAAGGTTACCCACCCATTAAGAAAGAAGCTGCAGAAGCTGTTGATAGAGATCGATCAACAACGCCTTCAAGTCGATAATAGATCAGGAAGCCCTATAGTGTTCAACAATAATCATTTCAGCAAAATCAAAAACCCTGCAAATTATTACACAATGGTTTATTATTCTCATGAACAGCTTGACCAAGTATTACTGCTCCTCCATCCCATTCAATTCAGCATCGAATACTAGTAAACAATACGAAACATGACCTGACTACAATGGAAGTACGGAAACAAAACGTGTGATGATTTTGCCCCGTCTTCGGGTCGGGGAAATTGGAACGGGGGCGCTTCGAGCGAACCCGTTGTGAGTCGAAAGGGGAGTTGAGCAGCGACGTCGTTGGGAGGCGAGCGAGCGCAGGTGGTTTTTTAATGAGACAGGCGGGGAGGGAGGGAGTACAAACGACGAAACGTTGACTTCCACTGTAGTTCCCGCGTTGTACTGCGTTTCGTTAATTTTTTTAACAGTTTTTGCCCATAACAAGCATGGGCTTCGTCCGATCGGATTGCCAAGATGGCGAGCACAACTAGATACCAAATGGGATTTTTGTGCGAAAGAACGAATTTTTTAGACCACGTTAAAGGCACAAAACAGCCCCGACGGCGGACGGACATTGCAAATTTGGAATCTCCATGTCTTGAAACGTAAAGTATCAAATTTTGAGGGGGGGTTGTAAAACATTTTTCGTGCTCGAAAACATAGGGTTATTATTCAGAATGAATAATAAACCAAAACGACAAAATAGTACGATGGAGGTTAGAAATGGCACGCTATAGTTGTTTGATCTCAATTACGGGATGGGAGTCGTTTTCCGCCGACAAGGTTCAGGCGCTGAGGCGCCCCTACGCCCCTTGCAGTTTAGTTGGGTTTTTGCATGTTCCCCACGTTGTGCGAATTTCCTGTGATTTCCTTCTTATTCCTTCCTTTTTCTCACTAACCCCTTTATTCTCCGAGTCCCAACCCCCTTCTTCCGGACCCAACATCTCCAAACCGACGTCCATTCTCTCCGCTGGAGGGAAGCACAAGGTGAGTCCTTCACACGTTTTCCTCACTCATTTTGTGTTTGCGTTAGGGGCTGTTCTTTGTGCGGCGGGAACCGACTCCTACTGTCCAGATTATACAGTCCACCCGTGCGCTTCTCATGTTTCACTTTTTCCCCGGAAAGAAGCGTACGTACAGTTATGATATAGCTTATCGTCCTGGAAAATTAAATACTGTAGCTGATACCTTCTCCAGGGCATGTGGCTCTATTAACCATGGTACCTTGTTTGATCAACACAAATCACTGTCATCCAGGGGTCACCCGGTTGGGGTGATGTTACAGCAAAGAACTTGCCTCTTTGGAGGATGTTAAAAAAATCACTTCTGCATGCCATGTGTGTTCGGAACTAAAACCTCGCTTCTATAAGCCCCCCAACACCCATCTCGTCAATCCCTTCGAGTACTGGTAACCATTACATTTTGACCATAGTCGACGAGTTTTCACGGTTCCAATTTGCTTACCATTGTCGAGATATGACTTCAGAGACAGTGAAAGCATACCTTTGTAATATTTTCACCATCTTTGAGACCACAGGTTACATGCATTCAGACCAGGGAACTTCATTCCTCTCCAAAGACTTTACATCTTTCCTTCATGAAGTCCTACCGGAATCCCTTCATGCAATCAGTCAACTGTACGCCTCACGAACGAATATTACGGCATACCACCGTTCAACCAAAGGAACGACGATTCCATCATGGTTGACTCGACCAGGGAAAGTTTCGATGAGGCTGCACGGACGGGTCTTCAAGTACAGTTTCCTGGTTGAAGAGGTAGAGCTTATTGAAGCTAATCTTGAGTATGAACTCATCAGAAAACAACGTGGTAAGGAAACAACTGTTGCCTTGAAGCATTTTGCTTCTCACACTGACGAGACAACATTCAAGGATCCCCAGCCAGTATCAGAACAGCTATCTGGTTTTCAATCATCTCCAGCAACTCTCCAGTCTCATCACCCAGTACTGTAGAAACTCAAGAACTAAGACGATCGCAAAGGTTCAAGATATCCCCTGCATTCCTGTCGGAGTATATTAAAAAAACAAAACAGGGGGAGATTATTATCTTGTTGCTAAGAACGCTTCCCACTAGTAATGGCTGACGTGTCTTTTTGTTCCATGGATTTTTCGTATTATCATTATTGCCTTACGATTTTGTACTATGTTTGTACACCAAGTTTAGCGAATTAAAGCCTCATATTTGCAAGGTTTACGTTTATACGACAATTTGCGTTCTCTATAATTCCAGAACGCTAAATACGAACCTTCTTCCAAAGGAAACATGTCGATAGCCCTATAAATCACCTATGCAACGGTCACTCAATAAAGAGAACTTTGTTTTTTCTCACATTTATAAGAGCAACCCAATAAATTTCGGAACATGAAACACAAGTATTAAAGTAATTGGGTTAGTTCCGCCAGTTGGTAAATTACAAAAGTTAATGTACCTGTTGTTTGGTGTGACCGTCTTCTCTGGCTGGTGAGGCCTTTCAATGTAAAGGCATCATCGTTTGGCCGTTAAGTCAATACTAAAGTCAACCAGAGAAGACGGACTCAACAAACAGGTAGGTTAACATTCTATGAAGAACATTAAGTAATGTTTTATTAGGTTCAAATAAAATGAGAGAACAGTTTTATTACTTAGTCTGTAGAGTGATAACTGTAGCTGAATGAACACTTACCTGAACACCAGTAGGATGCGCCAGACCGAATGTGTTTTACGAAGGTTGATATTCATAAAACGAACTAATTAGTTTTTGCAAGTGCGCGCAAGTTATGTTTATTCATCGAGAGATTTAATTTGGTTTCAGCCAAACAGTGACTATGGGAATGGAAGGTTTTGGAATAGTTACCCAAAGCCACCCAGACGTGCCATGGTACTTCAAGATAAGTTTCTACGTCTACTTCGTTCCAGGTACTGCAACTCATAGTAACCAGCGTTCTCTTTAATCAATTTTGCCCCCTTGTGGCGAGTAGATTATAATCTGGTTGCTAGAAACACTTCTCGCTAGGAAACTTTATGACACTGCAACGAACTAGTACCTGATGAGATCATCCTTGTTGCCGACACTTTTTTCAGGGTTTCTTTTGGGTCTGGCGACATCCTATTTGGTGAGCTTGGCGACAGGACACGAAGATTTGACGAAGCTCGACCGTGACATGATAATTCCCCTTATGCGCTGGGCGCTGCCATCAACATCAACGCCAGTCATCCCAGAAGTGGAAATCCCATTGACTTATACATCCAGTTGGCCAACTCCTAAATTAAACTCTGCCAGGTGAATACTTTAGCTTCCTTGTACTCACCTCACACTATGTACACCCCTGAAAATTGTGAAAATATAACAATTAATAAAACGTTGACTGTGCGCAGATAACTAACCCTTATGAAATGGAAAGTTGCCGTGGTATTTTCCCCTACACGACTCGATGTAGCCTCCTGCTGTGCTATAACCGCTCACAATAACATACAAATGACCAATTTTAACATTTGTACAATGCACCATGAGCTGAACACCAATTGTTGAGTGGGTTGCTTGTAGGTGTAAAGTAAAATATAGCGTACCACCCGTCGCATTACTAACCTCAAGCCCCGGTGCATTTTAGGTTCGTGAGTACTGTACTAGAATTATAGCGAAACACTATGAAAGTCGACGAAATGACAATACTGTGAACTACATCTTCTCATTATCTTCTCAGAATGAATAATAAACCAAACCCAGTTTTGGTGGCAAAAAACAAAATTAGTCTTTTGATTACTACAAGTCTCATAATTTAGCATTCCATACTGACCTGCAGAGTGAATATCAACTTCAAGCTGAAATTGGTTCAGCCATCTCTCTCGATCACATTCACAGATCGATCGATTTTCAAATGGTGCAGCCAGAAGACTTCAAAAAGTTAAGTTCTGAAGAAATTTGAAAAAATTAGGTTGGTAACATAACATCCAGATGAGAGGACCTGCCTGCCAGGCTGTACGAACATAACCAGATCTTGTCCCAAATTGAGTCAATTGGGAAAACCTCGTTTCTAAGTGGAACTAGGGAAAGTACAAAACGCTGTAAAGCTGCAGTAAAAGGAATTTATTGTTCATAGTTAGACAAAGTCCCTCAGTTTCATTTGGTTTCAACTACCTGAACCTTCGTCGGCATCAAAAAACATCAGTTTCATCTGAAAACCTAATTATTTGTATAACATTGCTGTTTTGTTGCCCTTGAACATTTCGGGATAAACATTAGCGCTCTTTAGTCGTTACATAGTTAAAATTGTACTTGTGCAGTACAAAAAGTATTGTGTCTACTAGTTTCGGCATATGAAAATATGCACCAACCAGCTATTCTGATTTTTAACACTTTATCGTTAATTCGAATAATTAAATTAATCAACCAGATTTGAGAGATGCTTACTGGACCTACACAACTAATTGTAGCGAATTACTGCGACAGATATGTAACGGACGCTTTTCCGCTGGCTCAAACCTGACAACTACAGAGAGCGCGGAGTTTATCTGTAACAGAAATGTAAGGTCTACAGTCGTATTCGTATCACTAGCCTTAATTATGTCTACAAGAGGATATAAGCTGCTAATTGGACGTTATGTACTGACATTATCAGAACTAGGAAACATCTACTCACCCAACTTTCTTATTAAATACTGAAAAATCCGATGGAATTCGTTTGAAGGAGGCAAAGCACGCACGGAGACTGAGCCTAGGACTAGGGGACAAATGAGAGGGTTTTCCCAAACAGCCACGATACACGAGCAAAGCATCTCAAAACTTTCCTAACTTCCACAAGAACTCTGAGATTTTTCAACTACACTTCCCCTAGAAGCATGCAATGAAAATTGTTTTTTGCTAAGCCGATAAAAGGGATACAATATCCTCATCTTCCACAATTTGCTCATACCAGCTCAGAACTCACGTCACGTCACAATTTGTAAAAACACTGTGAATTGATACATCGTGATATATAAAATTACTTTGCCCTAAAATAAGAGCCAAGGACCGAAAAACAGTCAAGTGCAACGCATAACACAACTTCGCTTGCCCTTACAAATTTAAGGATTTTTTTCGTCCATTTGGACCAATGAAACGCTAAAAACGATTTTTCATTCGTACCAGTCGAAAGTCTTATTGTAAATACTCGTAATTATCAAACCCCCAACAGTCCCGAAATCAGTATTTTTGGATTCATGAAGGGTTGGGGATACTATTTTAGTTAGAGAGCAACACACGATAGTATAGGCAATGTTTCGCGACTCATTGGCTAGCTCCTTATTCATCCTACACGCAGCTCCTCTTTCATAGAGCGGAGGTGTAGGGTGGTACGCTGAGCATTGCCTAAGGCAGGAAGCAGATGAGGTGCACACTTTGCATTGCTTGGTCGTACCGCACAGTTTCTCATGAGATAGTATTGGTGGTGCGCAGCCGAGTGGAAGGAGCTGTGCCTATCAAGAGGGCAACCAGAGCACAGCCAACAGAAGAGCATAAGGGAAGGGGAGGGGTCCATGGCTCCAATGGTAGGGCGTAGTTGCACTGAATTGGCAATGCTGCAAGCCCAAACTGCCTGAACTGCAAGGCAATGATGGATGATGGTACCCACGTTATCTTTTCGTGCCAACGGCAGGCTGACTAGTGGCGCACGGTGGAGGACACAGCCAAACAGCTCACACCAGTGGAATACTCGGGGTGCACTCACCCAGAATGGAGTTCGTTGATCTGGGGCTAGTATCTCGCAGAGTTGAAGAACAAAGGCATGGTGTAAAGACCACTCTTAATCCTCCCTAACTGCTGAGTAGTAGGGAATGGCGGCATGCTGCATGATGATGCGGACAAGACAGAAGAGCTGAGAGGGCCCACCTGATGCAATATGCTAAATGGTTCTCAAAACACATGAGTAAATTCATGGGCCCACACCACAAGCAGAAGCCCCTCTCCTACATCCCCCAAAAAAGTGCAGTCACTACCAATTCTGTTTTTTGGAAACTTCACTCACAATATTAAAATTACAAAGAAAAATTTTGTGTGGTAGCACATAAATATTTAGTTACCAACACGACATCAAGATTTCTAATATTTCAGGGCCATTAGACCGCTTTCATTCCAAGAAATATAGCCAAGGATGCATTCAGCCAAGGAACTAAAAAACATGGCAGAAAAGCGATTGACGAGGACGTGTTTGGCTGCTGCGTCGCTTTCCAGCTCCAACAATCCACAAATGTTTCCATGGACAGTAACTGAAAATAGCATACAGTGACATTGTCCAGCCACTATCGCGAATGTCGAGTAATTGCATACGGAAGTTGTGTCTGACAAACTAAACTACATACCAATTGCAAAAGGTGTTAATTGATGCGGTGATAAGGACGCAACCAGAGTACAGCAATAAGCACTTTCTTCAGAATCCGGTTAAACTACATTGGTGAAACACTTACACATGAAACAAATTCAGCGCTCAGATAACAACCAAATGACGCTGTGTTTCAGAGCTCAGCACAGCCGTGGGGTGCGCGAGAAATGATCATGGCTATGGGAGATGATTGCACTACTCTAAAACCAAATCAAAAACTCCAATAACAAACAAATTTTGTGACTCCGCGAAAACTGAACACGAAAACCAATGCATCAAGAATAAAAAGGCACGTAGTTATTACATTAATAAATTATAACTAATTAATAAGTTACGAAAACTTACTACGAATATATTTGTATTTACTACAGTTGAAACATTGATCCATACATGGAAGGATTGACTAGATAAGCACGAATTTGTTTGAAACACTATAACTATTGAAATGTAATTATTATTGCAGAACGTATTAAGAAGGTCACTGCCAAATCTCCAGCACGCTGTTGAGGCTTTAATATCGAGATCGCAGAATTTTGTGTTTGATGGTAACAAGAGCATTACAACTGAAGCGTGACTCACTCATGATTAAGTGACAAAGGACGCCCGGACAGTGACTGTTACGATTGCGGGGATTTTGTTCATCGCTAATGTAAAACAAAACAACCTGTACAACAAAAACCCTGTACTTCCCAGTAAATCAGATTAGGTTCATTGCAGAAAGGTGTATTGTTGAGGATAAACTATTTAGGGGAAAAGAGTCAATGAGTAGATTGGAAAGGAGAAGCAGTATGTAGCGGTAATTACTGGGAATCCACATGGCAGCAATACAAAACTGCCCCATCTCTGTCCGAATGCCTCGCTATTAATTTTGTGATACCTTAGTCAACTGACAAGTGATCATTGAAATAGCTTAATAGTTAATTACTTCAAATGTTACTTTTGTATTACTCTACGGCATTATAATAAAGTCAAATATTAAAAGGGTGGTTAATTTTCATCTACCCAGTTGTACTAAGAATATCAATTTAGCAGTCAGCGGGGAAATGTTTTGATTGCCGAGAGTAATTTGAAATTTACCAAACCCTCTTATGAGTGATTCAGAAGCAGCAATCTCAAGGTTAACGGAATGGAAGGACGTTGCCTTTCCAGCGTTGCACGAACCTTCGAACCCCCTCGCATCGATGGTAAGACGGGTTAGTTGGTTCTGCTCGAGTAAGCACTAAGGGGGCTCAGTAGCCTGGGAGGCTCTCCTCACAGGCTCTGCTGACTCCCAGAAGGCGGAGAGCGGGTTTAGGGCGACCTTAGACCCACAAGCAACTGGTAGCATCATACTCCCTGATGAGGAAGGACTCGTACTGGCCATGTAGGAGAGTGAGTTGCTGAAGGAGTTTGACCATGGAGTTGCTTTACCTTGTCTACGATATGAAGTCAAGTTCACAGCCCTTAGACTGGGATAACTCAGATTGAAGCATCGGCAGTAGAAATTCTCAAATGTAAAGCAGCAGCTAACCACTTTAATGCGCATTCTGTTCACTAAAAATATGAATCTCTCCGCGAACTGGTCGAGAAATAGTGTGTTGCGATATGAAAAGGAGGCCATGAGTAGATTTTTTTGAGAAAGAAATAAATTGATCAAACAGGAATTGGGCAGTGAGCGTTAAAGTTATTGTCGACGACGAACGAATTGTTCAATTCAGGAAAAACAACGCATTTCGAGCTCATCCTTTTTTTCTACTTAGATTTGTGATGCATTGGGGTGAGCACACATTGAGATGTGGTAGGCGCACCCATAGCAGTTCAGCTACTATCATTGCCCACATTTCATCTATCGACTATTCTACGGACTATTAATTGTATTTAGCTGACAGTACGAAAGGAGCTTTAAAAAGCGTACAACGGCTCATTTAGTACATCCCTGGGCAGACAGACGACATTTTCAAGCATTGCAACACTTAACGGCAGACAGTTTGACAGTGACCCACCCTCACCAGTCGTACTATAACTACAAGCCAAACCAACAAATTCGTTGACTTACGAATTAATTTTACAACCTTATTTCAAGCAGATTTCGTTGTTAGGTTTAACATGAAAAAATGCCTCTTGAAGGGGTAACGTAATTATCAAAAATGTCAGCCACGCCGGCGCAAAGGGCTCGCGTTAAATTTACTAGAAATACAATGTTGTAGAACGTTAGAAAGGGGGTGATGTTCAGTGTCCACCACCACATATCTCGAATGGATGCCGGCGACTGATTCGGACCAAATGGCTCTGAAAAAGAAAATATTACAAATCCAAATTTTCTCAAAACAAAACGTCGTCAATATTGTTAGAACTTAAGTAGAAACGGCAGTGTTTTCATGATTAAATTAATTACAATGATATAGTGATGATAATACTCATAATAATTGATATTTAATCGTACTGTTCACGATAATATATGTTAATATTCCATTTCTACAAAATTACGATTTAGTTCAAGAAATCATCGTTCCTACAATGTCCCCAGAGACCAGTTTGTTTCTAAAATTGTTCTACTGCTCTGTACTTTTGTGCATTGGCAAACTAGTTATAATTAGCGATTAAGCTCGTATCCCTCCAACGTTTCCTTTGTAACCTCATCTACTCAGTTCAGATAATCAACGCTGATATAGTTTACCATTCGATTTTTGGTAAGGTCAGATTTTGGTTGGAGATCAGCTCTTCTAAGATCATCATTCGTTTGAAGAATTATTGTGTTGCTGTTACACTTCACTTGGTTCTCCCTTGAGTCCTATTCTCTTGTCCTTCAGGCCCAGACACCTACTCAGCCATAGAGGAAAGTCAAGTGAAGCTATTCGGGAATAACGCGATAAATAAAAAAAGGTGGCAAAAACACTGGTTTTGTCTTTGGTTAAGAACATACGCTCGATTGTTCGTAATAGTGGGAAGCAGGTAATAGTACACCAGAGGTACTTTGGGTCAGGAGAGCATTTTCTCAGTTAATTAGCTCAAAGGACCAACACCCATCCCATTAAAGCCGACATGGCCGGCGAGGGGGTATGTCGTCCAAATCGATAAGACCACCCGAAGTCAGAACCACTCTGGGGACATCGTGCTAGCATGAAACATAATTTGTGTGCCAGGAAAATTTGCAATCGTCTAACATCAATACTCGTCTTTAGGGGCATACAATAATCACGCGAGACTAGATAGAAAACGATATCCTAAATATATCTACACAACCTTCAATGCACAATAATTCATAATGTCAGCGTACTAATTAGAACCTTAAGGTGGGTTTATACGAGTGAGTTTTTTACTCCCGAGAGCGGCAAATTCACTATCAAGCGAATGTTACGTACCTCTCTCGCAAGTATAAACATTTTTGCCCTTCCTCTCTGCGAGTACTCGCAGAAAGACCAAAAAGTGTGTCATAGGTAGATAGATTATCTGATAATCATGGCCAAACTCATAAAAAGTCGATGCATGGGGAGGTTTGTGAACTAATCGATGCGTACGAGAACAACGCAATCCGTAGGGAAAGCCATCACCAGGATTGTAGAGACTTGCTTGAGAAATTCGCTACAAACTTCAATCGCAGTTTCCAAAACTATTAGGAAACTACACAATTTATTTGACAAACACACTTACATTTTGGGTTTATCACATTCATTCAAAACAATACACCTATGTTATCGGTCAGGAACAATTTTCTACAACCCCCCCCCCCCAACCAATCAAAATTTGATACTTGACGTTCCAAGACATAGGGATTCCAAATCTGCAATGTCCGTCCGCTGTCCCCCGTGCCATTTTGTGCCTTTAACCTTGTCTTAAAAATCCGTTCTTTCGCACAAAACTCCCTTTTGGTATCTAGTTGTACCCACCTGCTCGGCAATCCTATCGGACGAAGCCCATGGTTATTATGAACAAAGAATGGTTAAAAAAAATGAACAAAAACGGAATTTCGGCAGTTTCATCGCAACAATCCTCAGAGGTGAACAACTGCATCTATACGAACAATAGAGATGACAGCGATTATAGTGAGCCAAAGTCTACTAATTGAAAGAACTCGTGGGACAGTGAAAGTAATCGTTTCATCGTTTGTACCCCCCCCCCACCACCACCACCACTGGTCACATTAAAACCACACTACAGCTACGTCATGCCAATTGCCGGCCCACAGGCGCCTGGGAATTTGTAATTTTTCGTCCTTTCGTAGTAGTTAGGTATTTCGTATCGTTTACTGGTATTTTACGATGCTGAATCGAATGAGATAGGTCTCGGAGGTGTGAGACTAGGTCAAGCTGTTCAAGAGAATAATGAACCGTTGTGTAATAATGTGCAGGGTTTTTGTTAACGATACTGCATTATCAACGCAATATTATGCATACTAAATATAGCTATCTATAATGTATCATACTAAATATAATAATCGTACACTGGACAGTCGACAAAAATGTCTCAACTGCTGGTCATCTTCCAGATTCAATTTGCTCAATAAATGGTGGTACACGCCTATATGATTCCTCCTCTCTATCCATTCCTACGCCCGCTTTTTTAAAATAGTTTTTCTTTACACTAAACTAATAAAGCAACACTCCTCTGTTGTAGGTAGTCAATGAGGGTGCTTGTGAAATCACTCTCTAGACTGGTCTTGCAGCCGGATGACGAATGGAGTCTCTCCAGACTCTTGAGCGTTGCTCTCTAAGAGTGAACTCATGAGAATTTCAGTCTCTCGTGTAAAGGGCAATGTAAGTGACTCTCGAGAGCACGAGCAACGAATACTTTCACTTCAAAACCTACCCTTATGATGAACCTATCGCATATTTCCTACCTTCCTGAAGTATTCCAAATTCTGTTTCTATCCGCCGGTCCTTTGATATTTTGGTATCAAAACCCACCCCAACACTGTCCTTAAGGTTAGGGACGACTTACTTTGATAATAGTCTATTGAAGCTTCAGCCGTTGAGATGACACGGCAAAAAGTTTGCTACCAATGAAAGCGAACAGTTTTGCCAAACAAGGGCACAGAATTGCTTGGTGAATCACAGCACATACTCGATACCAACGGCTGTCGAACGGATCTCGAATAGCTGGGCACAACATGTGATTCAGATTCACTTTGGCGGGCTGTAAAAAAAAAAGATGATTACGAATTAAGGTTCAACTGTTAAATACTTTATTAGTTAGGTCAACAACAATTTCTGTGGGACTTGGGGCAATGAGGCTGGCAGGTTGGTAAATACTTTTCCACTTAAAACATTATTTCGACCGAATATACTATTAGTGCAACAATCTAAGTCTTTTTAATCTTTCGTTAAATCACCTACCACAACCGTGATCGAATGAGAAGATGAAGAGGCACATAATTGCCCTGCAGTTACTTTTGCACAAGTCAATCTACTGTAAAGTAAAGTGAGCAGATGGGCCAGAATCTGACTGGTTTTTGCACAGGACTCTCCTAACAGCTCGATCGACAGTTACTTACTTAGTTGGATGTACATCGAATTTTTTTCCAGATTAAGTCCCACTCTATGCTGTACTATCTGACTTCCTTGACTGGCCTAAGCATTTAGTAGCGAGAGTGGCGTGGAGGAGGGGGGCTTTTTCCACCTCCAGTACTTCTGAAGAAAGTTCCAATGGCGTTCATGGTTTTTTCCCAGCTGGCCTTCCCTCTTAACCCGTCTCACCACTAGAATTTTCAAGAAATTTTCTGGATCTTCAACGCACGCATTTGAACCGCTTATTCTCGCCACCTCAACATTTACACTCTTGATGCGTTCGCTGCTCAAAATACACCCAGAGCGTCAATCTTGTGCATTTGAGTGTCCAGTTAGCTGTGCTAATAATGCACCAGGTGTGTAAGTTTAATTATCTCTTTTACTAACCAGACTTAGGTTCGATCTTTTCTTTGGGCAAGGTAGAACATTCACATATCATCCAACTGAAGTCACAGATTAGTTGAATACCTATTGTATTAAGGTTATCCAAAGTTCGCTAGTTGGCGATTCGTTTCCAATGTGTTTTGCACTTTGCTAGTGACCATCTTAGCTTTTCTCAATTTGTCAAGATTATTTTAAAACATCGTCGCTATAAGTCATTTTGAGTACTTCTAAATAAATCTCTTTATAATATTGTTCGATCCACATTCGTTTATATTTATCTCAGCATGTTCCTACATATTTTGTGTCTTTCTAACGATTCCTGTCTTCTTGCTCCTTTTTCTTTGTATCGCCTCGTCATCAAAGATAAAAGAACGCTTCTCCAGTCGGCCAATAGATTAAAATGTAATTGGTAATGCTCATCGCACGCATGCGGCCCAGCTTAGTGACAGAGGAGCGAGCATGGCTGCCCAACCAACAAATTGAGCAGCGAACGCGTTAATCGCTAGGATATTCACTGAACTTATATCCAACTGCTGTCACGTTGGCTAATTCTTTCCATTCGTTCTAATGTGACACACCTGAGACTTATACAGTGCACACTAAAGCGAAACACTGTCACTCAAATATTTTGGTGAACCATTAAAAAACAATTGTCGATGGATGGAATCGATTGGGTTCTTCCCACCTTTCGTAGTACAACGCACATAGCAGAGCAGCAGCTTTAGCACAGACAGCATTATCCGCCTAAACACAGCAAATGAGAATGCTAATGAAACGATCGAAGTAATACAGGGGCGAACACGAATGGGCTGAGTTCAAAACCAGAACAGTGTCTAGTTGCACTTGAACCATGCAACTTTTCTGGCTCTTTGGTCAATTACTTTCCACTCAACAAATAACACGTTACTAAATAGATAATTGACTATTAATTATGCGTAATAGATTGCTGACTAGTTGTTGGCCTCTTTTTTCGCATCAAAACAAATTATATAGTCGGTGTAATAAGTTTTTAATGATTCTGTCTATTTTTTTAAAAAATAAGGAGAGACGTTCAAACAGTTCAGAATATATTTTTGCTATTGCTCCAACTTACAATAGCAGGTGAAAGTGTTTTACTTTTCCAACACGATACCATTTCTGAGTGCACAGAAAGCAAATTACTGCCCCTGCTGACAAGAAAAGAGTTATAACAGAGCTGTAGTTGGAAAGAAGCACAAAGTGCTGATTCACAGAGGGCTGGTGTGCCCTTTGATAACCTTGCAATTCAATTCCTCGCTTTGATGACTTTCTAACTTGCATCAGAAACCAAAATCCCATGTTACAACCCCACGTTTAACAGATATTGATGAGTAGTAACAGATGTACGATATGAATCTCTTACCAATCCTATACCCTGAAGGACGACGAAGTGGTAGAAAATAATAATGCAGTATGAGACCAGGCTCCAAGAAAAATCTCCAATGGCCTCTAAAGTGTACATCCCTGCAAAATTGAAAAATGAAGACATTATCCACGAAATTATCTACGAAGAATAAGGGCCTTGAGAAGTACGAAAAGCCCACTGGAGTCGTTGAGAGAAGTCCCAAGACTTAATTATCTAATTATATTACGTTTTTAGACATATAATTACCAACATAGTAAACGTATTTATTTTCATAGAGGAAGTCTGTCTTCTCTGGCAAGGGCCAGAGGTCAGTAAGCTATGGTACTGAAAGCATACTGACAACTGCTGCTTTCCACTGAGAGACTCGCCCTAGAAATCCGTCCCGTCTTAATGGCCAGTTGTCAACAAATAATGAGAGGCGCAAGGAACGTAGGAGCATCCCCCTAACAATATTTCAAGGCCAACTGAAGTTAAACGATTCCCACGATTCTTTGGCATCCTGAGCAGCTGGGTTGTTTGGGCCTTCATGGTTTCCTGGGCTCTCTGAAAATCCATCGTTCTCTTCTGGTTTGAAGTTGTTTCATAGCGAGGTCGAAATAAGTAAAAGCTTCCTTGGCTAATGAGGTATAACTTCGCTACACCAAAACCAGTACTACAAATTTGATAGTGAAAGTTTCAAAAATAAAATTCTGGGAATGCGCAAAAATGTCAGGGCGAAGTGAGGGGTCTGTTCCACAATTTTTTTATTTTTATAACGAATCGACAACGACTAACTTAAATAGTCGCAAATATCAAATTCCGGCATGAATTTTTAAATGGCATGATCAGGGTTTTCTATGAATTTCGCACGTTCCGAGGCTCAATACGTGATACTCCATGAAAATCCTAGATAAGAACTTATTTCGTTTAGGGGATTTTCAAATTGAGCAACAATAGCTTGAAACATTCTGGGTTTTAATCATTTCTACTAGCTCATAACTCCATGATAAGAGATATCACTATTTTCTGGTGAAGGATTCAACGAAATCTCTTTCGAGTGCACAGAAAATGACAGATTTTAAAGGTACAGAAAACGATTTGGCGATAATCCTTTTTCTTTTAATAATCTGTTTCTTTTTGCAGCTCTCCTTTATTTAGACTAATTCTGGCGAGGACACCTTTATTTAGTTCATCCCTTCCATACTACACTCTTCATCAACTGTATTTATGCTCATTACTCACCTCCCTACAAACGAGAAGGAATCCTCAACCAGTTCACATCTATTGGTCTGAAATTTCACTCAATGTCCTACGCACCATTTTTGATCATTTTATTTTCTTCTAACTGCCTCACTTTACGGTCATTATTGAGTAAACATTGCATAGGTAATTTATGAGACTGTCGTCACGAAAAGGGAAAACACTGCGAAAAAATTTAGTCGATGAAACAACAGTAGTTTGAATTCCAAAATTTCTCGGGTTACTTTACAACCCCCATGAATCCTGCGTCGTGTAGGTAGCTTATTGAACTACTTGATTTGTGAGAAAGCACTAGTGTAATGTGAGCGAGATTTATGCGGAGAAACTGCAAACAAATATTTTAACACAAAATTTTTGATAATTTATTGTGTGGCCCTCATCATTTTCCCACGAATTTAACGACTACACAAAATTTAATCAATATTATCAGAGCAGTTTTTGAAAAATAAATTTGTTTTGATAATGATACCCATCCTACCTACTTTGTAGGACTAAGGAGTCATTGTGATTATCTAGATAATGCGTTTAATATAAATATTCTCTGCCGTTGTCGATCGATCCCTGGTGTGATTCAGATAAGAAAGGTAATATCAATATTTACCATCCATATTTCAGTCCTCACAATCATCAAGAATTGTTACAAGGGGGTTTGGAGATGTTTGGAAAGCCACATTCGTCGGATTATGAGGCCTTCGTCTCACCACAAGGCAACAATCACCCAGTGCCTTAAATGGGAGTCAGTCGGTATATCTCCCCCCTCACCGTTAGCCACTGCTCCTGGAGCAGACGACTTTAATGAACGGATTTTTGAGAGTTGAGCGAATCCCCAAAAAATTCGATCAAAGATTCAGGGAATAAGGGGGCGACAAGGAAAGAGCGCTTACTTTTCATTCACATTGCAGTAGGCTCGTCACCATTTATCTCTCCGCTGGAACTTTCACAGAGTCAGCAAATCTCGAACCCGAGAATTCGCCTGATTATTTTCTCTCTTAATTTTTTTTAATTTTTTCTCTCTGGCCCTCTTCTTTTTCTTGGAATGAATGAGCGTGGACTTGTTCGTAGACCACTGCCACCAATGTTACGAGGGGGTTTGGAAATGTTTGGAGAGCCGGTGACTCAGGTAAAAATTACAGCGATTGATCGCGAGCTCCGATCCAATTGCCCAACTTTCGTCGGATTATGAGACCTTCGTCTTACCACAACAGTACAATCGCCCAGGTGCCTACAATGGGAGTCAGTTAGTACACCACCCCCCTCACTGTTAGTTGTACGTGTGTACCAGTCACCCTTCCTAACTACGATGGACCCATCTAGGCTTTTAAAGGACGAAATAGTATACAAGTTGGTGATTCGTGGACTATCCACAGACAGAGTTGTGACTCAGTTGAGACGAAGATTGACAGCCACCATTTGGGATGGTATGGCTCCTTTAAAGAAGCAAATTTAGGTGCTCATTACGCAGCACGACCTCGACACATGTCAAAAGGTCAGTAGTCAATCGTTGCAATGATCAGGATAACTAATTAAATACAAATGTTTGATGTTGCTACACCAATCCACTATGATAACAAATAACGGCTTTTGTTTTGTTATATCAATAGATCCTAAGATCAGGAGTCATTAGCAATGACTTCCACTTCCTTCTACTTAGGACATACACCAGTTCTGAAGCGTAGAAGAAAGATTAGAAAAAGAAAGGTTAGTGGGATGCCTCTCACAGGAGACAATAAGAAGCTAAGGAGGGTTAAAAGACCCATCCCGGAAAAACCTCCCTGTAGAGGAACAGAGGACTTGTACGCCATGAGATAAATGTGGGTGATTCCCACGAAGGGTAGGTACACAAGCAAGTCTTGTAGGAAAAGTACACAATGGCAGCTCGTTTAAATCATTCAACACTGCAGCTGGTGAAGGTGTACCGAGCAACGTATGTCCCAACATAGCCTTCCATGTGAAGAATGATAAAAGTGGCCTTCATCACGAAACTGGGTGACTGTATAGCCCAGACGAAGGCCTTCCATCGATCCTTTCTGTTGACTATGGAGAATAGTAAGTCTAACAATAAGACAAGAATATCTAACCCGAATGCCCTTGCAAAATTATAAGCGTGCCTATCAGAGGGTAAAATCCATTGCTCTGAACGTAGTGGTGGCCTAGCTGGAGGACACACAGGGGTCTAGACAAAGTTCATTAAGCTACTTTCTAAACCAACTCATATACAAAAGCTTCTGATTCCAATAACTTGCTTTTTCCACTTCCTCTATCTACTTTTAGCTGGCAAGAATTTATCTTCAAACCTTTTCTTTCTATTTTGCTCGACCCGCACACTAAAAAGCAAACCGTAAGTCGTCTAACCACGTAAATACAGTAAGAAAGATTCACTTATTACAAATTAAATTAATTCATTATATTAAATCAACCATTATTCAACTAAGCATTTTCCCCCATATAACTCAAATAGATGAAGGAGAGTTCACTTCTCTTTTTTTACTATACACACGCTCCATGCTCAGGCTGTTCCTTAATTAGTTTCAAACTTCAGAACTCCCCTAAACAGTTAATATGTGTCACAGGGAGCTGCCCTATAACTCAAACACTTCCCACCATAAACTGTTAATTTTCAAACACAAACATTTCATACTTGAAAAAGAACGTCGATCATCTTAATTTCACGAGCAAAAATAAAAAAGGAACGGAAATCGAAAACATTGTGTTTGCAAGACTTAAACAACGAGTAACCCAAAAGTTAAGTCCCCTACCTTTAATAAATAAATAAAGGCGGCTATTGAGCGGATACTATAACTTCCTTACGAACTGTAAAATTGATACGTTCCACACCAAAGTTTAGGACAAACATGAAGTCACTTAACTAAAGTCAACTAACCAAAAAATAAAAGTAAACCGAAATGCTATCCCTCATTTTTTAATGCTGCGACTGAACCTAAGAAAAATACTATCTCTTCCAGTTAACTCATTCACTACTAAAAGCCCCTAACCCCACAGCTGGCTGAATAGTTTACTGTTAACCAATTGAGAAGCAATCAAATGCGTATGATTGGTATTTTGATATATCTGTCAAGGCAGAGGCTATGAAGGTGACCTACTGACTGATTAGGCTTGAAATTGCTAAGGTGCCCCAAGCTAGTAATGGGCACCTAGCTATATTCAGGAAACTTTACAGACCTTGGCATGATCACTGAGATGATAGTGACCAGGTAAGAGTACAAGGAAGCCTAAGGAACGGCAAAAGTCGTCGATTTCAGCCTTCTAATGGTATCAACATCTATGCAGATGGATTTAAAACCCTGGAGAGTTCTAGCTCGGGGATGAATGGGACGTACATTGTACATTGTTCAGAGTCCAACTCCATGGTTTTTCAAGCAGAGATTTATGCTAGAACAGTGACAGGATATGCCAGGTGGATGCATCAGACTGTCTGGAAGTGAGGACGCTTCCATTGATGGTGAGCAAGAGCTAACAAACACATGCATGTTATGGGCATAGACGACGGCCGACGGTGCAGATGGTGTGGTAAAGGGAGCTCCCTGTTATGCCCTGGCCCAGTGCCAGAGACTTGAGAAGGGTCGATTTTCAGTCTTCGGCGCAACTGCTCCAAGAGTGGACATCAAAAATGAATCTTGCCGAAAGTACCTGGCATTCCTAAACATGGACTTGTGATACAATACGAAATTAGGCCAACGTGCCCATCCCAAATAAGGGACAGTCAGAGTTATCAAAAAAATAAAATAAATAATTACTTTTTACAAAGCCTAACGGCTTTGAATGATTTACTGCTTTCCAATCGACAAGCAATAAAATGCGAATGATTGGTATTAAGATAGTTAGAGATTATTAAGATAGAGAAGTTAAGATTGGAGGAAATCGATGGATTTCCATTTAATTAAAATTGTATGGCAACAGTTTCTCCCTTGTAGGTTTGAGAAAAAATATTTAGTTCTTTCATCAATTGTCATCATTTCTGTTTACTGATTTTTCACAGAGATATTTATGGGACAGCTTCACGCCCTAAAGAACTCAGAAACTAGGAAAAAAAGAACTGGATCAGTAGATACAGTCGAGCTCTGCAAATCAAACCAAACATACACAGACCCCCGCAAATCTAAAAAAATCGATTCAGTAGGCCTCTAAACTTGAAGATCTGAAGAAATCTCAGCTTTTTTTCTTGTATGACTACCATACTTTCCTTGCCGTTTGAGTAGTTGAAAGTAATAAATGAAGTATAATTTATTTCAACCGTATTTTTCACCTTCTCTCAGAGTGCGTCTATATTTGGATGTTTATGTATCTAAACTCTCAAAACCTGCCCGGAAATGGCTCAAAACGAACGCATTTTTTTAAACAACGAAAAATACTACAGTGGCTGGAAGGAAAACAAGGAAGAGCGGTTCTTCAAATAAAAAAATCGCTAAATCGCTTGACAGAGAGGTTGCTACATTTTGCGAATACTTTCAGTCGACTCACAAAACACTTGGCAGTAGAAATTAGGGAGGGATGGTCAGAGACCATCTGCTCTGTCTACGGTACTTACTGCCCCAGTCATTCCCCACTGCTACAATATTCAACACAACACACAGTGGTGATGTTTGTACAATGAGCTTCAAACGCTCACAACTACCAAACCAACATTACATTGAGTTGTGATATCGATTGGGCATTCTAAATTCTACGCACAGCCGTCGACAAGTACAGCTCAAAAAACGTTTAGAAGGCCTTACTTTTGGGTTACCCTTCGCAATGAAGAATAACAAAAAATCTTGTATAAAAAAAATTCAAAAAAGGATTCATGCACTCTGAATACGTCATTCCTACTTGTGAAGTCAAGAGTTCAAATGATACCGTGAGGAAAGTCGCAGCGCAGTTCGAGATGGACCAAAACGAAATCAAGGATACGAAAAATACGAGAGGGGCAGCAAGTGAAAAGGGAACTACGGAAATAATTGACGCTTTAGGAAATAAAACTCGACAAAAGAACACTAAAAAAACAAATAAAACAACTGAGATACTCGTGAATGCACGGCAGGGTGGCCCAAAAAACTCAAACCATTCTTAGAGGGCCCCACAACCCCATTTTCTCCTTTATCATAAATAAATTGTGAGGGCCAAATGTCAAATCACTGTTATATTTCACTGTTCAGGAAGGTTTTTTACCTTCATACTCCTAAGGTTTTGAATTTTGTTACGATCTAAACTTCAAGGCTGTTGAGCATACCCTTCGAGTTAAAATAATCTATGCAAACTTCGACAAAATGAAAAAAAATGAAACATTTTGGGGAGAAGGCTCAGCGAGTGACAATCTTGAGTTTTTAGCCCCGACTTTTGGGCCACCCTAATGCACGGGCTATTTTTTCAAAAGTCAAGTGTTGTTGGAACCTAAATGGATAGCCATGCGAGTAGCTAAGCAGTGCGTCACCCTTCCTCTAAGGATATTACGTACCTCCCAGCGAGATCAGATACAATGGAATTATCATCATCATAGTATGTTGTATCCAGTACAACCAGGTTTCAAAAGGCAGCTTTATAGAAAACGTCCACAATTCAATTAGACAAGGGTAAAATAAGTTGGAGAGTTAAATAAATAAATGAAAGCTACTAGGCACAATTTAGGGAAGAACGAGATTCGTGGATAGATTGTTAACTTGAAAAAACGTTGACCACCAACTTACGTTCAAAGCGTCCAACTCTGGAAACGCTAGAGCCAGAACTGCACCATTCATACAGTTCAACTGGAAACGGAAAAGAGCTCCGACTCGTTTGCTGGGACTCGCAGCCAAAAGGTAAATCTGAAATTGTTGAAGTATACAGAATTTAATGAAACGCTAGTTAAAACACAAGCAACATACACGAGTATATCCACACAAATCGTCACAGCTCAAGTTAAAGCGGTGAGGGTTGATGAGAGGGGGGGGGGCTCCTAGATCTCTCCCCTTCCCGTCTAGATTACAGAAAATAAAGATTATTCGATAGGTGAGTTAAGTTCAATTTCTTTTCGGCGATTGCATTCATGAAACCCTAAACGGGAATATCCAGCTTCGGAAGCCCCCCTTGCTGAGAGCCCCTTTGAGATGAGTTGCCTCTTGCCCACAACCAATCACATGAATTCGATGTCCAATGAATTGCTGACCGTTCGGGACCGACCGATGTTATTTATTTATTGCTCGACCTCATTTGACTCTATCACCGCATTGTGTTGTTACGTGTCCTAACGTATCGGCCGGCTGAGAGAAGAAAAACCCCCCTGCACGGCACAGACGGAACCCTCTCTTCGAGACTGCGAGATTTCCACGTACGGTACGGTTTGGTCACTGCGTCGAACGCTCAAGTGTTTTTTCCTTTGTGCTCGGGATTTCGATAAATCCCACATTCCCTTCTATTACTGCGGAGCGATCGCAGGAAAAGGGAGACAAATCTTCGGATAATAATGTCAGCACAGTCTCGCCTTACGAGCCCGGATTAATTATTTCTGAGTCCGGTGTTAACACTGACTGAAAAAAAATAGTGCCACGATCGAAAATTTTAATTATTCGTCAGGAGAAAGCTAAACAACGCTAAAACTGCCAGTGCACAGCCTTGATGGTTTTGGATCGGGGAGAGTCTTTGTAGATTTGGTACGGGGAGTCTTTATGGAATTGGTTCTAGAAGGAGGACTTTTTTCCCCGATTTTTTCCTTAGATTATCCAAAATCCGAGTTAGAGAGCGCCCATAGTACACTGAAAAGCAAGATCTAATAAAGCGACCTCATTTGTTAAAGGCAACACATAACAACTGAATAACTCTACTCAGAAATAATTTGTGAAATACCAGATATAAACATGTGAGACGCAGAAATAGTTCCAATTAACCATTACCAGATACACTAACCTGCATCGCTGTTGTAACGTGGCATGGATTCAGTAGAAATATCACAGTTCGTGACGAAAACTTAAATCCTATTTCGATTCCCCAAATGAGGCACATGGTGACAAGAAGTACTCGTTTCAGTGCTGGTTCAGCATTTTCGTTCTTCAAGGAACCAAGGGTCGGAAGAGGAGTCAAACGTTTAAGACCGAACACAAAAAGTGGGCAAAATATAAGTAGAACGACTGCTGTTTCCAGCAGTCGTACGTTTGTAGACAAAAACTCGGCGCACTCAGTGCCTCCATTGCGAGGCACTGAGATGTTGACTCCATGGTACGCCCACTCAAGCATTGTCCTGGTAGATGCGCAGCAATCTGAAATCATTACAATAATGTGTTATACTTGTGCCTGTAGGAGGAATGTAACGAGTTAGCAATATATGAAACATTGAAACCTTCGATATTGGCTTTTTAAATAATTTTAGTTTCAGAACCTAGTCCATATGCTATACGATGAACTCAAAGAGAGTCGCTGTGTTTAACCCCCCACTACCCTTATCCACGCCAACCCCAATGCAGAACCAAAACTCGTGATTTTCTTGAGGCAGAAGGGGAGTGCTCACAAGCTCACTGTTTGAACTCAGTTTACACCTTCCACCACATTCCTTCACGACATAGGCCACTGTAATTGCAAACCTCCATTTGAGTTTCAACAACCTCCAGCCCTCCTGCTAACTCTGACCTAGGCCTGCATTGAGGTGATCAAAAACCTAAATCAGCGTTACTTTTGGGCTCCTGAAGACTATCCCAGCAGTTTCTAGACACATCCCCAACATTTATAATCCACTCAAGTTTAGCCAGAAAGGCAGCTGCAACATGTCAAGGTGGTTCTACAATAGATTGTACAGAGAGGCAACAGAGTTTTTGTTGAGTTTGTTTGATTCAGTGGATAGTATCACTGACGGTCAAACTACAACAGCATTGACACTTCGTGGTTTGGGATCTGTGTTCAGCTCGCTGAGCAAAATGTTGAAGAGACGATCCCCTCATTTAGTTTCCTAGTATGCTTTGTTGGTGGGTGCTACAATTCGTATTTTTCTAAAGGCATTTGATTTGGACGAACCATCACTGTCTGATCACAGGATTATTCTGTTCAGTCTGGGATTCGGTTCCCAAGTACGGGAAACTTTTCGTATTCCCAAAAACACAGACTGGCCAC
This sequence comes from Pachypeltis micranthus, assembly GCA_020466155.1. Lineage (NCBI taxonomy): Eukaryota > Metazoa > Arthropoda > Insecta > Hemiptera > Miridae > Pachypeltis > Pachypeltis micranthus. The sequence goes on from CM035769.1 coordinate 31,452,247, forward strand.
TTTACCAAACCCAGCTCTTTATCAGAACTGGGAGGTATGGGACAGGGAAATCCACTCAGTGGAAGACCTGGACACTATGGCCAGCCTTATGCAAGGGGCGATTATTCGCTCTTATGAGGACAATTGCCCATCCCGTACCCACATGACCAACAGTGAGGCCCGATGGTGGAATGAGGAGTTAGGGAAGCTAAGGTCCTCAACGAGGAGGCTCTTCAATAGGGCTAAAAGAACAGGGGATTGGGAGGCCTACCGGCAATCCTTTACAAGTTACAGTAAGGCCATTAGAAGAGCAAAGAGGAAGTCCTGGAGGGATTTCTGCAGCGGGATAGCAAGTGTCTCTGGAGCCTCAAGGCTGCAGAAAGCGCTCTCCATGGACAAACCTCAAGAAGTAGGCCTAATCAGGAAGACGGACGGAACGTTTACGAAGGATGCGAGGGAAACCCTGGAGGTGTTGGTGAACGCTCACTTTCCGGGGTGCACCATCATTGACGAAGGGGCTGCAGCCCCACCCCAGGAACGAAGCAGGGAACGTCCGCACCCGCGCAGGCTCCTGGGGTACGCAAATCGCACCTTCACCCACGAAAGGGTCAAATGGGCGGTAAATTCCTTTAAGCCCTATAAGTCCCCCGGGGGGGATGGGGTGTTCCCGGCCTTGCTTCAGCAGGGCTTGGGGGCCCTACTTCCCCTACTGGTTAAGACTTTCAAAGCCAGCTTTCTACTGGCCCATGTGCCCTATTCATGGAGAGGGACGAGGCTTGTGTTCCTTTCCTTGTCTCTTTCCTAAGGCAAGCAGTGATTCCTCAACTGCAAAATCACAGAGACCCATAAGCCTCTCCTCCTTTCCCCTGAAGGCAATGGAAAAGATCATGGATCTGGTCTTCAAGGAAATTCTTGAAACTAAGCCCCTCTCGAGGGCACAGCATGCCTACCTGAGGGGCAGGTCGGCTGAGACCGCTCTCATCGAGCTGGTCTCATTGGTTGACGAGGCCCTTCAGACAAGGGAGGTGGCGTTGTGCTGCTTCATGGACGTGGGGGGTGCCTTTGATAACACCTCCTTCGGCTCCATGGAAGCAAGAGCAGCACAGAGGGGAATAGAACCCCAGGCCGTGAAATGGACTATGTCCATGCTTAGGAGTAGGGAAATCACGGCCCGGCTAGGGGAAGACAGCATCACAGTGGTTCCCACACGAGGCTGCCCTCAAAGGGGGGTACTCTCTCCCCTCCTGTGGCTACTGGTGGCCGACGAGCTGCTGGAAACACTGCAGCTTGAAGGCTACGAAGTGGTCGCATACGCGGATGACCTTGTAGTTCTGGTAAGAGGCAAATTTGCCTCCACGGTGTCTGAAAGGATGCAAGGAGCTATAGATATCATCCAAAGATGGTGCGCCAAGGAAGGACTTTTTATAAATCCGACCAAGACCACCACGGTTTCCTTCACTAGACGAAGAAACCTTGATATAGTACCACCCACAATGCAAGGAGCAAGGCTCCAGTTAATGAAGGAGGTGAAATACCTCGGGGTGATACTGGACAAGCAGCTCACATGGAACTCGCATGTGAGATATGCGCTGCACAAGGCAACTACAGCCCTTTGGGCTTGTAGGAGGCTGTGCAGCAAATCCTGGGGCATAACTCCAAAAATGATGGAGTGGCTCTTTAAGGGGATGCCTCCACGGTGTGGTGGAAGGCGACATGCCGGCTGGCAGTACAAGGAAAACTCCAACAACTGCAGCGGCAGGCGTGTCTTGCTATCACAGGGGCCATGGGTACATGCCCTACTGCTGCAATGGAAGTCCTTCTGAACATCTCACCTCTACATATACACATCCAGAGGACCGCTTACCTGGGGGCGGCAAGGCTTTTGCAGACAGGTAAAAGTTCCACCAGGGCTAAGGCGAGCCTCCACAGAACAACCAGACAGTATGAGATAGAGGAGGCAGCAGTCCTTGCTACTGACGTCATGCCAGAGCAGAAGAACTTTCGGCTGCCATTTAGCGTCAGTGTCCACTCACAGGAACGGTGGGAGAAGGAGACATTCCGGACCGAGGTGGGCGCGCTGCAGTGGTATACCGATGGTTCAGTTAAGGAAGGCCGAGCAGGGCTGGGCATTGTAGGGCCTAACTACAGTCTTGCAAAGCCACTGGGGGAGTACGCCACAATATTTCAAGCGGAAATCCTAGCCATAAAGATCTGCGCAGAAGAGATCCTGAACAAAGGACTCAAGGGCAAGCGGATCTACATTTTCTCAGACAGCCGCCTTAAAGGCCATTGCAGCCTATAGTTTTAGGTCTAAGCTGTCATGGGAATGCCTCCATGCGCTCAAACAGCTCGGCGCCCGTGACAGGCTCTCCCTCATTTGGGTGCCGGCTCACAGGGGGCATGAGGGCAATGAAAAGGCTGACCGCCTTGCGAAAAGGGGTACAGAAACCCTACCCATCGGGCCTGAGCCACACGTGGGATTGACGAAAAGTTACCTAAACCGTCTGGTTGCTCGATGGGAGATACAGGAAAATGGCGCCCATTGGCATCGCCAGCCACGACTACGACAGGCAAAAAGGCTTGTCACGCCTTCCTGTCAAAGGGCGAAGGCGATGCTGACACTCTCCAGACAAGATATGAGAGTACTGATAAGCTTCCTCACCGGGCACTGCACACTCAGATATCACCTCAACAAGATGGGCATCTCAGAGGCGGTGGAATGCAGACTCTGCGGTGAGGAGGATGAGACAGCAGAGCATATCCTATGTGAATACCCTGCTCTGGCAGCAAAACGCTTTGAATACTTCGGTCAGGGGACCACTGAACCCCAAACCGTAGCGGATTCTGCGGTGAAGGACATACTCGGCTTCCTAAGGGGGGCGGGTATGTACGACGCCTTCTACTAAGAAAGGGCCAGTGTCACAATAGGCCCATATGTGGCCGCAGAGACAAAGGGACTTGTCCCACACGCCCTCGGGTCAAAAAAAAAAAAAAATTAAAGGCATTTGAGAGTTGATTATTGCATATTTTCAATGCTTGAACTTGTGATAAAGGACTCTTTTTGTAACTTTTGGCACCGTTGATTAAACCACGTACTTCGGTGGTTGCAAACCACAAGCGTTACAAAGGGCGGTCGATTTTCGCTGAAGCACTACTACCACTACATTCTTGTATTTCTATCTTTGTACTACCACCGAACCTCTGAGACCCCCTGAATTGTAAAACTGAATGAACGGGTGAGACGCATTCAGATCCAACCTCCCAAAATAGCGAGGTGGGCCACCACTGGTAGAAACCTGTCACCATCGTGTTATTCCTACGGCTACAATGAAACGACCTCAAAACTGGAACATAACAAGAACAGAACGGATCCCAGTTGTCACTTTACCATGGGGCATACAACCAATTTTACCCCAAAATAATTTGGTCCGATTGCTACTTCAACCGAAGCCATACATTGACGGTTTCCATCACCAAAAGAATATTATAAGATGGTATATTTTAATGTTTCATAGTCTTCCTTGTTGTTCCAACTAAATAGCCCTCTCCTCGTCAAAATCTGGGGTAAGCTGAACCAATCCGTCGTTTCTTATAACCAAATAAAAAAGGTAGTTTAAAATGGACAATTTTCAGTAATGAATTCTCCCGTCGTACGTTTCATAGAATAAAGAATAAAATTGCAGTCCTTACGCAATCAAGAAATGTACCGGTAACTGCGCACGTCCACGAAAAAGCAGGAAAATCCCACAGAAAATCACTAGCCGTACAACACCGACAACTAACACTTATTACTACTGGCGATTTTGGTCATTTCTGGACTCAAAAAATATTCGATTGATATGTTAAAGAGCAAATGCCCATTGTAGCGGAATTAAGTTCGCGCAAAACGTAACGTGTGACCTGTATAGTAATTAATTCTTTAATAAAATATCAATTCAACAATAAGATTTGAGATAAGCTAATGGAAGTCGCTTAGGTTTTTTCTTAGCCTTCTTCTTTTACCAACTTCTTCTTCTTCATTCCTGTTATTCGAAAAGTAAATAAAGCAACGTGACCAAGCTGGTTCCGAAAAGAGCTCATAATCGAAAAGTCATTTCTTTTAAAATGAACATGGTCACGTATTTTAGTTGTTTACATCTCATTAGCCATATAATATCACGGTAATTTATTTGGTGTTTAAATTAATGTACATAGTTATTTTATCAAACAAGCAGAACAACTTAAAAGTCATTGATAAGTTACAAACGAAATAGGACAGTTTTGATTCTTTTTTTGAGAGGCTTTCTAAATGCCTATTTCTGATGTGGCTTTACCTTCTACTAAAAACGACAAGTCTGTTGTGGAAGAGAATCGCATGTTTAATAGCATGAACCTTTATGGCATGTCATTCGTTACCGAAGAGGAAAATGAAAGCCATGTTGTCCAAATTTTCGTCAACAATAATTTTGAATAAAGACATTTACTCGAGAAATCCATTATCATTCTCAGCTCATGAAAAAGCAAATTCTTGACTTTTCTATTTTCATCACAGTTGAATGAGCATGAATTTTTATATAGTTCTTCCAAACCTTGGTTTTTGAACTTGTTCCCAAAATTCTTTTAAGCAGAAAGCGGAGCAGCAAAAATGATGGCTTCCTTTCTTCAAGTGCCAAGCTTTTTTCTTGCTTCTTAACTTCGTGTTTGTAAAGCACCTAGAAGATTCAAGTTAGTCCTTTTTGCAATTTCGGTTTTGGCTCCTATGTAACTTAGCTGTCTCTTCTTACAAAGAATAGGACAACACAACACGATGGCGCATTTATCGTTTTGTAATGTCTTTTGCATTTAGCACGGCATCACCTTTACAGGTTGTTGGACTATAATTTACCACAAGCTATCAGAAATACCAGATCATGATAGCCATCAACAATTACAGAGAAGTTTTATTTTATTAATTTTAACACACTTTCGAATCCTTAGAAATGTTGATTTATGCTGGGATCAACTGAAATAGTTTATTAGAAAACATTCATGATCCCACCATCCTACTGATCAACGAGATTAAGGTAGAATGAACTCTCTCACCACTCCTGATCGAAACTGTATTCAAGTTATACCCCCTTAATATTGAGCATAGGTTGTGGATATGAGTCCCTTTCAAAGAATAAACCCCTCAAAATCACGATAAAATACTTTAAGGGTCTCAAATAGTACAGGAGAAAATAATTCTCTAGGTTCTGTTCTTTCTCAGGAGTGTGACTCCCCCCAGATCTACTCCGAATATTCTGGAAAAGTTCAAACTCCCGGTTTTGTCCTGATGTGCTGACTGACTCCTATTAAAGGCAACTGGTTGATCGTGGTCTAGTGGTTAAGACAGATGATTCATAATTCTCGACGTAAGTCGAGGATTGTGGATCGAAGCTCTGGCGCGATTGCCGTAATTTTTGCCTGAGTCAGCAGCTCTTCAAAAGCATCTCCAAACTTTCCTCAGAACACTGAAGAGGAGGGAGAACTGATTCAGCTGATTTGGCACAACGCTGTCAAGGAATTGTACACTTCACAATGATGGACCTCATTAGGGCTGGTTAGGCGAAACTGAAGGGTTTTTTGCATTATCTTGAAACCGGCTTAAACGATTTACGTCAACAACGTTCTGAATAAATGGTCCAATGACAGTTCGCCGAACAGAAATTACCAACTAAAATGCGCCATTAAACGGAAGTTTCAAGGATTTTTCGTTTTTTCCATAGTCAATGCCTGACTAAATTTAATCAACAGCAACATACAACCACATTTCGTTCCTCACCGCTATTTCCGTAACCACCTGATGATACATTAGACAATGTCATTCTCCTAACATTAAAAGTTCGTGTTTTACGCTTTTCAGAGAATGGTTCAAACGATTTTGTTCACACTTGCGCGTTAATTTCAGCTCATTAGCAACTAATTTGTGTTCTCCATACACGTTTCCTTATAAATGCGTTGGCTACATACGTAATATGAAACGAGTTTCATTGAAATTACAAAGGTCGAAGGAAAGTTGCGTGATGTTTCGCAACATACACCTTTACGTAAAATCGTTCCCATGTTTGAAGTCGCCGAAGACTAATGAGGCCATTTAGATATGGAATTGTTCGAATTCGAAACAAAGCTGTTTTCTGGCAAATAAATCATCGGCCGAGTGAGAAACAAAAAAAAACCCTTCAATTAAGAATGTTGCAACGCGAACACCGCACGTGAGGAGGAAGTTGTTCAACAGACGTAAGCACAAAGCTGAAATATAACAGGTACCTGAACGTAGCAAAGCGAAGGCGCAGAATAAAACGTTAGAACCCTCGACACCAACGACGCCTCATTTGGCAGCTCATCATTAATAATTAAGTCGTTCACTGAGGGAGATGCCAATAATCAATACATTCCAAGCGAAACTCGTATTGTTATAAGTAACTTTCTTGTGACCTGGAATACACGAAAACAAAAGAAACGTCTTTCCTTATAAAAGAGCAGCGGAGCTGTCTTAGCAGCTGACTAAGGGGGTAATTCTAATGAAATTGTAACTCAAATTCAATGATCTGAAAACGTTTTACGGACTTAACGCTTGAACATTAAACTTCATTACTTATTTATTGTCATATAAAATTATTATTACATTTTTAATTCTTGGAAATGTAGGCTCCATCAAGGTAGATACAAAGAACCGTAATTTTTAAAAGTTTCAGATGGGGCAGCCCTCCTGATGAGCGAATGTTCAGCATCGGAACGTACGCAATATACTAACACCCCCCTATAGAGACCAATATTCTTCACAGTTAAGAGTACCCTGTACGTTTGATCGAAATCGTTGGAGCCATTTTTGAGAAAAGAGGAAAACGATAAATTAATGTTCAATGACTCTCGCTTCCGACCTATCATAGCTTAGATTTCCATTTAACAAATAGACAGAAAAATGATTGCGAAGAACAGAATATGGGTAAAGGTTGCAAGAAGACACTCCGTGAGATTAATCCAATCCAGTCAAACAGTGATCTAAAAATTATGAAAATATCTTTTTAAAACACTATTTTCAACAACTTTTGGTTTATTATTCATTCTCAATAATAACCCTATGTTTTCGGTCAGGAAAATGTTTTTACAACGCCCCCTCAAAATTAGATACTTTACGTTTCAAGACATGGAGATTCCAAACGTGGTCTAAAAAAATCCGTTCTTTTGCACAAAAATCCCATTTGGTATCTAGTTGTGCGCGCCGATCGGACGAAGCCCAAGGTTGTTATGGACAAAAAATGGTTAAAAAATTAACGAAACGCAGTATAATCACAAATGCGCCGTGTTTCGTATCGTTTTCAAGGTATTCTTACATTCTGGGTCAAATGGAATGAGTATCAGACGTATACAACTGCGTATAGTGAAATTACAGTAATTATAGTGAGCCAAAGTCTACTAATTGAATGAGCTCGTGGGAACTTCAGCGAAGTCAACGTTTCGTCGTCAGTACTCCCTCCCTCCCGTCTCATCAAAACCACCTGGCGAATATTTAGTTTCCGTAGTTCCATTGTAGTCAGGTCATGTTTCGTATGGTTTACTAGTATTTTTCGATGCTGAATCGAATGGGATGGGTCTCGGAGCAGTAATACTAGGTCAAGCTGAGAATAATAAACCATTGTGTAATAATTTGCAGGGTTTTGGTGGGAGGCCTATAACTCCGTTCCAGAATTTTTATGGAGATATTTGTAAAAAAGTTGGGTATTAAGTGGTATAAAAGATAATTTGGAAGTTTAAACAAAAAACGAAACGAAAACCTCGTTTTGGTCCCTACCCCCCTTTCCATGAGATGGAAATCACTCATAAAATCATTTTCGTGTCGTCTAAAAATAACTAACCAGACTAAAAATGGACTAGCTCAAATGGTTCTGTCGTTCTCCCACAAATTGAACAACAGCCACACAGACCACCCACGCTAGGCTTTTTGGATTTACTAGGCCTCAAAATATATAGATCTAGACAAAACTAACCTTTCTTTTCACAACATGACAGCACTTTCCTTACCCTTTGGGAAGGGGAAAGCGAAAAAGTTGGGCTGAGCCAAGTACACACAATAAAATGCAATGGTGACTTATTAGTCCTCGGAAGGTTAACCTCCCCAAAACCAGCTCGCACGTCAGTTTCAGAAGCACGTATTCCAAAGAAGCGTTCCCTTCTAGCTTCCTCAGTGGCTGCAGAGGAGCCTTAGCAAGTTTCCCTAAGATAATCACCAAGGTACACACAGCTTCCAGCTATGGGAGGCTGCGCCAAGAAACTCAGCCCAAAGGTGCTTGTAAATAGTAATTCATTGAATTGTTCTTGCTACTTAATCACGAATGAGAATTTAATTCCATTCCACGCGTATTGTAACAAGCAGTTTAATAGAATTCGTCAAAGCTCATGAAAAAATGTGCTTTGATCACTATGATAACTTTAGCTAGTCAGTTTTCGTTTGATTTTGCTCAAAACCTTGCTGAGGAGCAAGCAAATCATGTTTTTCGATCATTTTCCGCACGATTTAAATTTATTATACAAGAAGTTTTCTACTAATCAATACCTAACTTTTGTTCCTGAAACGACCTCTGTAAAAATGCTGTAGTCCAAGTTCCGCGTCTGAGGAGCATGAATATTTTATATTTTTTACTTTTTACAAAAACTAATTTTTTAACTAAACTGTAAACATCATTAGCCAAATCTTCAAAAATCTGGGCTGGGTCAGGATTTTAATTAGTTGTGTAGTGTAAAATCTCAACAAAGAATATTATTTTTTCGCTTCTAAAGCGCACATTCATTATTTTTCAACGAATAAACTAGGCAACCTAATCTCAGCATTAACAATTTCCTTTAATTATTATATATTAGTTCAGATCTTACTTTTGGTTTATTATTCATTCTGAATAATAACCCTATGTTTTCGGTCACGAAAAATTTTTTACAACCCCCCCTCAAAATTTGATACTTTACGTTTCAAGACTTGGAGATTCCAAATTTGCAATGTCCGTCTGCCGTCCGGGCCGTTTTGTGCCTTTAACGTGGTCTAAAAAATTCGTTCTTTCGCCCAAAAATCCGATTAGGTATCTAGTTGTGCCCGCCATCTTGGCAATCCGATCGAACGAAGCCCGTGGTTGTAATGGGCAAAAAACGGTTAAAAAAATTAATGAAACAGAGTACGACACGGGAGCTACAGCGTTTCGTCGTTTGAACTCCCTCCCTCCCCGCCTGTCTCATTAAAAAAGCAACCGCGCTCGAGGCGAGCGACACGCGCCTCCCGCTCGCTTGCCTCCCAACTCCCCTTTTGCCTCGGAATAGGTGGGTTTGCTTCGAGCGCCCCTGTTCCAATTTCCCGACGGGGCAAAATCATCAGACGTTCTGTTTCTGTAGTTCCATTGTAGCCAGGACATGTTCCGTATGGTTTACTTGTATTCGATGCTGAGTCGAATGGGATGGGGGAGCACTAATACTAGGTCAAGCTGTTCATGAGAACATAAACCATTGTGTAATAATTTGCAGGGTTTTATTCCTATATAATAGTCCACAGACATCCAAAAACGTTTGAAAACAAGTTTTTTTCGAATTGAGAAATTTTTACTCTAACTAATTCACACGATCGTAATCGCTTCATATTCTATTAAAATTTGCTAACAATCTCGTTCCATCCCTTCTCCTCAAAAACGCTAACAGCTTCTCCCAGCTTGTCTGGTGTCGTAGTATGACAGTCCCAAAAACCGAATTTTGTAACAGTACTGTGACTGTAGGTGGGAGCTGAAATTTGAAAAATAGCTTCACGAGCTCGTCGGTTTTCCCAGTGAGGTAATTCATTGCATGCTTATATACTTACTTTATCTCGACGTATGTCTGTTTTGTATGGTAACATGATTTATAGTAGGTGAATCCACAAGAAGCCCAAACGCAAACAAAGATTTTAGAAATCTATACTTTAAATAACGTGATTTAATACAACTAGAACTAATAAAAAGAAGACAACGGAATGGGAACCCCAGTCTCTGCGCCAGTGATAACAACTGCAATTTTCAACAAATTCGTAGCAGCCATTTTACAACTCACAATATCGTCTATTTCCGCGTTGATGACAGGCACCTTGAATTCATCACCGAGCTTGAAAAGTTCTTTCGCTGTAGAAAGCGAGCCAGACCTGCAGGTTCCATTCACTAGACAAGTTCTTGTGGCAACGACGCTAGCCGACAGCCTCTGCAATATTTTTTTGGAGTCTTTGATAGGAAACGAGCTCGTAGTATCGACGACTATACCTACGAAATCCACAAGCTGTTTCCCCGCTTCTGTCAGAATCAAACCATCAATCGTATGAGACACCATGATTGAGAAGTAATTGGCGTTTAGAGGCTGATTGTAAGCATCAACGGCGATTTTCAAGGCTGGCTTCAATTTTATTTCTAGCCTTTGAGGGGAGATAATGGCCAGCGTGACGTGATTACGTGACATCCTGCACAGGAGATGAAAACTACAATTAGATAAACTCAGCAAACACAGTGGAAACTACTTAAATGAAGTATCAGTGAAAAGTAAATCAACGAATAGGAAGCGAGCAAGTACAAAACTTATAGGCAGATTAAATCTATTCTGCATGTAGATACAACTCAAAAATTCTGCATCAATTGCTCGTGCAAAGAATGCTTCTATTACGGAAGTGTGAGCAAAACACGCTCTTCCTTGTCTTTGCTAAGGAGGGTTTTTTTCTATGCTCCAAATTCAGACTTTGTACTTGAATATGTGTGTAAGTAGCCCAGTGGCTTTCACCCCAATCGAACTCAGTTCAATCAGGGAAACCAACGTAAAATTCTTCCTTCTAACTTTCTAAACTAACTACTAATTTTCGTCTGGTTTCGTTGAAGTAGCCTGTAGTTAAAAGTGGAGCATTGCGCAGCCTTCGATATTCAGACAGCAGATGTACATGGAACCACCCCTAAACCAACTACTACCTTGTAGTAGTGATCAAATTTTCAAATGTCTTCTCAAAACCCGCTATAAAGATTTTGATTACTCGTTAATTGGTATCGCGGGAGAAATGTCTGGAGTAGCACAATAAATCATCAAACAAATCGACAAAAACCAAATCAAGTGCGCACACACACAGACACTGCCTAACAAGGTTTTTTCGATTCGGTAGACCTCAAACTGTAGAGATTTGATGAAAATATTTTTACAGTGCAATAATACTTGTGTCGAGCAATAACCTGTGGTAGTGACGCATATTCTGTGGCGACTTTTGGAGATTTATATCCCACCCATGCCAATGGCGTGAGGTTTATTCTTACTCCCATAGCGATAAGGGGCCTTTACCGACAACATCAATTGTATTAGATGTTACGCGTAGAGGACGGAGTAGAGAAATTCTTTCCAAAGCGGCACAGATATCTCCATACAGTGAAATTACCAGAACATTCTAGACCCAAAATATAAAATTAAGTTTATGAAGGCAAAGCACAAAGTGTTTTACCAATTAATTTGGGGGTTTTTTAAATTAAGTAATCTCTCAAAGTATTGGTGATACAAAAAATCATACATACGCTTCAAAGCCTTTTCTAAGTTGCTATATGATGCGTTACAAACTTTGGTTCAATGCTCACTTTTAGGGGGATACCAAACAGCTCAAAGTAGCGGGTGAAGTGTACGATTCAAATTCTTTTGGAATTCAGTTAGTGACTTTTTTTCGCCCTGAATTTTTTTACATTTTTTTCGTTAAATAACACTATAACATATCAAACAACAAAATTTATTTTAAATAGTTAAAACTAGAAATCGTCTGTCACGTATATTTGGGGTTAGTTCGATCAATGTATCGGATATTAGGTGCTGATCAAATACAAGAATGTTTTGTGGAAGATTCGAAACGATTCCATTAAGAACTGCAACGGGTTATACAAAAATACCTGTAACCCCTGACGTTCTTGCCTTAAGAGAGTATACAGCAGCCAGGACATAGCATTCACACAACGAACGAATAATTGTTTTCGTTAGGTCCCTTACGACGTATTATTTTATTACCTGCTATCACCGGTTCTCGGTTGAACTTCTGCTTCGCAAACTTCTCAACTTCCAGGACTCCCCGATGGCGAGGGACATACACTTGTTCGTGCTCATACAACTAGAGTTTTGTCAATTACCACCCAACAATGAGAATTACTCCCAACAAAGCGGGAAACTACTGCTAAACCCAAGAACAACTTCCTAACCTTTCATTAAAAGGTTACACCTTTCTCTTCATTTTCGACTGCTCCCACAAGATGATTTCAGGAACTAGCCTTTGATACTTTGAAACAAGTTACGGACTCATCTAACAGGTACGTTAACTTTAGTCATTTACCTACTGGCGGATCTAACCCAATTACTTTAATACAAAAAAAACCGTATTTTTTAAAACTGTTCGAACTCACGACAATAAATGCTACTGAACTCAATCAATCTGACGAGTGTCTTCTATCAACACATACCCTTCATAATCTCTCTGCAACTTAACTGTAACTATCCGCTGAACCAAGATGCATATTAAGACACATCAGAAAATTAAATTTAATTAACACTAAATTACCGATTTTGATCAAATCCATGGAGTGCTTGCAGGTAACTAATGCCTACATTTCGTTATGTATGTTTCTATAGAAATACATTGAAGGTTACAGCGCCCATAGTACTTCACCAAATTCTCCGGGATTGTGTAACGGAGTGTACTGCTTCGCTCCAGATATTTAAACTTAGATGCCTTCGAAGGGTAAAGATATAAAAAGCTCCCAACCCCAAAAGGCAGAATAACTTTTTTTCTCTGCTTCGTACCGCTTAATAATGTAAAAGTCGCTTTAACCGGAATTTGGAGGCTTTGGGTTGTCACTATTGAGCCCAAACTACTAACAAGGAACGGTGCGTCGACATTTTCACAGCTTGCGATTTGATTGCCAGTCGATGTTTTGTAATCGTTTCTTCAACTATCGAGTTGTGATTACATTGATAAGGCTGTTCGTGCACGTGTATTTTAAGTTTACACTTTCTGTGCGTAATATGAGCCGTTATGAGCAATTGAGTGTTCGAGTTAGTTAAAACGCGTTTGTTTTTACGGCCGACATGCCCAAAACGGAGTTTCTCGTGGTCGACACAAGCGCTTTCATCAAGAATACCCAACTGCAAGTTAGTTGTTTTTTTTACTGCTCACTGTCATGCACCAACTACCATAAAATACTACCTTGCCCTTTGCTGTAGGAATAAAAACATCATTCACACACATTCGTTGGGACCAAAAACTCCTTTGAGTGAGAGGAACATCTAGATGCCCATTGTTTTCCCTGCTGTAAATAGCGGCTGAGTTCTTCATGATCGTGGGTCAGTTTGATGGCGATCGGTTCCTTTTTAAAGAGCAACGACGCGCACTGAGTCCCCCTTAGTGAAAAAGTTCATGAATTGCTAGCAGTTTAAAAATAAGTTATGACGTCTACAGGAGATGGTCCGCTCAGCTTATTCGTCAACATATTACTCTGTCGCATCTGGCCATAGAAGCAAGTCGCCTGTTGTCCCCAGTGTACCTCGAATTTGTGCCCGTGTTGTGTCGCCTTGTTTCTCCTCAATTGGTTCTATTGTTTTGTTTCAGGATTTTGCAGAAAAAATAATTACCTGCCAGGATGTCGTGAACGAAATAAAGAGCTCCCGCCAACTAAGGAGATTAGTTGTGCTCCCGTATGAATTGGACATACAAGAGCCTGATCACGAGGATATCGCTTTTGGTAAGAATAGCCGTTGCTTCAGTTTATACAATAGAACGAATAATCAATATCAAACTCCTACTACGTAGAGCCAAGGAAAGTAAACAGTATTTTTTGTTTTATGATCAAACCAATCCTATGATAGTTTCGGACGAATTTTGCCTTATAATCCTGATTGTGGGAGTCAAGTGTTGATTTGTTAGTAACGTAAAGACTACCGAGCATTCAACGTCAACGTGGAGGGGGGGGGAGTACATGCTTACTGCTTATTTTTTTACTGCTATCCCTTTCATTCGTCTCAATTTTTAGTGACTCAATTTTCCAAGAGAACTGGAGACTACCCAGCCCTTTCTTCCATTGACATTAAGGTAATTGCGTTGACCTACAAACTTGAGCGATTGAAGGTTGGCGTGCATCATTTGAATAAAGAGCCTCCGGCGCCTCGGGAAGTACAGTTAGTGGACCACAGTGTCATCAATGAGAAAAGCATAATTGGATTTTATTCGCCAGGGCCTTCAGATGGACCGGGACAAGTAAGTGCCAATACAATTTGTATTTTCCCTTTTATCAAATTTACAAATTTACTTTCACATCTGAGGAGATATCAAATTAGCTATACCAGAAGACTGCCCACATTTTTGGAAGGAGCATCATAGACAATGCGTGTTTGGCACAATTAGGTGCCTTTATTCTCGTTTCTTGCCCACCTCACTCCAGCAGTGTATTGATCGTTTGAAGCAGTTAGTCTACATTTCGTGAGGAGAACGTGATCAATTGTCAATTACCTGGGTGCATGGCGTTTTAGCATCACTCCTTAGTGGATTTGTGCCTCTGTGAACTAGAAACTGAATGCTTAATGAAAGAGACGCTCCTTTGTTGAAAGCGCCCTGTACTGACGACGTCTAGTTTAAGAGTTCACTGAAGCACGAATCACACTTCTTTGTTTTAAAGGCACAGTTGCTCGTTAGAATTTTCTAACTAGGGTCATTAACTCTCATTCTGCTCACTACAAGTAACCAAACACAAGAAAGAATGAGGGGACCTGAGTTGCCCTTCAGGCAGTAATTGTCTGGGTATGAAATACTAAAAGTGATGACTTTTTGCTGAATTATTCAGTTGTTAGAAAACACAGAGTACACCCTGTAATTTAAAAAATACACATTTAATGCAAAGGATCGCACAACTTTCCAGTAAATTCGTTAAGATACTTCATGTATTCAAGCTGCACCTTGGAGAACGAAATGTAGGCACTTGTTACCTGACAATACGCTGAGTTGGATCTTTCTTTGTTTGCAGGAAGATGAAGGTATCCACAGCGACGGAGGTAGCGAAGAAGGATTCAAAGATGACGCTGAACGCTCAGTTATTTTGATTGAGCGCGAGAGCGGAAGCGATTCTCAAGATGAATTTTTCGATGCTGAACAAGAAGTTCCTGAAGTTGACGACGATCTCATCGCTCGCATCAGCGAAATCAAAGTTGGGGAGGAACCAATTGAAAGTGAGTTTCTTTGGCTCTCACATACGCTCGTGAAAGGAAAGCTAAAAGTGAAATTTAACTATTAGGCACGGGGGGAGGGGAGGAGAGAGGAAATGTCGTTAGATGAATAGTTACATAATCAAAACTGTACGAAAATGCAAAAGCTGCTGAACGCACCCTCCTAATAAGCGATTTCTCGTAGTTATCTTCGTACAACACTGACATGGGAACATTTATGGAAAACAATGTAAAGGCATTGTCTATTTGAAGACACCTAGTGTGGGTCTTTACAGCCTGATACATTTAGACTTTATATCTTCGCTCACCAATATTTTCACGGAGATATAGAGCACAAAAGATAACTTGAGAACAAAATCAAAATCTAGTTTTTGAGAGAAATACTAAAACCCCTGATTTTTGGTCCCTAGTCCCATTCTCGGCTTCAAAAAATAACGAGCAAAAAGAAAAGTATCACAATCAGGTAAGTCGTTCTCACGCAAATTAAACAACTGACACACAGAGAAACTCAATTTTTTTTAAACATCTTACTTCTATTCAATACTCTTTGGTGGCCGTAGTGGATTAACTCAAAGAATCATAATTAGAGGATAAGAGTAGATGCACCTCGTAAGTTTGAGCAAAATCCTAAGAGACGTTTTTGAGAAAGTTCGAGAAAAACGATGACTTAATATTTGACAAATCTCCTTTTTCAAGCTATCATGGCTTATATTTTCGTTCAGTCGATAGATAAAGAAATAGTTGCGAAGAACGAAGTAGGGGTATAGGTTGCTAGAAGACACTCCATAATCATGATCAGATCCAGTGGAGCAGTTATTATGGTAATTGTGAAAATGTTAGAAAAACCGTTATTTTCGACACATTTTGGTTTTTATCTCTGTTCAATGGAGTGTCAGAGAAACATTTATTGATGACAATGCATAGGCATTAACTATTTGAAGATGTGCTTGTGAGTTAGGTGAAAATGGTTGAAGGCGTTCTACCAAAACACAATGCTGCAAATTATTACCCAACTGTTTATTATTCTATCTTCAATATAACCCCTCACACACACAGATCATGCGCGGATATTAGTACCAAGACATGACGTGGGGTTTCAGTTCAACTTAAGACAAACAATAATGCGACGTCATAGCTATCAGCCTCGTTCTCTTCAACTAGCTATTTAAACTGCCTCTGACATTAACTGTTCTTTGGCGATTAAGCAGTAGTTCCTACTGAAGATAAATCCGCCTTTTGAAGTGGCCTATTCCAGCACTCTGCTGCTTTTTTGTCACTATTTTCATTTCAATTTTACCAACGTTGGTTTATTTGTTCAGCCGACGAAGATGGTTGCGACCAAAACGATCCTTGCGCTTTGGACGACGACGATGCAGGTTGGATCACCCCGTTCAATTTGAAAAAAGCGAATCAACGCATCATGGGTTGCACTGTAGAGGATGAGGAGATGCTAATCACCGTTGGATGTCTTACCACTGATTTTGCTATGCAGGTATGCCACGTAAACTGTTTGGTGATAGATCTCACCAGTGACGTTCTATTATGACGATTACAGCGATAATTCAACTTTTGCAGAACGTATTGAAGCAAATAGGACTTAACATCGTTTCTTTGGATGGCCTCTTGATTGCGGAAGTGAAGACTTGGATTCTTCGATGTTACGCGTGTTTCAAAACTACGCCAGACATGACTAGAGTTTTCTGTCACCATTGCGGTAACAAAACGCTGAAGCGAGTTGCCGTCACTGTCGATCCAGATGGAAAAGAGCGTTTGCACATAAACTTCCGTCGTCCTCTCACAGCTAGAGGAAAGAGAGTAAGTTACTTTCGATAGTTGAGCATTACGGTTAATTTTAACTCCAAGTGTGGTGCTATGTTGTAGAAGTACACTGGCCTTGGGCTCCATTTGAATGAGTCAACTCTTACAAAAGTCTCTGGGCTTGGTCTCTATTTATACATATAAATCCTGCAAATTATAATGCTGTTGAGCAAAAAGTTATTTAAAATGATTAATTATTTCAATCAAATAGTCAAACAAGGTGAGGTACTGGCACATTGGGAACTTCATCTACAGGGGCTCTTGATATTCAAAGTAATGAAGGCGAGGGATTCGTTACAACGTCATCTTAACAAACGTGCACATGAAGATATCTTTTGCTGTACCAAATCATATTAGGTTTAGGACATGACATTTGCTACTTATTTACTTTCATTGTTCATCCCTCCGAATCAGTAGTTTTTCTCTTTTCCAGTTTCCACTGCCTATGTTCCGAGGAGGGAAGCATTCAAACAACCCTATTTTGAGTGAAGATCAGAGAGTACCTCACCAAAGGGTTTCCAGGCTCGCTTCCAAGAAGACCAATGCCCTGGATCCTGATTATATCGCTGGTATATTTCTTTTTTTTCCATTTCCTAGATTTATTTGAGTATGCAGTGATTTACTGTAACTCATTATTTTACGCGAGAGTTTTATTTTGACTCGTGTTCAAAACTTGTAAGTGGAACTAATTTTGGGAAATTGTAGCGACTCGATCCCCTCTGTCCACAGCCATCAGAATGGATCTACTTCTCCAGCGGTAATTAAGTACATTTTAGATGTAGGGTTAGTTTCACTCAACATTTGTTTGTTAAACTGGGAATTTCGGAACACATTCACCCAAAATAAGTCAAAGATTGAATTAACTGCCCAATTTTGGGCTGTAAGTAGCCAAAATTTACAATCTACTACTTCTGCACATCATTTTCGGCTGTTATATCATCGAATGTTTTTTTTCGCGAGCCTCCACACTAATTCATGTATATTCTTACATTTATAAAAATGAGCCAAAGAAGAGAAAGGAAGTTGGAAGACTAAATTGATGAGAAAGAAAGAGAGGATGAAGAACAGGACCTCTCCACTAATGTCCTTTCGCACAGTTCGAAATCTATCTATTGAAACTTTATATTGGGTTTGACTGAAGATGAAAACAGTTCTTCAAGAAACTTATCGGAGACAATCGAACAAAACTGTTTAATTGAACTGTTCATTCCTCGAAATGTTGGGCGTTTCACCCATCCCTTGTTTAATTAATATTTAACCCCAGTTAATTACTTGACTTGATACTTGTCCTTGTTGCAGGTGTGTCTCCATTCATTATGCGGGATGTTTGCTCAAAATCAGCTGTGCTCGGTATTCCTAACAAGACCCTCAAATCATGGGAACGTAAAAATCCCAACACTGTCGTCAAAAAAAGAAGGAAGAAATAATTTAGTGTATTTTTTTATTAAAACGAAATGACTATTCTAATTTGTCAATTGGGTGTTTTGGTTTGATTTCCATTCTTTTTTAAGACACGTTTTCAAGTATATTTGTAATTTATCTGTGTAGGCGTGTGTTATTGGTTTATCTTTGGTATCCCCATACTGTGTAAGTTGAAATAGGAATCCGTTAGTAGGAAAGGTTTCTGTTGCCAAGGAGTTAACTCGTGACAATGAAACCGAACAATTGCACTCGCCTGTGTTGGCACTACGTGATTATAGAAAAAGAGCTGAGTTTCCTCATATCCCACAGTTTTGAGGACTAATGGATCGAAAAATACCTCATTTCAGTGAGTGGTCGAGTGTATAGCCCTCGTTTGTGATAAGGAAACAGCCCTGCGTGTAGTTGAATTTGCTGGGAGCAATTGTTCTAATTTTTTTCTAGTTATGTTAGTGATTTTCTGAAGTTGCAAGAATACAATTTTGGGGCTGGGGTCTCCAAAAATGTTGATTAACCTTTCAAATTACTCACCATGAACATCCATGTGAGAACTCAGAGATTGAACCTTATGGATCGATAAGTGGTTATTCTACATTTTGGAAAAAGGCAAAATAATTTTCATCATACAGGGTGCCTCAGGTGCTCAATAAGTTTATACTGTTTTCCATGGATAGTATACAGTAGAATAGGGATATAAGCCAAAAAAAGGTTGCTCACCAGGGTCATGATTTTGACTTCACAGGCAGGTAAAAACTTATTAGAGCCGCCTGTCATAGCTCCAATTCAGCGTTTTTGCTGCCAAAACATCAGGAAATGAGATTCTCCAAACAATAAAATTTTTTGAAGAACTATTTGATCAATCTCATATGATATATATCTAACTACAAGTAGTTTATTCTCTACTTACTCTTTTAGACATTCGTTGAATGAAAACAGTGTATATTTAATTTTCCAGGTATCAGTCAACAAGCGGTAGACAGTTGTGTGATGCATAGCTTTAGATTTTTAATTATGTAGCTATTATTTTTCATAAATCCTACGAGGGACGACCGAAGTACTGATGGATACGAGTTAAATCTTGTAGGTTTGAAATTCTACACACTTAGTCGGCTGTTCATTTCTAGTCTACTACCAACTCAATCAGGGTTATTACGGACGTGCGCACTGAATATCGAAAGCAAAAGGTGAATTGTGAGGAAGGACTCGTAAGCCACCAGTTGTGAACAGCTCACGAAAACACCATTCCGAGCCACACCCGCTCAATCCATTTATTGCAGAACTAGTTCGTGAACTACACGCTCACGGACGGTGTTAGTTCCTAGTCTTTCAGCACCCGTGCAGTCGTTGATTTGTTATAACTTAAATATTATCGACCGTAACTTCACACTCAACTGGTAACTCATTTCAATGTTTGCTTTCAGCGAACCCGGCTTCTGTCCCGATTGTGGGGCTATCCTTCCCTACATGAAGGAACATACTAACAATCAGTGCTTCGTCTGCCAGGCTGAATTTGGCCCAGAAGGTAACTCCCTTATTACAAATTAAGTTATCATGTTAACGACCGGTAACTGCAGACCACAAATGGCCTACTAAACCCGCGCCTTAATGATCACCGGCTGTGTTGTAATGCGTTAAATACTCAACGGAAACCTCCCAGTGGCACTGTCTTTCACGAGTCTTAGCAACAGGGTTGTGGAAGAGGAGATTTCTGAACCTAGCCATTCATACAGGCTGTTAGAACAAAAATCAAAGTGAAAATTGACTTGGGGATCCTAATCAGTTCAAGTCCTATCAAATTTGACGCTTGTTCGTTGCTCCATTATTTAATGGTTACGAGAGCACACTAACACTATCTGCACGAATGCTAACAACTTGTAGGAAAAGTAATTAACATTGAAAAGATGTAACATGCTTTGCTACTGCATCTATTCATTGCATTGAGGAGCAATTCTGGAACTTTTTGAATACACTACCTATCCGCCTCCACTGCGAGTTATAATGGTGTGGTATCTGCGGTATGCAGTTGTACTTACCATCCATGCATGTACTTACCATGGCATTACCTTCCATTTTCCCAACCCTTCACTCATGAGTCTAAAATTGCATCTGTAGAATTCCCCACCTACGTTTTCTTTTGTTTTATGTTAGTTTATGGAGCCGGGATCTTGACAAAGTACACCATTCGCTTCAACAACTTCACGAAGAAGAAAAAAGTAACTGTGGATAAAGGTGATGATGGTCCCGTCGTTGAGCGAAACTGCCCCAAATGCGGCAACAATAGCATGTCTTACGCCACCCTTCAATTGAGATCGGCCGACGAAGGGCAAACAGTATTTTACACATGCACTAAGTGCAAGTAAGTTAATACATCTTCCCCATGACGCGAATTATTGTGTTTTATTATTGTGGGATAAAATTGTAATAACTTCGCACTTTTTTAATTTTTCAGGTTCAAAGAAACTGAGAACTCATGAAGACAAATTAAGTTAAACGCATTGTTGGTAATTTTCTTGATTTTATAATAAACTGTTGCTCAATATGTATGTCACATCACGTAATATCGACCAGTCCTGTACTCCATGAACCATTGAGATCATCAGCTACGTACATATTGGTGTTTGAAGGGGGGCTAGCATCTAGCTGAGAACTGTGGAGCTCATGTAGTTGAAATCTTTGAAAATGTCGCCAAAAGGAGTATCCTGAATAACGCTTTACTTTGGGATTCATTTTTTCTTTTCTGTAGTTGTGTACACTCGATAGCAAATTATTTCAATTTTAGTAAAGTAAGAAATATAAGCTTGATGGTCTTTTTGGTAGCTCAACTTCACAAATAAAGGATATACAACAATCAACCAGAAAGTCTTCATTTCTTAGGTAAGTGGAAGAAAATCCAGAGAGTCTCCAGTCAGCAACCGGACATCAGCAGTAGTGACGAGTTCGAGGGATTCAACAGCAGCTGAAACCAGTGGGTCCTCATTGACATCACCGACCTGCAACAATGCAAACGGGCCAAATATTAATACTAGCTGCAAACCTGAGAAGAGGTGTTTGAACTCACCACACACTTGGGGCACACGCAGGCTAGCTCACCTTCTAAACTAGTTGTACTTTCAAAGTCCAAGGAAGTGAATCTCCCGTAATATTTGAGTACATCCCCCAACCGAATTCGCAAGAGATAATATGTGCAAGGATTCATCTTGTGGCTGGAGGTCAGTGACTAATTGCCATGCAAAAATACACGGTGCAACGCAAACCCAACTTTCCTCGACCCCACATTCATTCAGCTATTTTCCTGCTTCATCAATTAATCTGAACAATTTTCCCCTCAGTTTAAGCGAGCCTGTTAGAACTTGACTCAACCTTTCGTAGCGAGACACTGGTGTCGCTTAATGAGCAGGCATTTACTGCTTTGCTCTTCTTATGCTTGACCTTTTTGAGTAATCAGCGTACAGGTAATTTATAGGTCTGTCCATCTTTTTGTGAACGTTCGTTTCAAGTTCTGGAGTTAACACTTATCGACTGAAGAAAGTTAGTCAATGAAACATCAGTAGTTTGAAGATCGGAATTTGTTCGCTCCTAATTATCTCACGCCCATTGTTAAACATTCAACGTAAAAGTATAACGATTTTTTTACGCTACCGAAGTTTTGTCAAAAGAAAAGTTGGGTTTTCTTTACGTTTACGAGGCCTACTGAGTCCGACAATCCTAACTTCTGCACGTAGCCCATTTGTATGTGGCTGTAGTTCACTTTGAACCGATTGAGCTGGTTCTTTTTCTTTTTTTTTGGTTCGTGATTTTTTAACGACACCAAAATAAGGTTATGCGCGATTTCTAGTTCTACCAATTTTGAATTCCAGGCATCTACTGGGATTCCGTAACAGGTACAAAACCTTAGATCAAATTCGTTTGAACGTCATCAATTGAGTTTCACTCATATTATTGAAATGAGAGATTTTTTTTTTTAAATCAAAGGGAGGTTTATATTTGAGATAGACGAAAGGTCCTCACCCCTGATAGGTGTTTCTCTTACAAGCTTTATAGGAGACCCCACGCAGATTGTCGAATTCACGTGAGGTTGTGAAAAATGGTGTGTTGGTTTTTTCCACACATGAATATTTTATAGTATTGTTATGTCATTCGTAACTGTTCACACACAAAACGTAATAAAAAAAATTTAGTGTTTTTTAGTAGTATGACTCTTGTTAGTTTTGGGTAGGTTGAAAAACGTGATAGCTGATACATGAATAAGGAAGGTTTTAGGGAAGAACGCTTCAATTAGGCAACTCCGTTCATCATAGAGATATTTAGATATTTTAACACACCGAATATTTGATGTTGGTGCAACACGTAAGTGTAAATAGTTTACTACCATAGACACGATATAATCACTTCGCAACGATGGAAAAATTATCAACCTTACCACCTAAATTTGCGTTATCTTGAGAATATTGTGGGCTGCAACTCAACAGTTTCTGTTCAAAATAACATTATACTATTCATCACTAACTATATTGAAATTCGAGCTGAATCGAAGGCCCGGGGCAGAAAAACACGAAAAATGTCTGCTGCGCGCCAACACACAACTTTCCCCGACCTACGTCAATTCGATGATTTCTACAGAAACATTTATGTAGAATAAAATGTAGTTAGCGGAAATTGCGTTGTTAGATGGAAATTAGAGCCGTTCCCGAAAAAAATAAGAAAAACAATTTATTGTTCTGGAAATCGAATTTTCCGATCTATCTTGTCTTATACATATCTTCGTTCAAGGTATAGTTGCGGGGAACGAATAAGTGTTGCTAAAAGACACTTCGTCAGCTTGATCAGTTGAAAAACTAGATTTTCGGCGCCGTTTGGTTGATATTTCCGTTCAAACAGACTTTCAGAGAAACATTATGCAGAACAATATAAAGCTATTTGAAGACACTCTGCGGGTTGAATGTAAATCTTGAGTCGCTTTTCCAAAAAGTAAAAAAAAACTTTTTGCTTCACAGGCCTACGTTTCCAATTACTGTACTTTCACGGAGACACTTATGCAGAACAAAAGTTAGGTATTGCATAGGGCCTCTACTGAGGAGGGGGGAGAGGGAGAAAAGTTGATTCCTGAGAGTCCGTCATAATGGTGGTGGTCCATGACTCAAGCTCGCATTACCGCTGGACATTCGATCTGCTTCCCCTCACCCTAGTGAAGAGGATGTGGGTTGCATCCTCCACGATCCCACCCCAACCCAACATGTATCGTTAAACTTGCGACGCCTAAAGGCCCGAGTATTAAAGACCCTGTGCCCGGAAAGCAGCTGCACCACTGCAAAGGAGGGGTGCCACTGCCCCATTCACAGGGGGTTTCAGACAGAGGGGAAAGCGTGCAGATGCTGGATGGTGTGGCTCGCATTTCATCTCGCCTGCCACCAGTCAACTACTGCATTGAAGGCAGCGGTGACCCAGCACTGGTGCTCTGCAAAATACGTGATGATAAATTTCACCTTGTCCCTTTACATGACTCTTACACCACATTTTTCTTTATTTCATGTTACATCGTTTCAGGGTCCCTCGACTGTTTAGTTTGTGGTTTTTGGCGCAGGTCTGCTTAATGTGCAAGAAGCTAAATATAATTAAAACGATGGCCAGTGAGCTCACCATATTAGACATATCCAAACCGGATGGTGTAAGGGTTTCACCATCTGCAGTTGTAATTCTGACAGGCATTGAACTTCCATCGCTGCCAGTAAGTTGAAGGGATTCTCCATCAATAGTTGTAACCTGGAAACAAAGAAAGAGATTAACATATTGAATCAGGGGATGAAGGCGTGATGTTTTTTAAGATCAAAAATAAACTGCTTTAAGAGCCCCTTCCTTCCTCACACCATCGAAAGCAAAATCCTATCATATACAGTCACTTGAAAAAGCATAAGCTTAACGTTTAATGGTGAGTCATTTTTAAGTGTTAGTCTCGTGACTGGGTACGCTATCGGCAGTGTTTTTTCATGGAAATCCCGCAGAAAGACAGTAATTATGAATCGCCACCAGATCAAGTACATTTTGACATTAATATGCGCGCAGTACAGCAGACTTAACAATTCTTCCGTTTCAATCACCAGGTTTTCGATGATTTCTAGGGGTTTTTTGGTTGGAATTTAGTCCATTAGCGCCATTAATTTCCCTCGAATATTAACGCACGCAACTTACTTGGAAAATGCCTCCGTCTGGAGTCGTAAACCTTAGAGGATTTCCATGTTCGTCCATCACAACTTGACCTTGGAGAGGCCTAGACGCTTCGAAAGTTGTAGGGCTTCCAAAGCAGGAAGGAGAGGAGGCACTGCCAGCGATTCGCTGGAGGTGAGAGGAAGATGACACCAAAGTATTGGAAGCACAAAGCAACTCGGACTGATGAGCTATTTCCACCTCCTTGGAAAGGTCGTCCATGTCTTCTTCAATGAGGGCGATCTTCTTATTTCCTTCTTCCAACGCTGTCCCCTTGTCCAATAGAATTGCTTCGCTTACCTGAAAACCAAAGGTGCAATAGTAAATAGGAATGCAACGCACCAATTGACTAGGTTTTCAACGTCATTTGAAAGCAGTACGTTAAGAATTCTCATTCTACCTATAGACGATGGGGGATAATTCAGCCCTTTTCAAGTGCCATTTTAGTTTCCTAACAAGTAGGAAGGAAAATTATAAAATCAGGACAAAAAAATTGAGAAAATGGTATTTGAGTGAATGAGCAAGGCTAGACAACAGCTCAAATTTGATATGTAGATCAACGTGGGAAGCCAGAATAAGGGTAAGAGGCCCAAAATAACTATAGTTATCATAGCGTGAAGGGCCTCGTTCAAGCAATTCCAATGAAAACATTCTCAGTGCTTCAATATAATGATATTCTTAGGTATCTTCACAAGAACTTTAATGTTACCATACAAGTCTAGAGAAATACAATACTTGAAGCTATATAAAAGTCATTGGCTTGCCTTCGCATTGGGGTCATTTGGATCATCCGGATCATTGTATGTGATGTATATCACTTGTTGAGTTTCGTCTTCTTTGCCATCCTCGTTCTCTGTAGCCTACAAATACACACTTTGAATCAGAACAAGTAATTATTATAAATTTACACACTTCAAGAATATGTCTTTCGTAGTATTGCCATCGTCTCCCCATTATGGGTACGATTTGGATGAAACGTCGCTTCCCACCCGCACTAAACTCTGAACCTGTTACCGTCCGCAGATTGATTCTGTACAAAATTGCCCAACGATTTCAAAATTTTGGGACGACGGTTAATTATTCATTCCGAATAATACACCGATGTTTTCAGTCATAGGCACCGAAAATATTTATACACCCCCCCCCCCCTCCCAAATCAAAAGTTGGCATTATACGTTTCCTAGCACGGGAATTCCAAATCTGCAATGACCGTCCACTGTCGATGCCATATTTTGCCTTTAACGAGGCCTGAAAAATCCGTTCTTTCGCGCAAACATTCCGTTTGATATCTAGTTGTGCCCGCCTACTCAGTAGTCCGAATCAGACGAAACATATGGTTATTATGGGCAAAAAATGGTTTAAAACAGCCAAAAACGATGGTATCGTTTCCTAGGTATTTTTCGATTCAGAGTCGAAAAAGGCGGGTCTCAGAGGTGTGACACTGTGTCATGCTGTCCAAGAGAATAATAAACCGTTGTGTAATTTTTTGTAACGTTTACCACGAAAAATACATTATTTGCTTAATTTCCCAACAATTTTGAATAAATTTCCCAACGATGAGGACACTTTTAATGAGTACTCATAACTTTCAGAATGTTCACTCAATTTGGCTAATTCTACTGCATTACACGATTTTCCACTCATTGATTTCTTTAGCTCTACGAAGTTAAACATTAATTTATCGTTTTCCCTATTTTTTCAAAAACAGTCCCAACGATTTCCGTCGAACTTATGGTGTACTTTTAACCAACTAGTTATCTACATATTATTCTCCATACACGTTTCAGTAGAAATGCGTTGAACAAAGATACAGCGCCCGTGTATAGAAGGTTGTCGAATTTACAGGGGTGTTTGTGTGTTGCTGCGTACCAGATATTTACTTAATTTATCGAGACTTTTAAGTGAATTTTGACTTTGATTGAATTGAAATCAAGGAGTAAGGGACTAAAGGTGTTCATTATTTTCAGAAATTATGTGAGTGGCGATTACAGGGGGGAAATAGAGGTATATTGCCAAGTATTCTGCGAGTTTTATTAAACTACAGGGTGAAGCCTGAGTTTTCTTGACGCCCTTCTCGTTCAACTTAGTTTCAGCAACGAATACACAACAACTCACCATGAAACTTACCTGTTTAACAACAGCCCATATGTGCTCTTCATTTGCAAATTGGTTCATTTCTATTTGCGACGCAATTTCCTCGCTTTCCTCATTGCATTTGTGAATTTTCTTGTGTTTGGAGAGGCTGGCTCTATTAGCGAACGCTTCCCCGCAAGCTTTACAAAAACATGGCCCATCTTCTATCGCGTCCATGATCAGCCCATTGGATAAAACTCCGGCGAATATAATGCCTTTTTCGCTCTCCAACCCTTTGTGAGTTTTCTTGTGCTTCGCAAGATTGGAATTGTCGGCAAACGCTTTGCCGCACATGTTACACATGTAGGGTTTCTCCCCAGTGTGGACTCTGGAAGATAAATAAGAGGGCTATTATTGTTACCGCTTTTGAGCTTTTAGGAAATGAAGTTTACGATGAAATTGTAGTTCTGGTGTAGTTTGATATTCTCAATGCGTGATAAGTGCGCCCACTATCTTCCTTGTTGCTGCCCCACCCGTTAGAGACCTTTAGCTAGTCAGGATTCTCCAAAATAACACAGTACAATATGTACATTCCAAGAATATTGAAAGTATCGAAAGTCTTGGTTTCGCTTTGGGGTTATGAAATATTCCATTTGTTCCAAAAGCCATTTAACACATTCGCTGCTCAATTTTTGGCTCAGGCGAATGAGCCAAGCTGGACCCTCTCAGTCACTGAGCTGCACTGCATACGCCAGGCGAGTGATGAGCCCTGACTTACATTTTAATAAATTGGTTGAACGAAAATGTTTTTAATTTCGAGGTGGGTCCATCAGACATCTTACAAAAAAAGCACCGTGTTGATCGTAATAAAGTCACAAAATATGTAGAAAAATTATAATAATAACATGCTGAAGGCGGCTGAGATGATTATAAACGAACGTGGAACAATAATATTGAGATGAGATTCAGAAGTTAGAACTTACTTGAGCCTGAAAAAAGTAAAAGAACTACTACTGTATAACAAATCGGAAATGAATAGCTAATGAACTTAGGGTAGCCGTTTTTATGCCTTAGGTGACTCCAAATAACCCCTGACTTAAGCTGGTGATATTTCCACCTTGAAACTTGCTCCCCCCCCCCCCTGCTCAAAGATAGTACCCATTGACCGTTTTGGTTAATAAGGGAGATCATGTCACTTGCACAGAGCCCCTCGAACAACTTTCGTTTCATGTCTCTCTTCAGTTCAGAACCTTTGCCGCACAAATTCCCTTGATTTCCATCACATGTTACATTTTCAGGGGCTATAACAATTACTCTCTGAGAACAGCAGAAGCAGCGCAATAAATACTGCAACGTTAATCAATATCACTTTCTGGGTATAAAACAGTGAGTTCTAAACAATTTCAAATTAACAGACAGAAAAACATCCTGGATTAGTTGGTAGAGCGTTAGAAATAACTGGTTGCATGTGCAATCAGGAGAGTTGTATGTTGCGTTGCACCATATGGTATCCATTTACCCTCTCTTCACTGTTATTCATCTCTTTTTAAATCCTCCCTCCTCCGTCTCAATGGTAACAGGCGCTACATTAAGAAGGAACATCGACCTGGAGACTCCTAAGGTCACAATAACGTTCGCCTTTACCCACCCATCATTCCGACTGTGCACATTCATTGACTTTGAACCATCCCACGCACTTCCATCCACATCTTTCCTAAACCTCCCACACAAATAAATGTAATTTTTAACGGGCCGTTTGTGCCGTAGGCTGATCTGAAAGCGTTCCTTACAAATGACTTCTATTCAAACATCAAAGATGACCTACCGGACGTGTTTCTTAACAGCTGAAAGCTCCATGAAGGTCTTTTTACACTTCTCGCACTGAAATGGTCGTTCTCCAGTGTGTCTCCTCATGTGAGTTACAAGGGAATCCTTATGTAGAAAAGACTTGCCGCAAATGCCACACTTATTTGGTTTATCGCCTGAAAAGCCATTAATGTGATAGCGACGATGCAATTGAATTCGTGATACACAGTTCAGCTTTATATTAATCAAGTGCCTACGTTAACAGTGGATAAACAGAGAAAATGTGGTAATTTGGTATTTAGCCAGAGCAAGGACATACAGTTAACATTACATACCGATATACCAGATTTGTCACGAGAAAAATTTAAATGTCTGCAGCGAAATAGTGGAAATCCAGTTCTTTATAAAATATAAATTGGAAGAGTAGTATATTTTCACAGGAATTTACATTCGTAAACCAGTATCAGTTCATACACATAAAATGAAGTAAGGTGCAGTGCGTGTCGTCCTTATTTACATTTGTCAGAAAACTGAACGTAAATCCCCAGCTTAAAAAAGGAGAACAGATTAGAAGATGGACAAACTGTTTGATATTTAACTTCAAAACTTGGCCTGAGGAGTTACCTCGGTCTATCCGAATACCAAAGCAATGAACCTTGAATTTCTTCTCCCAAGCCTTAATAACGAGTTTTTCTAGATTTTTCTCGAAAACAGTACAACGATTTTGATATAATTTTCAAATTATCTTCTACTAACCAGTACCTAACGTTTGTACAAAATATCTTTATGAAAATTCGGTGAACAGATTGTATCGATATGAAGCGAAATGATGTTTTGTTTAAGTTTATGGGAAAATGGCTAAGACGACCTTCTTTAAACTCACTGGGTGTCTCCTACTATTGAATACTTCTATGCTCTCCATAAATGTTCCTATGACAGTCTGAGCCTAGAGGGGACTTTGAGGAAGTCACGTATTATGGCAGAGAGCCCCCGAGAATGCCTCAGGCGATGCCTGGCAAAAAAACAACAACAGTTTTCCGAGACTGTTTTGAATTGGGTTATACGCCAAGATAGATAAGAAAAGGAAATTTCTAGTCTCAACTAGTGGCCTTTCTATCATGATGGGGCTATACATTTTTATTCAGCACTATGCCCCATTAGGTTTATTATTATCAACAGATGTTTAATTACTACAGCGGAGGCTCGTCCAGGGCATTTGTGCTGACTTGCCACCTCAAATGCCCCGATTCGCTCGAAACTTCGCAGCTGTCCGTTACAACTGAGCAGTTCTCTCGTCGTTCTGTCACCTGCACTCGCGTTTGCTCCCACCCAGTGGTGGTTAAACTTCCCTGAGTGTAATTGCGAATAAAACTCTTTTCCAACTGCATTCGGTTGATATTGTACTAACTCCCCGACTCACATAGTGTGATATCGCTAATTATATCGTAACAATATAAAGAAATCTGTAGACAAAAACAAAGGTATTAGGTAAGGGAATAAGATTACCAATGTGTCTTTTAAGATGAAGTCGCCGCTGCGATGATGTAGTGAAGGCTCGACAACATATTTCACACTTGAATGGTTTTTCGCCGGTGTGTATTCTCATATGCTCCTGTAGATTTCCTTTTTGTGTGAACGTTTTACGACAAAAGTAACATTCAAACGGTTTTTCGCCAGAGTGCATCCTGCAATAGTGGAAAGCACTAAATAATTGGACTAAATTATTAACAGAAAGGTTGCGGTGCCCAATGGTTCTAGACCTCACTAGCGTCACCCCCAGACTCCCAACCTCCTGGACGCGTAGTGTCACAAATCGCATCAACACCACTCGAAAAGTTTTTTTAACGCTACGACACATTTGGCAAATAGGGCGTAAGACATATGGCCTGTGACTTCCTTGTACAGGTACGCCAAAAACTTGGGCAGATTCCAATTCGAACTCATTTTTTCCAATGTACAACCCCACCAAGGCAGCATACAGTCAACAAAACAAAAGTAAATAAAATAAAATATTGATTTATCGATTGATTTATGTTGTTGTTGTTCGAAATATTCAAGTACTTGTAATGTCAACTTCTTCAATCCTCAGTGTGTAACATGTTAATGTTAAGTGGTTTGCTCGATTTACATTAGTTAGGTTAGTTTGTCTGCTGCTGAGAGGAGGAGGAACATGTATGTACTTGCTCCTCTCAAATAGCAGCAGTCAAGTGTTCAAGTAAGTGGACATGAATGTAGCGATGGAGTGTAATTTATTTATTTCACTCTACATTATTTGTTTATTTATTTCATTTATTTTATTGAAGTTATTTCATCTTGGGAAGAGAAATTTGTTACTTGAGTGAAAAAAGTATCACAAGACTTGGAGTCTGAGTAACATACAAGGATGTTGTATATTGATTCCAGGGGAAATGGTAGGGAGGCCTAATTGACGTTTATTAATTTCCCCTGGAGGATTAATAAACGTTTCAATCAATTAATCTCACTTCTTTCCAGAACTAGGGTGCTTCAAAAAAAAATGTATACACACTTTGAGAGAAAATAGCGAAGGTCCAGGGCAGAAGACGACGCGAAAAGCACTGGTTTCCGCCTCGCGCGGCTCGTCGGAAGAAGCTAGGAGTGGCGGGGGAAGACGATGGGCAAGAGGAAACTTGTCGCTGGATGCCGAGCTTGCCGTCTCGCAACGAGGCCCAAACAGTTGGAATTTGTAATATCAACATGGGGGACATACGTTTGAGTTTTGAAAAACGTAAGCAGGTTATTAAGTGGTACTGGAAGTTTGAGAATGTAAATGAAGTTCAAAGACAGTGGAGAAGGTAGTATGATACAGAACCACCATCAAGATTAACAATTACACGCATACGAGACAAATTCGAAGTTCATGGAACAGTGTGTGATGTGCATAAAGGTCATTCAGGTCGGCCTCGAACAGCTACAAGTGATGGGTCATCAACGGCAGTCTTGGAACTGTTTCAACGCTCTCCTAACAAATCTTCAAGGCAAGGGGCACGTGAAAGTGATGTAAGTGCTAGCAGCGTGCTACGCATTCTGAAGAGAGGCAAGTATCGTGTTTACATTCCAAGGCTGGTGCAACAGCTAAATGACGACGATCCAGATCGAAGGTTGCAATTTTGTGAATGGATTCAGGAGATGGTGGTACGTGAACCGGGATTTATGGGTAGCATCATTTGGTCGGATGAAGCCCAATTCAAACTTAATGGAACTGTCAATAGGCACAATTGTGTTTACTGGTGTGAAGAAAATCCTCACATTACAATTGAAAAAGCTGTAAATTTGCCTGGTGTAAATGTGTGGTGCGGTTTGTCTTTAAGGGGACTCATTGGACCTTTTCGATTTGACACTGTACACAGACACTGTGTGTACTGATTTGACAGTGTTCGAAGGCACTGTAACTGGTATTAATTACCTAACAATGCTTGCTGATTCCATATTTCCTGCCATTCGTGCATTATACGGTAATGATGATTTTTATTTTCAACAAGATGGTGCTCTGCCGCACTATCACAGGGACGAGCTTACCTGGATCAAAATTTGTCGGGCCAGTGGATAGGACGCAGGGGGCCAATCGAGTTTCCAGCACGCTCTCCAGACCTTACACTACTGGATTTCTTATTGTGGGGCACAGTAAAAGATGAGGTGTACAAACGTAAACCACGTAACCTAGACATTTTTTGGAATGAGATTCAAGCAGTGTGTAGAGAAATCTCATTGGACGTGTTGATACGATGTACAGAATCTGTGGTGACCCGTACTCAGAATTGTATTAATGCTGCAGGTCACCAATTTGAACAGTATTAACATTTGTTATTAATGTTTCATTTATATTGGACTTTCAGCTTTCTATTTTCCTGAAATTTAACTTTGTAGAACGGTAAATAAATTTTCTATGGAAGTTCAAAGTGTGTATACATTTTTGTGAAGCACCCTCCGACCAATCGCTCTCTTCTCTCAGAGATTTAACAGAATTAAAATCATGAAGTGGGAAGAACGGCAAAAAAATAATTGGCACGTATTTTCCTTCTGCTGAGAATTTATAAGAACGAAGGGCTTCACTAAAAGAAAACTACTGCAATACAATTCAATACAATAATGGATTAACAGATCATTTACCTCATGTGGAGCATAAGCGCAGATTTATTCGTGTACACCTGACTACACACTTCACAAGAGAACTTCTTTCCAGAACTGTGAAGTTGTATATGAACGTTCAAATATCCTTTGGATTTGAAAACTTTTCCACATTCCGGGCAGCTCAGCCCCTGCACTCTGCTATGGACCCGCTGATGTTTTTGGAGGGATCGTCTATTTGAAAAGAAGGACCAATATAGTGCTGCATTATATGGATAAATAGTAGAGTTAAACAAATATGATGAACAGAGGAGGGTAATAATTTATAAGTACGTTATTCAAGATACTGACAGATCTGTTACATCTGGTCATCACCTCATATTGACCACATCGTCACATATCATCTGTATGTGATCAACTTTTAAACTTAATAATTTACACTTCTTCAATAAGTGACCTGCATACAGATGTTTTAAAGGTAAAGAAAGAAATTTTACTAATAACAATCAAACTTGGCCAGGAAATATAAAAATTAAAGTATCAACAAGCAAACAAATGAAAATCCAATACCTGTGTTTGAAAGCCGTGTTGCACTTAGCACAGACGAACTTCCTATCCACACAGTGCTCGGCTTCCTTGTGATACACGACCGATGAAGGGTGTTTCAACTTCTTCCCACAGATATTGCAAGGAAATCCACCGACGGAATCGTTGTGTGAAGTTTTCATGTGTGACTTCAAACTAGACGCAAACCTGCAACGTAAAAACAGTACGTGTCAGTAAATGTATACTTTACGAATGGGATGGATGCACTGTAAAGGGAATGCTCCCATAACAGTCACTGACGATTTCAAGCCAACGCAGAACATTACTGTTTTTTAAACCGTTGCATTTGAGGCCAAACCAGTTAGGTACAGTACAAAAGAAGAGCCTATTCTATAAGCAGTCGAAGAGAACTTACAAACTGAAAACTTGCTTTATTCACACATCTTAAATCAACATTTGAAAAAAAAGAAGCTTAACTAAAGCAGTTAATTACCTGAAAACTGCATGGCACACGGGGCATTCAGATTTAGTTGGGGACTCGACAAGAGGCTCGGGCATAGTTATGTTTTGATTGGAGGGTGGGAGTTTATCTAGGGTCAGTATTTCAACGGATGTTACTCTGTGCCCAGTCGATTCGATGTGGGTATTCAACATTTGAGCACAATTGAAGGATTCTCCACACTCATGGCACGTCAACTTTGTTTTGTGAGCAGCAACGTGTTCCACAAATTTATTCTCCTGCGAAAATAAGTAATCGTCAGTCGACACAAAGTTTGTTGATGACCCTGTTGTCAATTGATACGTAAACCAACAATTCTGCGCAAAGGAGATTGAGTTAAGCTCGGAAATAAGTGTATGACGAAAGTCACTGTAACTGTTGGGTGAGTGCATTTTCTCTGGGTGGTTTTAACATACAAAGCGAAATTCTCAAAGCTTGTACAGAACACAGAACATGCACTGCAGAAATAAAACTAGCCACGTGTCAATAACACACCGCACCATTAGTACCCAGTAGAAGTTGCGAACTCTTATGAGAACATCAGTGTTACCGTCACAACAAGACGCTCTTTTGGCAAGCACTTCTACGAGGGCGGCAGCAGCTAAATTAGGAATCAATAGTTGGTATAGGTGTACTGCCTGACTCCTATTATAGGTACTCCAGTGGTCGCAGTCTAGTGGTGATAGACGAAGATTCATAATCCGATGAAAGATGGGCATTTGATCAGAGCTCGGGATCGCTGCAATTTTTGCCTGGGTCAGCGGCTCTCCAAACATCCCCCCCCCTCTCTTCGTAACATAAGAGCATCTTCTGTCACCCATCTATCCCATCTTCTGCCAAATAAAGAGTTCTAAATGGTATACAGGGCAGCTCTGAGCAGGCGTGGCAGGGGGCAGCCCTGTACAATGACGCCCAGGTCATGAGCTACAAAATGTTCGGCTGCTAAGATACACTCCCAACTATTTTATTTACCTTGAGTCTGGAGTAAGGTTTAGCTTTACCCACACTCAGACTCTGGCCAGCCAGTACATAGTTAAGGCACTGAGGATGCCCCCTGACAGGTCTGGGTGCGGTTGCAAGGGAGGCTCCGGGGATTCACAGAGTTGGCACAATATCATGGTTGTGATTTCTATGGAGATCTAGCAAAGCTTGAAGAGTGGCTGGAGCAGCTGGAGATGCTGATGAGACAGTTTTTTAGAACTGGATGGAGGATGTGAGGGTTAGTGCCAGGGAGTTTCCAACCCCTTATACCCCGCATTGTGTCGAAATGTGAGATTTCACACCGCACACCACCCACCAGAAAAGACGCATTCATCCAATAGATACAGGGAAACTTCTTAGTTGACAAAAATCACATTAATGAACATAGTTCACTTTTAAAATGAAACGAATTTCAGTTCAACGTGAATTCAGCGACTTCAAAAATCACTTTAGCAACTAATCCAATCTGAACACTAAGCAGTACCAGATACTTCCCACCAGATATTAAGTAACGTTCTACAAAGTTCACACAAAAGTGAAAGAAAAAACACAATGGATTTATTGCTAGAGCAGTGAACATTTCTGAATGTGCTTATCGGCTGAGGAAAATTGTGTGATTCGTCGAACCACATATTTAAAGGTATTGTCCCTGTAATTCCACAACTACAAACATCAATGTCCTGCTACACATAGGTAATTCTGCATGAAGTGGCAGACAAGGTTAAATTTTCTTTTTATGGCACGTACATTTTGTTCTTCATAAAATGTTCATTTAAAATTCATTAGAGATATAGAAGTCTACAGATTGTAGGAATAGAGACAGCGAGTACCTGAGAGAAGAGTTTTTGGCAGGTGTCACATTGAAACTGAAGTTTTTTTTTCGGATGGTTAACTAGACTATTACACATCATGACGACACCCATGGATTCCCCATTTCCATTTTGCATTTGACCAATAACTTCCTTGGAGTCTGAAAACAAACAAACAAAAAATTTTAAAAAACAGTTCCAAGCCCTCCTGACGAGCGATTTTATAAACCTCAGAGCGAAATACGCAAATAACCCTTATCGCAGTATTCATAACATTAGAGAAAACCAAAAATCACTCCAAATTAACGTCAAACGCGTTTTATGTGCAGGAAGCTTCAAGGTATCGAAGTAATACCCATTCCATTTGTCGTAAAAACAAAATTCTCCAAGATTTTATGAATTTATTTGAAGTTTGCAAAATCAAATTCGGAGTTCGTTCTCTTATTCACGTATTCGACAAAATCAGGAAAACGAGTTGAGTTCCAATTTTGAATACTCAAGCTCGCTCTTATTATACGTTAGCTAGCGTAATGACTGATTAAGCATACGAAAACGTTAGAATGAGGGATTTGTTAAGAAAAATGTCAGTGAACAATAATTTCAATTATTGAATAAATATGACACACACACACACAACACAATTGAACAAATTCATCCCAACAATGTTTTCATTATAATCAATTTTATCAGATTAATTGAATTTATGGTGTACACAAAAAGGAGAAAATAAATAAATGAAATTAGGAAATATTTCAACTTGATTTAGGAAAGGTGTTATCAAGTTGCGGTCACCCATTGTACACCAAGCAACTCGTCAAAAATTACTACAAATGTCTTACCTTCATCTCCCTCACCCTCCTCATTGCCTAGGGCATTATCCTCAAGTACACCATTTTCACGAAAAATTTGCTCCAACTCTTTCCCTTGGAAAACTTCAGAATACCTGAAACACATTACGATAAAAACCAGTTAAAATAGTATTCTCCAAATGGAAACAAAAAAAAGTCGTTATTACGAAGGTAGTATACGTCACAGGTTATAAACCCGAATCAATGTAACTGGCAATGATAGCAGCCGAGGCCAAGGAGACAAGGTGGCAAGAGACACGTTTCTAGACTTCAACCATCTCGGACGAAATGTCCGCTATTATGTGTGAACTGCATGATGGATTCACGTGCATCAAATCTTATTATCATTGTTGTTTACAATATACCGAGGTAGCCAACCCTAATTTCTCTTGAATCAAAAAAAGCGGACTGTATTTTCAAACACCCCGGATCTGATCAAAATTAGTTCCTTCCCCCTTGTCTGTAAACTATGCCTCCGCCGATGCCGAGACCTCGCCGACCTGAAAAGGAAACAAAGGCAGGAACGGAAAAATAGGAACTTGAGGGACTCACCCTTAAGAACGTGACAGAAGCTTTTCCCCGGCCGGGAAACACTGGACTTAGCTAGGAGAACCACTTCGTCGCGTAACAACTGCACTTAGCAGAAGCTCCACAAAAAAGGGGGGGGGGGGGTAAAAGATGATTAATATATCGCAATTTACACGTCAAAAAAATAACTCCGTCTCGATCGACCGCTCGATGGAAAGTAATAGGTGAGAAGGAAAGGATGGTGGTCTGTGGGAGGTGAGGCGGACACCTGGAGGGGAAAACAATAAGGGCCAGGCGGTGGGCCCCTGGGCGAATCGGCGGGAAGCAGCTTACGTTTCCAACAATTGTACATTTAGGTAATAAAAAATGATTTTTCATGAAACATTACCTCGATGGCTTCTTTCGCCTTCGCTTGTTGTTGAACTCCTCCCTTTCATTGAGAGAAGTAGAAGGATCAGGTAGTCCAACAGGTTCCCTTTCACCTTGGAGGCGATTTGGGTCAGAGACAACAGAATCGGAGGGTGGCTGTGGAACTGGAAACTCGACTGCTCTGGCTGCGTCAACTTTACGGGGACGTCCTCTTCTTCTTCGAATGGTGACTTCTTCAACAACGTTGGAGACAACCTTCCTGATGCAATGATCCTCTGGGTAGAGCTCAGTTCTCTCGTGTAGTCCTTCAAAAGAATAAATACTAATAGATAGGTTGTGAGTGTGAGAATGGCGAATTATGAGGGGGCTGGTGTATGAAAACTGCTCAAAGGCTCGATACTTACGCATAGAACAACTGAAATAAAATCCTCCCAAACAAATTTGTGCACTTCACTCGTAAAGAACTAACCTGGACATCAGAATCTCGCAAGAGATAAACCCCAGAAAAATGACTAAACTTGTTTAAAGTTCATCACATTTCCCCTGGTCACTGAGGGATTCTTTCAGACTAATTAGAGATGTTATGTAAAACTAAATAAACCCTTTAATGTGGCTTTACTTATTCACTTTAAACATATTGTTAGCCACTGTGTGGTCAACTGAGCGCATTGTAAATATGTACACATTTGTCAATGAAGTACCTTACTTTGAGAAATACCAGGTTGACAGGGGCTCCCTTGCACTCCATGAAACCGAAAAAGGCGAAAAAACACACTGAGTGAACTGTAGGAAATTCGCAGGCTTCAGATCTAGGGTCTTCATGATCATGCGTACCTTCAAGATTACGACTCACACACTTCCCTACAACCTCAATATTTTAACACATTCAGTGCGACAGCACATTTCTTCACATCACCCCAAAGAGATTGACCTTGTGCTCTGAGCTTCATTAAGTGTGATGCGAGCCTTTTAGACCTCATTTGCCTGGACTAGGGGTTTCGAGTTTTTTCCCGTGAAAACCTATGAAGTTTATATCGTATGAACCACGGGCACAAACGGACTCAAAGGGGTAATAAAAGTATGGGTCACGGCGTGTGGGACACCCTAAACCCAAGACCACTCGGGTTGTGTCTATCTCAATACTATAGCTCCAATACAAATATTTTATTTCCGTAGTTTTAATTTTTACACTGTTGTTCATAAATGCAGAATGTAAAAACTGAAACTTAGTTACAAATAAGAAATTCCTACGGTAATAGACTACTTTGTTTCCGTATTTTGTTAGCCCCCCCCCCCCCATCAATACAATAAACAAATATTAACAGAGAGCAACCCTTACTATTTTAAGATGGTATAACAATTATAATGAGTGAACCATCAACGTCTTACCATGTGAATCATCAGGAAGGTCAGCACGATCTTCTGAAAAAAAGACACACCGAATAATAGTCTATGCAAACTTTGCTGGGTACGTCGCAACCATTATCAAGACCTATGGATAAACAAACGTGAAATGAGTTAGTGTTAAGTTTATTTTGTTTTTTGAAAGTTTAATCAAAATCGTGAGAGCAATTTTCAAAATACGAAAAATCCTTATTTTTGGTACATTTTGGTTTCCAATTCCCTCTCAGATGCTGGAAATTGCTCATACTCTTTTTTTAATTTCATTTTACCTGAGGGCATACAGGATGACCACACATTGGGCATATTGTGACTGACTATGTCTCACACCTAATAAAACATGTAAATACCATAGGTACCAGCCCCTTTTAAGAAGCTGAATGTCTTTTATGGCAGACTGTGCTATGGTTTCGGGTTCAATTAACCCCGATGTGTATGAGGAGAGGTGAGATATTCAATAGGTCTTTTATCGCAGCATTGTCGGGGTGGGGGGTGGAGGGGGTGGGGTGGGGGGGTTCATGGCCCCTGTAGTTGCAAGGCAAGCCTGTCTGCAGTTTCTACTGCTCTCTTTGAACTGCCCAATGGCTTGTAGCCATCCACCATTAGAACAACTGGGGGCTTATTATCCGCTTGTGGAGCCGATCCATCGTTTTTGGAGTGACTCCCCATTGTCTTGCATGCCCACAGAGCTGTGGTGGCCTTGTGCATATTCAACATGTGAGTTGCTTGTCCAGTATCACCCCACAATATTTTACCTCTGAGTCGCCAGCTGGGGTCTCACTCATAGCCTTATTTTTGCACCTTCGTCATTTCTCGAAGAAAACACAAAAATCAACTCAACAACTCCAGCCATTAGGCAGACACATACGACATTCAGTAGACCTCAAATCGCAATCATCTGCAGAAAACTCAAGTTGTTTCCAAACATTACCACACATTTCTTAAACACAAAGTAAAGACACGAGAATCAACAAGTGAAGATGCTAAACAGTTAGTAGGAACCACGAAGACATTAGCAGTACCAGTCAGGATGCGACTAAACTTCACGTCTTCATTGCATTATCAACATGGCATATGGCAATTGCATCTAATTTCAGCGAAATGCTTAGTTAATATCTGAATCATGTGAAGAATGAAATCGACAACCTCCATTGTATTCCTTTGTAGCAACGTGTTTACGATATTTACGAAGAAGCTCTTGCCCTTTAATTAGAATACTGAAGAAGCATATAATAGTCTGAAGTTGAGAATGGCATCGGGGGCAGAGTGTTTGTGGTAATAAACCATCGTCTTCAACCTGGAATTTCAGGATTGAACCCATTTTAATCGACCACAAACACAATGGTAGTATAAAAGAAGAGAAATCAGAATTAGATTCAAAGTACAACGTAATAGAAGAAAGTTCCTATTGAACTGATGTATTGGACACTGGTCACAAAGGGCAACATATTTGTTGAACTACCAACTAGATTTTTGTTAATAAGCCAACTATAAATGAACGGAGTTTTATGAGGTACTAAATCCGATTTTTGAGAATTTACTGGGCTGCTCTCAATGTTTTACCACTAATGAAATAGCGACCCTAAGAGTCAACATTAAGAACTGCATACATCAATATTAATATGTTAACTTCTGAGTTATCATTTGGTACAAAAAGCTGAGTAGGAAACGAGTGCTTTGTGATAATCATCGAAGCCACTTGAGGAAACCAAATGCGAGCAAACTATTCACATCGAATTCATAATGTATAATAACTACCTCACAGTGTTATATTCT
Organism: Pachypeltis micranthus; assembly: GCA_020466155.1. Lineage (NCBI taxonomy): Eukaryota > Metazoa > Arthropoda > Insecta > Hemiptera > Miridae > Pachypeltis > Pachypeltis micranthus. The sequence goes on from CM035769.1 coordinate 31,492,605, forward strand.
AGAGCGCATGAGTAAAACATGAATTGAAGAGAAATGTATTCCCTATAGTCTCAACAACTGTTGCTATCACTTTATTAGATTTCAAGAGTTGAGTTGCTATTAGGTCCAGCTAAGCTTGATAGTATCAATTGTTTGGGCGACAACGGCTTCGTTTTTATTGGAGATAGTAAGGATTAAAAATACACTCCCATCATTCTTAAACACATAACAAAAGCTGTCTTACTCGAATTGGAAGGTACTTATTAACGAGCGAAGATATTTGCCTTCCTTCGGCGTCAGCGGAGTTGAGACGCAAACCATCTGGGTTGGGTTCTGCACAAATTCTGCACAATATTGAATCGTATAGATTGAACATTGTTCAAATTAACCCCGTTCCCTCGTTCATCACGAATGCTCCGATTGGCAAACATCAATTGTTAATAATCTCGTTTCAACGAGAACTACGACTACCAGCATCTTTCCCGATATTAAAAACTAGCTGCTCTAAATGGGGAACCTTTTCACAGTTTACTTAAATTCTCTGGGCCCCAATTCATTGCTATATTAACGAGACATTTAAAGTATTAATGCAGTCGAAAATGAAACGAAAGGTTCAGGGATTCTTATGTAAACAAAAACTCATTTCCGTTTAAGTAACTTCGAACTTCTTCTTCTTTGTTCACGTTTACAGGCCCGCTGATTCCGCAGATTCACAAGTGAGTTAGTGTTAAAATGTGGCTCGAAACAAGGTTCATTTCGTTAACATGAAGTATTCCAAATTTGATTAAGACGATATTAAAAATTCATTATAACTTGAACGTTATGTTGTGGAGGGGGATGTATCATTTTATTTCTAACCTAACGAGCAAAATGCATTGATAGTTTGAACCTTTCTGGATAGTGACTTTCACTGTTTTGTAAATTCCCCACAATTTTCAAATCCCATGATGAGAGCCACTTTCTTCTAGGGCACCTCCGCAGCCTTGTGACATGGAAATGCTTCATTAGCCTATTTTCTAGAGTGTATGGTGAGTCATGCTGTACAGAGAATAGTCAGGATTTCGTGCCGTTGCACAACTGAACCTTGTCACGGGAATAGACTTTGAAGAAGCCGATTTCAAACGCCAAGTGGAGCGCACGATATTTGAGCTTGAAAAAGCATAAAATTGACGAAACTGTGAGCAAAGCCTGAAATGTGTATTTCAGGGCATTTTTGTGATTTGTTCACCAACGAATTGAATGACACCACTTTCGTTACGAGAACTTGAACCATTGTTTCGTTCTTTTTGTCAACATTGCTCACCAATTTTAAGAGCTCTTCAGCTATAAACGGGTAGTTTGTATGTTCTGAGGCTGATTCCACTGTTATCCATAAAAATTTGTATATCAGGGCTTTGGTGGTTGCAACTTTACGATTTTGGTGAGGTTCATCTCCCCATTGTGGTAGCTACTGGCATCTACAAGCCTTAGAAGAAAATGAGTGCTCCAAGGACTGAGTACTTACCTACTCGATGGTTGAAACAGCATACAGTCCCTATGTATATGCAGTGCTACTAAATTTCGAGAGCTGTCACACGCACAACTTCGCTTTGTTAATTTTTTATTTCCCACTTAGCCGACGTAAACTCTTAATTTGAATAGTTATTGTCATAAACAGTTTTTAACATGAATGGGAGAATTTGATATAAGCGTGAATAAAACACCATCACAAAAAGACTAACATAAAACTGTCCACAAACGATGTTATCGCATACAATAAAAAGAACGAAGAGATCAAGCCCCCCATGGTCAGAAAACTGTGTCAAGTCGGTATCTTGCCAAAGCATGAGGATAATAGTTATGATATGAAAGGAAGCCAACACTCATAATTTCATCACTTCAGTTTTATTATAACAAAATATACTTAGTTTCCTACATCCACTCAAACTTGTCATTGCTACTGTCAAAGTAAATTCCACTCTGTTCAGCTACTTGGTAGTGATCACGAGTGTTTCGCATCGTGTCCTCAACACAATTAACGTTGGTGTAAATTCATGTAAAAGGGTACAATATACCACGAATGAAGCGTTTTCCTACCTGGGGTATAATGCTTTCCATTCCATGCACTATTTCTGCTTCCACGTTGTACATTATAATTCATTGTAGAATGAAGGGTTACGGCCTAACAGACTCTGAGTAATTAACTTCTAAAAATACAGAAGGTTCAGAAGTATCTTTTTCTCTTTAGGAGAAGTCAAATCTCGTGCACTGATCACATTACTCCCACTTGAATTTTAAGCAGCATTTGTTTCCTGTTATGTCCAGAATTACAACCAATAAAAAGCTGATAAATTGGGATCAATCCTGAAATTTACAGTGATTATGGCAGTTGGCCTTCATATCGTTGCTGAATCAACATAGTCAGGTCATAACGATGGCTGCAGTGGTTCTTGCTTTACATTCAAGAAAATTCCAATGGAACGCAAAAACGCAGAGAAATTGTATCTTCCCAGCATCTCATAAGGAGATTATGCGCATTTTACATTTTCTAGATGGCATAATACACGCACACACTTCTTTATTTTCCATGATCTTGCATTATATACTACTTGAATGCCTGTTGACTTGGCATTACTGGGGTTGGAGTATTCCAATCCACACCCAATGCACCATACAATGACAAGACTCAAGGATCGTTGAGTAGGCCTAATTACATTTTCGAAAAAATTGTGCAGAGGGCAAAACGGATACGATCAACGCATCATTTCGTTTCTCACTCTCAATGTGTTCAATAATTTACGTTATAAATAACCATGAATTATTGATCAAGGTTTACGGAGCAATTCTGATTGATCTGAGATAGGTGTTTTTCTGTATGGCGATGAAGCTGATCCAGTCGTGTAGCTCTGTAGTCACAGTGTTCGCATGCATATGGTCTCTCTCCTGTAACACATCCAATGAGCGTTACTAATTGAGTTTAAATTTGCCATTTGTTTCAGAATGTAATACAACATATTTTTACGTTAACGTTTTCCTATTTTTATACATCTAGGCATCCGCATTACACCACGAACTTTTTCCCATAAATAATCAAACTTCTCACCAGTGTGCATCCTCATGTGGCGGTGCAAATTAGAACTCTGCGAAGCTCTGTAGTCGCAGTGATCACAAGCGTACGGTTTTTCTCCTATAAAACCGATAAAATGACATCTTAATTTGTTTGAAAGTTTCATTATAAACGAAAAACCCTGCAAATTATTACACAACGGTTTATTATTCGGATAAACAGCTTGACCTAGCATTAATGCTCCGAGACCCATCCCGTTCGATTCAGCATCGAAAAATATCATAATGAAACCTCAAAAAAGGTCAAAAGGAACTGAATCGTAATATTAAAATAAACAAAAAAAAACGTAAGTATCTAGAAAAAACTGAATTTTAATATGAAAACATGCACGCTAAATATTAATATCAAAATGTAACCAAAAATCTATGAAAAACCCAAAATGAGAATGAAACGAAAGAATCTAAAAAATTGAATCGTATTAAAACAACAAAAAAAAATGAAACGAACGAACTATTAAATAAATAAACCAAAAATAAACGAATAATGGAAAGCTCAATCGAAGATAACAGATATTTTGCTAACGGAAATAGTTGAGACGAGCGAAACAGTCATTTGTGGAGGTGAAGACGAGAACGAAATATGAAACACGAGACGGGGGGGGGGCTTCCAACGAGTAGAGCGGGCGGCGGGCGAGCGTTGCCCCTCGCCTCTCAGAGGGGGCGGCGTTGCCAGTCGAAGCGAGTGATTTCGATGAGACCGAAACGTTGACTCCGTTTCGTTAATTTTTTTAACCGTTTTTTGCCCATAACAATCATGGGCTTCGTCCGATCGGATTGCCGAGTTGGCGGGCACAACTAGATACCAAATTGGATTTTTGTGCGAAAGAACGAATTTTTTGGACCACGTTAAAGGCACAAAACGGCCCGGACGGCGGACGGGGGACGGACATTGCAAATTTGGAATCTCCATGTCTTGAAACGTAAAGTATCAAATTTTTGAGGGGGGGTTGTAAAAAATTTTTCGTGACCGAAAACATAAGGTTATTATTCAGAGTGAATAATAAACCAAAAGTAGATGTTCATTGAATACAGACGGCGAAAACAATATTAGTTCATAAGTATCTCTTCGATTTTATTTTGTTTCGCAAATTACGAGGCACAAGGTTGCAATTTTTACTTTCCGCTACCCGAAGGGAAGGAAAGTATAGTAATCGGCCCAAAAAAAAAAATTGGGTTTTCTTCAGATCTTTACGTTTCAGACCCTACTGAGTCTAAAAAACCTAATTTCGGCGCGTGGTCCGTGTGTATGTGTGTGTGTGTGTGTGTGTGTGTGTGTGTGTGTCTGTAGTTCGATTTGCGGGAGAACGGCTGATCCGATTGAGCTGGTTCTTTTTTTGTTTTGTTCGTTATTTTTTGTAGACACCAAAATAAGGTTATGGACGATTTCGGCCGATGGGAAGGGGGGGGGGACGAAAATGTACCAAAAACTAGGGGTTTTCGCATTTTTCTCGAAAACGGCTCTAACGATTTTGATCAAACTTTCAAATTATCTTCTCCTAATCAATACCTAACTTTTCTTCTCTATACATATCTCCATGAAAATACGGTGAACGGAGATATGGGCCCATGAAGCAAAAATAGGTTTTTTACGCTTTTTGGCAAAACGGCTTCAGCGATTTTCCCCTAACTCACAGGATGTTTTCAAATAGTTAATACCTACATATTCCTTTCAATAAATGTTCCTGTGACGGTCCATTGAACAGAGATAAAAATCAAAATGTGTCGAAAATAACGTTTTTTTGAACATTTCCGTAAATTCCAGGGTAATTTTTTCACCAGATGTGATAAATTCTAATGAAGTGTCTTTTAGTCACCCATACCAACATTTCGTTCTCTATAATTATTTCTGTATATATATGTTGAACGGAGATATAAGCCACGTTAACTCAGAAAAGGAGATTTGTCGAATATTAATTTATCGGTATTCCAGTTTTCTCAAAAACGGCTCTAACGATTTCGATCAAACTTTCGGAGTACTCTCAGCTAACTAGTCCCTACATTTTGTTCCGTATAAATGTTCCTGTAAAAATGCGTTGAACGAAGATATAGCGCCCGCCTATGTAGATGGTGTTCGAACTTAAAGGGGTGGCGGAAAGTAGTGTGTTGCTACGCACCAGATATTTGACATTAAATCCACAGCTATGTCAATGGTACCTTAACAGAACGGAACACTATATTTCCTATGGAAACAGACACCTTTGGTTGTAAATTTGCTATGCTAAACGCTTCTCTGCATTTTTAAGACGTTTCGACCCTTCTGGTTCGTTTATTTTTTGCAGTAGGGGGTCCAGAATTCCACTGCCGTACTCCCTGCGTGTTCGTATAAGCCGGACTAAAAGGGACACAACTTACACTTCATTCACATACATGACACACTGGGAACCCCCTACCTTTAGCTGGGATCGCAGAACACACCCTGCAGGAAGGGGCACAGAATTCTCCCGTCAGATCCTCATGTGGTCGTTAAAACCGGCCTTAAAGGGGCTTAAAGCTCACGACACTGACATACACAACATATTCCAGATACTAAATACACTGCAAACGGCTTGCGTGGCAGAACACACTCACTTGAAACACTCATAATGAGCGAAAGACAGTCCTGGAAGTAGCTCACTAACACCTTTGAGCGATCCCCATATAGGTGCGGCCTTCGGAATGAGGAGGGGGAAACCAGGTTTGAGCGTTCCTGGGGCGGCTGATAGCGTGTGTCCCGCTCACCACATCACTAGTGGCCGAGGGCTGACTCTGAGCAGCAGCCGAAAAATCCCTCATGCGTCTTAGTCCTCGGTGGGTGGCCGGACTGGCAGCTGCGGCATGTGGGGGCCTCCCTTTGACCCTCAACGGACCAGCGAAAGGGGCTAGAATCAATATGCCTGAGGGGAGCTTCCAGACACTGCCTCGAGCACCTCTCGCTCATACCACGAACACACACAACAAATGAACTCACAAGGATACACTACACCAGTCCGCTTCTTTAATCACCCCAATAAGTAAAAAACATGACAAAGTCAACTAAAACTTCAGCAGGTAATAAAAACGCCACCTGCGCCTTCTTTTCCTCGGGCTCGCCAAGCTCGACTCTCCTCTTCGGACGATGAGCAACCTACTGTCGTCAAACAAACAAGGGCGAAAGAACCGGGCAAACCGCGCTCATCTCCCCTTTCTCCCTAGTAGCCCGGCAACCCGGCTACTACAAGCACACGATACAGCGTGGACCCTAAACTGTCGGACATGGAGCAAATTTGGCATACGTCCAAATCATCCACGGCCAGCTGGCACGGATGAGGGCCAACGCGACAGGACCTATGCGGACTCAGAATCAGTTGCCTCTTCGAAATTTCGAAGCTGGCTATAAAGCTAATGCCCCCAACGACATCGCCCCCTGCCACCCTCTGCGGGAAACTGTGGCGGCTGTCGTGAGGGAAGAGCGCGAGGGCACCGCCCAGCAGCCAGTGCCACCAGCCCCCAAACTCGAGGAGCAACAACGAGCCAGGGTAGTACCCCAGGCTCTCATATGCGGCAGTAGCCGCTACTGCGCCTTCCTCCCCTCATGGAGCTGAGGCGGAATGGCAGACTGCCAGGGCCAGGAAGCGCAGAGGGAAGCAGAAACAGGCCCCAACTACAGGAAGTGCAGGCCGAGGCAGCGCCTCGCCTATGCCTCCGCCCAAAAACAAGGGCAAAAGTAAAAATAAAAACCAAAAGAAGAAGCCTCCACCGCTTGCCAAACTCCCCTAAAACCCACTTACAAAAACGTGGTAGTGGTTAGGCGGACATGTGAGGAAGGAGAGGCTGGTCCCTCCAACCCTGACGCAATGGAAGCGCTTTATGCGGGGTGTCCCTGCTACGGACCTCCAAGCTCTGAGTGTCCGGAGTGCTAGACATCCGCACCGCAGTAGGAGGTGGCGCCGCCATTGTGACGGAAACGCCAGAAATGGCCAAGGCGCTCACGAGCCACATTTCCACAAAAAGGAGTTGAAGCTCCAAGCGCCAGTTTCCCTGGGTCGTTTCCTCACGCCTGCTGCCTGTGCGACGCGGACCGACCTTCAAAGAGGACTTGGCCCAACAAGTTGTTGAGCACAACCCTGCGTTAGCTTGCAGCCGCAGGATGTCAGGCCTCTTCACCAAAAGATGATTGAGGTATCACCCAGCCTGTACAAAAACCAGAGGGGCAAGGCACCTCCAAATAGCCTGGCAGCGGTGCGCCATACGAAAGTACCAAGCCCCCACTCAGTGCTACAAATGCCAGCGCTTATGGCTACCTGGCAGTGGCCTGTACAAGACCTGTTGTGTGCGCCTGGTGCGCCTTGCCACATCTGAGTAAGGAATGCAAGCGTGATGCTCCTCGCGTGCCAATTGCGAACGCAAAATCCAACAGGTCGCACACTCTACACGAGACGCACGCTGTACCATCTGGTCAGCGAGCGATTGCCCTCCAGGAGTCACGAGTGGATTATGAATAGGTCAAAACAGTTCGAATCCTTCAGCACAACACAAATAAGAGTTGCCCAGTTATGGCTGAGTTGCCGCAAAATGCACTCAAGAAACGCTGCAGTGTCCTCACCATACAGGAACCGCATACATAGGATCCAAAACTCTTGGTCTCGGATCGCAGGCACGAGTGGTGGCTGGAGCAAGAACGGAGCCAAGGCAGCAGTAGCTCGTATCCATTGACATGCTCGCACTCACTCACCTGAACAGCCAGCACTTCTGGCCGCTGTGCTCATCCGAGCCGGTGGCTTTGAGCTGGTTGTAATATCATTTACAGGCAATTTGGCGCACCAGTTGCCAACAGCCTTGAACCACTCGAGCGGCTCTAGCAGGCCTATCAGGACGACCCCATGTAGTCTGTGCTGATGCAAACGCCAGATCACCATTGTGGGGATCCCCAACCCTGGGCCCCATCCGCGGCGAGGCGTATATAGAGCTGCTCACTAGGTACAACTTGGTTGTTGCCAACGACCCCATGACGGAGGCGACCTATGGGGTCTGGGAGGAAGGTCGTGTATAGATGTCACAACTGTGTCTCACACCCTGCTACTCTACTTGCAGGGTTGGCGAGTCGTGCCAGGTGCAACACAGAGCGGTCACATGGTTATTGACTTTGCCATCACGAATAATAACATCCTCTGCAAAGACACGCTTGAAAAGCGATTCCGCACAAAAAATGCTGAATGCCCACACTTCTGTAGGCTACTGGAAGGTGAACTGCGTGCCGCAGACACCAATCTAATAGTGCAAGCATCCACACCTGATGAGGTGGACAGCAAAGTGGACATATTTACCACAGCACTGCACTCTGCTGGGCTCTCTGTACTTGGGCAACAGAAGCACAGGGCGATCAAAGTCCCATGGTGGACTGGGAGGAACTTAATCCCTTCAAGCAAAGTGTAAATAGAGCCAGAAGGATGTACCAAAAACACTCGTGACCCTGATGCCAGAGCAACACGCCGAACTGTCTTCATCCAAGAGAAGAAGGCCTTCCACCGCGCCATCAAACGAACCAAACGGCAAGGCTGGCGAAATTTTGTGGAAGCGGAAAGCTCTGAGAACCCCTGGGGCAGACATTACAAGTCCTCCATAGGTAAAGCAAATGTAGAGCAGGTCTTAGCTGCGATGCAAAATGAGTCAGGCTGGGCCTGCAGTATCGAACGTTCACTGGAAACCCTCCTTGAGAAGGCGTTCCCAGATGACCAACTAGCTCGAGACACTGAAGCCCAGAGGGCAGCAAGGGAGCTGATCATGGACCCTAACGAGCCCGACATCCCATTGTGGACAACAGGCGACCTCGGCAGGGCTCTTATGACCTTAAAGCCCAACAAATCTCCTGGGCCAGATAATAGAAAGCAATATGCTAAGGAAGGCTGAGCGGACAATCTCCAGCGGTCTCCTTAATTTATTTAATGACTGTCTGCAGGTCGGACAGTTCCCCCACTCAGTGGAAGTCGCGCTGCTGTCACTCTTTCAAAAGGGAGGCGACCGCAATCAGTCGGACCCGCGATCATGGAGACCACTCAGCCTTCTTTCCATATTAGGCAAAACACTAGAAATCTTGATGTTGCAGTCCCTCGAAGGAGTCTTTGGCCGCAACCTCACAGGCAGGCAATACGGGTGTACCAAAGGAAGGTCCGCGCAGGATGTCATTGTCGAGATTCGCCGTGTTTCTGCTGGCACCGGGCTAAGCACGTCGTAGCAGTTCTGATTGACATCAGAGGAGCGTTTGACAACCTTTGCGGCCAGCGCCCTTAATGAACTCAAAGGTAGGGAATCCCCTGCAACCTGTACTGCTCGTCAGAAGTTACCTGACAGACAGAACTGCTACGATCGAAAGTAGGCATGTCTCCGTCCGGAGAAAGATTGAGAAGGGGTGCTCACAGGGCTCGGTCCTAGGACCAGCACTCTGGAATGCCTTCAAGGTCTTCTCAGGAAACTCATGGAGACTGACTGGCGAGCCGTGACGCCTATGTGGATGACTTGACTGTGCTGATCTTTGCAGAGTCAGTCCGCCAAATTGAAGAAAAACCCACCACGTGCTCCGCACTGTCAACCAAGCACGCCAAGATGCAGGTGGCTGAGGAAAAACCCAGCTAATCCTCTTGAAGGGGAAAGTGAATAATCCACCCACAATACGCTTTGGCGGCCACAGGCTCCTTCTTGAAAAGCACGTCAAGTATTTAGGAGTGAATATAGGTGAGAGGTGGGGTTTCAACCAACACCTCCAGTCCCGTAAAGGCACTACCATTGCAAGGTTTGCTCACTGCGTGCCACATTACTAAGGCCACTTGGGTGTGTGTTACCACGACACCATCCTCATGTATAAGGCCATCTATTTAGGTGTGATTGGCTACTGCCCTGTTGTCTGGGGTAGCAAACTAACAGTCAATCAAAGAGAGTATTGGCCTAATCCCAGAGAGCCGCGCTCCTGTGGATCACCAGGCCTACAAGACTGTATCAACGGAAGCACTCCAGGTGATCACTGGTCAAACCAGCTGATTTGGCTGTTGAGTGCATGATTGACAAGTGGAGAGTGAAACGGGAGCTTCTCGCTTTGGGCTGAACTCCGTAAGGATCTCACCACAGAACAGAAACTTGCCGCCATCGATGAATGGGCTCTAGAGAAATGGCAAGCGAGATGGGAATCCCCGTCAAAGGGACGTGATACGTAAGGAGTTCTTCCCCAACATCCGTGAACGTCTTTCTAGAAAATGGGTTGAGCCAGACCACTGATTTGTTTCCAGTTCCTCACGGGACATGGTGACTTCAATGCGCTGGCCCACTTCTTTTCTCTGAAAGACTCTCCATTATGCACGTCTTGTGCCTCCAGTGCGGAGGAAACAAGAAACTCATGTGCTGCTCCACTGTAGTTTCTACAACAGTGAGCGACGGTTGTTGAGAGGGCAAACGAACTTAGCAGCTTTGACTGTTACAAAGGAAGCCTATAACCATTTTGCAAAGTTCGCAAAGAAGGTAATGGCTAAGAAACGTGGTTATAGTTGATCAGTCCTTTTTGAAACTTGCCACCCAAGTAAACAGTAAGATCAGGTAGGGAAACCAGATTAAGAACTACTCCCAGATGGTACGGGATTCCTCAGGTGGTCACCCGCGGTAACACACGGGCAACAGCTCTCTACGGTGAGACTGGCTAACGACCACATACCTGCCGCACTCTCCACAGGTCTGAGTTCGGTGGATGCTGCAGGGGCCGGCCTCTTGCATATTAGCGAAACCGCAACTTCTATGACTGATATAACCCTCGTCGAGGGTTTAGGTACAGTCATGAAATAAAGAAACAGATCTGTCAAATCTTAACCAGCCACATACACTATCGCGTATCAGCGTGCTCTGCTCCCCCTCGCCTAACGATATGTGGAGATTTTCAACACCTACCTCGCACTTGGATATTTTCCACGCCTTTTCAAGCATGCAACTGTGAGTTCTTTCCCCAACCTTGGCTGTGGAGGTCCACAGTCACTGGACTCTGCTCAGGCCTTTAAGCTCCTCTGCACCAAGGGCAAGTGGTTTCAGAGACTCATTTTCGCTTCCCTACGAGGTCTCATCTACCCCAGGCTGTATGGGCAGCAGTCCCAGGGTGTAGCACTGTCCATACACTGTATCCAGAGGCGTGCTGAGGCCCCAACAGGGTACTGCTGGCTGCCTTCTTTAACATTAGTATGGTGGACTGCCATGTTGAGCACTCAAGGAGGCTTCTCTTTGCTGCCTGACCTCTACTAGCTACTCGACAGCTTTTTTAGTATATCCTGGGTATAGTCACTTTGTGGCCAAGGTGAGATCTCTGTCAGGACCTACTTGTGGGGCCTCAGCAAACACCCGGAATTTATATTACCGGCTGTACTTTTACTGATTGTGTGGTACACTGCAGTTACCTGTTACCCTTGTGACGCAATCAGCGACTGGCATTCTCCATACAGCGATATATGTTCCTTGCTGTCCTCCCAGTGTACCACACTTCCTCTCATCTCGCCCTTCAAGTGTTGGCTGGTCCTGAAGCATGCAGTAGACCAATCCCACATTAAGCAGGGTGCTCTAGCATAGTGCCATGGCATGCTCCACCAGTGTGGCCCATATTTTCTTTGTCTGCCCCCTCTACGGTGATCTGCACATTTATACAGGCAGGGGTAAACCATCAGCGTGGACTAGATACATAGTGTTTGCCTCCCTTCCTTGAGGAGGCAGGGTAATGCACCCACCCTCATGAGAGAGGTGCCACTCATCCGCCCCTGTGGATAAGGCTAGGGTAGCACCCAGTTCAAAGAGCTGTGGTATTACCACTCCTGTCTTGGCCAACGAGCTGGTAGTCCTACCTAGGCATTTCCCTATTAAGTCAAATCTTGAAGCGTTCGCTGCTCAATTTTTAGTCGGGCATGCTGGCCCCTCTCAGTAACTAAGCTGTGTGCTGAGTTGAACTTTTTTTTCTAATTGTTAGTCTTTTGGCCGACTTTTCGATTCTTCATCATCTTCAATGACGAGGTAGGATCAGCAAATATCTTAGAAAACATATAAGGGGTAAGAAAGTCCCAAAATATGTTTAAAAAAATTGGGAAAAGAATATGCTGAAGGCGACTGAGCGCCAATTGCAATAAGTGGCAGAGTGCACGAAGCATCATAATAAACGAGTGTGGACTGATCCTGCTTTGGCCAGTTTGGACGCTCTCTCATTCCCTCCCATTACCTTTGTGACTTTATATTCAGTTTGGAGTAACTGTATTCCCTAGTGGATTGAGCTTTTTAGGACTGTGTGTTTTGTTTTCTCAATGAAGGGACTTTTGACAATGGGATTGCCTAACGTATTTATGACAGATTGTGTTTACGACAATGCGATGTTAACAGGCGCCGAATTACCTTACTTTACTGTAACTTTATTAGTCCACTGCATTCTTGATATGGCTTAATCATGGTCTAACGGCATTCGATAGTGAATGCAGTTAGCATGGTGAGGAGGCTCAATTTTCTAACCTTAATCTAGACTGGGGTTACAGCAGTTTTGGAGAAATCGGGCCGTAGTATAAACCTTTTGTTTTTAGGCTAGATAATACACCTTGCCTATCGGTTTTCGTAGACACTTTTGACCTAATTGCAATTTTATCATTTTCCTACGACTGAAAATGTTGTATTATCGTCACGTTATATGGATCTGTCCACCCAAAAATTGTCATCCAATCACATAACTTTTCTTTCCACTTTGTAAGGCTAAGGAAAGTAAAAACGTAAAAACAATAAATTATCACCTGTGTGTGACTTCATGTGACCTTGAAGATTGTGAATTTGTGTCGCTCTGTAATCACATAGCTCGCATGCAAATGGCTTCTCCACTGCAAGAGAATGTAAAGGTAATTGTATGATTTCTCTACAGATTTAAATGTGACACGTGCTAAGCAACATGAATTTGCCATCAACCTTACGAGAAATCTCCACTAAGGTCAGTGTGTGTCCACACCTTCACTTTCCACACACATACTCTCCTCATTCGAAACATACCTGAGTGTGTTCTTACATGTCGGTGAAGAGTGCGCCTCCATGATGTTCGATAATCACATTGGTCACAGGCAAATGGTTTTTCCCCTAGAACAATGCTGTCAATTGGTGGCCAAATATTCATTTTACAAGTAAAAGTAAAATGAGTAACAATCGAACAGACATACTGACCTGTATGAGCTCTTTTGTGAGCGAGGTAATGGCTTTGAACTCCAGTTCTGTAATCACACTGGTCACAGACGTAAGGTTTGCCTCCTGTAAAATAGTGTTAAATGATATACTAAAAGCGTAAAAAATCAAGAGTGAAAGTTGAAATGTTAATGAAATTCAAATACATATGCGCCTTACAAAGCAGCGAATGAAGCATCATTAGTCAGCTCAAAACTTCGGCACTTGTGTGCTGACTGACTCCTATCAAAGGCAAGCGGTTCATCGTGGTCTTGCGGTAAGACGGTCGATTCATAATTCTCGGATTGTGGATCGAATCCCCGGCGCGATTGCCGTAATTTTTGCCTTAGTCAGCAGCTCTTCAAAAGCATCTCCAAATTTCCTTCCCCCCGTAACAATGGCGCCCAACTAGTGGTCGAATTTCTTCTTTCCAAGAAAAAGAAGAGGCCCCGAGAGAAAAATTAAAACATTAAGAGAGAAAAATAATGAGACGAGTTCTCGGGTCCGGGATTCGCTGACGCTGTGAAAGTTCCAGCGCGAAGGTGGAATGGGCGACGCGCCTACTACAATGCGAGGGAACGAAGACTTTCCTTGTAGCCTTTCTCGAATCAAAGATCGGATTTTCCGGGGATTCGCTCAACTCTCGTAAAATTCTTTCCCTAAAAAAAATGAGTTCGCTCCAGGAGTAGCGGTTAATAGACGAGGGGGGAGATGTGCTGACTGACTCCTATCAAAGGCAAGCGGTTCATCGTGGTCTTGCGGTTAGACGGTCGATTCATAATTCTCGGATTGTGGATCGAATCCCCGGCGCGATTGCCGTAATTTTTGCCTTAGTCAGCAGCTCTTCAAAAGCATCTCCAAACCTCTTCGTCACAAATGGCGCCCAACGTGGGGCCGAATTTCTTCTTTCCAAGAAAAAGAAGAGGCCCCGAGAGAAAAATTGAAAAATTAAGAGAGAAAAATAATGAGACGAGTTCTCGGGTCCGGGATTCGCTGACGCTGTGAAAGTTCCAGCGAGAAGGTGGAATGGGCGACGCGCCTACTACAATGCGAGGGAACGAAGACTTTCCTTGTAGCCTTTCTCGAATCAAAGATCGGATTTTCCGGGGATTCGCTCAACTCTCGTAAAATTCTTTCCCTAAAAAAAAATGAGTTCGCTCCAGGAGTAGCGGTTAATAGACGAGGGGGGAGATGTGCTGACTGACTCCTATCAAAGGCAAGCGGTTCATCGTGGTCTTGCGGTTAGACGGTCGATTCATAATTCTCGGATTGTGGATCGAATCCCCGGCGCGATTGCCGTAATTTTTGCCTTAGTCAGCAGCTCTTCAAAAGCATCTCCAAATTTCCTTCCCCCCGTAACACTTGGACATTTCGCTCTATTTCAATCAGTTCTGGGCAATGACTGACTAATCCCACGAAAGTATCAGCATTGTTTTTAAGCCCATTACATGTCCACTGGGAAGCCTCAAATTCATCCGGTTAAACATCAGATTTCATAGCTGAGCTGAGTAGACTTTGGCCAGACATTTGCACCTAGTTCACTCATCCACTGCTCATTATCAAGTGTGTACATTCTTCAGCGCAATGACTTTAAACTTGATAACAGGCTAAATTCCTAGTGATGTTAAAGTAACACGGAATCGCTGCGAGATCGTAAATATTCTGAGGAGGCAGCACCTATGGATTTCAGCCTTCGCAAGGAACGTAGTTAGAGTACTCAGATTCTGCAGAGGCTCAACCAGGTTGAATAGATATGGCAGCACCTTTTCTTCATAATGTAAAATTTTTACTTTCTGCAACCCATAGGAAGGCATAGCAATTGTGTACGAAAGTTGAGTTTTCTTCAGTTCTCTACGTTTTGAAGCCTACTGAATCGAAAATCCTCATTTCAGTGCATTTGTGATCCTCAATCCTCACGCCTAGATTTGTGAAAGAATACAAAATACATCTTACAAATATTAACGAGAGTGATAACCAAAAATAAACTAAGTATTCAAATAATCAATCAGTGTTGATAGAAGAACAACAGCAAGTTACCTGTATGCCTCGTCATATGCTGTCGAAGGCTGCTTTTCTGTGAAGTTCTAAAATCACAGTCTTCGCATGCGAAAGGTTTTTCTCCTACGTGAAAAGCAGTATAAGTATTTAATATTGACGAAAAAACTAGAATATACTGCAGCAATCAACTTATGCATCTTTGGTCGACAAATACAAGGCCTGCGTAATAACGTGATGAATTTTCACTGTATGTAGGTCATGGTCGAAGGAACGTTCTAGTTGAACAGAACAACAACGTTTAGAACTTCAAACCCCCGTGATAGTTTATGTAGTCTACTTCCTCTCTACTGGCTACTACTACAACCCCCACTGCTAATATTGGGCTGAGTACTGGGATCCTGATTCAGCCCCACTTAGTTTGGTGCCATGGGGTGGTAGCAGACGATTGTTGTTACATTAGAAAGGTTCCTCTCAAACTACCTTATACCATCTCGCACTGCTCTGCGTATTAAGGACTGTAGAAAATATTTCAAAAGCTTTGTAGAAGTGCTGCTTTAACCATGTGACAGTAAAGTTAGACTAATTAAAACCACAAAATCACACACGCTGTTGGATTCCAAGCTGGGCTCAAGCACACAAGCCACTTCTACCTTCCAAAACGTTATCCCTCCTTCCTCTGCTTCTCACTCAGCAGACTGTTCACCCTTTCTCCTACCCTCTCACCCCTTTCAGCCGCCAGTGCCTCAGACATCATCTGTCCACCAATCCTAACCCTACCTCGGGGTGTCCTATGAGTGGCACATGAAGCACGAGGTGTTCTGCAATGCCCATGACACTCTCGTCAATGGCACCAGCAAAACCACCTTTACTCATACTATTTTGCAGATACTCGAGGGAGCAACTCCCTCCCCAGTTCCTAACTGTCCATTACACCATCTCATTTTCCCTCTCTAACTCCTTACAGCTTTGAAGCACACCACCCCCTCCTCTTCACTTCGAAGAGTCACACTCATTAGAGCGAGCAATGAGGGAAATATACATGGGCAGAAAAACCTTACTAACATTTCATGAACAACACACTGCAAACAACGGGTTATCTTCTCTAGCTCAGCATGATTGGGACCTATCCAATTCAATCCAACTTCGAAAACTATTAATGATATAACATGGCTGTATCAACAATCAGCACTTCTGAGACCAATCTCATACGATTCAGCATAGTAAACAATACGAAACATGACCTGACTACAACGAAAAATTGATGTTTTCCAGATAGCCCAAGGAAATTTGCACTAGGTCAAACTGACAGGTGGGAGGAGTGGAAAGGGAGGCAGTAACATTAAATGAGCGCTGGTCGGAGAGATGAGATCACTTTCTCTGTATTGCCCAAAGAGTTCCGTCAACTACTAGAACTCACCTCCCTACAGTTAACTACTGTGATTTCACTACTGTCCATATTGCATCTCTGAGACCCGATCTAAGCATTAAAAAAATACCTAGGAAATTATCCCAAAGGCAAAATATGGTGGGCGGACATCACAGATTTGGAATCCCCATGCCTTGAAACGTAATGTCAAATTTTGACGGGGCTTTGTAACAACAATGCCCGCACCGAAAACGTAGGTGTATTATTGAGAATGAATAGTAAACAAAAATGGAACACCCTCGTTTTTTTATTCATATAAAAGTCGTTGATACGAGAAGATTGAAGGTTTTATGGTATAAGAAGAATAACAACAAGTCGACGTTTCTTAAAATATTTGACAGTGCAAACTACCAAATATTGTGATGTGTGCTTGTTTAAAATACCCGTTTTAAAATAAATGGGAAATATGCAGTCTATTCTCACAGATATTTCATCTTCGTAAACCAATTTCAGTTTTGACGTGTACTAAGAATGGTGTCAAAACTGGTTTACAAATATAAAATCCCGGTGGAAACGTACTACTGCTTGTCCATATAGTATTTTATAGTAAAATTTATTTCCACTATGTCACCGTAGAAATTTCAAGTTTTATCTTAAAATATCCCTTCTGTCCTGATTTCCTCAGCCTAATTATGCAACCAGACTCAATAAATGATGAACATAGAAAGATCGTATGAATTATCACCTGTGTGAACCCTTTGGTGAACTTCAAGACAAGACTTCCTGCCAGTTCGGTAGTCACACAGCTCACATGCAAAAGGTTTCTCCGCTGGAAAAATAACGCAATCATTCAAACCAATCAACAGCACTCTGGTCAATTTCGCATGAAAAATCTGCGAGCTCTTTTTTCAGAAAGTTCGCTTGCAGTTGGCGTTTTACATTTACGAATTTATTAAACTTGTTTATTGGGGTAGCTTCCGTGTGCCAGTAAATGGGATCTCCGAGACATTTAGGCAGCTTTAGATAAAATGCAAAGCGAATGTGGGCATTGGTCCACGACAGATGTCGCCCAATCAGAGCACATTGTAGTTTTGCCTATACACATTTAATATTTACTTCCTTTGGCACGTAGGAAGGAAAGTTTTGAGATGGGGCGAAAAACATTTTGTTTGAGTTTCCGACCGATATTTATTTTTCGAAAACTTATGAGTGCGAAAAAAAGAAGAAAACTGGATGGTAAGTGGGTGAGATCACGATTGTGCGACTGGCACAAATTTGATCTTCAGCGTGAATATTAACAAGAGGCGACAAAATAGGGTTATGATCCAAGTAGCCTCAGGCTTGTCGTGCAGGGTTGAACTTGTAGAGCTCAACCGTCTGGCCTCATGGTATGGGCAACTCAATTCAATTTTCGTGAGAATGCGAGATTCATATAAGAAAAAAACTGTGCTAAAATCGATTGCCGTTAGATTTATTAAAATTTATCGTGCTGCTCAAAACTGTTTCGCTGTTGGTTACGTTACTTGCCTTCTTACTTCGTAGAATTGGCTTGACCCTTCAAAACTTGGGTGTTTCAGGTTTAAATTCGTTTACAGTATTATCCGAACATGATGAAATTCACTAGTACAGAGTAGATCAGTTAAGGATTAGTAACGTTCTCGCCTAATGGCATGGGCAGGGCAACTCATTCACTGGGCTACTAATTTAATTTTCGTGAGAATGCGAGATTCATATGAAAAAAAACTGCTGTACTAAAATCGCTATTCCAACTCTGAAGCATTCTGATTTGTAATAACAAGTCACATTGCTGGTTAAGAATCAGTGGAAAACTTACCTGAATGTGATTGTATGTGACGTTGAAGACTACGTTTCCACGCTGTTCTGTAGTCGCATTTATCACAGACGAATGGCTTCTCTCCTACAACACAACACATTTACCTAGAGTTATATACGCATAATTAGATGAAGCACAACCTCGAAGCTAAAAATGTTGCTTAAAAATTACCAGAGTGAGCTGTGACGTGAGCTTTCAAATGTTTCTTCTGTGCAGTGCTGTAGTTACAATGCTCACAGGTGTAAGGTTTATCACCTGAAAAGTCAAACAGATTATAGTACTATTAAGGTCTGCCTTTCTCTGAATGTCATTACTTCAAGCAATCATTAACAATTTCCTGAGCCCTGATGATGCTAAATAAACTAAGCAAAACGTCGGCATAGAGAAGCTTTTCATTTTATCCTGACTGGCTCTCAAGAATCCACACCACAGTTAACTTCTACAGTAAAGAACGACCCCACATCGCAATTTTGCATATGCCCACAGAATAAGGGCTGCTTCAACAAGCATGATTACACTAACACTGTGGGCTAAGCCATGTTGACAGATAAAAATGAAGTGCATTGCAACAACAGATTTTAACTCGTGTTAACTCCCAAGTCACAAGTCTAACGCCATCAAACCACTGTGGTTGTGATGCAAGATTCCACCCATAACTGCAAACCTTTTTCGAGTGGAATAATTTTTATGGGATTTCCAGAACAAATAAAACAAATTGGGTCCAAAAAAGCCGCCGCTACGCACACTTTTTACTGGTGCGCAGTTCCATCAAGGAAAGTCCTCTTATCCTACTTTCCTTGCCCTTATATCCCTAGAGATGGTGTGCAGTAGTCTAGCCGTCCCTTTAGTTTCCTTTTTTGGGGTGCCACTGTCCCATTTACGGCGAGCTTTGTGAAAAAAAATGTGTGCCTTGGTGTACATCAATTTGCAGGAGAATGGCTGAACACACCACGTCATAGCAGGTTGTCCAATTTATGCAGGTTGCGGAAAGTTGTGTGCTGCTACGCATCAGATATTTTTGTATACACAAACTTTTCAAATCGAATGATGAGGGTCATCAGTGCACTTTTTTTTCTCGGGGAATATGATGGAACCCTTTTTTTCTGACTCACAGAAAATCTTCAACAGCCAACAACATTCAAGTTCATACAGTGCACCCAGAGCTACAGAAAAAGATCAGTTGTTAATTGAACCAACCACTCTAAAATAACCTGTTTACCCTAGGATTTATGTTTTCTGGTCAACCCAGTAACGATAATTAATTCCTGCAAAAAGCAAATATGTAAGAGAAGGCGTGATTCGGCGAAATGCCATTTTGAGTTCGATCCATAGCACAAACAACAAGTCATTCTAAGGCTTCACCTGAACTGAATGCTAGAGGGTCTTCTTCATGGGCGTCGTTAAATTCCCTCTCTACCTTGATCAAGGGTTCTGCAAATCGAAATACACACACAAGTACATTGAAAAAATCATGGGAATCCAAAATTAAACTATTGTCCAAAAAAAAAAACATTAAGTGGGGCTCACCATCAATGAAATCTTCTTCCACAGTTTCACATTCCTCCTTGATGTCAATTTCTAGAACATAATTGCATGCGAAATGAGAATTGATACAAGCACCCGACTTTTGCGTTACACCCCCTCTCTCAACAGCTTACACCTTCTCAAAGAACGAATCACTGGTATTCTGATCTAATAACCCAGCTTTATTATGGATTTATAATTTCTTCGCAGCTATTTTTGGGAGAATTAACCTACTACACGGAATTTATTCGTGTTTGAGTCAGGGCCACCACGACTAAAAAAAATTGAGCCAAAGACATAAGTGACAATTTCATTGGGCCAATCTAACTCTAAACCAGTGAGGGACCGGTGTTACGACTCTCTCGTCATATTTACAGAATATTTAAAAGTAAAACATTCTTGTTCGCGATATTTCTAGTCATGCAGGGGTGAAGACAATCGCGTCAACTGACCAACGGAATTAGAAGGCGAGGTTCGGTGTGCTGAATACCGTGGTAGAAGAGGAACTAAGAACGAGGTGAAAAAGAACTAAGGTAGAAAAAGTAATTTGACTCAAGCGGTCAACTGTGGGTATAAAAATTACGCACAAATGCAATACACTGTTGTCCCAATGTTCTGTTATCTTAGTCAAGTCACCTTATTGCGAGTAACACGCGAAATTCACGGAAACTATTTCGTGCTAATGTATAAATGAGTAACGGGAAACCCGTTTCTGGTCCGTCCTATTTTTTAGTGGAGAATGTTTACAACAAATCATGAAAAGGAATAAGTTAGGTTCACAAGGAATTACTTAGCAGGCAATACGGAGCGTCATAACCAGTCAATTTAGGTTTCTCCTCTTCAAAATCGTTGAGTGCTTCATTCTCCATCTCCTCAATTAGAGCACACCGCTATGTTCCGTCAACCCCAAAAAGTTGACATTAGAGACGATAGCTCACGAACGACACACGTTCACGAATCAAAAATAACCGACCGTTCGACTGAACGAGGAATGAAAAACTCAATACGTGAGTAGTCGTTCACATAGTAACAGCTCGTGTCCGCGACGGATCATCTCGTTCATTCCTTCCTACTCTTGCTTACGTCAACTAAAAACTGAAATCAGGCGATCATTTAACAATATCGTTACTCTGAGAGCTCTTAAACATGTACTAT
Organism: Pachypeltis micranthus; assembly: GCA_020466155.1. Taxonomy (NCBI): domain Eukaryota; kingdom Metazoa; phylum Arthropoda; class Insecta; order Hemiptera; family Miridae; genus Pachypeltis; species Pachypeltis micranthus. Next base: position 31,513,724 of record CM035769.1, read on the forward strand.
TTACTTAATTCGAACCTTAACATTGTTCATTCAAAACAAACCTCATTCGTCAATATTCACTGTGCATTTGATTACCCTTGGTTAATTTTTAATTTTTGTCCAGAATCTCGGATATCTTCAACTTGCCCTAGAACTTTGAATTGGTGTTTGACTCTAAATTCTGGTTATGACAGCTATTTTCTTTTGGGTTTTCAATGAATGGTCTTTAGATGTATGTAGTTGAAAGACAGTAATTGGGGGCGTTTAAAGTTGTCGGGTGAAACAAAGAACAGGGACCGCTGTCACGTCGCTTGATAACGCTACGACTGCATGTATCGATATGCGTCACTGGCGTATTTCTTTATCTCCAATCCGTTAGTTACCTCATAGTTATTTCATATACCCATGCTTATTTTCAATGAATTAACTCTTTTTCATAGTCTTAGTACATTTAAAATAATTATATAACGGGTTATTACATAATGAACATTAAATAATTGGCATAATCGTACAGCTGTCGTTATTTCTGATTTCAAACATGGCGCCAGAGCCTACGATGTCGGGCATATCGATAACCTGATTTTGGTCGTGATATATCGCCTTATCAGAGGAAGCGGTCCCTGTTATTTCATTTTACCAAAATTGTCTAGTCACGATCAGCACTTCTCAAATCAAACTGCAAACCAATGCGTAATTTATCATTCTCTAGTTCTGTTTACGAAATGTTATAAGTGTATTGTGTTTATGTTGCACGATATTTCTAGTCGTACTGGACTGAACAGGACCGCATAATGAAAACTATATGATGAGGTGGATGGTTGTAGCGCGGAAGATTGTAATTGACAGGAGACCGACGTGCGAATGATCGAGTCGTTCAGCTAGTTCGCGAACTACTCATCAAAAGTGACAACGTTCAAGCTGCAGGAGCGGGTTCGAACTAAATGAACAGCTCACTCAGGTGAATGAACGACACGTTCAATGAGGCGAACTAGGTCGCATCTCCGGTTGACAAAACACAGCTTCCCGTCATAGCGAGTTACACTAAAGAAAGGTTTAGGACGTTCTTTGACGTATATCCTTCTTCTCAAAACAAGAACGTGCATGCCGCATACAGCGAGGTCCTTTGATGGGAATTGTTTTCAAGATAAAATGTGCTCTCAAATAGTCGAGACCTCACAGCCCCGTCATTAAAAATTGAAAAGGCGTGACGCATCTCACTACTTTCCTCAGCACTACGTAAATTCAGTAATTGTTATGGCTCTTTAACTATTCTAACCTTGCGTTGGCTCTCATATGAAGGAATCCCCGAATGCTGGGCGAGGACGTGAAAAAGTTTATAATAACCCTAATAGTTCCAGTATTTATATATTACTGCTAGTTATTGTCCCATTTGTGTTCAATAATCAAAGTATAAGTTTCTTAGGTTACAAGAAAGCACGAACTTTCTGAATTATTTAGTTCGACTAAGTAGTAAGAAAGGTTACATAATCGGGTGAACGAAAACTACACTGCTTTATTACTCATTTGGAATAATACATCTGTTTTCAGCCTGCAAGTTTTTTTTCACATCCTCCACAAAATTCGAAGCTTTACGTTTCAAGGCGATTCCAAAACTGCAATGTATAGGCGACGCCACATCTTGCCAATGGATAATCCGTTCCAATACATCGAAAGTTCGAATTTCTCCCTAGCATGCTTTCATTTCCCGCGCTCGTCACACCGTGTGAATAGCCTAGTGCGCCTAGAAAATGTCAATTTCCACCATTCAGTTGTACTCAGGTCATGTCTCATATCGTCTACTGGTATTTTTCGATGCTGAATCGAAGGGGATGGGTCTTGGAGGTGTGAGACTACGTCCAGCTGAGCAAGAGAAAATTAACTATTGAGTAATTATGTGCATTTTTTTTTTTTTGGTTTTAATCAGATCTCAAAGTTTCGAAACCTTGTCAATCCAGAAGCATCATTAGTGCAAAAGGACACGAGCCTATGAACAAAATTGAGAAATTATGGCTGCATCAAATTTGATATTCAGCACATTAACATGGGACGAAAAAAATAAGGCTATGAGCAAAGTCCACATCATATTGTGACTGATCACAAACATAATTTTTTTCTCAAAAACTGCTCACATGATTTTAATTTCATTTTTTTTATTTTGGTGTACAGTTCCGAATCTCGTAGTGGTAGTTCTAAATTTCATTTGTACGGTAAAATTGCAAGAACAGCCCAATAAACTATTTTTTACTTTCCTTGGCTCTACAAAGTAGAAAGGAAAGTTATGTAATCGGCTGAAAAAAAAAATTTTGAGTTTTCTTCAGATCTTTACATTTCAGACCCTCCTGAGTCCGAAAAACACTATTTGGGAAAATGGTCTGTGTGTGTGTGTCTGTGAACGATTTTTAGAGAAAACCACCATACCAAATCAGCTCAAACATGATATCTCGTCCGCAGGCCTCCATGGGACGCCAAAATAAGGGTTTGGACAAAATCCACCGAAACTTAACTATAGTTATCATAGTGATCAAAACACCAATTTTTTTTTCTCTCAAAAACGGCTCTAACGATTTTCATTAAATTTTTTATATTGATAGCTCTTGAAAAGGTAATTATAGCATAAAATTCCCATTTGTGGGAAAATGACGAGAGCAGCACAATAAATTATAAAAATTTTCGACGAAATCGATTTTAGCGCGGCTTTTAGAGAAAACAACCGTACCAAATCAACTCAAACTTGATATCTCGCCCGCAGGCCTCCATGGGACGTCAAAATAAGAGTTTGGACAAAATCCACCGAAAGTTAACTATCTATAGTGATCAAAACACCAAATTTTTTTCTCAAAAATGGCTCTAACGATTTTGATTAAATTTTTTATAAAGTTAGCTCTTAATAAGATAATTATACCATGAAATTCCCATTTGTGGGAAAATGACGAGGCAGCACAATAAATTATAAAAATTTTCGACGAAAAGCGTTTTTGCCGCGGTTTTTTTCCTTTTAAACTCCGCTGGAATGTTACTAGAATGTTTAAAAATAAGTATAGTCCAATCCAATACCTATAGGGTGAGTGTTTAAAAACGCTCATGAGATACATGGGGCTCACTCCAGAAATTCCTGAATTTCAACTACCGCCATTTCGCTTACTGCCAGTTCTAAGAGTTTTTACCCAATAACTCTGCAAAAGTAATTACTATCCTTCTTCAAAAAATTTCTGTTTACAGCTTCATTAATTTTCTGTATACCAATTGCTCAATAATGGTCTTGCAATGTGTACGAGCAGCACAATAAATTTTGGAACTGTAGGCGCTACAGCTTCCTGCTGCTGTGAAGTGTTGTTGGCCAAGTTCAAAAGGAACTGGGTGATAAATGAATTGATTAAATAGAATTAGCCATGTAAAAAGTGAATTGACGTAGAGCTAAGGAAAGTTGTGTGTTGTTTTTAAACCATTTTAGGTTTTTTCTTCGCAGATCACGTTTACGATGCTATTGTTCCCAAAAAAGTGTGTTTATAGCCCAATAAGTTAGAATACGTATTGAGGCGTCTTTAATCTAAAGTTAATTAAGGACATTGAACGAAATGCAAACTTTTTACTTCCATAATTCCAGAACATCGCCAACATTCTATGTTTACATCAATTTACCCAATTACTTTTTTACTTCCAGGGGCTGGATCCCATGACTCCCGTACTTCCCAAAATAGAAGAGGATCTTAGAAACACTCATAAATTTTATCTCACTTTTCAATCCGATGGTCCCCAACAAGATGCCATCCAGCTTTCCAACTGAATGGAATTAAGATGTTGATTGAGCTGTAGTTGCTCAGGTAAATTAAACTGATAACACCATTTCCCCTGTTCTGTGTTATAACGTAAAGCACTTAAGTAAACTCAAAAATCTAAAGTACATATGTATTGTGAACCAGCTATCCGCCTATTTTTTGAAATATGCGGGAGCAATACAAGAACCCATCACAGATTAGATTTTGCCACATGGGAAGTGTGTTAAGGGGCCCCAATAATACAGAAAATATGGTACTTATTAGTTTTGTTTAATGAAATATAAACTCAAAATTAGAACGCAATTTATACCTAAACACAGGGTGTTAGTTGAGAGAAGTGATCAAGGGAAAACGTCATCATCTTCATCGGCCATTTCTTTGGCCAGCTCCAGATCTTGCTGCTCCCTTTCTCGCCGCTCTTCAGCTGACTCAAGCTCTTTCCCATACGATTTTGGCGGATAACGCATGGCTTTGACGCTTTGGTTGTGGAGCTCGAGGCAGAAGGCAATCCTTTGGTGGAAAGCCAGTTGTGGCTCTCGTGTGCAGTAGATGTCCATTACTTCTTTACTTGACATGTAGCTTCACAGATAAATATAAATTAAAAACATAAAAATTGTATTTCAAATGATGTACAAGACAACCAAATTTTTTGGAGGTATGTGCATTAATCACGATACCTAACGCAAATGTGAGACGCATCACACAATTTTTTTGTTCAGGATCGAAAATGGGAGGAACATCGTTCAGGTATTAGAGCAACACACAAATATGTGAGCATCATTCAGAAGTTTTTGAATATTGTCGAGAGATCACGCCTCATTAACCATCACGTTTGTCCAAATACTTGGGTTAGCTTGTGATTTTTGTATTTGGAATCGTAAATACAGATGCATACATAGAGCTAAAAAAATAATAACGAGAAAATACACAAAAATTGCTTTGCTTACCCTTTCTCAGGTTCGATGGTAGCCTCGATAACCCCATCTCTTATCGCTTTAGCAACAATGAACTCTGCATCCAATGGCGAATCAAGCACGAGCTTTTTGGCAACATCTTGCAACGAGATTCTTGAATACGAAAGACCGATACACCGAATGGCAGTTTTAATGACGTTATGCCTCAACCTCAGTATTAAAGTGAAAGTGTGGTCTGATCGAAATTGAGCCCCAAACATTTCCAACACTTCGCCAAATCTGAAAAGCAATAATTATGATTACTTGTGTGATCCGAGACTATTTCTTTGAACTCTGTGAAAGTTGAAACCCTTATAGACTTAAGTATGGTTAGGCGCACAACGATTTGGTGAAAATCACTTCTTCAAACAATATCATGTTTAGAAAAGAACGTAGCAGCAGCCTAATCAAACCGTAGATCTTGACAACTTTTATAGTAAGCCTGCAATAGCTTCATTTTCAATGAAAATTCCAGGAAACGAGCTCGATTAGTTCAGTTGTACAAACAAATTGACATTCAGACTCAAGATCTTTTTTTCTCAGTCGAACCTTTAATGTTTCAGTCGAGGAAAGTGAAAATAACATTTAAAAAAAAAAGCAAATACCTTTTTAGATTCCCCATTCTGACGGCTTGGGTGAGCTGAAGATAGGGAGCAAGAGACCTCCTCAGTGAAGCCTGCCTGAAGATCTGCCTGTCGGGTATATCACCCAAAAGTAGTTCCACTGTTACAGCCAGCTTTTGCACAGTCTGCCGAAACCCAACAGCAGCGTGTTGAGGGGCCTTCCTCAAAGCTTGCACTAAATGCTTGTGAGCCTCAGAATATTCCAAACGAGCGGCTTTGATTCGACCTGAGAACACCGAAAAAAATTTTTTCAGAGGGAACGCTGGGAGGGTCAAATCAATTGAGCACACGCCAAAGAAAGGGTGCCTTTATATTGAAGGTGGGCGAGTATTGAGAGCAGCAAGCCTCACCTGCTTGATTGAATCTGCATCATTGGAGATTTCACCATAAATAGGCCACGCTTAAAGGATATGTGTTTCTACCTCAAATCATACACCCTTGCTCATTTACCAAAGTCGAACAAATAAATGCCCCTCTCCATGTATGTACAAGCCAATGGCCACACCTGATTTTTTTTTTTAATTCAGTGGTTTACACGCTTTCCCGGCCCCCACAGGGCTGTTGACTATTTTTGACCTTTTATAGAGCACAGTAAGCCCACTTGATTCAGCTATTGAGGCGTCTTCCCCAGCTACAATCTTACCCTCAGTTTTGTCCTACTTTGGAGTTGTCAATGTTGGCAAGACGTTGTCTTGGGGCACAGACCTCCATAAATATTCCACATAATTCCAGTTGTCCCCAGGAGAAGAATATATATTCTTTGCCCCAGAATTGGAAAATGCAGTTTGACTACTCTGGCCTCTATTTTTCTTTTATTTAGCCCCCCCCCCCAATAACTCCATCAGACCTGTCAACATTGGAGTGGCCCTTCATAAAAAACTCACACATAATTCTCAATTCTCCCTCTTCAGAATCAAGTATCCAATGTACTAGAAACCCAGACTTTCGTCAGGCAGACCATACCAATAGTCAGCCTTGAACTCGTCATCCTATTTATAAGCATCTCTGGATAAGAAATCCCTGGAAGCCCCGATAAAGGTAAATTAGACACTGTGCAGATCTTTTCATCACCAGCCTATCAGTATGTTCATCGCTCGTGATTACACTGAAGATGTGGAGTTCTAATAACTCAGTAGCTTTTTCACAAAAGATCACTAAACTATGCGGAATGCAACTCATATTTCGAAATCCTAGTTACTTGTAATCCATTGGTTCATTAAATGAGGACATGTTGAGGATGGCTTCAAAAACAAGACTATACAGAAGCGAAGGATCATAAAGCAAACAACGTTTTCACCCTCTCAAAGGAAAACTGATTCCAATGCCTTCGACGTGAACTAAAAATAACTAAAAACGAACTATTTAAAAAGTAAACTTTCATTCATATTACAAGAGGTAACAAAGCAAAGGCAAATGTTCTGCGACATAATAAACATAATAATGAGCTCATATTTACCTAAGTAGTACAGAAATCTAGCCCATTCGTTGTTACTCGCTGATTCAGGATACACTGATTTTGAAACAAGTTTGTCAGCCTGATCGTACAAATTGTAGTGCAGATAATTTCGAAGCAGACAATTGATCAATACAGCTTGACCTTCGAAATCGTTTCGGAGTGTCGCTGTACGCAAACGAGCGTGAAGAAACCTGAAATTTTGTTTAGAATGTGATAACAAAATAGCTATGTATCGATACTAGTTTCAATAATACTCGTACGATACACAAATTAACTGGGGGCAAACAACAAAACGTTGCTGCTATTGAGCAAATTCGAAATGAATTAATGACCTCATGGGCCAATTGTGGTACATGGTGCTGTTTAATGGGTTGTTACAGAAGTATGAACTGGCAGTTTGGAGACCATTCATTGGTTTTACTCAGATCGTTCTGCATTTGCAATTAAAACTTGCTAGACGTTAAAAAGACGTCTTGAAATGTTAAGATTACAGGAAAAGATGGTTTTATTATTCAGTAGATCACGTTAATTCCCTTCCAACAAACTTCGGACTAAGGAAAGTAAAAATAACGTAACAGAAAATGTAAATAACTAACCCTCTAATTGCCTCCAGGTTGTTGGTGAGCTCGTGAGCTCTAGAATGATAGAAATAACATTTAGCCGCAATAAGATCGGACGTTCTTCGATTCTGAGCCACCACTTTGGCCATCAACGCATCCGAACACTTGACAGCGTCGCTGAATTTATTAGTGTCTATCAGTTTGACGAGAACGAGAAGATGCAAATAGCTGTCAACTTCTGGGATGAGCGGACTGGAACTGCTTTTAGTCGATCTCATCCTCGGTTTTTCAGCGCTCGCGGAAGTTGCTTCTGTTTCCATCGGCTCGTCAATGAATGACAACAATGCATCACGCTCAGTGGCAGAGTGCGTGTAAAATCCAGTGATGATGCCTCGCAAGACGACTGGATTGCATTTTCTGCGAGTAGCAGGTAATGATCTAAAAAAAAATAAAATAAAATTTGGTGGCTTGGTTATAACATTTACGAATCAACGAGAACCATCTGATTCAAATTCAACATTTTTAGAGAATAATAATGCAAAAGTTAATATTTGACTAATAAGCCATATTGAGTTCGACCACTCATCGTCCTTTTCTTTTACCCCTGTTATTTCCTAACAGCGATTAAATTCAGAATCTTCTCTTTCTAATCCTGCACCTCTGGCATACAGTTTTAAATGTAACCACATCGTTCAGTTTATTTAATTTATAAACCCTTACACCTTTAATTTCCTGATTGTGTAACACAAACGATTTACCTATCAAGGGTTTTTGGGCTTATAAAAATTTCGGCAGTAAAATATACTGTAACGATGGCTTTAAACCAATATACTGTAAGATGATCTAAAGATGCTTCATTATGTGCAAAATGGGATGCTGTATGTTGTTGTGAGATCTTTACCTTAGAACACGAAGTATGAATCGCGGCTCTTTGCTCTGTACAGCTTTCTCGATTTGACGTATATTTTCCCTGATTTCATGGATGCTAGTTGCATCACCTGAGACGTCTGGCTCTGCAGCTGGGCTGTCCACATTTTTCATTTCAACGTCCGTTGTTTCAGGCGCAGAAGGAACAGTGAGTGTCATATTGGCAGATTATTCAAGCCTGAAAGAAAAATAGATTCAACTTACGGATTGCTTGTGGGACACATGAAGTTGAAGAATCATTGAATAACCAGTCATGAAACGAGAAGGCGTACAACAGCAGAAGGGGAACAAACTAACAACAAATTGGGAACTACTAACAGTACCAGTAAGGAGGTCGACAGGGCTTCGAGCTTGAAAGCACTAGAACTCGAAATAAGAATAGATTTTACAAGGAAAACGGGAAATTTACAAGATTGTGAGCGAAGAATTCTTAGAATAGCACGTATGGCAGGAATGGAAACTGTACACCAGGATAATGAGATCCAATTCGTGATGCTGAAAGGAGCTTAACTCATGAAGCTAACCTACAAGTGTTTTCGCAGCAGTCATAAAACTAGCTTTACGTCAGTGAAGCTAATTTCTGCTATAACCTCTACTGACTACTGTGGAAGCAGATTTCTGGTGTAGTTTACAGAAATGATTAGAGGACGCCAGGCTAGTACCCTGAGAGCAAACAGACAGGATTAACCATACATGCTGGGAAAACCGTCCACAGTGGTCCCTAGACTAAATTTTGTTTGCCCCTTTACTGCAGCACACAGACAAGCCCACAACTGGAAAATAGCTCAGGACGAACAATGCGCGTTGTATCATTACCAGTGAAGGAGAGGGCTGCACCAACTACTAACGCTCTTCTTAAACAATCCTATCAACCATATTCTGTAACCCATTCCCAACATGACAGAGAACGCCCGTGACGTTAATGAATGATTACAGATAACAGCACATGTTATCACTCATTTATTGAGTTATTCGTTGTTTTTTTTTCAGTTTCCTGCGCCAAGGTTGCCGACCACCTCAAATTTTACCTTATTGTTTGCATTTAGCTAATAAATCAGGCCGTTTTGGCAACTAGAAAGCCTACACGCTAACAATGAGTTGCTAAGTGTTGTGATTCACGAGCCGTTAACCCGGGCAGCTACTAAAAACACAAATGAGCAATGTTTTATCAGCCCTAGGTTGAACGAAAAAACTTATTGGATGACAAATGAAGCGATTAACTGTACATACAACACTGATGGTCTAAAGTGAATTTTCAAGCAATTAATGAACACTATATGAGTAACAAGAAAAAAGGCAATTAAGAAGAAAACCAGCTTACTTCTGCTGGAAAATGTGAGCTACCGATAACAAATTAAAAATTCAAACTATAGCACAATAAAACTCCACTTCTAGGAGACGGTAAGAAAGTGCTGAGTAGCTGTTGTTTCGAATGGAAGTTTGGGGAAGGTTCCTTTTTTGTTACAATGCAAACCCGCTTTCCGCATTGCTACTCTGTGTAAACAAAAAGTGATACAATCGTGTGAATCCATTTCGCTATTTCTTTCAATTCGTTATTATTCAATCGAGAAGGATATTGAAACTGCTTAATCTGGAACGCACTGCTTCTTCTCGATAACCGAAATTAGTCAATTGCGGAACGTTAGTCCACTTTACAGTGAACAATAGAAATCGTTGCCAGTGAGGCTGCATCATGCATACAATAAGCATCAAGTATGCTGAGTACGCTGTCGCCACGAATTGCCAAAAACAGCTATGCTTTGTTAACTAATTTTGTTTGGTTTTAAATTTGATTTGAAATTGTTTGTCAATATTATCGGACGTCAGCAGCTTACGCAGACACAGCAATGCCTACAAACAAACTCAATTGGCTGCTCACACATTGTTAGAAATACGCGAAAAAAATTTTTTTTGTAGTTGGAGGTCAAATTTTGTAATGTATGTGTAGATATGCTTCTTAAATTATTTAACGTTAACTGAGACTTTTGCGACATTATGAGTATAGTTTCTATAATGCGTTACAATCAAGTGCTCAAAAAATCAGCAGGTAAGGTTCACTAAAGGTTCGTGGAAGGTTTCCTGGTATAGGTTGGTTTCTAGGTATTCGCTAAAATATTTATCGATACGGAGAATATTATCTTTAGGCCCCTGATATCTCCGCTACCGCCAGTTGTGCGCAGGATCTCTCTGAAACCTCCGACCTCCGTCGCATTATCGCACCCTGGAGAAAACAATGGATGATGAGTTGGATGACAGAGTGTTCTATCAATCGTACGTTTCACACATGAAGTTGGTGTCGAAATTTTTCGTCGGGCTCCCCCTCAACATTCCGTACTTGAACTACTTATGGAAGCTCCTGAGGCTCTATGTGATCAAACCGGAAGTGGTTCTCATCACCCTCTGCATCATCGTAATCTGCATGTACATCCAGTTCGTCGATGTCTGGAGTCGAAGTCTTGTCGATCGGATACGGATCTCCATATCGGGTGGTGGCTCTTCTAGAGGGGTTCCTAAAGGCCTTCGGGGATTAGGAGACTTCGATGGAAGCAGCTCTTGGGAGGAAATCGAAGAAAATGTGGCTGTATATGCGATTCAAGGGAGACGCCCGCGAATGGAAGATCGCTTCGTGGTTAATCCTGATATTGACGGTACCGGAATATCGCTGTTTGCTATCTTTGATGGACACGGTGGGGAGGTAAGTTCATTCAATAGAGTTTCCTCAGTAGTTTACTGTTGAACGTCTAGTTTGCTGCTTAGTTTAGTCTTACGATTGTGCCCAAGTCGTTTTCAAAATTGACTTGTTTGGTCTTTCCCATCAAATTCGTTCGTCCTCCAGCCAAGAAATAAGGACGTTGTTGCAGTTGGCCGGGTGCCAAATTCTAACGCGGAACCTCTCTCCACATTGGAGGTGCTGAGAATCTGCTGTGTATTTGTGTTCTGGATCAATACATTACGTTAAACCAGTTCATAGTGGGAGAGCCGTTATAACTGGCACATCGGATTTCTAAACGATGGCCAATATCTATTCCATATGTCTCAATATGGTGAAAACCCAATTGAAATTACCAGCCAAATTAACAGGGAACTATCTAATCCATTCTGCTCCCAGCAAGATTCCAGTAGTGAATACTCGATTAAATCTTCGTGCCTCCTTCCCTCCTACTCCTTCATATGCAGAGATAAATGCTGAGCTCAGCAAAATGTTAGGTTAATGTCTGGCACATCATACAACATTCTCTAGCTGTATATACATCCAGCAATTTGCCCCTACTTACGTGGCGAATTTCATTGAGTGCTCACTGCATAGACTGACAACATGATTTTGTTGGGATGGTTTGGATTTTTTGTTGGGAAAATGCTGTGAAAAGAGTTGGCCATTGAAACGGAAGTTTTGAATACCAGAATTTCTTCATTGGTAGATATCACTGGTTGTAAAGCATGACTTTACATGTACTTGGACTCATAGGCTGACAATGGCTTGTCTCTACCAAGAATTTTTGCGAAACCCTTAATTCAATCTGATTGGTTAAAATACGTTGAGCCTAATGTGTTCAACTTCCACTTTTGGAACTAAATGAAGTAACTCTCTTATCTTTCCAGTTTGCTGCAAATTACGCTCGAGAAAACCTGATTAACAACTTGAACAGTAAAATTATAGAGTTGAAGAAGATGATGAAGGAAGGAGTCCCACAAAAGAGTCAGACCAAGGGTGATACTCCAACTGCTTCTAAAGAGGTTCTGTTCTACTTGATAGAAACTTGATCAGATTACTGATCGTCTTTTTCACGATTGATCTTGAAATTACGTTTTTCACAGGTATTAGGAAAAGTACCATCGTTTTCTCGAACCTCTCAGAATTCTTTGCCTTTGGAGAAAAGACCAAGCTTCAAGAAATCCGCTGAGGAAGGTGAGTTCATCCTACTGCTTGTTGGAAGCATTTGCTTTGTCTGTGAACTTCTTACTTAGTTCTACATTCTTTGTTGGCGGGTCTCTTAGCTGTAGAGTGAGGTCTTCTTCGCTTGACTTTATAGGTGTTGACTCTCCTTTTCTAGACTAAAGATAACAATGAAAAATATCCTCCAATAATCACGAATTTGTATTATTATGGACTGACGCCATTCTCACTTTCAGTGCAAAATCAAGCTGTTGAAAATAGCTCATTTTAAATTCTTCTACTAAACCTAAAATTAAATTCGGGTGAAACAAAGAATATGGACGCACCGCTTGATAACGCTACGACTGCATGTATCGATAGGTCGCTTGATAATGCTACGACTGCATGTATCGATATCAATCCGTTAGTTATCCCTTTTTTAATTCGTATACCCATTCTTAATTTCATTGAATTAACTCCTTTTCTTAGTGTTTGTACATTTAAAACAATTATATAACGGGGTATTACATAATGCACATTAAGTAATTGGCATAATCGTACAGCTGTCGTTATTTCTAATGTCAATCATGGCGAGTCAAGCCTACGATGTCGGGCATATCGATAACCTGACCTCGGCCGTAATATTTCGATATATTGCCTTCTCAGAGGGAGTGGTCCATATTCTTTGCTTTTACCTTAAATTCTCATTGTCTCGAAAGGGCCACCACATTCTAATTGACTCGATCATTATGTTGTATCATTGCATTAGGATCGAGGAAGGGATTGATCACGGATCCATTCCTGCTGCACAAGTTGGAATCTATGCCTCGAGCACTGACGAGGGAAGTTCGAGCAAACGTCAATGAGCCATTCAAACAACCCGAAACGTCTTCTTACATCGACAACGATTTGAAGATAAACTTTGGTCGCCTTTTGACTGATGAAGTTTTGGTTGCTGATGGTCGCCTCGTTGAGGCCGCTAAGAAAAATTTTGATGTTACCGGTTAGTTATGGGGTTTTAAAAGTGACACATAGGTCGTTTTTGTGGCAGAGTGAGTGAAGTCGTGGACTTAAGTCGCCCATTTAAGAAAGCAATGCCTTACACTGTTTTTGTAGTCTTTGCATAAAGCTAGCTACTTAATAATTATTTGTACAGGTACTACAGCGCTCATAGCGATAATTGATGGTTCCAAACTGATTGTCGCTAACGTGGGTGACTCAAGAGGTGTTATGTGTGATTCTAAAGGTCGTGCAATACCCCTTTCTTTCGACCACAAACCTGATCAGGTAAATAAACGTATTTCACTTCCTACTAGTAAAGTTGTTTGTAGCTTATATTTATTGTTAGCCAGAGGTTGGCAACAAGCTTCTTACTGCCCAGTACACCTACTTTTCCAGAGTATGCTCAGTCATTGTTGTTGATTGGACATGGAACCAGTTATTACTGTGTTGTGCACTATCAATAATTTATTTAGATATTGCCACAGAAATTTAGACGAATCGAACTTTTGAATTGTATACGTATTCGTTGCAGAGCCGAGAAAAGAAGAGGATCGAAGAGGCTGGTGGTTCAGTGAGCTTCAACGGAGTTTGGCGCGTCAGCGGGATCTTGGCTACGTCCAGAGCGATGGGGGACTATCCGTTGAAAGATAAAAAGTGGGTAATAGCTGACCCTGACATTCTCACGTTCGACTTATCAGATCACAAGCCAGAATTTCTCGTTCTGGCATCTGATGGCCTCTGGGACACTTTTTCCAATGAAGAAGCAGTCTCATTCATCAGGTAAAACTCGTTAGCTTTGATTAAATTTCTTGTATATATTTGTATGGATTTTTGTAATATGTAGTAATTATGGATGCTGTATATGGTTCTTTAATATGGTAGCTCTGAAACAACATAAAATTAGCAGAAATGCTATTGCCACTTTTTTTAGAATTGTTTGGATGTAGACAGAGTTGACAGATCATCAACTGCCATTTGGTATTTTTTTTTTAATGTAGCAGTACGTGGTTTCTTTTCTCTCCAATCAGGAAATGCAACATGCCGTCTGGAGAGCAATTCACAGAATGGTCATGTCCTGTAACTGGTTTCTCCTAAAATTTGGCTCTACCCATTTTCTTCTCAGACGTTCCTATAGGTGGGGGACATGTTCGTGTCAAATCCCGTTGATGAGGGTCCTCTTGCTATCAGAAACACAGAGCCACAATCGAGGGCCCTCCACAGAAAATCCGGAAGGTGGAACTCACTTGATCCACTCATCCCTATAAAAACGACAAAATTCACTGGTTCACACAATTCACTGATTCACTATTAAAATATCTCGTCCATGATATCCCAAATGTTCCATCACATAAATACTTGGGAGTGATATTAGACATAGGCCTAGCTTTTCACGAGCACATTACCGAGCTTTCTTTGTCTGCATCTGACATTCATCAGCACTCTGTCAGCGTATAGTGTGCAAAGCTCCACAAAATCTTCCATTTATTTATTTTTCGTTGCAGAGAGCGGTTCAACTCCGAGCCTCATTTCGGTGCCAAATCCATTGTCCTCCAGTCTTTCCAAAGGGGCTCCTTGGACAACATCTCCGTGCTGGTAATCAACCTCTCTCAACACAAATGGACCTGAGCTGAGCTGCTCAAAGTCTAAGTTTCATTTCAGCGTTTTTCTTCCCTTTAACTTCGAAGAAAAAAAAACCCCAAAGATGAATGTTAAAACGAAACATATGAGTGATTTCTTTTCGAGCTTTACGTGTGTTCTTAATGTTAACGCTCCCTTTCTGAGTTCTAAACCAACGGGCGCTTAGGTTTAAATTATTTGAAACGGCCGAACTTAAATCCTTGACAATTTTCTTGTGTCAATTTACTCAGCCAATTTTGAATTTGGCTAACGACTGGTTTTTTATAGTTGCGTTTGGACAACCGAGCTTTGGAACGGAGTCAAAACGATTCGCATAACTGGTTTAATTAACTTTTCGTGCCAAAAATGGTAGTTAGCAGTTCGAATTTTTGTACTAACTCTTTGACGTTCGTTGTCTTCTAGTCTAATTAAGTGGGAGTACGTACTTCATTATTTGTAATGCTCGTGGGTCTATAGAAAAAATAACGTCCGAATGAGCGCTACTCTGCACGTTCTAACACGTATCATACATGTTCTCCACAATAAACCGCACCAGTGATCTGCTATCGACATTTTAGTTAAGAATAGTGTTCATCTTGGTCTCTTATTTGATGTTAAAGCCATGAATTGTTAAAGCTAATCTTTGACTTTTGTCAAACGTAAGTACATCATTCTGTTGTTTCTCGCCAAGTTACATAAAAGTTGGAAGATAATTGAGAATTTTAGAGGCAAAAAGGGAACACATATTTTCTAGAACTCATTTTCAATAATATAATGCCAACGCATCAGTGTAACATCCAGTGTGTCCCATTTGGAGCAACGAGGGACGAAATTCGAGTTAATATTCTGTTACCTTTAACATACCGATTGAAGTTTTTAAAACTGACGAATTGGGCAGTGTTGGAGAAAGGAAGTAAAAAAGCAAGGAAAACGAATAATTTTTGGTGACATGGATGTGTAGAATTTGCTTGAATATGTAGGATACTAATGTGAGTAAATAGAGTACTCACATGAGATCTCTGAACTCTCTATCAGAGACGTGCTTGATTTACGCTAAATGAAATGAACTAGAAACAAGTAAAAACCAACATAACTCCGTTCTACTCTTGCTAATCAGCTGATTACATGTCTATGGTGTTGTGTAAAAGCATATTATCGACTGCAGATGGTTCGTCGATACATTCCCGTGCCCTTATAACTCTATTATCTTCGCAACGTTTTTGTAATGCCTCAGAGGAGAGTCAATGATCAGATACTTGTTAAATTCGAACCACACGGCAGTCAGGTTGAGGATTTCAAGGGTTGCAATATAACGCGGCATTCAGAAATCACACAGTGGGCCAAAATATCTGTACAAAAAGTTTTAAATCTGTCGTATTAGTTGTTAGAGCATAAAACTCTTTATTTCAGGGTAGTGGCTGTCGTCAATTATAGTGGGTTTGGGTTGTAATAATACAAAACCGGGTCTACTTCTCAGAAAATGAGGATTTTTCGTTTTTTCCCTTGTTGTTTTGTCGTAACTGTCTGCTGAAAGCCCATATGAAAAGCTGGTCTCCTGGCATTCCGCCTGAACCTTTGAGAGCTTTTGAAGCGTTTGAGCTGATTTATAGTCAACGTGTAAAAAATGTTAGGTGTACTTTCCAATTGTTTAGCTGTGTACACGGGAGAGCTATGTTTCAGTTCAAGAGGAAATAAACATGCGCCAATCTTCCGGCGATTCCTGGGTTTTGAAAATGACCAGGAAACGTTATGTAAGGGGGAGTGCGGTGAGAGGTCGACAGGAAATGAATTGAGACGCAGCACCATCGATCTTGGGAAGGTGAAGGATTGTGGAACAGTTGTGCATATTCTTAGTCTCGCATGCCTCAATACTACCTCATACTTCATCAGAGTGGAAGCATTTCTAAGCTTCCTGACTTAAGGCCAGTTTTTGGGAAGGGGACTTCGAATCCCAGGGAAGCCGTTGGCTTACAATTACTAAAAGTGGGTGTTTTCTCACGAGTTGCATAGGTAGATTATGCTTTTTGTTTTACTTCTATTGGGCAGCATCTTCATGTAGTCAATGTCAAAGTTATAGCAAATTTTTACATCAACAAGTGACGGGTGCAAGTGCTGGGAAATTATGAATCGATTAGTAATTTCTTCGGTTTAATGTTTCGTTTGTGTTGATTCGCTATGTTGTTAAACAAGTTTTATCTCGGAGTTGGCAAATATTTAAGGACCACCAAAATTAGAATTAGATTGCAATTAGACGAAACAAACATCGTAAGTCAATGTCAAATGAATATACAAACGCGTTGATGTACCTCGATTGGAGATTGATTGGTTCCGATGATGATTACTTTTATTGGAAAAGGAATTTCAAATGAAGGAATGCCAAATGGAGTACCTGACCTGGCGTCTTGCGCCTCAGTCTATCACTCCTCTGCCCCCCCCCCCCCTCACTGGTGGCAAAGTAGCACCAACTCCTGTTTATAAGAAAAGATGTGTAGGTAACATGAGGCTGATGCCGAATATTTTTTTTGTAATTCAGACGTCAGACTGAAGATGAACCAAAAAATAGAATCGACTAACTGAACTCAAACCATTCTTGTTGGAAAACTGCTCAGAAATTCAAATTTGAAGCAATTATTGAAGCACCTTACGTCAGCCAAACTTCACTCCATCCTGCATTGTATTCATAGCTAAATTGTTCCTCGTCACAATTTCATACTGGTCTCAAACTGTAGTTTATATATTGAGATAACATTCGTGCTATTGTCGCTACTAAATTAATTGACTGAATCAAACTACTCTGCAACCAAGTTAAGCAAAACTCATCTGGTGTGAGGCATCGCTCAACTTTTTACCTTCTAGAAATGAAAGTTCTCAGGTTTAGAAATTATGAATTTTTACGTTTCAGGTTGAATGTATTCGATTTTGTAATGTGGTATTTTAAAAAATAATAGTTTCGGACGTGGACTGAATAATTTTATGTTTGCCACTTGTCAAATGGTACAAAGTCGCAAAAAATTGAGGAAATCAACCCTTGAAAAACTGCTCGCATCTTGTTAAAGTTGTGCGATGCTTCGCACCAGTTATTTTACATTTACTACGTATTTTAGATATTTCAATGTTGTGTACAAATATTGTCGTCCTTCAGCTTCGAGCATTTGTCATCGATAAGCCAAACTTTCTGCATCGTTTTGTTTCCATATTCTCACATCAAGTTAACTAATTCGTCCCAATTTCCGAGTCACCAGGGACGTCGCTATGAAGCGTATTGTGAAGTAAACAAATAAAAGTTCAAAAATATCCTGTTTAAAGGCAGATTAAAAAATATTGAGAAACCGTAGCAATTGTAGGAAAATTGAGTTAAAACAGAAAAAGAGAAAAATGAGCGAAAGTCGTTGGAAATTTCATTAATAATTGTTGAGATATGGTGTAAAATTAAATTATCAGGAAATTGACTCTTGAATTGAGTGAGATTTGTTGGGGAAAACGAATGTAAGTCTCTACTTAAACAAATGTTGGAAAATCAAGAAAAATTGGATGGGAAACTGAGCGACAATTTTAGGAAGTAGAGGTATTCCCAGAGGTTCACAATCTCTTCAGCTAAAATGTGAATAGTCGGGGAATTAAATTAAAATCCAAATTTGATACCATAAAGGCACGTTGCTTTTACTATGCGATGTTTCAAATAGTCTGTGGCGACACTCAATGTGTACAACTTACGGGATTTAACCCCCAATTCTCACTACACTCCTCCGCATCTGTTAATTAGTTCCAGCGATGTCCCTGTGCGTCAGCATTGGAAATCTTGCGAATTAGTATCATCGTCGTGGAACATTAAACTGAGTTGATGGGCAATTTATTTATGTTGAAACGGTTTGTTTTCGTTGTGCGTTCGTAGAATTTTATTTGTTACTCGTATGTTCCTTAAAAGCAACACGACTTGAGTAGAATTGACGACGACGAGGTTCACTTTTAAGAAATTAGTTACGTAAAAGAACTTTGTTGCTCACTGTAACGTTTACTGCGATTTATTAAACTATCGTGTTATATTTTCTTATTTATTGAATGATACAAAATGAAGAAAAAAAAAGACAGAACGTAGTTATTGAAGATGAAGGCTGCTGGTTATTTTTCTGAGTAGCATTGTTACCATTACTCATTGGTTTACTCAAAGATTTATTGATGTGATTTAATACATGTTAGTTAATACATATTTGTGGATTGATTTTTCTTATTAACTTCCCTTTCAACTCTTTTTCTCCTATTTCAGTTTCTTGGGATGTTTCGCTCGCTGTGTTTGCTCCACTGATGAGTTTTCCTTTTCGCTGTTCTTAACCTGCCGCTACTTGCTGAGTGAGATTTTCCCTCATACATCTGGATAAAACATTGAAATACACGAATGCTAGGCACACGAACCATTCAGCGACAGTCATTTGATAAAGAAACGGACCTGTGTAACTGGAGGGCCTATTTGTTTTAGCGAAACCTGAGTTGTGTGAATAACTGATCCCTCTGGAGCTTTTTCTCATATCATTGAGTCAATATTTAAATGATAAAATTGTGTCAATGCTGTTATTTTCGAAGTTTTCCCCCCATTTGTTCGTCACACATATCGCAGAATACATCCCTTCAATTAATAACTTTTTTCATCATTATTTTGTTACAGTTTGCTTTTCTCGCTGATTTAAAAGAAAAAAACGAATACTACTGTGATCCCAAAATGCTGTAAAGTAATTTCTTTTTGCTAGATTCTCCAACAACTCCGCCTTTCACACCCCCTACGTGTTTTGTTTCGAGTCATTTCCGATTCAATCGATTTTATTTTATTAGTGAAAATGCCAATTCTCCTGCAGAGTACAGGAAACTTTTTTTTTCTCTAATTCTTATCGAATGAACCGCGTTTTACGTCACTGTCACTCAGAACTTTAGCGCAGGCACAAAATTCACAACAAACAGTTGGTTGGGACACCGATTTCGCTGAAATGGTACTATATTTGGCTTATTGTACATGGCTGGCTTAAAAAAAACACGTAAATGCGAAGGAACTCTGGGATAACGTTATTCAAGTTATACTTGTGCAACGCTTGTGTCAATTTAGTTTTGAAGAATATAGAAATATACTACGATTCAGCTGTTGTTATTAATCTTATATGACGAATCGCAATAGCGTTTTTAAGTATATTGAAAAAAAGGAACAAAGAATTGATTAAAAACTATTAATTTTTGGAAGTTAAGTTGTTAAAGTGTAGTTAATGAGAAAGAAAAACAGATTGATGAATTTACGAAAAAATCATTAAGGATACTGTTCAAAAACTGAGCAGCGTTTACTCCAAAATCCCGAGTGAGAGAAAATCACACACACGATTAAGCATGGACTTCTGCTCCTAGCAAGTACTGGCAAGTTAATTCTATGAGGGAGAGTTTTCGTACTTTTTATGCTTTTAAGGCACCTGCGAGGCAAAAGTCTGGAAAACGCCATTTAATCAAAATGGCCTATGTGTATCAGTGAACATAATTGAGAGAATCAACACAAATTTGATATAATATTTAGTGTTCACGTCGACATAAGACGACGAAATCGGCATAAATCTTGATTTTGTTCACAATAATGACTTTAGAGGTTTCTATTACATTTTGAGTGAACAGTCCCAAATGGCATAACACTACACAAAATGTTCACAGCTGAGAAAACGACGAGAGCCCACCAGTAATTTGTCTTAAAATATCGATGAGCATTGGTTCCTTCATAAATCCCGCTCACATAGAGCTAGCGTTCTCAAGAAATTCGTTCTTACATTTCAGTGCGCTACCCATACGATAACAGTTTCACCATGCTCGTAAGATGGGGAGGAGCAATGAGCTAAATTCCGGAACTCAAACCAATATTGGAGGCTCTCTAATTCGAACCGATTGTTTGCAAATTTTTAATTTGTTTCATGAAATATCAGGTGCGTTGCAACACACAACTTTCCTTAGCTCTACGTCAATTCACTTTGTACATAGCTAATTCTATTTAATCAATTCATTTATCAGTCAGTTCATTTGAACTTGGTCAAACAACGTTTTACGGCAGCAGAAAGCGGTAGCGCCTACAGTTATGGAATTTATTGTGCTGCTCGTACTCATTCCAGGACCATTATTGAGCAATTGGTACACAGATAACTAATGAGGCTGTAAACACGATTTTTCAAAAAAAGGATAGTAATCACTTTTGCAGAGTTATTGGAAAATAACTGTTAGAACTGGTAGTAAGCGAAACGGCAGTAGTTGAAATTCAGGAAGTTTTGGTAATTTATTGTGCTGCCTTCGTCATTTTCCCACGAATGGGAATTTATGGTATATTTGCCTTATTGAGAGCTATCAATATAAACAATTTAATCAAAATCGTTAGAGCCGTTTTTGAGAAAAAAAATATTTGGTGTTTTGATCACTATGATAACTATAGTTAACTTTCGGTGGGTTTTGTTCAAACCCTTATTTTGGCGTCCCATGGTTACCTGCGGGCGAGATATCAAGTTTGAGCTGATTTGGTACGGTGGTTTTCTCTAAAAACCGTTCGCAGACACACACACAGACCATTTTCCCAAATAGTGTTTTTCGGACTCAGGGGGGGTCTGAAACGTAAAGATCTGAAGAGAACTCAAAAATTTTTTTTCAGCCGATTACATAACTTTCCTTTCTACATCGTAGAGCAACGAAAGTAAAAATGGCGTATCTGAAAAGAAACTTTTAATAAATGGATTAGTATACCAGGGGCGCATGAGAATGTCGATACGTTATATAAAAATAGTTACATTGAAAGGGGGGTGAGTGTTGTATCTTATTATGACACCCGGACAAAGAAATCTGTCAACTTATTTTGTTGGTGCTTCTGTACTCTACTATTCGCTGCAATATTCATCTTTTGGGCCTGAGGGAAGTTGTGATGACACACCAAATATTTACGAAAAAATTCTATAATAAATACAGGCAGAGCTTTTTGCTCAAGTATCATCCATCCTTCTTTTAAACGCCTTTTGCAGTGATAGGTGGTTAAAGTAGGTGTACAAGGGAAATTCAAGTAAAACGCTCTGAGAAATTGAATTTTATTGTTATTTGAAATGTGAACTCACCAGATAAGTGCCTTCCATCACGAGTGACATCTTGAGAGCCGTACATCAATAGACATTACATTAGCTGATAGGAAATATGTGATAAAAAGGGTGATAAATCGAATTATAAAATAGTGTGTTATCAATTCAGTATTGTCACTAAGCAAGAGAAAGACCGTTTATTATACAACTTCCATAAAGGCAATTCGTTGTGAACGAAATACAGACTTATTGCTGGAGTAACGTTGGGAAGAGAAAAGTTACAGTCACAATCCTCTCGATCTGCATGAGATTTCTGGGTGGCAATACGTAAAACAAGTCGATCTCATTTTTTAAAAAAGGGAAGTCTACCAATGGCTTAGGTTGGGGAGGTAATAAACGATTTGTAACTTTTATTATGCCACAGTAGGTAGCTTCAGCAACCAGGCAGAGCTTTTATTAATCCATCAAGGATCTCAATATTGCGTCGAAAGCTTTACCGAGACTCTAGTGCGCCAAATGGAGGCAGGATTACTTCCAAGCTCCAGTACGCTTAGTGTAAAATGGGTCCTTTAGGCGGTAATGCAGCAGTGGAAGCCATAACTATTCACACACAGCAGTGGTTGTATTTTCATTGGAAAGAAGTTAGTGTAAGTTTTGGCACAACGATGAGGTAGGTTTAGGAGCGATTAATGAAGTTCTGTCTTCGTCAACCAAATTAAGGGTTCTAATGTTCTTCCTTAAAATCAAATTACCACAACCTACTACTTTCTCTGGTACCCCCATCCATTGACTGGCATTCTCGCGTCACGTAGGCCTAATGCAAACACAAACACCCAAACACCTGTCTCCCGCTGTGACGAGGACCCATGTGTTCCCAGGCACGCCAGAGTTGTGTTGTTGAATTGCCTATAGGCATTTATTGTGGAAAATGTTAAATCGTTAAAGGAAAAACGAACATTTTTGGTTTACTAAGTTACACTCCCCCCAGAATGAGGATTCAATCTCAAAGAAATGCGACTACTCTTCATTTTTGGTTTGTGTTTGGGGTTTCATGCAACTGATCTATGGTGAAGAAAGCACGGTAAACTCCACATCAAGCTCAACCATCACCATTTGAGTACTTCATGGGTATTCCATTAGTATTTCTCTCACTATCACCCCCCCCCCCACCCCGCCCCACTCCACCACCAGATACTGCGTAGAACCGCGTAACGATAGTGCTTCACAGATGAATTAGGAGGAGGAGGAAGGGCGTATCCTAGGAGCTGGTGATAGACATCCACGTACGTATGGTTGTGATTTCTTTTTGGAAAGTGGATGGGAAGGATGGGAGGGGGCCAGGTAACCGCAGTTTCTGCCAACCACCTTCACAACCTTAACATCCCCACACTAGCGCTAAGTCTGAGTTGACCATTTTTCGAAAACTTTCACAATAAAATCACACTTACATTTTAATAAGGCAGTGAACAATATTTCATCTAGAAAGACTAACCTCTAGCGCTAAATCGTACAACTGTAACATTATTAGCAACAAACTAATTACAGCTAATAACAATTTCTGTGAATAACATCCAATTGCACGTTGAGTGATTTTATAAAAAATGTGACGCGTAAGTTACGAAGAAAAATTGTATTTAGGATTAAAGATGAGAAATGTTTGGATATGTATTTTTTTTGTGAGGAATTCAATTCCAAATTTTGTACAGGATTATTCACAAATAATGAATTTAGGTATTTCATTAAGTTGATTGATGCAAGGGATGCTGGGAGCGATGGTGGAGAACTGAGCCCCATCGCGAAATATCACTTTGCCTCACAGGATCTGGCTACTTTTTCTGTGCGGGGACACTTGCGTGGACTACATTGAAGCTGCCATTAGTGAACCTTACAGAACAAAGTCGTCATCGTCTTGGTAAAGAATATCGAGACATGGACCTTTGATCCGAGTACATCATCCTAGGCCACTGTGTAGCATTGGTAGCCACCCCACTACACCACCTTAGCGTTTCCTTAGATGTAATATGCTGTTAAGTCGTCTTTTAAACGGGCATTCTGCTTTTACTTTTTTCCCGACGTTGAATCGCCGCTTGGGAGGATTTCAAAATTAAGCAGTTTCTTTTTGAACAGAATTAGATCCTAGCTGCCAATTTTCTAACATGTTGATACTTCAGTCAGTCAATAAAAATCGTGTTTATCGTCAATCTACTCCACCCAAGTCACCTTACTAGTACTGATTTCAGATAACTAGCAAATACCAATAGGAAAAGTGTCACAAATCTAATTAGCTAGGAGATTCACGAAATGAGCTTTGTGGGACTCTGACGATAATATCAACACTTAAAGTACTCATTTAGAAACTAGCGCTTGATTTCCCGGAATTGATTGAACAGCTGCTACTTATCCCCTGACCTTGATTGAAAAACAATCGTATAGGTAGTTGATGGAAATGTCAACGTGATTTTTCAGGTAGGAGGAGGACGAAACCTCGATTTATGAAGGAAACAACGTGAAAAACATTAGTTTGGATTTTCTCGATTTCTTTGTTTAAAGACAAAGGAAAAAACTGTACTGAACTCGATTTTTTGTGGAAAACTCTACCTCTCGAGATATTAACGTTTTGATGTCTGTTTAATCTAAAACACCTCATTTTGCCCCATGGGCTACGTGTGTGTCTGTGGTTCGATTTATGGGAGACATTTGTCCTGCGGCAGAAGTTATTTCTAGATAATTCACATGATTCAGTTGATGGTACAATGTTGAGAGCGTTAACAAGGGAAAAGAGCGTGTGATTGCCTCGCTTCAACGTGGAAGCACATCCACAGTAGCTCTTTCTTCCGGCACTAAAATGTGAGCGCTCTGGAGCTCCTTTCTGCTTAAGATATCCTATTCCCAAACCTCCCAACTTGTGGCCTACCAAGGCCGGTGGCTGAAAATCAAGGGAATTTGGTTCAAAGCTTACGTGAATTTCAAATTGAGCCTCTAAATGTGTCAATTAATCTTGCAAAACATTTGTGCCACTCTTTTAGTTCTACCACCAACTTGTGAAGAAACAACTATTTATCTCCCCTATAAAATTGAGGAAAGCTGACTCACACCCGTTCTGCGCACTAACTTACGAGTATAATTCAGTTCTTCTATTGATAAAACAAAAATATCAGGTGCGCCACATCCCACAACCTTTCTTAGCTCAACGTCAATTCACTTGCGTTCACGGCTTATTCAACTAACTCAATATATTTTTCGCTCAGTTCATTTGAATCATCCCTTCACGACGACAGAAAGCGGTAGCGCTTACATATCCGGAATTTATTGTGCTCCTCGTACTCATTCCCCGACCATTATTGAGCAATTGATACTTGGAGAATTAATGAGGGCATAAACCCGATTTTTTAAAAGGATAGTAATCACTTTTCCAGAGTTATCCGGTAAAAACGTTCAGAAATGGTAGTACGTGAAACGGCAATGGTTGAAATTCAGGAATTTCTGGAGTAGCCCATGTATATTAGATGAGAGTTATTAAGGGCTCATTCTACAGGTACTTGGTTGGATTACCACCTGAATTTTTCCGTAGACAACAACAAGAAGTAACAATCGAGCGCAGTCTTTAAGGAAAATATCTGGTGCGTAGCAACACACAACTTTCCGCCACCCCTTTAAGTTCGAACACCACCTACATAGGCGGGCGCTATATCTTCATTCAACGCATTTTTACAGGAACATTTATGGAGAACAAAATGTAGGGACTAGTTAGCTGAGAGTACTCCGAAAGTTTCATCGAAATCGTTAGAGCCATTTTTGAGAAAATTGGAATACCGATAAATTAATATTCGACAAATCTCCTTTTCTCAGTTAACTTGGCTTATATCTCCGTTCAACATATATATATATATATACAGAAATAATTATGGAGAACGAAATGTTGGTATGGGTGACTAAAAGACACTCCATTAAGATTTATCACATCTGGTGAAAATCGCTGAAGCCGTTTTGCCAAAAAGCGTAAAAACCCGATTTTTGCTTCAGGGGCCCATATCTCCGTTCACCGTATTTTCATGGAGATATGTATGGAGAAGAAAAGTTAGGTATTAAGTAGTAGAAGATAATTTGAAAGTTTAATCAAAATCGTTAGAGCCGTTTTCGAGAAAAATGCGAAAAATCCTAGTTTTTGGTACATTTTCGTCCCCCACCCCCCCTTCCCACCGGCCGAAATCGTCCATAACCTTATTTTGGTGTCTACAAAAAATAACGAACAAAACAAAAAAAGAACCAGCTCAATCGGATCAGCCGTTCTCCCGCAAATCGAACTACAGACACACACACACATACACACACACACATACACACACACACGGACCACGCGCCGAAATTAGGTTTTTTAGACTCAGTAAGGTCTGAAACGTAAAGATCTGAAGAAAACCCAAATTTTTTTTTGGCCGATTACTATACTTTCCTTCCCTTCGGGTAGCGGAAAGTAAAAATGCGCTAAAATTGATTTCCGTCGAAATGTTTGGTAATTTATTGTGCTCTCTTGTCAATTTCCTACGGATGGGACTTTGATGGCGTGTCATTAGGAGCTGTCTATTTGAGAAATATAATCAAAATCGTTAGAGCTGTTAAAGAGAAGGAAAAAAAAATTGGTGTTTGACCACTATGATAACTATAGTTAGTTTTGGGCGGATTTTGCTCATACCCTTATTTTGGCGACCCAAAATAGATATCAAGTTTGAGCTGATTTGGTTTAGGCATTTTCTCTACAAACCGTTCACTAACACACTTGCAGACCAGTTTTCCAAATAATGTTTTTCGAACTTGGTAGGGTCTGCAACGTAAAGATCTGAAGAGAACTCACAATTTGTTTTTCCCAGCCAATTACATAACTTTCCTCACTACTTTTTAAAGCCAAGGAAAGCAACAAATAATCCAATAAATTTGTCACTCAGTTCATTTGAACTTGGTAAAATATAATTTCACATTTCTCGTACAAAGTGGTTGCACGTAAGGTTCCAGAATTTATTGTGGTGTTCCTACACATGTCTCGACCACTATTGAGCCATAAGTGCTCAGGAACTTTATGAAACTGTCACCACTGTGTTTATTTTTTTAAAGTTTAAGTAGTTTGAAATAGAAGAGAAGTGAAACGGCGGTGGATGGGATTCCTGACTTTTTGGGGTTCCTCGTAATTATCTCGGTTTATAGGGCTACCGCCCTAATTATGTGAGGGGGATGTATAAGGGAAAAACTGCGCTCAAATCTTCGAATTTTTTGATAATTTATTATGCTGCTCTCACCATTTTCTGGAATATTTCTTATGCAATAGATTTCCACCATTTTCATGCCAGTGATTTAGATCGAATCAAACAGAAATTCCAGTAGGTATCTCCTCCTCAATCTGATGTCAAAAACAGCACCAGGTTGGTGGTGTGCTGTGATGGGGGTTGCGGTGATGTAAGCAGGTGCCTGATTATGGCTGGATACATCGCTCTCAACAATGCCCCGTAACACATAAAACGAGTGGAGGGAGTAGTTTGCGAATGTATAAAACCAGATCTGCACCTTAATATAGGGCATAATTGTAACCTAACAACTATTAATGGACGTTGACGTAAGCCCTAGCAAACTTTCTTAAGACGGCAAATAAAACCTGCGAGAAGAGAGCAATTTTTACTTTAATTCGATTAAATAATAACTAGTCAGTTATACTTTCTGAATAATCCTGTGCGTAAAATCAACGTTTAGGCGCTAACAATATTTTATCTGTTTAAAATTTAAAACCACATGAGCGATATACAAGTTTACATAAATGCGTGCACCGAAAACCTTTACATTGTGGGCACTTGAAAAATTGAGCTAATAAAATGCCCATATACACGAGTACAACTTTACAGGTCTTGAGAACGAATGGAATACTAAATGGCAACTCGTTATATTATAACTTTTACAACTTGTCTCACTCTTCAACGATAATACTAGGAGACTTCAATCGTTTCCATTAAACTATCATTCTGCACAACAGTGGTGCATTATTGTCCACAACATTTCATAAAATATTAGTGTATAACGTATTCAATATTTTCTCTCACAAGAACAATAATACTCTTTGCTCCTATATATTGTATATGAATTGATACACTAACGACGTAGGTACAATCAGCTGTCTAAACAGGGACGCAAACACGTGTCATGTGAAAATGGTCTGTTCGGCTTAAAAATTTGGGAGTATTTCAGAGCTGATGACGCTTCCTGTAAGAAGTTTGTTTAGTCAAAGGGTTTGTTCGTGCAGTTAGGCTTTTAATTAACTTACAGCAACGAGATAAAAACCTTGAGGGCTTTCACAAAGCTGAAATTATCTTAAAACCGGGAGCAGTACTTGTATCGCCAGAAGCAGAGTGGAAAAATGCGCGAAATGAAATGTATAATAAAACAACAGAAATTGGCAAAATTAAAAATTAATTGAAATCCAACAGGATTTGTGAAAGTGGCTCCGGCATGAGAAAACGAATAAACGCACTGGGAAGGAATCAATTCTGCCAACACAAATGAGAAAGATCAAAGGAAAAACTAAACTTAAGAAACCTGATTTAACCCTCACTTTTTGAGTGGGCGTGGCGAGGTTTGAATGAGGGACGAATCATTTGGCTGATCTGAAAAGATTGTGCAAGAGTTTATAACCGTTCATTGTTGTTGATTGTTCTGTGTGTGCTCACTGTTCTAATTAACAGCCTATATCGGCGGCAACACTGCTAAACATTTCGAAGTCCATTATCAGTTGCCCAAATCAACTGTCTGGTTGACACATGCCCTTTTGAGTGCTCATCTTTCTTCAATGGCATTACAGATGAAGCGTGGAAGGCTACCGATTCTCAACAACCCTACAAAACACAGCTCTGAACTTATTCTGCCACGGTGTCATGGTTGCCACCTAGCAATTTAAAAACGAATCATCCTTTTTTCACCTGCAACCAAAGATCCCCGTGACACCAAGACTACTTCAATGCAAGATGACATGATGACAAATTGGTTAAAAGGCCATATTTTCTCAATATTTTTGTATTCTCGATAGTGGTGCCCAAACAACCCAGTGTGGCAACAATCAGCAGATTTTCTGCCAATTGTCACTTTTGCCTGAAGCCCAGATCGTTGGAGATTTATTGTCCCTTGACTGGAAATGGTCAACTCACATTGATCAACCTGCGGCCACTAAGACATCCCCCCCCCCCCATTCAAATATAAATGTTCATTCTCAGTCTGAGTAAAATAAAAATGACGTTATGGAACAACCTTGAGTTCTGGTACACTCTGCTGTGACCCCACAGCCCTGACCTAACAAGAGGCTCATACAGTCCATATCATACGTCTCTCATAGTCGTACCACTTTAATGTGTGCGTATTTGTTGAAGGGTCCTAGAACACTGAATTTTTCATTTGGCACTTTAATACGATAAACTTATAATAAATAGCACACTGTTATAATTTCTAGCACCTTAACTTTTCTCACCTCCCATTACATCAATTTCTAGTATACTTTCCAGCTTCTTCACTATAGCAGCATCCCCTTTAAAATCTTTACAAAAACAAAGCCATTCACACTCTTCCCCTAGCCATCCAAATCTCCATTGTAACTACCGCCCTGTTTCCAAATGCACTTCAAGAACACGAAAAAGAATCACCCTATTTACTCACATCCATCCAGCGAATGTACTCCATTTACCGACAACATATATTTCGTTTAGTAATCGCGATTCCCCTAAATTGTTACTCAACTCCTCAACTACGTTGATTAAACATTCTGCTGTATTTTCAAACCATTTTCGTAGTATTTACCAATTTCACCTTTTCCATAGTTGGTACTAGATACTTTTACTCTATTTTCCAAAGTTTTCTCTCAATTTTAAGTTTATGAAAAAATGATTTCGCAACAGCTTTTCCTCAATTTTCCAATGGTTTTTACTTGACTTTGCTGCACTTAGTGTTCATTTCAGTTGATTTCCAAACTATGTTTACTCATTCTCAACTAACCAAATAACGTTCTTCACGGTTTTCCAGAAATTTTCTGAGCGGGTACATTTCAAAACATTAATCAATTCTTCAAAGATTTATAGACGTTTAGTCATTTTCCCAACAACACCAGTGAATTTCCTTTCAAATATTAGTAATTTTTATTATCTATTTCCGAACAGTTCTTCGATATTCCACCAACCTTGATTCTCGAACAATTATTACTCTACTCTTCACCAATTCGTGCCTAATTTTTCAACAATTCCTACTCGATTTTCAAGAAACATCCACTTCAGAACAGTTAGTACTTGATGATTTCTCGACCACCTTTTAAACAATTGCACTATATTTCCCGGCTGATGTTACTCAGTTTCTAAATGATTTAAGTTTTACTTGAACTCCCAAGAACTTATACTCGATTTCTCAACAATTATTGCTCACTTTCTCAACCAGTTTTAGGGAATTTTTCAACATTTCATTCCATTGCCAAACAATTCAAACTTTTAAAAAATTAATTTCTTCTCAATTTTTATTTTATGTCGACTTATTTGCCGGCGATTTTATTACTTGATTTCCAAAACTTTTTTTATCCGATTTCTCAATCATCTTCACACGATTCTCTAACATTAAAAGCTGCATAACTATACCTGAATTGTCCTATATGTGTATGTCTTGGGTGAATTCCCCTTTTTTCATGTGTGCAAGAAATTGGGCTAGTCTTATAATACGCTTTCATACCAGAAGGCCATAAAATGACTGATTATTCATCTTGCTAAGGTCTTGATGAAGTCTACTAAAACTGCATGGTGTCGAACAGACAAGAGAATGATAGAAAGGAAACCTTTGGGGTTGAATGTAACCGCAGTAATTTAGGTCATTCACTGACAACCTTTCACGTTTCGTACGCTAATTTGACTATGTTATTTGTCATATATACAATGCTATTCTCTTAAAATACAATTTAGGATCGGAAGATATTAGTGTTAACAGTTAATGTTTCGTTTCCATAATTAAGGCCTCTTTATGACTTGAGGACGTTACGATCACAAGATACTACGATCTTCATCGCTGAGTTAGACGACTAGAGGGAATCTATGTGCCCACTTAGACGCAATTATTGGCTTTTTGGGAGTATAATTAATGTAGAAACATGTAGATCTGAGAGCACACTACTTATAAAGTTAGAAGACGATATTGCAGCGAAGAAGATGTGTATTATGTCTTATGGAAGAGGTTTGATATGCACCATTCACTTGTTCCATACTTTTGAGAGTTCGTCGAGACAAAGGCCAGCTTCATGGATCCCGTCGGCGTTATTGTGTCTGGTGGCGTTCTGCATTCCTTCTTTGCAATGTTTTTTTGCTTCTTCAAACATTTTTTGTTGTAAACAGACATTTCCTGAATTAAAGCAAAAGAGTCGAGATCAATATTAAGAAGGGTTAGCACCTTGAATACGTTATGTCTCAAAGAAGCCAGGAAACAAGAAGCCATGAGCCCTGACGAAGTTCTCAAATATATTTGAAGAGCAAAAGAAGGGGCAATATGTGGAGGCTCTGCCACATAAAAGCTGTACTAGGGCCTCCACTCGATCCTGTAATGAGCCTCCACATTCTCTAAACGTCCATTGCCACCAAGCAGCAGTTGAGTCCTTCGAACTGTTCCACAGCGCAGTGGTACAGGGTGGGTAAGGAGGCTCATAACGACCTAATGCTGCTTCGTGGCGAGGACAACATATGCTAAAACAATACAGAAGGCTCAAACCATCTGAAAATAACTGGGAGCGAACCTAAAAAATTCAGGACTGCCCCACTTGACTACATAAATAAAACAAAGGATAAAGATTCAACATATTAGAAAACAGAAATCTACGAACTGACAAATTTTGAGGGATGGATCATTAATACATTCAATACAGCATGACGGAAATTCGAGTCATTGTTCTCTCTCTTCTCAATACGACATTAAAAACTGGCGGGTGGCCCGATTATATCACAACTTTCAAAACTTCTTCCTTGGATCGGTAGCTTTCAGACAGCAAAGTTCGTTTTAGAGTTGTCCCCCACAAGTTTTCGAGTTATCGTTACCTAATCGTCATTCTGCTGCCAAACCACCCTCAAGCGTTCTAAACGAGTATTTCTTGGTTGAGTACGATTTTTTTTTTCTATGTTCGTTTGTTTTCTTCATCCAGGGTAAATTTGACTTCGTACTTCAGTCTTATGGGTTATGTTTCCAACGTGATATGTGTCATTCACGCAATGCTGCTTGCATCATGTGTTACTCGCAGGTTTTCACGGACGAAGAGTTCGTTCTCTCTTGGGCGATTTACGTTCAGGCAATGAGGACAGTATTATATACATGGACGATATGGACATGGAAATAGACGTGGTGGATATTTCTGGAGTACAATTTATTATTGCCCCGATTGTATTGAGCAACCTGTCCTAGGCCTAGAGTGCTTTAGGGAGTACCATTCATACTAACTGCTACTCTAAATCAGTTTTATAAATGACGTTGTATTTGATTCTTGCTCGTATATTTTTCTTACTTTGTAACAATTTTTTCCTTCAACAATGTTGTTATCTTCATCAAATATTGTCAAATAAGTGACTTGCCTGTCCAGTGTTTTGATTACAAATACTTGCCAAAACACTCACATGATGCAGTTTTGCGTCATTACTTGCTGAACAACGGCATGACACCGAATGTGCGTAATTTATTAATTGATATATAAGTAACTTTCTATGGATCGGAACACCACTTTTTTCACATTTTACACATACTCGCGCCTTCTCCTCACAGAAAATAGAAAAAAGTCAATTCCATTTTCCTGGTACACTCTGGGTCCAATGCTCCGAATCGAAGTGTTAATAAACAACTTAACACTAAATAATCATATTCATCTGGGATGCCCCATTATACTCACCCTCACGCTAAGTATAATTCTGGTATGTAACTGGGGAACATATTGCAAATAAGGATTGTTGGAGGTGCAATAGAGATGAAAAATTAATCAATGAATGAGACGAGCAGGAGAGAACTGTATTAAGAGGAAATGCACTGGCTAGTTCGATGCTCACTTGAGATAAATAGTGAGATGGAGTTTAGAGTAAAGTAAAAAGGAGACGTGGTTTACAGTGGGTCTCTGGATACTTGAACTAGTTAATACGCGTGGTTGCGTAGTTCAACAGGTAGAAGATGCCTTTAGACCGAAAGGGCACTCAAACGGTAAGTCGACTTTAGTAGCCCTCCTGCTGGTGGAGCGAACCCAATCATTCTGAATATGACCCATGAACCACATTGAGCCTGCCTCCAGACAATCTTTGATTATGAGTCTGATGTTGAGCCAGTTATCTCATTCTCTGGTGATATTTTATCAACCGAAACCAGAAGAACAGAATTTTTATCAGTTTACTTCACCAACTCCAAAAGTTATTTCACCAACCAATGTCTTCATTATGCTGTAACTTCAGCTACAATTTTTAAGGGCCTTAGGAGAATGAGGAGATGGAATGAACGTACTATGCACATTTTGAGTTCAAACCACACATCACGAATAGTACCCATAACACAACATTAATTCATCAATTTCCGTCTCTTTTAATTAGGAGTTAGGAAGTTTTGAAAAAACTATCTTCTGAGTACATTTGGTTTACGTACCTAGGTTGACATAAACTGACGAAAAGTCGTTCATATTAGGTAAATGTTTGCCTATTTCAACAGCTTTAGTCAAGTAATCCATAGCTGCACTGTGATCACCTTTGAGGAATGAAACTGATCCGAGGTCATTCAACAAAACCACTGTCTGCTCATGGATTTCACCATTAACCCTGAAAAAGAAGGTTAAGAGATTAATAACCACAGCTCAATCAAGCTCAACAACAGCTCAAGAATGGTCAACTTTGAAATCAAAATTTGTTTATTCGAATCAGAGTATTGAGAAAAAATTGTTACAAAGCGTCACACTTGCTTACTAAACGATCTGGTACGACACTACACAACTTTCCTCAACCCCATGTACATTCTAGCTACTAATCCAATCAGTTCATGTGCACGTGTAAAACATAGCTTGAAGTTCTAGTAGTTGGCAATGGTTAATAATTAGAGTGGTAATTGGTTGAATGGTAATGATTTGGAACATTATTTCGTAATACCTGCATTAGTTAAAATAAGGAGAATTAACACTTTACTTAAAACGAGCTGTGAGTTGTGATAATTGAGTATCAACTTACTTTAAGCACATATCGTACGCTTTTTTGAAACAATTGAACGCTTCTGACAGGCGATTCCTCTCCAACAGAAACCTAGCGTACCATTCTAGTGACATAGCCCAAAGAACGATTAAATCTTCATCTCGAGAGTCTACTTTGATCCTTTTTTCCAGAGTGTTGATACAGAACTCATAGCCTGTTTCTGCTTCCCTAGAAATACACGCATCATTTTTAGAGAAAATAATTCGTTTTCCATGAAATCACACAGTATCGAAAAAGATGTCACTATGGTAGATGCTGTATCCAGTTCCTGTTCTTCAAACATATGCCACATAGCCAAATGAGGGAGTGACCAGGTGCTTTGGAGATGCTATCTAATAAGACAAAATATTTTCACTCGCCATGAATCATGGAAAAAGTGTTTCCATATGAGTTCACCGACTCCACCTCAGGATCTTCAAGAATGAGTATCACAAGTTTTGTGTTCTCTCAATCGCATTTACGCGTCATATTCTCCTGCCCTGAGCATAGGCTTCATAGTAGGGCTTTTTAAGTGTAAGCAAAAACATATGCGGTCCCGCATCCGAGGCCCTGAGGGTTGTCATTTTCCAAGAAATCTATGGGGGGAACAGGCAACTAGGTATTAAAGAAATTGAGTACTGACTTAACGGCCAGACGATGATGTCTTTACGTCGAAAGCGCTTGCCCACAGTAACTCACAAGCCAGAGGAGACGGACTCACCTAACAGTACGTTAACTTTAGTTAACAGGCAACTAACTATGAAAGAACGCCAAACGTAGCGGGTAATACAATGTCGTAGAAAGCACGAATGTCGCAGGGAGTATCATCTCTGAAAAAGTCTCTAAAATTGATAGCCAACTTTGACGCACTATAAAACAAACATGACTGAAATTGAATTACACAATAAACTGAAATACTAACTGAAATTTCTTTTTTTCTTCACAAATTTTAGCCAACTTGAGGGACATATGCACAACTTTGATATCATCCTCTGGAGCTCCAGCTTGAATAACCCTTTGCATCGTCTGGAACAGTACAAACCATGAGAAACGCGCTTACTCAAGTCTAAATAAAGTTACTATTTTCATTCCTGCATAACGAACCTGGACGAATAATTTCTCTGCCTTGTTAAACTCTCCTTGAGCAAAAGCCAAGTTGGCCATGAGATCGTAAATATAAGTTATACCGTCTTCATTCTGCTGCTCTTGTGCCAACTTGAGCGCCAAGTGTAACATTTGTTCAGCAACTTTGAATTCATCCCTCTGCAAAAAATTTCGATACAAAACTGATGATAGTACAACGTAACAATATGTTAGAGATATGAGAGATGTAATTTTTACCAAACGAATGTACCAACCAAAGCCACCTACGAAAACGTGAACACAAAACCATAACGCATCTAGTTCTGCTATCGCACAGGATTGTTATGAAACCGAGAAAATATTAAAGAGAAGAGATATAGTTAGAGCAAATTTCCCCCCTAACATAACTTCCAAAGAATAAAAATGTACATTTAGTAAATTTCCCATTTTCAATCAATTTGTACTCTACATTACACAATTTTCTGATAACTTCTACCACAATGTTTATTCTATTGTTCAAAAAATTGTACTCAATATTTCAACTACTACATTTCTCAACCATTTTCACAAAATTTTATAAAGATCATTAAGCGATTTCTCAACAATCCAGAAGTGACCATCTCTTCAAATTCCGCAGTTAATACAGATGGCCTGGGATCTTTGAGTCATGCCTGTGATGGTTTCCTGTACGAAATTAAGAAGTACTGGAGACTGGCCAAAATATTGTCTGCCTACGAGTTTTAACAATTGAAACGATTCCTCCTCTGCTTAAATTCTTCCAATTTAGTTTGGTCCGTCATTCATTAGGTATACAATACTTTTGGCACAGCAAACCGTACATTATTTCTTTAGTTTACGTGATCAAAGACCAAACCTACTTGTATCATTAGTACTGCTCGTTTAATTGAAGTAATCAACTCGGTTTCTTCCTCCTCTTCCTTTTTCTGGAACAAATTTAAGAAACCAGCAACAGTTACAGGCCCAACCATTGCGGATATGAAATTTCCCTTCTGCGATCTAGAAAAAACGGTGGCTTGACAGCTGCAACGATGAAAATTAGCTATTTTCGGTCGCCTCCGAGTGAAATGGCCCTGGTAATCCCATCGAGTTCTTCTCAAACCATTCAAAACTTTCCACATCGTCGTAACAATTTTTGCTTTAAAAAGTTTATAAACTTGGACTCGTTGAGTACAAAACGCAGAGGTTGTGTATGGGACAAATTTCGTTCTTGCGTACAAAATGTTTACCTAACATTACTGAACAAGCTAAGGCCAACCGCGAACGAACGTAACTTTGAAAAAATTACTTGAAGTTCGATTGATAAAATTATCAACTTTTTTTGATAAAATCGTTACTGCCTTCTTCTACTTGACTGGTAAGTTATGCGCATTGTTTCAACTAAATCTTCTGAATGACCTCACGCTATTGTTCTTATAGACTTCTATTATGACAACCTATACAACCTGACTTAGTCTTTACAAATACACGTAAATCAGTCGACTTGAAAGACGTTTTATTCGATCATTTTGCTTGATGAGAAGACAAAGAAACGGTAAGCTGATTAGTATGCGAGTGTGCCCGAAGGAGAAACAGGCGTTGCAGGTTGTTAGCGCTGCAATATTCATGTTAAGAATTGAACTAAGCGAGACAATTTTGAATACCTATTTGAATTAACCAAATTATTATTATTATTATTGAAATGCTCTCTACTCCTAATAATTCGAGTTATATTAAGTTCTTAAGTTTGTAACATTATTGAGTAATAGTTTATTTTGATGAGCTAACGTTCGAAATAGATCCATCAATGTGTTTCATTCAATAGATTCATATGAGTGAAAATAGGCCGTATTTAACTTATGAAGCCTGCTTAGCGATTTACATCGTTCCCGAGTACCTTGCGTCGGCTATAGGGCGGGGTACTGATTACAACCGCTCACGGATTAACAGCTCCGCCCTGGAATAGCAGCTCCTATTCGAGTTACCAACTGTTACTACAGTTTAGTTAGGCCGAACTCTTCGCCCAAAACAAACCTGTCTGGAGCCTTTTACCCGCCAAGAA
This sequence comes from Pachypeltis micranthus, assembly GCA_020466155.1. Lineage (NCBI taxonomy): Eukaryota > Metazoa > Arthropoda > Insecta > Hemiptera > Miridae > Pachypeltis > Pachypeltis micranthus. The sequence goes on from CM035769.1 coordinate 31,550,924, forward strand.
CGGTACGTCAATCCTGCACAGTTAAGTATCCTTATCATGTCAAGTACTGCTTTTATGTAATTTTGAGGTTGATTGCGAAGATCGATTTAAGTTTCGTTGTTTATGAAACTAACACTAAGATCAAATTACTAGTTAAGATCAAAGCATCAAATACACTGCCGTACTCGTGACATTCCGATCAAAAATGAAATGTTGAGTATCGTAAAATTCATCCTAAATAGTTCAATTGTTACAAGCAACAGTTGAAGCACTAGTGAACAAGGTGCTTAGCCCCAATTCAAAACCCTACATTTGACGGTGTGCGAGAGCAACCTCATGAACAACCACTTTTTACTGTTCGCCTAGCAGGAATGAGCTTAAGATTTTGAACATCTCTCACCCGCAAAAACTTGTATTCTAATTAGTTTATTACTTACTTTCAACACACTGTACAGTAACGACCACACATATTCAACGAATTAACCAAATGTACTTGAGTTAAGAAAAATGTGTACATCTCGTAGGAAAAGGTGCAAATTTCTGTAGAACTCGATTATGAGCATGTTGTGTTCTGTCACACGTTTACAGAACACGATTTTTTCTACATTACCCGCAGTCTCGGTAAATTTGAATTTGATGGACGTGTAAGACGATGTTTGTTCTTTGCTTTTACCGCTATTACCTTAGTCTACTTCAGGGACTGCATTTACGACAACATTCACAACAAAGAGAAATTTCACGTGCAAACCACCGTATAAAATCCAAGTACCAAGGAGAGTCTTAATATGCTACATTTACTGTTCAAGCCTTCTTCGCTAACACCAACTAAACTTTTCTTTTTACAGCGTTATGTCTGATCCAGCCTCAAGACGAGGTGGCAGAGGTAAAGGACGATTCTACCCTTGGCCCAAGAGAAAACGGAGTAAGGACAGTTGAGAAACTGATGCTATTTGTTATCTTGGAAGAATTTTGGCAAAGCACGAACACTGCTTTTAATTTTCACAGCCATATGAATTAGAAAAGAAAGTTATGTAATCGGCTGACAATTTTTTTCTCAGTTTCCTCCAGATCTTAACGTTTTAAAGGCTTCCAAGTCAGAAAAACAACACATGCGAAAATGATCTTATGTGGGTGTCTGTGTGTTTATGTACCTGTGGTCGCGATTGAGAGAAAATGATTGAACCAAATCAGTTCAAATTTTATATCAAGCTTGCAGGACAACATAGAACTCCAAAGCAAGGGTTTGAGTAGAATCTGTTAAAAAATAACCATAGTTATCATGACGATCCAAACACTACATTTTTTCCTCTCAAAAACAGTCTAATGATTCCGATTAAATTTCGTATGTGAACAGTACCAAATCACATACTGGTAATATAAAATTGTGTTTTGTTGAAAAATGATATGAGCAGCAACATAAATTATCAAAACTATTCCAGCAGTTTTGGCTTTTCATTCATTCTGAATAATATACCCATGTTTACCTTATAAATCCCTCTCGTATGGTGCGAGCGTTCTCAAAAATATCGCGTCGGTAGCCGAATAAGTTAGTTGCACAATGGTTGTTTAATAACAGTTATAAAACCGTTACGGACGCCCCACGCAATTCTGGGATTCAATCGACAGTCGTTCCTTTTGCTGATATTTTTTGCGAAAGTTTCCCTTTAATTCTTCAACAGTAATCATCATATTTAGAAACGTTGAGCTAAGTCGTATCTAGTTTTTATAAACTTAATTTTTAACAAAATCGTGCGTGTTGGTTTGTGTCAGAAGCTTGTATAGCAGAGGCGTGTAAACTCAGGGTTGCTTGATTGATATCTCAACTGGTAGGCACTCTATTTGGAATTTATTTCCTTTCTCTCCAAATCCTTGCTTCCCTTATAATCTGGGACTCACACTCAGTTACTATTCTGTTCACAGTAAGCTTTGTTTAAAAAAAAACAGAGTGAATGATTGAATTAAATTACCTGTAATCGTGGGTGCTCATGTGTTCTGTGGATCCCTAGTAGGATCAAGTATAGGATTTATAAACATGTACGTAACATTGAGTGGCAGAGGCTGAAGCCTGGAAGCCAATTGTGGATTGTGATCTGTACATAGTCTCTTTTTGTTCGTTTTTTTTTTCTGTGGAAATATTACCATTTACGGGGGGGGGGGGGATATGCACTTGACCAAGAACATGGGGTTTTAGCTCTTTTCAAAATGGCCTTAATGGCTTATATTACGCTGACTTCATTTTTCTCTTCGTTCATAAGTTTTCACAGGAGGCACCTCTTCTTAGCTCTGTTTTCACATCAAAATTCTTGGTTCAGCTTAAACTCACTGGTTACTTTAACTAACCACATGTCGATGTAAGGCAGAAACGTGTCGAGTGTAAATGATCATTAAATTTACGCGAGTGAGGGGAAAGTTGCACGACGCGCCACACACATATTTACGATGGTGACTGTTCAATGTTCTTTGGTTGTCTGAGAATCGCTATTTGTTTGCAGCTATTCCATATTTCAACGAAGCAGACGTTGATTATAGCAATATTTCTCTCAATGAAACGTTGGGTCTCTCAAACATCCCGTACAAGGGATGGTACAGATACTTCCCCGATGAAGGTAGGTATGATATATTATGAATGTTCAGCACAAAGCAACGCACTAACCAACCACAGTCGCCTCCTTGTATGATTTGTTTCAACCTTGGCGATTTGTTATATAATGGTCGTTATTGTTTGCTTCGTGTTATATTCGTATGCAATTACTTGATACAACTGTCAATTTAACTCAAACTTGAGAGAACCTGTTGCAAATCATGATTGTTTGCTAACTGCTTTTAACGCACCAAGGGTTTGTTGTATGTCCGCTTTCAGAGTACAGTGCTCGTTCTCCTTTGTCGAAAAAATTGCAGGCTGCTGTACGTTTATTGGAAGACTTCAAAAGCTCCATCACTTTCAAAGATATGGAAGAACTTCGGTATTTCAATTTGGATCTACAAGTTCCCCTACAGCATGACGCATTTCTCGCTGCGTGGCCTTCGTTCGAATACGACTTGAATAACAACCCAGAAACGACGCTCAACTGTTTGGGATTAGCGCTTCACAGTGTAAGGATAATTGGTTTAAAAATAGTTATATTTTATCCTGAGGTAGAGTAGCGGCACCTCAGTGGTTCTTAGCGGCACTTGGTTAGAAGTGGAGTTCTCACTCAAGGATTTCATTCTGTTACTTGAAGGGATTGGGCATTTCTCAGTGCTTGCCTGAATGTAGATACCTTGCATCTCTGGAAAGGTTAGCGGAAGGGGAAGTAGTCAAACCACTATGTTAATGCCCCCTTTGAATATTGCCGGGACTACAGTAGTGAACCAATTTGATTCAATAAGTACAGGGGGCAGACACGTTGCTGATCTAAACGAGTAGATTGCCACTCACACATTGTTAAACATGTTCAGTCACTGTAATTAGTTGATGATTTTAGGCTCGAAATAAAGCCTCAACACGTGGCTGCTTTGTATTAAGCCCATTCCAGAAAAGATTGATAACTGGCATTCAATTATATTACAATACGATTGACATTACAATAATATCAGGTTCATTGTAATTTGCATTGTTTTTTTTTCAGGTGGCATGTGGGCTTACCTCGGATTCTGATTTAGACTGGCCCTACTTACGAATCAGAATCGTGCACCATGAACCAATTGTGCCTCTAAGGGACATCAAAGCGAATTCTTTTGGTAACATTCAAGTGTGTTCACACGTAACTGGTAACTTTTCGAATAAGGTTACGGAGGAATGGTCTAATTAATGATCCTCAGTAGGTCAATTAGTTTTAAACTCCATCCAGTTTCTACTACAGCTGTTTACTTTACACCACTAAAAGATTAAAGGAAGTGTTCTAATGAGCTGAAACATTTTGACGGCTTCTGAACTGAAAATTCCCAATTTCGGTTATGCCTCTTAGACTTGTGTGTATTTTGTCATTTCCACGTCCTGTTATGCAAAGGGTGACTATTGTGATCGTGCAAAAACGAAATAGAGTTTTCTTTAGATCTTTGCGTTTTGAGGCCTTCTGAAAGGACGAAAACATTTTTGTATACACTCCAAAATGACCCCTCCAGTACATTCAACACTTTGAGGTAAAGCCTGCTCTTAGGGCTCTACCCTAGCCATCCTCCTGGGCTCCAAAATCACACTACTCGGCAGCCTTGCATAGCCTACTACTACCAGCAGTCATGAAGATAGGCAAGAGCCTCCCAGGTACAGCCAAACCATCTCCAAGCAACGTAGAGCATTCTTATCTACTCCCCTGTTATGCACAATGGACCGATTTCTGTGTTTAACTTTGGGGTGACCTATCAAACCCCTTCAGAAACATCCAATGGCGGATGAGACCCCAGGTCGTTCCTTCCATTTATTCGTAAAATTTTCTCTCGATGCCCCTCCCTCTATGACTTGCCTGTACTCCTTGAGACTCTCTGAGTGGTCTAAGACTCTATGATTCTAGTCCACTCTTGACTGTGATCGGTTATAATTATATTTTAATAAATCAGGCGTCTGCCGTTCAGTGGGTCCATTGCCCTTAGGCATCTTTTAGCATTAACGAAAGTAACGTTTTTAATAGTGAGCAGTGAGAACAGCGTTCCTGTAACTTTATTAACGTGAATTATTTATCTTTTTATTGGTTCTTTAGGGAAGCTTGTGACAGTCCGAGGAACTGTAATACGAGTGGGCCCAACCAGACTCCTTTGCACTCGAATGGGGTTTACCTGCGCTGTGTGCAGGAGGCCACAGTCCTTGACGTTGAAAGATGGAGCTTATGCAATGCCAAAGAGCTGCCCTGCTGAAGACTGTCGATCGAAAATGTTCGTGCCGCTGTGTTGTTCCTCTCTTACTCAAACTAAGAACATTCAAATAATCAAAATTCAAGAATCAATCGGGGAAGGAGAGTACAAAGTAAGTTCAACACCAAAGCTTAGCGACTCCCTCTTTTTGGATGTGAAATGTAATGCCATAAAAATAAAAAAAGCAAATTGACAATAATACAAATTATTTACAAAATGTATATAAAATAAACTCAAAACAAAAATAAACCAAAGTACTAAGAGGCGGAGATTTGAGGAACATGAGTTTGAAAAAAGTAACGGATATTTTCATTAAACAAGAACATATATTTGTGGATGACTATGACAATAGCAGCTCTCGTCTAGATACATCGGGAAAACGTGTCTCACTTTTACAACGTGGGACACATTTCTCCCAGAATTTCTCTATTATAGAATTCAGTATGGTAATTATTGTAAACAATTGTCAGCATTTTGACTTGCCCTCGGGTGGGATATGCACTGTGGCCTATCGACCTATTGTGCCAAAAACAATTGTAAGGTGTGAAAAAAAGCAAAAACACTTATTTACAGTATAAAGTAAGTAAATATTGACTGCTCGAAGGCACCCTGTGACTACCATGGGTGAAATATGTAAATAGTAAAAAGAAAAGAAATTCGCTTCTTGGGAAAAAGTCGTTTTGATACGTGCTTTTTGTGGCGGTACTGAATGGATTATTTAAACCCTCGTCATCGGTTCAGACGAGAAACAGCTTGGAGTGAAAGAGTGCTGAATCGAGGTATTTCTCTCTCATTGTTCGAATTATGTGTAAGAATGGTCGAGTGCGACCAAATCTTCTCCCCAGATTTATAAAAAACGTCGTCATTCTCTTCCCTTTCTAAAACATCGATTGTACTCAGTGGAGTGGACACTTGGTATTAAATGTGAGGGCAGTTGTTGACGATTAATTACGTGGTTGTTTTTTTGTTAATAGAATGAAGGAGGTCGAGTGCCGAGAAACATTGAAATCGAATTTACGGAGGACCTTGTGGATTCGTGCTGCCCAGGTGATACTGTCACCATAACTGGAATCGTCAAAGTAAATGCTTTCTCTATTCCATTGTATATTTTTTACTTTTATTTATCAAATCAATGATTTAATGAATTCTGCTTTAGCATTTAGCCTTGACATAACTGCCCTGAAAACATGGGCAGCGAGAACTCCGGATGTAAATGGGAGGGATTTTACTTTTTGTGTATTATTCAGAATGAATATATATGAATATTTTTTCGGTCAGGAAAATTTCTTTATAACCCCCCTAAAAATTAATCACTTAGCGTTTCAAGGCAAGGGGATTTGAAACGACGGATAATGTCCGTCAAACGTCAAATAGAAAGAAAAATCTTTCTTTCTCATAAAAACTCTATTTGGTATCTATTTGTGCCCGCATACTTGGCAATCTGATCGACAAACTCAATGGTTATGTAGCTGAAGTTATGAGCAGTTTGCAATTTAAGAAGGGATAACTTATTGTCGATGGCCTTTGGGCCGAATTATTACTCACAGCCGTTTCAAGTTATTCCCAACTACATGTAAGCTTCGAAGTAATTGTCTTGCGATACCTCCTGTAGCGGAGCTACCTCCATGCCTGTTGAAACTACATTAATATTTCTTTTACTCGTCGTTAATTTAATTCTGCGTTCCGTGCTTCTACAAATGAACTCTTTTTCTGCATGTCCAAAAAAATTTTCCGTTTTTGTTTACTCTTTTATTAATTTTCAAATTACGATCGGCTATCTCAGACTCCAGGCTGACAGAACCAGTGTTTCCCTTACAAAGCTTCCTCTGATCGTACCTCCCAACTAACAACTACGATGTTTAAGAAGGCTGTCTTTTTTTTCTTTTTCTTTTTAGTACAAAAGATTTGAAGTTTTGTAGCTCTATTGGCGAGCTTCCGCTCTATAATTCGAACAGTGTATGTAAAAATAGTGAGGGAATAATGTAAGAAGGATATAAATGTTTACCACTTTGTGTCTCAGCTTCCAATGTTATCGGATAAAAATTGATTTTCTTATATTTAATCGATTCGTTTATGTGCATTTACTGGATTCATCATTGTTGCTTTGCTTCAGATTAATCACGAAGAAGGAAAGAAGAAAAGTGGCCCTAATTTGTTTACGCTTTTTTTGGAAGGGAACTCTGTGATAAATACAAAAGGCTCCAGCGGGAGAGTTGCTAATAATATTGAGTTCTCGTTGAAAGACTACTACGCCATTCAGGTTTCTACATTTTTCCTCCCTTTAATTGTTTAATTGTTGTTTTAAAGTGATTAAAACTTTGTTGATTTGATGGTTCTTTATGCACAGGAAATTTATTACGAAAAAAATGTGTTTCGGCTTTTGGTGAATTCGCTATGCCCCGCTGTGTACGGTCACGAGTTGATAAAAGCAGGTGGGTTTGATGGTGTGAAAAAATGCTAAAACTAGAGTTATCTAAGAAGGTACTTAAATCGCTTTGTGCCAACGTATCCTCCGTAAATTGAGTCTCAAGAAAAACAGCTTGCTTTCAGGAATCTTGTTATCGTTAGTTGGAGGTGCATCGCTCGTATCGAACAGTCCAATAAATAAACGAGCGTTGATTCACGTTCTCATCGTTGGTGACCCCGGTCTTGGGAAGTCTCATCTTCTTCATGCTGCTGCATCGGTCGCCCCTAGAGGTACGTGATGGCATCAGCTCGTTACGGACGAGTAACGAAAATTGATTACTGGCTACTTATATTTTTCGTGCTACAGGTGTGTATGTGTGTGGCAATACTACAACCAGTTCCGGTCTCACCGTTACTCTCACGAAGGAAACTGGAGGCGATTTCGCTTTGGAGGCTGGCGCCCTTATTCTCGCTAATCACGGAGTGTGTTGCATTGATGAATTTGACAAAATGGTGTCTCAACATCAGGTCAGACGCAACCTTTTCGGCAATTGATGAAACTGAGACTAATTCAGTATTCCAACCGCTTTCACTCGATTTTTCAATCATTCTTACTCAATACGACTATTCTCCTTTACTTCTCATTCATTTTCAAATAATTTGTAGCAATTTTTTCTTAACTTTTAAATAAGTTTTATGTTCATTTATTGAACAGTTTATTCGATTTAAAAACCCCCCAGTAGGCTCATTTTTTACGGCGTCTTTGCCCATTTTCCCAACCATTTTTTCCGGGAGTTTCTAACTACCTCTCAAAAATAAAAGTAATGAAATTCGTTAAGAACGTTTTCAACAAATGGTTAACTAAATTTCCCAAGAACGATGTGCTTATTTTCCATTTTTTTGTTACGAAATTTCTCAGAATCCGTTGACTGCACGTAATAATTTTTTGATCACGTTTACTCTTTTTTTAACGATTTTGCAGGTTTTACTGAGTCAAGTTTTTCCTTGGTTTTAGGCTCTTTTGGAAGCTATGGAGCAGGAACAGATTAGCGTTGCGAAAGGAGGGGTAGTATGCTCTTTGCCAGCTCATTCGACGATCATAGCTGCAGCTAACCCCGTTGGAGGTCATTATAACCAGGGAAAATCAGTTATAGAAAACTTACGAATGTCTTCTCCATTGCTTTCCCGATTCGACCTGGTATTCATCCTACTCGATCGACCCGACCGTGTGAGTATTTTCAGTAGTTGTTGTTAAGTTTGCTCGTCACCGAAATTGGTTCGATTTTGAAAAAGTCGAAAGTTCTTCAAAACGTGGAATTAGTCGAAAAGTTCAAGTAGAAAGAGGTTTTGCTGATGTATCAACCACATAAATTGTTATGCACTCACTGATTTATAAGTTCAACCTGATTGTTGTTTTATGTATATCGCATTAGGCCTCCGTTGGGTGGGAAATAATGCTTCACGTTTCTGATGTCTGTTTGCAACTCTTACAACAGCGAGCGATGGTTGTTGGAAGAGCAGGAAACCTTCTAGCTTTGACTACTTCTAAGCAAGCTCATTACTGTTTCCCCCAGTTTGTGAAGAACGTTATGACAAAAAAAAAAGTGGCCCTTTCTCTCCTTGAAACTTGCTATCCAAGTAAATAGATCAGGTGGGAAACCAGATTGAGAATTCCTGTTTGATGGTACAGATTACCTCCACAGGCAACAGCTCTCCACAGCTTTGGGTTAGGTGGATGGATGGAAGTGGATGGTGTGTGACCGGGCTCTTACACGAAACCACAACCTCCATGACGTGCGACTGATATAACTCTCTCAAGAGGGTTCAGGAACAGTCATTTCGATACGGAAACAGACCTGTTGTCAGTTTTTGCAGAATAATTTGAATTAGTTCTTTGTGTGTTATATTTTTGATTTTTTGAGGATCAAAAATTAAGTCGTGAGAAGTTTTCGTCATGGAAAAGAGAGGGGAAAGGAACAAAATATACTAAAAACGAGGGTTTTCCACATTTGTTTTGAAAACTGCTGACACAATTAGGTTTTAACTTTTGGATTATCTTGTACTAATTGATACCTAACTTTAGTCTTCTATAAAATAAGGGAGATCACAAGCCAGGTCCAAAGCGAAAGGAAAGAGAACGCATTAGGGGGTTTCTAACGTACTGTCGACGACGAAGGGAAGAGGAACTATTATTGCAGGTATATGCCACCAATAAATAAGGAGTAAATCCTGATTGGGACATTTCTTGTAACTATGAAACTCGTATTTAGGCAAAGGGACTTATTGTTGAAAGTTACAGTTCAATTAATAGAGAGTTAACGGTTTAGCAAATTGTTCGTTATCTAGTTTGGGAAGTAGAGGGAAGAAGTCTACCACTCGAGTCGTCAGTTACAGCTGCCAAGACGAATTGATAGCAGACTATTTAGTTGTAATCGCCTTTTTCTCCCACTGGCAATACTTTCTTTGCACGTTGGATGCTGTTGTTGACCTTTTTCATTTATATTTCAAGGAAGTAGACAGCCGTCTGTCAGAACACGTGTTGGCGCTGCACACTGGAAATAAAAGAAGCTCGACGCATTACCAATCTGCGGGAAATGACACCATGATCCAGTTTGATGAGTCAACTACGTTCGACAGTCGATTAATGTAAGATGATACACACTAATAATTACCATATCAAGATTTTCTGTTCAGTTAATTAAAGCGCAGCAAATTTGTCGAGATCCACTGCAAAGATTCCATAACTTGGTTCTGTGTACTGTTCAATCTGTCTTTTTAGGTTTTAGTGGAATTTGCTCTGCTGGGTTTGGGCCTTCCTGCTTTGTGTGTTTATTCATGTGTTCACAATCGTAATATGATAGTGATGACACTTAAGTCTAAAAATGCTTGAGAAATATTTCCCATAAACGTTATGTTGAGTGAACGTTCATGGTAGTTTTTGGTTACACAAACCACTGAGGCCACTGGTGCTGTCAACGGTGAAAATGAAGTCTAATTTTTTTCTTAATGCGTAAAAAGGACCTCGTGTTAGGGATAAAGAAATTGACTGTTTAGCACATCATAGGAAACCTTGCAATGTCTGTTGGTGGGCGATGCACATTTATCGCTTCTAAACAATTCATTTCTGCTGCTGGAAAGAAGTTGGATTCCTCGCAGTCTTGGTCCTTTCATTTTCATGGTAATTTCCAGTCACTGGGAAACTTTAACTTCTACTATACTGCCCTACACCTCTCATTATTCCATCCAAATTTATTCTGTTTTCTGATTGCTATTGCGCAAGGTCCTTGTCCCCATTATTTTTGAGTTCGCATCATTATTGTTGTCTTGGCTCTGTATATTTTTACTTTCTGCTACCCAAAGGCCATGGAATGTAAAAGAAGTTGAGTTTTCTTCAAATCATCTTTAAAGTTAGAAAAAATAAGGGACATATACTCATTGACACCTAACTGTAGTATTCTGTAAATATCTCAGTGAAAATTCGGTAAGCAATGATAACCTAATCCAGCCCTATCAAAAGATTGGAATTGAACCAAATGGTCATTATCGTGAAAGGTTGTTGGGGCATGATGTAAACTTTATAGGTTTGGTTTGTAATGAACGCAATTTTGCAAGTATATTTTATAGAAAATACGTTACGATAGGGATGATCTACTATTTTATCTCAACCCGCTGCTCTAACCACATTTTGTCCTGTGTCTTCAGCGATAGGTTGAAGATTCCACCCGGAGAACATTTAGATCTCGTGCCTCAAGAATTGATGAGGAAGTACTTAGCGTATGTGCGCAAGTATGTCCCGTCTCCTCAGCTCAGTTCAGAAGCTGGAAAAATCCTTCAAAATTTTTACCTCGAGCTGAGGAGCTCTCATCGACATAAAGATTCCACGCCTGTCACAACTCGGCAACTTGAATCCATGATTAGAATGACTGAGGTAAATAAACGGTTATGTACTGTATCCATTTATTGACGCTACCAGGACTACATCGTTGTGTAGCTTGTTCACACTTCAACAGAACTCATCTCAGCTGCATTGCATATATGGTGGAGCTTACTGCAGTGTTGCCCAAACATCTATCATACAGACCAGTTATGCAGTAAGTGAATGACCTGTGCCGATCCCCTGTTAGTAGTAGCCAATATATGACTAAACCTTGGCTGGCTACGTACATCAACTATATATGGTAAAAAGAACGCGTAGAAAGCAATGGGGAGGGTCTTTCCCTATCACAACATCTACAATAATACTACTGTCGGGTGTGTCACAGAGAGAATGCTGTATTTAAGCGCTACACACAATTAAGGCAGTAACGTTTTCTCATTCGTTCTCCCTCGCTGCTTAGTACTAAAGAATTTTCTCATACATTCACCGTCAAAGTTTTTTTCGAGAACACATTCAACCAACAAAATAAGAATTTTGAAAGTACTTATTAATGTAAGTGTCATAACAAGAAAACGCTGCAAATTATTACACAACGGTTTATTATTCGGATAATCAGCTTGACCTAGCATTAATGCTCCGAGACCCATCCTGTTCGATTCAGCATCGAAAAATATCATAATGAAACCCAAAAAAAGGTCGAAAAGAACTGAATCGGAATATTAAAATAAACAAAAAAAACGAAAGTATCTAGAAAAAACTGAATTTTAATATGTAAACATGCACGCTAAATACTAATATCAAAATTTAACCTAAAATCTATGAAAAAACCAAAATGAGAATGAAACGAAAGAATCTAAAAAAATTGAATCGTATTAAAACCAAAACGTCGGGGAAATAGGAACGGGGGCGCTCGAAGGGAAAGGCGAGTTGAGTTTAGCCGCCCGCCCCGCGAGGCGAGGACGGCCCGGCACCGGTTGTTTTTTATTCAGACGGGAGGGACGCTGTAGCTCGCGTTTTCCTGCGTTTCGTTAATTTTTTTAACCGTTTTTTGCCCATTACAACCACGGGCTTCGTCCGATCGGATTGCCGAGATGGCGGGCACAACTAGATACCAAATCGGATTTTTGGGCGAAAGAACGAATTTTTTAGACCACGTTAAAGGCACAAAATGGCCCGGACGGCGGACGGGGGACGGGGGACGGCGGACGGACATTGCGAATTTGGAATCTCCATGCCTTGAAACGTAAAGTATCAAATTTTGAGGGGGGGTTGTAAAAAATTTTTCGTGACCGAAAACATAGGGTTATTATTCAGAATGAATAATAAACCAAAAGAGTATATCGATACACATAATTATAATTGCATACCCACTGTCGATTTGTATCTCCTTCCCCTCTCCTCTTTGCTCTTATGTTACATAAGAGGGCTGCTTATAAAGCTATCATGGGACGTAGAAATTTTTCTTCCTGATTTGGCTGCACTGTATAGGGGGGGGGGGGATTTCCAGAAGAAAGGGAGAGGAGGACCATCTCTCTAGTACGAAAACTCCGATGTTGGTGAGTGTTTTTGTGAACCATGTCAATTCCAAATCCTACCAAGTGCGAAAACTGTGCGTTGTTATCTGTTTTCTTGTTTAGAACTAATGTTTACAAGTGGTGCCGTGAATTTAAGTACTGAAGAACTTCTGTTCATGATGATCAAGGGAGCGGTTGATCGTCAATTTTGGCACACGAGTTGATGCACGAAATCGAAGAAACTGTCTGTGAAGGCCACAGAGTGAATGGATGAAATTTTTGCAATGATTCCACAGCTCTCAAGAACTCTGCTATACGAGACAAGTACTGAAACTCTAGGATTTCGAAAATTGTGTGCACAGTGGGTGCCAAAACAGCTTGCTCAGAAGTACTAATTGAAGCGGTTCGCCAGCTTCTGTACTGCATCGTGACAGGAGATGAAATTGTGGTAGCTCATTACACTTCTGAAACGGAAAAACAATCCCAACAGAGTCGCCATACCACCTGACCATCGGCGAAAATCGTGGCCTCGGTTGTTTTGAACCAAAAAGGCATCATTTTGGTCGAATTTTTGCCACATGGAGAAACCATTAATGCGGCACTGGGAAACCTGGAAAAAACTAAGAGGGCAATTCAGAACAAGCGGAGCGGGATGCTAACGAAGGGAGTTCGCCTTTTGCGTGACAACCCACGACTGCACTCGGCAAACCTCACCAAGGCTCTTTTGGACTCTTTCGGTTGGGACGTTTTGGACCACCCCCATCACTCTTTCGACTTGGCGCCTTCTGATTATCATCTGTTACCCTCTCAGAAGATGCACCTTGCACGAGGTGTTGGGAAGTTTCTATGACGACGGGATTAGAAAGCTCATTTCAAGGTCGCAAACGTGCATTGATCGAGAAGGCGATTACGTGAAAGAATGACTGAGATGTTCTTGTGTAATTCACTCTAATTTTTTTTTTAATAAAGTGTTTTGCAAAGCTGGAAAGTTTGAGTACTCTTATTTCATGTAGAACCCACGTAAATCTACACTAAATAAATTACCCACTGACCTTATCACCCAATTGTTATCAATAAATTATTTCAGAGCAAGTATCGGATGGAAGTATTAGTGATCAATTAGGTGAGTGGCAGAGGAAGTAGATTGCATGTCAGTCTTTGTTTTCTTCATAGGATTCCTTCTGTTAATCCTTCAAATGTTAACCCTCAAATATATGCTGTTCTAAGTTGTCAATTCTTGTAGGCACGTGCTAAAGTTGAACTTCGTGAAGAAGCAACAGAAGAAGATGCCAGAGATGTGGTCGAACTTATGCAGTCGACCCTTCAAGACGTGTTTCGTGATGATACTGGAGGCCTCGATTTTAAACGCTCAATCAATGGAACTGGTCTTAGTCAAGCTTCACGGGTAAGATGAAAAAATAAAAAATAATGTAATTGGCCGACTGTTTTTTTAGTTTTCTTAAAAATATTAAGTTCGAAAACAGTCTGTGTGTAATATGATTGAGTGAGAGCTTCTGAAGCAAATCCGCACAAGTCGTATATTTTGCTTACGAATCAACACAGAATGTCAAATTAAGGTGACGAGGAAAATCGACCCAAAACTAATTATAGATCGAACTACCTAATATTGTTTTGCTCAAAAATGGCTCTAAAGATTTTGATTAGGGTTTTTATATGAATACTTCCAAATAACAGAATTTTCTCAGAGTTCTCATAAGAATTAGAACAATGGTATATTGATGGTTATAAGATACTTTAAGAGCAACTCCAGAAATTCCGTAATTCAAACCAATGTGTTTTATTAACTTGTGTTTGCCGTATAGTTTCAGGATAGTAAACATGATGCTTCCAAAAAACGTTTATAGTTATGGTTACTCAATAAAGCTTGTGGCATGACAACCCAACAAATTCTGTGATAGCAATAAATTCTGTGTTCGTTTCAAAATTATTGTTCCTGAGGTCTTTATATTACTTTTTATTATCTATTGGTATTTTTATCTATTTGTCAATCTTCTTCTTAATTCGCCGTCTCCGATCGAAGGTTGGCGATCCAAATGACTAACTCCTCCCTATCTGTAGCTGCTCTAAATATCTCCCTATCTCTATTTGTCAATCTATCCTATTTATTTGTAGGTGCCTAGCCCTCTCTTACTTCTTGTGTGAAATGGGTGACACTTCTGTCAGCCAGTCCTTCTGCCTACCTTGTTGTTTTGGTAAATTAGGGCCTAGCATCTTGCAGTTGCAAGCCTAGACAAGGGTTGTGATCAACGAGCTGTTGGGCCAAGTCCTATTTTTTGAGGCCAGCCCACGTGTCACATAAACGCAGGAGTGGGAAGCGTCCAGGGGGGAGGGAACGCTTTGAGCTTCAACTCCTATTTTCTGGCGTCACAATGATGGTTCAACTCCCGCACAGCAGCATGGATGTCCAGCATCCAGATACAGAGAGCTTGGAGGTCCAATGCAGGGACACCACACCTCAAGCCCTCCATGACTAATGTTTGAGGGAATAGCTGCCCTCAAGGGTTGAAGGAGGGCTGTTAGGAAATTGCCTCGTGCAGTTCCTCCCTTCGCTACCACAATGGGGCTGTGGCTTGGGGTACACATGTCTGGTCATACCTAGCTTGGTAATGTTTGCCAGATAATTGGTAACTACCCCTTGCATTGGACCTGTGGTGTTCTCCCTCATATGTGCCAGCTGACCGTGAATCAGGTGAACATAGCCACAGATTTGTTTCATTTCAGCTCTATCGTCGTCCACTGCACGTAGATCCGGTGCGTGTAGTAGCCAGATTGCTGGGATAACCCCCACATGCTCGTCATTCCAAGAGGGAGTGGCTGGGCTTGGCGCAGGAAACATTTTTGATTTATTATTAATTCTGAATTATGTTTTCGGTCAGGACAAATTTATTACAACCCCCCCTCAAAATTTGATACTTAACGTTTCAACACATCGGGAGTCCAAATCTGCAATGTCCGTCCGCCGTCCTCTGTTCGCTGTCTGGGCCGTTTTGTGCCTTTAACGTGGTCTAAAAAATCCGTTTTTTCGCACGAAAATCTCATTTGGAATCTAGTGGTGCCCGCCATCTCGGCAATCCGATCGAACAAAGCCCATGGTTGTTATAGACAAAACATGGTTAAAAAAATTAACAAAACGCAGTATAATCGCAAATACGCCGTTTTTCGTATCGTTTTCAAGGTATTTTTACATCCTGGGCCAAATGGAATGGGTATCAGACGTGTACAACTGCGTATAGTGAAATTACAGTAATTATAGTGAGCCAAAGTCTACTAATTGAATGAACCCGCGAGAACCACAGCGGAAGTCAACGTTTCGTCGTTAGCACTCCCTCCCTCCCGTCTTATCAAAACCACCCACCCGCTCGACTCACAACATCGTGCCAATTGCCTACAGTCGCCTGGCGCCAGGGGAATATTTAGTTTCTGTAGTTCACTAGTATTTTTCGATGCTGAATCGAATGGGATGGGTCTCGAAGCAGTACTACTAGGTCAAGCTATTCATGAGAATAATAAACCGTTGTTTAATAATTTGCAGCGTTTTTGGTTGGAGTGAAAAAGAGATTGAGTTAGTAGTATGAACAAAAGCTGCTCATACAGTCGTATTGATTTTAGGGGATAGTCCAGCCACCCACTAGGACTATGAGGCATGAGGGATTGTTTGGTTGCTGCTTAGAGTCAGCTCTTGGCCACTGGGGATGTGGAGAGCACGACACATGCAATCAGCCGCACGCTCAATAGGTTGAGTGTTGTGGCTGTAACATGTTGGTTATGTCAGTGTAGTGCACTTTAGGCACCTATAAGGCTGGCTTTTACTGGCACGCAAAGGATAATGCAGGAGGTTTATATTCCCCTAGTTGCAGGGTATGAACTCTGTAGTCCTAGCTTTAGAGAAAGGGATTCCACAGTATGTTGTGTACGTGAAGGTGAGGTCTCCACACGTGGTAGCTGAATCTGAAGATCTCCCGTGCATATCTAGAGCAGCAGGGCCCTTCCCTGCCCTGTAACAGTAATTTATCAAGGAATCTGTTCACTACATTAGTCAGTATTAGTTCAGTAAAAACTGGTTGGTTTAGTTGCTAGTGAATGTACAGATTTTTTAGGAAGTTGTGGAGGACGAGAATCTAATAGTTATTTTGGTTTCAACTTAATTTTATGTATTTAATATCCTGCTTAGACTCGCCACGTAGGGAGTAATTTAGAGATAATTGATTGTATTCAATATCCTAAAGAATTAGGTAGTTGAATCGGACTCTACATTTCACACAGAATCCCTGGTAGGTTGTTCTAATGGGTGTGCTGGCAGAAATGAATAAGTGTGGGATACCTGACTGTGGTCAGAATGATTTAAGAACAATTTGACTGATTGAAAACGCTGCAAATTATTACACGACGATTTATTCTTCTCTTGCATAGCATGATTGTACAGCTTGACGCAGTCTCACATCTCCGAGACCCATCCCATCATCCCGATTCAACTTTGAAAACTTACCAGTAAACAACATGAAACATGATCTGACTATGAGGAAACAACGAAAATTGAAATTTTCTAGGTGGTGCTAGGCAATTGGCACGACGTGACTGGGTGGTTGTGTGAGAGGGGATACAGTGTGGGAGAGGAACGGTACCAAACACGACGTAATTGCAATAAAACTGCCCAAATGTCGTTTATGCCTAATTTTTTAAACCATTTTCCGCTTATATCAATCATGGATTTGGTCTGGTCGGATTGTCGAGCCAGCGAACACAGCTAGATGAAAAATGGAATTTTTAGACCGCGTTTAAGACAAAATATGGACTGGACGGCAGATGAAAATAGCACATTTGGAATCCACATGGCTTGAAACGTAATGTAACAAATGTTGAGGGGTACTGTTAAAAAATATCCCTGACCGAAAACATAGGGGTACTCTTCAGAATGAATAATAAAATTGGGTTAAAAAACGAGGGCAGGATATATCTAACTTAAAAGCTATAATGAGGGTGAGTGAAAGATTAGCAGTATTGGTGGTGATGAAGGGAGATACCCAGAAGGGGCATTGGAGCGTGCAAATACCAACAAACGCTGCTCATCAAATCCTATTTGATCGTTGCTGAACTATACTTTTCATTAATGTGAACAATCGCGAAAAATGAAGTCATTCAAATTCACGTTATCTTTTGCAGGCGAAAAGGTTTATTGCTGGGCTCCAGCGTCAAGCTCAAATTGACAACAAGGACACGTTCACCACGGACGAAATGAAACAAATTTGCCTTCGATTGAATCTTCAAGTGCCCGATATCATTTCTCTGGTCTCCATCCTCAACACACAAGGATTCCTTCTCAAAATTTCCGCTAAGAGTTACAAGTTATTGACTATTTAAAGTATTGGCCAAACCACATTAGCGAGAAGGGACAAATTTAGTTTACTGTGGTGCAAGAAGTCAGTTAAATGAGGTCTATCGTGGCATATGTGATCATGGGACCAAATTAGTGGATTCTGCGGAATTTTTTTCTGGGCCATATCCTCCCTGAAATTAATCAGCTGATGAACGTTTTGAAGCCCCTAAATAAGATCGTACTTTGATTAAATATTAGTTAGGACCTATGGTTAGTAAGAACCCTGATAAATTAGTGGGAACCCTGCCAAATTAATGCGCCCCTGAATTAGTTTGTGTCGGACTTCTGGAGATTGTGAGGTTCTGCTTAAGGAGCACCTGAAATCAGTTAATGCCTAAGGCAGCACTGTCAGCACTTGTAACTCGCGATTGAAATTATATAGATCCTCAAATTGAACAGTATTCGAAAGCTGTACTGTAGATTGGCCAGTGCCTGAATTAGTCAGGCTTTTTATTAGTTCCTATTCCGCTGGTTGACCTCAGTGAGCCTGAAGATGGCTCATGTCCCAAAATCTTTTCCGAACGATTCCATCTACTAACTATTAAAATCATTCAACGCTCAACTACCGTGTTCGGTTGCTATTCGAGTTTCTTCCACTTGGTGAAGCTGGATGTTGTGACAGATCAGTACCGTGAAGTTCTAATTGTGATAACTTGTAAATGTTAAGCTTCACCGTTGTGATTAACTGTTCACTGGCTCCAGAAAAAGGTAGGAGCTCTTAGAAGACTAGTAATTAATTTGTAAAGTCGCACAAAAAATTGTTTAATTTCGTAGAAGATAAGTTTATATATGTGAAAGGCGTGGAGATTGCCCCCGTTAGTGGAGCTGTTCCATGAATTGCCTCTCCACCTCGAGGTCTTTCTCACCATCTGTGATTATTCGAATCGAAGTACTAATAGTATATGCGCCTTTGTTTACTTCTGTGGGATTGAGTCGGGACTCGTGTTCATAATGTAGCATGCAGCGACTTGTCTGCTGCAATATCCCTCAGCAAATTCCGCCATCGATAGCTTCAGTAATCCCCCATCGTGTAACCAGGTGAGTAAATTTAGCATCCTTTCCGCATTCTTCCGAAATCCCTTCCTTTATACAAGTGCTGTCCTCTATACTATACACTTTTTCATTTTTCGGAGTGATAGTTTTTTAGGTTATTCACATCTAGCTAAAAGGGCTGAAAGAACTTTTGGTGCAGCTAACAAGATGCAAATAGTATTTAATGAGTTCTCAAAAGAGTGATGTACACATCACATTATACGCACAAGTCAAGTACATGGATAACACGATCAGAAATAAATGCACAATAGACTTATGAGATTGATCACGATCAAAGCATGATCGGAGGTTTAAGGTTCACAGTTTTTATGTCCTAATGCACTCAAGGAGCTGTGTAGGTGGTCAGGCAACTTGCAATGCGATTAACTTTTTGCACGTGAGCTTCTGAAAAAGCTAGAGCTCATAAAGTGCTGCTAATTAGTTTTTCATTTCAAAGAGAACCTTCTATTTTCATTGAAGGCGAGGAGGTTGCTGCTAAGATTCTTGACATTAGCGGAGCTCTTGAATGAATCGCAGCTCCACCTCCTTCCCACTTCCTCACCTTTGTAATTTTGGTTGTGAATAGATCTGCTAATTATCTCATTGTCACCCTACTTTTTGACGTCCGTCTTTATGGAAGGTCCCATCCAAAGCTTCGCTCAACTGCCATTTTCCATTTCAAATACCGCTCGTTCCTGTCTGTAAAAAAAAACGTTGCTGTCAAACGTAAACAAAACCTTAAGAATTATAACCAAGATATTTTTACTCTTTTGTTTCGTTATCAATTAAGTTCGAAATGTATGTAATAGTTGTTTGGTTTGTTTGTAGTTTGGTTTCGTCTCGTGCAATTCCCTCCATTATTGCATCGCCTTGGCGGTGATGGTGAGCTTCTAAATTAACTCTACTGGGGAACGAGACTACATTCTTCACAATTATGTACATAATATTCTTTACCTGTCGTCCACCTGGGTTCCATCCCTGAGCAGATGTGTCTGTCTGACACTCAGGAACCCTATTTGGGTCTGTAGCAAACCTATACAGTACTTCTTTACTCTTCGTTTTGTTTGTTCATTCTGAATAATACACCTATGTTTTCGGCCAGGAAAATTTTTTATTACCACAGAGGACTGCGTTTATGTGGACATCAATGAAACCACAGTAAATATAGTGAAGCAAATCCTACTGCTCGAAGAAACTAATGGGACAACATAGCGAAAGTTATCATTTCTCCCTGGCCAGCGCCCATTGCTCACTGCCTCCAATCTCACCTCAACCACCTGTCAGTTCGACTCCTCGCGCCGTAAAAATTGTCAAGCGTCGCATACGAATGTCAATTTCTGTTGTTCGTTGTAGTCAGGTCATGTTTCGTATCGTTTACTAGTATTTTACGAATGAGATGGGTCTCAGAGGCGTGAGATTGCGTTATGATGGATAACCATGCTTTGCAGGAGAATAATGAACCGTTGTGAAATAAGTTGCAGCGTTTTAACACTTGCAACCAGTTCATCTCTCATCTTAAAACTGTCATGTTTAATTCCTGACTGAAGTGTTAGTGAAAAGTGCTTCGTCCGCCTAAAGTTGCTATATTTTGCTTTTAGAGCCTTTACGATCGGGTAGTTGTTGGAGATAAGTGAGAGTAACTCTTAAAGGTATATTTAATTAGTTTATTCAAACGCCATACTTGGCTTCTAATTTCTCATTTCAGTTCTCAAGCATTTTAAAGTATCACTCCATCCAGCAGTTTAACTTTCCTTTCGTTGCTATATGAAGGAGGAAGGAAAGAGATGTGGTCAGCAGAACGAATTGCCGTGTTTTCTGCAGATCTGGTTGTGCTTGAACAGAGAGGTAAGCAGTACTGACTGCCCAGATTTGCCTACGTCCCTCCATTGAGTGTTAGGTTTGGTCACCGATGAGCGTTCCAGTGTCGCGCGATTTCACTCCAAGTTGGAGCTTTACAAAACTGTCTAGATTTGTGTGACCATTCACGAGCATGCCATTCCATCTCTCTAGTTGTTGCTGCAATACGATAGGTAGGTAGTTATCCTTTCTAGTATGGATGAAGAACTTCTCTTGTTTTCAAAAGCAGTATTTTCCGTACTTATAAAGTAAAACCCCCAAATGGAAATGGTTCAAACGCTTGTGTACTGCCTGAGTAGCATTGTAGGCACCCCAGTGGTCGTAGTCTAGTGGTTATAGACAAAGATTCATAATCTGATGAAAGTTGGGCATCGGATTGCTGTTAGTTTAGCCTGAGTCAGCAGCTCTCCAAACATTTTCAAATCCCTCATAACACTTGTATCTTCTGTAAAGGTTTGCCCTGATTAAATTCAAGTGAGTCTTATCCGGTTTATATTTTCATTTCCCAGCACTTTCTTGAGAGGCATTATTTTTTTTATTTCATCAAGTGAGCATAATTGAGCAGTAGGGGGAAAAGGCCGATTCTGGCGAAGGGGCTAGTGGGGATAACCTGACATTGAGGAAAACCTGAATGAAACCTCCCTCTAAAGGAAGGAAACACTCACTAGAAAGGTTACCTTCTTGTTAAGGTTAGCGCCAGTACACTGTTTTCATCATCGAGAGTATTTTCTTTCGCCGAGAATTCCATACATTTCAATAATAAATTCAAACATTTCCACGTCGTGCACGTGTTTTTTGTCGCTGTCGTCGTCGACAGGTGTGTTGTCGTCGTCCACGTGTTTGTTGTCATTGTCATCATCGTGTGGGCTGTATGGTTATATCATAATATATTGCGCTCCATCAAGTAAAGGAGTGGTGTAGCGGTTAGGTGTTAAACCCGCGTGCCAGCGACTCCTGTTAAATTCCTGCCAAGCTTTAAAATTTTGGAACGGCTTCTCAAAATGAGGATTATTTAAATGTTTGAATTTATTATTAAAATGTATGAAATTCCCCGTGAAAGAAAATACTCTCGGTGACAAATACAGCGTATTGGTGCTAACCTTACCAAGAAGGTAACCTTTCTAGTGAGCATTTCCTTCCTTTACAGGGAGGTTTCATTTAGGTTATCCCCAATAGCCCCTGCGCCAGAATCGGCCTCTTCCCCCTACTTTGAGCGTATTTAATTTGTTCGTTTCTTTTGGGCTGAGACACGACTTTCACGCGTGTTCTGTACACGGGTGAATTGTGAGACAATTCCCAAGTACGCCACACTGCATAGGCGAAATCATGCACATCCGATTTTGCTGCAATATCTTAGTATAGAACCTTCATGCATTACTCCCCATGAGAGGCTTGATGCAACTTTACGTTTTTTGGCCACTGGGATGAATTATGAAGAGCTGAAGTTCACCATAGTAACTGTTCGACGCAAAGCGTCGAAGTTGTCAGGGTCTTCCCCGCGTCATTGTCTCCGTCCGCCTAATTGTCTCCAACCGTTTCAATACCTACCCCTCACCAGCGGGAATCCCTTAGCTGCGGGCCCCCAGCCCCCTTTCTAGGTTTTCCCCTTTCTTTATTTCTTTCTCCCAATTTCATTTTCCTATCGATGACAGAGCTCTTCCAAAATCATTCTGCTTCCAACTATCACCCCAGTAACTTCTCACTCTCTCACACAGTTGCCAGTTCACGCGTTCCGAGTACTGCCCTTGTGTCGCCCATCTCACCTCAATTTTACTCAACACATTTCCGCACGCACGTATAATACAGTCCTCCTCACGCTCACCGAGTTTCAGTTTCATTACGATCCTCAACTCCCCCATTCTTGCACCCAACAGTAACTTCACCTCAGAGATTGAGAATCATTATTCCTGAAACCTGCGTTGCGATCCTGAAGAGCTCGAGTATAATTGGGAAAGTTCTGAGCTCAATATTCCAATTAATTTGGCCAGCATCGAACAGTAATGTTCCCAAAACAGCTCCTTCCAGGTCGACGGTCTGTCACCCATTGAGACGGGAAACCCCCATTGGTTTCCACAACCACGGTCGTTCCAACACTCCAGTAGGCCACTAGGATTCATCATTCACAAGGAGTTGGAGTGACCAACGTTGGAATTGGAATTCTATCGCTCCTCTTCACTCCACCAAAATCAGTCGTCGTCATTCCATTGGCACTCTATTGTGCCATTTGGCCCATTGGAACGCTCATCAGTGATCAGTTTACGGTGGATTTTAAGGCTTTTGAGTAATGAAGTGTGAACGCCAAAATAAGGGTGTAATCTAAGTATAGTGATCAAAACAAATGATGTTTTCCCCCAAAAAACGGCACTAACGATTTTGATAAAACTTTTTGTGTTGATGGGTCCCAATTACAACAGTAGTACGCAATTTTTATTTGCGAAAAATGACGAGAGCTGCATAATAAATTATCGACGGTCTTGCTGGTAGCCCAATGTGCTGCCTGTACAATGAGCGTTTAATAAGATAATTAGGAGGGTCCCAATAAGTTTTCGAATTCAAACTACTTTCATTTCATTGGCCAAACGTTTTTACCAAGAGCCTTTGTAAAACGCTAACAGTTCCAGTGCTTGCTATGTAAATAGGGGCTACCCAATAAAATATGAAACCTTAAGTTCAACGAGTTCATATAAAGTGAATGCACGTGGGGTTGTGGGATGCGCCACACCAGATATTTTTAAAACGAATTTCATTAACTTATTCTATTATCGGTAGTTTTCCGTAATCAGAAACTAACCTCCAGCCGTGATTCGTGGAGTGAATGTGTCGCTGGGTGGTGATAGTATGTCCTTGACGTCCCAAACATCAATTCCATCAGCTACTCCAGCAGCTATTGCCGCTCCCAAAGCGCTTGTTTCGGCCATATGAGGCCTCACTGGAAACAAGATTCGTCGCTGATTGTCGATATTGTGACAAAGCTTGGCGTCATCAACTATGTGAGTTGAAACATTTTACTTGATGAAGGCCGTGACATAAATAGGGGCAACCCATTAAATTCTCGAACGTTTATGATTACAAGTTCGTACAAACTGAGTAATAGATAGGTGGGATTTATTATGCTCCGCCATTGCAAAAATTTTTCGTCAGTGCTGGGGATACTCCTTGGAAACTAATGGCCGTTACCATACTTGCCTACTGGGATTCCACACAGGTCGGCCTGCAGTTGCATGAGAAGGTTATTTTTTGTCATCCCTCCGTCAACTTTCAACTTGACTAAAGGAGCTTCGCAATCTTTTCGCATAGCTTCGAGGATATCTCTAGTTTGAAAACAAATTGCTTCGATGGCTGCTCTCATGATGTGACTTCTCTGTGTCTCCTCTGTAATGCCGCATATAACGCTGAAACAGACCAATTTGAAGGAGTCGTATGAAACCTACAAAATTCCGTTCAAATTCAGTATGTTGAGAGAGTACATCTTCCCTGAATTTAAAATTATTTCAATGTGACTATATTTATGGGACTCGAAACGAAAACAACCTACCATCAAAAGACATGGAATCAACAAACACGTACAGGCCTATCTTAAAAATCCTTCCCATTATTGAAATACTTTTCCCGCCCTCTTTGAGTAATGGAAGTAAAAGAGCACACACTTTATGTTCGATAATAAATCATTGGCGATCAATATTGAACCAGTGCTGTAACCTACCTACCCTCTTGCATCTGATTGCCAGTACGGAGCGTAGAGTCCTGAGAAGGCTGGAACAAAGTAGACATCACCAGAGTGGTGCACTTGGTTTGCAAGTGCTTCTATTTCCTTCACGTCCTCAACCAAACCGATATTGTCCTTTAGCCACGCAAACGCTGCCCCAGCTACTGCAACTGATCCTTCGAGGGCGTAAATGGGTGGGCTGTTGGGTCCTAAACGATAACCCATCGTGCTCACTAGTCCGTGTTTCGAGTCAACTATCTGAAATTGTTGGATTCGATTATTATTAAGCCTCTAATTAAATTTGTTGCTTTTGCGTGTGGACTTAGTCACATTCATTTCAAGGTCCGAAATTATATATCGTTTTTATTTTACACAGGAAATTATGTTTTCCTCGTTTATTTTGAATTTAATAGGGTACTTACTTTTGAACCAGTGTTGTACAACAGAAAGCAACCGGTACCATAGGTGCTTTTAGCTTGACCTGCCATGGTGCATTTTTGTCCCAGAAGAGCAGCATGCTGGTCTCCTAAGCACTGAAAATAGTTGGTTGCAGTCATTGTATCATGTCAACGTTTGTAATTATTTCAATTTATGTGAGTGGTTAAGTGTATGTTACGACTTTATTTAAATTAAAACTCCAGTTTATGTTCATCGAGAATATTATGTGGGTTTCTCGAGAACTATTTATGGTTGATGGTATGGTAGGATGGTTGACCGCTTTCTTCCAAGCCCAAAATGACCCAACCCTTACGTCTTCGAGGTCGTGATAACACCCCTCCCTCTATCTGTTTTTAACTCTTGCCTGGGTACGTTGTGCAGCTCAATTCATCCCTGTCCATTCACTCAGTCCACGCTCTAATCTCATATAGCTCCCTTCTTTCGTCTAGCTGACTTTATCCTGTCTGAAGATAAAATCATTAAGCTCATGGGGTAGTTCATTGATTCTCATTCTATCTCTTACATGGTACTCCGAACTCTCTTGCAATTTTGTGTGATTAACCAACCCGTGTTTTATTTCTCATACGATAAAGTCCTCTCTCACACGCCTCATTCGTCTGTATTTAATTTCCAACTTGATCTAATCATCGTCCTTAATAATTGTCACTCCGTTATAACTTGGCAAGTGCTTCACTTTAACATTTGTGAAGCTAACCAATTAATGATCCATAATATCTAATAAAAAATTAGTCAAATAATGAGGATACTTTAGTAAATAAAAGGTTATCCTTACTCCTGATATTGGAATGCCATTCATTGGGCCGCTGACGATTCGCCCGTATATTTCTGAAGAGCTACAGATTTTTGGGAGGATATCTTGCGGGATGCCGAAAAACCTGTTGGACGTATTATTGTATTATTCTCATTGTAATTTAAATAGGAGGTAAAATGGGGAGTACGATCCTTCAGTAGACACCTTCATCTTTCAGTCTAATAAAAGATAAGAGATAGGGTGTATAAAAGTAGTAGTAAAATTGATTAATGGTTGCATATGTGGATGATCTCACTGTGGCACTCAAAGGCAAATTTGCCAAATCAGAATTGGAACAGATGCAGGAAGCTGTGAATAAGCCACTCAATGGATAAGCACTCTCGCCCCAGATCTGGAGGTGGAAACGGTGGCCTGCTAGACAATGTGATCGCTTGATTTGGAGTACCACGTGAGCTTCACTCTGGTTATGGCTTCTTCCTTTGAATCTCGGCTATTTCAAGAACTTTGTAAGCTTCTCCAAATTTGTAAAACAAGAACCACTCCTCTGAGACCCCAAAGCAATGGGCAGGTTCAGCGTACTCCCCTGCCAGTGTGAGACCATCCAACACCTCTCCTGGGTTCTCCTTGGTAACAGGTTTCTCGCCAGCTAGTCTTGCCCTGGGACGAGAACTGACACTTGCAGTGGGTTTAAGAACCAGTTAAGGAAACTCCAACTACCACATATGTTCAAAAGTTGAAGGTTGGTATTCAGGAGGCTCACGAGCAATTGGTGAAGGGCTCGTCAAGGCAGAGATGCGGTACATTGTTCACGTAAAACAGCCCAAGTTTCAAGTGGGGAATGACGTCTGGTATCACTGGCCAAGACGGCGCTTAGGGATGTGTGTAAAGCTGCAGTCTCTGTGGGTTGGACCAAGCAGAGTTGTCATGGCCCTTTCTGACGTATGACAGGAAAAGACTACACAGCAATTTGGCCGAGACCACCACAGTCTCATTTACCAAATGAAGAAACCTGGAAATAGTGGTACCCACTATACAAGGAGCCAAGCACCAGCTGGTGAGAGAGGTTAAATAGGGGTTGAATATGGGTTGCACAAGGCGACCACACCTCTGTGAGCATGCAAAAGGATGTGGAGTAAATTGTGGGGTGACACTCCAAAATTGATGGATGAGCTCTACAAGGGGATAATAAGATTCTCTATTTAAATATGCTTCTACAGTATGGTGGATGGTGACAGGTCATTCAAGGAAAGTTTCAGAAACTGCAGAGACAGGTTTGCTTTGCAATTACAGGGGCCATGAAAACTTGCCCCGCTGCTGCAATACTAGTCGTATTGAATATCTCACCTCTCTACACACACGTGTACGCAATAAAAGGATTTCATACCCGGGAGCAGTAAGGCTGTTGCAGACCATCCAGGGCGAAGACTTGCCTCCATGGAACTGTGAAACACTTCAAAATAGAAGAGGCCACAGTCCTTGCCAGTGACGTTCTGCCAGAGTGGCATTCAGTGTCTGCATCCACTCACAAGAGAGGGCTGTTCTGGACGTGCTGCTATGGTACACTGACATAGGGAACAAGGCTGGTCTGGGTATTTTCCTTGCCAAGCTGTTGGAAGAGCCACAATATATCGAGCAGAAATTCTAGCCGTAAATATTTGTGCACGAGAGACCCTGGCAAAAGGACTCAAGGATAAGCGGATATATGCATTCTCAGACAGCCAGGCTGCCTCAAAGGCAATATCTGCCTATTCCTTCAGACCCAGGCTGACATGGGAATGTCTTCAAGTGCTCAAACTACTCAGTGACCACAATAGGCTTTCCCTTATTTAGGTACTGGCTCCTAGAGGTAATGAAAAGGCAGACTGCCTTGAAAAAAAGGGGCTCAGAATCCCTACCCATTGGACCTGAGACTCATAGGAGGGACGAAAAGTAGCGTAAATTGGCAGCCTAGTGGGAGACAGTAAAAACACGCCCATTGACATGGCCATGCATGACAAAGACAGGCCAAAAGGCTCATTGTCCCTTAAGCAAGGAGAACGAAACTACAGATCACATTCGAGTGAGTGCCCTGTCCTAGCAGCTATGCGCTTCAAACGTTTTCTTGTGGGTTCACTGATCCCCAAACCATAGTGCAGTGTGCAGTGAAAGACACACATAGCTTCTTAAAATGGGCTGGTATGTGCGACGTGATTTATAAGGGTAAGGGACATCGTCACAATAAGCCCTATGTGTGGCCACAGTGACAAAAGGGTGGATTAAGGCGTCGCTAAATAAAATAACGCATTTTTAAAAAGTGGTCTATCTCCACTAATTTATGTTAGAAGGTTACATCGGGTTATTGCCAATACGATATTGCGATACATCCCTGGATTGTTTACAAAAATATCTGGTGCGTTGCAACACACAACTTTCCTTAGCTCTACAACAATTCACTTTGTGCATGGCTAATTCTATTTAATCAATTCATTTATCACTCAGTTAATTTGTAATTGGTCAAACAACACTTTGCAGCTGCAGGAAGCGGTAGCGCTTACAGTTCCAGATTTTATTGTGCCGCTCGTATTCATTGCAGGACCATTATTGAGAAACTGGTACACAGATAATTAATGAGGCTGTAAACACAAATTTTTTGAAGAAGGATAGTGATTACTTTTGCAGAGTTATTGGGTAAAAACGTTTAGAACTGGTAGTGAAGCGAAACGGCAGTAGTCGAAATCCAGGAATTTCTGGAGTGAACCCCATGTATCTCATGAGCGTTTTCAAACACTCACCCTATAGATATTGGATTGGACTACAATACCAATTTTTAAAAACATTCTACAAGAATTCCAGTGGAGTTTATAAGAAAAAAACTGCGCGAAAAACGCTTTTGGTCGAAAATTTTGATAATTTATTGTGCTGCTCTCGTCATTTTCCCACGAATGAGAATTTTATAGTATCATTGCCTTATTAAGAGCTATCAATATAAAAAATGTAATCAAAATCGTTATAGCCGTTTTTGAGAAAACAATTTGGTATTTTTATCACTATGATCGGTGGATTTTGCCCATACCCTCATTATTGCGTCCCATGGTAACCTGCGGGCGAGATATCAAGTTTGAGCGGATTTGGTACGGTGATTTTCTCTAAAAACTGCGCTAAAATCGATTTCGTCGAAAGCTTAGGTAATTTATTGTGCTGCTCTCGTCATTTTCCCACAAATGGGAATTTTATGGTATAATTGCCTTATTGAGAGCTATCAATATAAACAATTTAATCAAAATCGTTAGAGCCGTTTTTGAGGAAAAAAATATTTGGTGTTTTGATCACTATGATAACTATAGTTAACTTTCGGTGGATTTTGTTCAACAAACCCTTATTTTGGCGTCCCGTGGTGACCTGTGGGCGAGATATCAAGTTTGAGTGGATTTGGTACGGTGGTTCTCTCTAAAAATCGTTCACAGACACACATACACACACACAGACCATTTTCCCAAATAGTGTTTTTCGAACGCAGGGGGGTCTGAAACGTAAAGATCTGAAGAGAACTCAAAATTTTTCTTTCAGCCGATTACATAACTTTCCTTTCTACTTTGTAGAGCCAAGGAAAGTAAAAATTATACTGTAGAGGTGTGGCTAATAGTGCAAAATCGTGAAATATTATCAGTTAACACTGCGTGACCAGAGAATAGTAATCACGTCAATACAGTTCAATAAGTTTCACCTTTAACAGATTTCCACATTCCTCACTCCGGTTTGTGGGAGTTCAGCGTTTCAGCGGGTTGGTATTAGGTCATTGACGATGAACATTGGTCAAACTATAGTCTGCCCAACTGTTGCTGACTTTCCTGCACATTAATAATCTTGAGTAACTGGTGGTTTTCAGAATTACCTCTGGTCGTCATACTCCAGCAGCTGGTGCTTGTCATGTCCCACAATACCACCACTGCAACATCTTGGTATTCGCTTTTCATAACTGAGCTGACAGAGCAGATTACATTTCCATATCAGTCTCTGCTTCCATGGGATCCTGTCTTGTGCAGACCTCGTGCAATTTGTCTCGATCGTAGAGGAAGAAGGCGAGAAAATGAAATGCGACGGTGGGTTTAAGATTCTCAGACAGGTGAGGATTTCTTGAGAGGATGAGCAATACGTCCCTTTTCTTTCGCCGTCGACTGCCCTTGATTACTTTGGTGATACTGACACATTTTTTGGTGGTTAATAGATTGTGTCGACTGATTAGATTTGGCGAAACGTTGTGTGATGCTTCGTGCTAGATACTTCAGTGAAGGACTACAATGATTCAACTCAGATGTTGGCTTCAACTAGAATACTGCAATATCTATACTAGTTAATACCCATTTATATCCTTCATTGATGTTCTCTGAACAGAAATAACTAAAATGTGCCAAAAATTGTATTTTGAACGTTATTGAAATTTTCACTGTACATTCGTAGTTGAATTTGGTTAACCTGGCAGTATTTCTTATTGCATTTCATTAAATTCGGAGGAAGTGTGGTGCTCCGCTTGCCTAGCTATTCTTTTTTTGACGTTATAAATGAAGCAAACGTAGGCTGGTTGGAGGCAGTCAAAGCTGACATTCTTACGATGCAATGAACAACTTCGTTATTGTGGAAGCTTCAACAGACTAGAATGACTTCTTAATAATTTCCTGGGCGTTGAAGTCTATACGTCCTGAAAACAACTCGCATTCACATTTCACTTTATAACTCAAACTTACGAAACGTCTTACTTGCAAAGCGTGTCATCCCACTGTAAAGTCTTCAAGTTCATTAACATGGTTCGTGAAGCGTTTGTGACGTCGGTGACATAAACGCCGCCATTCGGTCCACCAGTCAAGTTCTAGAACAACACCTTAAGTATTCAACAATGTTGAGTTGAAAATGTATTTTAAAGATTCGTCTCTTTTCAAATCGCTTCCTTGTTAACAGTTCCTGTCACCGTTATCAAACCTCTGTAATACCAAATATTAGTAAAAGTTTGTATGTGTACCGGGACGAACTGAACTCATCAATTTGGTAGGGCTCGTCCAGGTCATTTGTGCTGACAAGGCATTTCAGGCACCGATTTACTCGAAACTTCTGCATTGGTAGTCTAAATAGAGCTGTTGTCTCAACGAGTGGTCATCCTGTTACTCGCACTTGCGTTCACACCCACCCAGTTAATCCCTGAACTATAATTGCAAATAAAACTCCGTGTTCTGAGTACAGGGTGTATATAAAAAGTATCGGGACTAGCCTCGTAAAATATATTTATATCAGATATTCAAATAAAACTTTAAAATTCATCAAACTACATCCCTTGAGAGTCGACACACTTTTGCCATCGGCTCTTCTGTGATTCGAAGGCTGCCAGGTAGGTAGTTTCTGGAAGGTCCTTCAGGGCACTCGTGCAAGCCTCTTTTACTGCACTCACAGTACCATGGTGGCGACCTTTGAGGGAGGATTTCACACTTCAGGACTGTTGGCAGGTTGGAGGATCGTGACGATGCCGTCACAGCAGTAAAGCTCGCAAGTAAACACTCGGCTCTGCGTTTGCTCAGGACGAGTTTGGCACAGATCCTGCGCATCTCCAAATGTTTAGTGATAACAGTGTGGATTGTCATTTTATCGATTCCAATTTCATCTGCGATCTAGTGTAAACTTAACGGACGTTCTGAATTGAGTACTTCACGCCCACAATGCACGTTTTTGGATGTTCGTGACATGCTCTGTTACTTGTACACTTGGCGCACTATGTCCTAGGTCTCTGTACCCGATTTCCCTAGCCCAACACAAATTTTATTTGTGTACCTCGGTTCGATTGCACTGCATTTTGAGCTTGCACCGAGTCACTAGATAGAGGTCCACAAAAAACTCGATCGTGACTGATTTTTGGCCCAGTTTGAAGAACAGATCCTCCACTACTGAATCCACTGGGTCCAAATGCACTGTGACATATAGTCATGACAGGGTGTTAGGCTGGTCTCGATATTTTTATCGATCTGAAGAAAACCCAATTTTTTTTTGACCCGATTACTATACTTTCTTTCCCTTTGGGTAGCGGAAAGTAAAATCCTAACTTCGGCGCGTGGTCCGTGTGTGTGTGTGTCTGTAGTTCCATTTGCGGGAGAACGGCTGATCCGATTGAGCTGGTTCTTTTTTTGTTTTGTTCGTTATTTTTTGTAGACACCAAAATAAGGTTATAGGCGATTTCGGCCGATGGAAAGGGGGGTGGGGGACGAAAATGTCGAAAACGGCTCCAACGATTTTGATTAAACTTTCACATTATCTTCTACTAATCAATACCTAACTATTCATCTCTATGCATATCTCCATGAAAATACGGTGAACGGAGATATAGGCCTGTGAAGCAAAAATAGGTTTTTTACGCTTTTTGGCAAAACGGCTTCAACGATTATCACCAAACTTATTATCTTCTACTTATTATCTTCTACTAATCAATACCTAACTTTTCTTCTCTATACATATCTCCATGAAAATACGGTGAACGGAGATAATAGGCCTGTGAAGCAAAAATAGGTTTTTTACGCTTTTTGGCAAAATGGCTTCAACGATTATCACCAAACTTTAGAGATGTTTTCGAATAGTTAATACCTACATATTGTTCTTAATAAATGTTCCTCTGACAGTCCATTGAACAGAGATAAAAATCAAAATGTGTCGAAAATAACGTTTTTTCGAACATTTCCGTAAATTTCAGGGTAACTTATTCACCAGATGTCATAAATTCTAGTGTAGTGTCTTTTAGTCACCCATACCCACATTTCGTTCTTCATAAATATTTCTGTATATATATGTTGAACGGAGATTTAAGCCAAGTTAACTCAGAAAAGGAGATTTGTCGAATATTAATTTATCGGTATTCCAATTTTCTCAAAAATGGCTCTAACGATTTCGATCAAACTTACGGAGTAGTCTCAGCTAACTAGTCCCTACATTTTGTTCTACATAAATGTTTCTGTGGAAATGCGTTGAACGAAGATATAGCACCCGCATATGCAGCTGTTGTTCGAACTTACGTTGCTGTTCGTTGACTTTACGTGAATTAACCGCGTAATTTGTTTTGTAATTGCTTAAATATTGCGAACGCTGATAACCTGTGCCATATGACGGGTGTCAAGGAAATCACTACAAATCGTATATAATCATCGCAATTGCAGGTCTGTTTCTTCTCATACTGGCCGTTCCTGGATCCTCAGACAGGAATATTGGGATCATATCACTCTACTACAGACACTCACACCCGTGCAAAACTAGTGTTTTTTCGATTGAGTAGTCTTCAAAGCGTAGATCTGAAGGAAACTCGACATATTGTGAATAATAACCCTATGTTTTCGGTCAGGAAACTTTTTTTACAAACCCTACCCCCTCAAAATTTGATACTACGTTTGAAGACATCGGGATTTCAAGCCTGCAATGTACGTTCGCCTTTAACGTTGTCAAAAAAAATCCGTTCTTTCGCACAAAAATCCCATTTGGTGTATCTTGTTGTGCCCGCCTGCTCGGCTATCCGATCGGACGAAGCCCTTGGTTGTTTGGGCAAAAAATGGTTAACCAAAACGCAATTTTGGTTGTTTTATCGCAAATGCGCCGTGTTCGGTATCGTTTTCTTGGTATTTTGAGATGTTCGGTCAAATGGAAAAATTCTCAGGCGTGTACGACTGCATCTAGACTGAAAATATTGAAATCACAGTAATTATAGTGAGCCGAAGTCTACTAATTGAAAGAACTCGCGGGACAAACCAACCGTTAACTCGACCGTTGTGCCAATTGCCTACAGGCGCCTGGAATATGTCAATTTTCATCGTTCTGTTGTATCAGGTCATGTTTCCTATCTTGTACAGGTGTTTTTCGATGCTGAATTGAATGGGAAGCGTATCGGAGGTGTGAGACTAGGTGACCCGGTTCAAGAAATAATAAACCGTCGTATAATAATTTGCAGCGTAATCCAAAGAGTAAGGGAACCACGATCGTATTGCAATCGTTAGGGTTTGTTTAGTTCTTCGTGTTTCGAGCCCTACTGATTACAAAAAACTTCAGCTCGTGGTCGCATATTCGCATTTGTGTCTGTGTGTCTCCAGTTCAATATACGAGACCAATTGAGCCCGACCAGTTTTCGTTTTGTTCGAAAGGTTTTGAAGACGCAAAACTGAGGTTACGTGCGATTCCGTCAATTGGAAGGAGCGTGGGAGACCAAAGTGTACCGAAAATAAAGGGTTTCCTAATTTTTCACAAAAACACCATGGATTTTGATGTAACTTTCAATTTATCACTTATTAACCAGTAGTTAACTTGCCTTCTCCATAAATACGTTTGAAAATTTGATGAGCGGAAATATAACCATGAACCAACTTTTTTTTTCGCTTTCTTGCGAAACAGCTCTAACGGGTTTCTCCATCCTCACAGGATGCTTTCATCTAGCCAATACCTATGAATTGTTTTCTATAAATGTCCCCCTGACAGTCCGTTGAACTGAATTAACCGAAACGTGTTTTTTTAACCTTTTCAAAATTTCCACAGTAAATCCGTCATTGAATTTGATCAACACGACGGAATGGTTTTTAACAAACTATACACAAATTTCGTTCTTCACAATTATTCCTGTGTCTACCCGTCGTAATTAATTGGTCGTTTTTCCCTATTTTCACCAAGCTGCTCCAACTATTTCAATAAAACTTACTGCGTAGTTTCAGCTAACTAGTACCTACATTTTGTTCTCCTGAAATGTTTACGTTGAAATGTGTTGATCGAATGTATACCGCCCGTATATGTACCAGGCCGAATGTTCTTCGCGACTATAGCCAAATAGTAAATTTATATCACAATTCATGACTTACCCACACAAGCCACGTGTCCACTGTTCCGAAAAGTAGCCTGTTATTCTTGTACGCTTCTTTCACAGA
This sequence comes from Pachypeltis micranthus, assembly GCA_020466155.1. NCBI lineage: Eukaryota > Metazoa > Arthropoda > Insecta > Hemiptera > Miridae > Pachypeltis > Pachypeltis micranthus. The sequence continues at coordinate 31,585,633 of CM035769.1, forward strand.
CTCAACGTTGTCCAGCAGCCACTTGAATTTCATCGCACTGAAGTAAGGGGACATTGGGAGGCCGCAGATGCTTTTCAAACAGTTTTTGTCTTTGGAGGGTACGTTCTCCAACAACGAGTCCATCGTAGCTGTCGTCCTCATGTCCAACCACACTGTCGAAATATAACTATCGATAAACATAAAAATCTTTATTGTGTAGGACGTAAAAATAACTGTCCCCCATTCGCGGAAGTATTTGAAAAAGAGCTCAAATTTGATTTGACGTACCTATGGCATTATGTAAAGGTTCTCCGGTAACTTTGTCCCAAGCTAAAGCGGTTTCTCTTTGATTTGAGATTCCAATGGCAGCTAAATTAGCCTCCACTTCAGTGGCTTCTTTCAAATTGATGGCCGTTTGCTCTAGACATTCCCAAACTGAATTCAAGATTGACATCGGGTCTTGCTCTACCCAACCTTCTTTCGGGCAAATTTTGGTAGTCTCGATTTGGTGGCTGGCTATTATTCTTGCTGTGAGTGAAGAAAACGCCTAAAACAATCATTTAAACAATTTTAATTTACCTTATGGCACGTTAGATATACATGCGAGTTGATCGTACAGAAGCCTCTTTACTACTGGGCACTTGCCAAGGGCTAAGTGATCGATAAGAGTCCATAGTTCTTGACAGATCACTCTGATCATTTCCGAAATGTATTTAATTCGAATTAATCGAACCTAGCAAAACCTTACAACAAATTTCGCCGACCTGCTACATATACGGGCGCTATGTCTACATTCGATGCATTTCTACATGAACATTTATAGAGAAAAAAATGTAGGTACTTGTTAGCTGAAAGTTTTTTTTTTTTATTAAATGAAAACTTTATTGTCAATATGGACATTATAGTTGAGCAAGAATTTTTTGTAGTAATTTATAATTAATTTACGTGACACCTGCTCTAGGTGCAGCCCATTGACTGTCCTACATCTGTACTATTTATGTTGGTTTTAGGTAGATAAACGTTAGGTTAAATTAAATAAGTTATGGTACGAAAATAAATACGTGTGACGGCAGACAATTCTAAAACTAGATGTCGATGTAGGCAGATGGATTAGTTGATCAAATTGTCCTGCGGCCTTATTCTCATGAGTCTCCTTCTTTCTGGTGGTGGAGGTGGGTTCTGCTGGTTGCTTGAAATCAGTGAGTTTTCATGTTCTGCCATGTTAACCTCTAGTCTCCTGTATTGGCTTTGTATCACTTCCTGTATGGTAGGTATATCCAGGTCATTATGCAAAGTTGTATTAAGAATGTACCATGGTGCTCCAGATATGATACGTAGGACTCGATTTTGGGTCACGTTTATTTTTTTTGACATGGTTTGCAGCAGCGGATCCCCAAAGTCCACAGAAGTATTCCCAGATAGGCCGGATTAGGGAGAGGTAGAGAAGCCGCTTTGTTACCAGACTCAGTGGGGAGCGATCAAGTAGAGGGGGCTTCAGTTGGGGGATTCTCTGTCTTATTTTGTTGACTAGGTACTTTAAGTGGGTTTCCCAGGTCAGCGTCCTGTCCAAGAAGACACCCAGGTATCGAACTTTCGTGTCCTGCGGTATTGGGTTGTTGTTGATGAGGAGAGTATCCTGAAAGTTGACTCTACGCTTAGTGAATGGGATCACGACAGACTTTGAGGAGTTCATCCTGTCTCTCCTCTTAGAGCACCATTCGCTGGTTGTATCAATTGTGGATTGGGTTTTAGTGGTTACTTCCTCAAATGAGTCGTCCACCTGAAGGAAAGCCACATCGTCTGCAAACTGTGTTAGTGTTGCACTCTCCAGTTGTGGCAGGTCATGTGCATATATGAGATAAAGGAATGGCGCAAGGACGCTTCCCTGGGCGATTCCTGCCAATATTGGCTTGGAGGAGGACACAGCGTTTTTGTATCTCACCGAGAAAGTGCGTCCTGATAAATACGATTGCACAAGTCTGTAGTATGTGTCTGGTAGGTGGGGTTTGATTTTGTAGAGGAGGCTTTCATGTACTACTTTGTCGAAACATTTCTCTGTGTCAAGAAAGACTCCCAAGCACACCTTTTGTGATTCGTATGTTTCCAGAATCTGGTCTATTACTCTGAGGAGCTGCATGGTGCAGGAGTGAGACGGTCTGAAGCCGAACTGTGTGTAGCTGAAAGTACTCCGCAAGTTTGATCAAAATCGTTACAGCCGTTTTTGAGAAAATTGGAAAACCGATAAATTAATATTCGACAAATCTCTATACGAAGAGAAAGGTGAAAGGGATGATGGAGCGTCGGGGAAGGGGCGGGGAGAGGAGGTCATGTACCTCAGGGAAAAACCCCTAGAGGTCTTGAATGATCTGTCAATTGTGGAATTTCCGTCTTTTTTGTGTAGGGTGGTCTGTAAATCCGTCAGTTGGTTGTTTCCGTTTGTGTAGTGTTTTGAGTGGTGTGAATATGGTGTCGCATTTTGCGTTGATTTGTTCATTTATGATTTATGAAGTTTTTTTTGTTTATAAATTTCCATGTTTTCTAATATGTTCAGTTTTCGTCCTTTTTATTGTTTGTGTAGTAAGATGGTGCAGTCCTGTATTTTGGTCGGTTCATGTCCAGTTGTTTTGAGGTGGTTGGCAAAGTTTGAATCGTCTTTGTTCCTACTAAGAGATTTAATGTGTTCTGAATATCTGGTCCGTATTTTTCGTCCTGTCTGTCCTATGTATGCGTTTTTACAAGTACAGGTTATTTTATATACCCCACTTTGGTCGAGTGGTTCTGTCTTTTCAGTTAGTTTGGTTCTAAGTGTGTTGTCTGTACCTAGTGCGATTTGTATGCCTTCAGGTACGTTAACTTTAGTAATTTGCCTACTAGCGGATATAACCCAATTGCTTTGATACATAAATAATTACAACGAACGGAATGTGGGTATAGGTTGCTTGGAGACACTATAAGATTGATCAACTCTGGTGAAGAAGTTACCCTGGAATTTACGGAAATTTTCGAAAAAACACTATTTTCGACACATTTGATTTTTATCTCTGTTCAATGGACTGCCAGATGAACATTTATCGAGAACGACGTATAGGTATTAACTAAAAACATTCTACTAATTTGGTGGACATCGTTGTAGCAGTTTTGTCAAAAAGCGTAAAAAATGTTTTTGCTTTTTAGGCTTATATCTGCGTTCACCGCATTTTCATGGAGATATGTGTGGAGAAGAAAAGTTTTGTACTAACTAGTAGAAGATAATTTGAAAGTTCAACCAAAATCGTTGAAGCCGTATTCGAAAAAATGCGAAAAACCCTAGTTTTAGGTACATTTTCGTCCCCCTACCCCTCTTCTCTATCAATGGAAATCGGGAAGCGGAAAGTAAATATCTGGAGCGTAGCAACACACAACTTTCCGCCACCCCCGTAATTTCGAACACCACCTACATAGGTGGGCCCTATATCTTCGTTCAACGCATTTTTACAGGAACATTTATAGAGAACAAAATGTAGGGACTAGTTAGCTGAGAGAACTCCGTAAGGTTGATCGAAATCGTTAGAGCCGTTTTTGAGAGAATTGGAATACCGATAAATTAATATTCGACAAATCTCCTTTTCTGAGTTAACTTGGCTTAAATCTCCGTTCAACATATATATACAGAAATAATTATAGAGAACGAAATGTTGGTATGGGTGACTAAAAGGCACTACACTAGAATTGATGACATCTGGTGAATAAGTTACCCTGAAATTTACGGAAATGTTCGAAAAAACGTTATTTTCGACACATTTTGATTTTTATCTCTGTTCAGTGGACTGTCAGAGGAACATTTATTGAGAACAATATGTAGGTATTAACTATTCGAAAACATCTCTAAAGTTTGGTGATAATCGTTGAAGCCGTTTTGCCAAAAAGCGTAAAAAACCTATTTTTGCTTCACAGGCCTATATCTCCGTTCACCGTATTTTCATGGAGATATGCATAGAGATGAATAGTTAGGTATTGATTAGTAGAAGATAATGTGAAAGTTTAATCAAAATCGTTAGCGCCGTTTTCGAGAAAAATGTGAAAACCCCTAGTTTTTGTACATTTTCGTCCCCCACCCCCCTTCTCGTCGGACCATAACCTTATTTTGGTGTGTCCGAAAATAACGAACAAAACAAAAAAAGAACCAGCTCAATCGGATCAGCCGTTCTCCCGCAAATCGAACTACGGACACACACACACGTACCACGCGCCGAAATTAGGTTTTTTAGACTCATAACGTAAAGATCTGAAGAAAACCCAAATTTTTTTTTTGGGCCGATTACTATACTTTCCTTCCCTTCGGGTAGCGGAAAGTAAAAATTAGTGCTATTAATGCTCTACGCCTGCCTAACAGTAACCTTTCCTACATGTTTAGATACATTTAAACACTTGAAAATGGAATATAATGGCATACTAAGTACGTGGACTGTTCCAACCAAAAATGTGTCTAGCGCCATTTTAGTTAAGCCAACGAAGCGAAGAGCGTGTTCCTCTAAAACTGCGTAAAACGATCCTGTGTGTACCAATTAAAAATAGTTTTTCGTCATGATGCTTTTCAAAAAGATTTAATTTCACTTTACAGGTTTAAATTTGATGCATAAACTTGACCGAGCCTTAAATGACTTGACAAAGTTACAGAGGAGGACTAGACATAAAACATACTGGGGTTAGGAGGGATTAATTGCTTATAAGCTGGCGTAACTGCACCAATTTTTCAGCGTCTCGGTGCAATGCTACAGATTACAATGATAGCGTACCGTAGAATTTATTGTAGAGGGAGAACGTTATGAGGCACGCTAAGCCTGATATTTTGATCCGTAAGAAGAAAATTACCGTAAATTAAATTTGCACTGTGAGTTTGTAATTTAGTGGTTACTGTCTATGTTCGTAAAGTAAATTAAGTTAAAGTTAAAAGTTCGGTAATTGGCCGAAAAAGATATTTTGAGTTGTTTTTCAGATCTGTTCGATGATAGTTACACAAGGCCACGTGATAGGGGAGAACGGAGAGGAAAGTTGTGCGAAGCTTCTCATCAGATATTATTCCTTCGAGATTAATTGTGCCTAATTTAAACTTCCATCTCGTTCCTCATCTACGTGTTTGGTACGCGATGATAGAGTTCCCGTAAACTCTCAGTTTCCTCATGTTGAATGACATTGTTGGCTGCTAGTCACCTCGGTTTCCTTTTAGAGGTTATTTTTAATCAGTAGGTCGTTTAGCGGCACGATATTTTTGAACGTGAGAGGTATTCTATCTTCAGTATTGAAAGCCATGTTATCAAACTGCATCGAAGCCGTTTTTACTTTCAAAATGTAATCAATACGACAAGTTTCAGCAGATTTTTACCATTTTAAAGCCCCTTGAAACGTATAAATCTAATTTTGACCTGTGTGTGTTTGCCTGTAGTCAGAGTTGCGGGACGAGAACTAATGATGCTCTTTCTTTCGCCTTACGGAGTAGAAAAGAAAGTAAATAAAGTTAAAGTTAAAAGTTCGGTAATTGGCCGAAAAAGATATTTTGAGTTGTTTTTCAGATCTTTTCTTTTTAAGGGCTGCGGAAAATGGTCTGTGTGTGAACGTGACAGAGAAAACGGCTGAACCAAAGCGGTTAAAAGTGATTTTTAGTCAACAAATCAACCAAGATAAGGGCGTGAGCAAAATCGTTTCAACAATAACTATATTTATCACAGCGATCAGAACACTGTATTTAAAAAAATAAAAAACGGCAGCAGCGATGTGATTAAATTGCGTGTGCGAACAGCTCCTAACAACACGAAGATAATGCTAAAGTTTAGTTTCTGGGAAAATACCGAGAGGAGCACAATACATTACAAACGATTTCCAAGAACATCGATTTTAGCGGTTTCAGTGGCGGATCCAACGGAGGGGGCAGCTTTGAAATTAACAATTCGCAGTTTCATTATCTTTCTTATACGAGAAAAAACTATCCTGTTTTGTAAATAGCAGCTATGCTAACCAACAATTTGAGTACTATCCCTTTTTCTCAATTTTGACTTCAATCTTTAATTTCCTGGTTCATCAATTAAGATAATAACAAAAACAATAACAACAATAATTATAACTGGGGAAACTTCCCCCCCTCCCCCGGTCACTGGATCCGCCAGTGCGCAGTTTTTCCTCAAAAATCCCGCTCATATGACACTAGCATTCTCAGAAAAGTCAGGGTGGCTGTCGATTGGTCTACCTTCATGAAGAGAGTTCATTTTTGGGGAATGTCTGGGGGAGTACCCACCTAGTGGCCCCCATCTCCCTCAGACCCCGCAGGGCAAGCACATTTTCCAGCTTTTTCAGGCCTTGCCCCTGGGTAGGAATTGGATTGCTCCGTTCTACCTGCCTTACCCTGCGGAGGCAGCCACACAGTTGTGGCCCTAACCCATAATGCACCGGCGCAAGGCGGCGGGATGTGCTTTCCTGTGGTACCGTGTTTGGGTCAAGCAACCCTTAAGGCCAGAATGGTCGCTGGCCCGCCCCATCTTTCGATGGCACTAACGGCTTTTCCTGAAACAGTAACAAGACAGTTTGGACTTTCTGCTTCCCTGATGTTCGGAAGGACCCCAATAAGAATCGGCAAAGGTCCCCCAAGCTTCCACCCACTACTCAGGGGCTCATCTTCCATAAACCATCTATTCATCAATTACTCAATAATAGTAGTGGCATAAATAGGAGTAACTCAATAAAGTGCGGAACCTTAAGCGCCACCTGTTTCTATGTAGAAAGCTCCAATCTCATAGAAAGTGAAAGAAAACCAGATTCGAATTGTACACGCTGGCTTGAAGAAATATCAAGGGGAAGCTACACCAACATCAATTTTCGTTGATGATTTATTGCGCTGCTCTCTGTATTTTGCCACGAACGAAAATTTTATAATAGCGTCATTTGTAATCGTTCTAGACATCCTTGGGAAAACGAATTTGGTGTTCTGATCGCTACGATAATTATAGTAAGTTTCAGGATGATTTTGTTCGTACCTTTACTTCGGCGTCTGCAGGTTGGATATCAAATATGTGAGGATTTGGTTCACGCCATTTTTTTACTAAAGGGTGAGGAAAGTATAGTAATAGTTGTTTTCTTCAGATCTTTACGTTTTGAAGCTTACTGAATCTAAAAAACCTAATTTCGTAGCGTGGTCCGTGTGTGTGTGTGTCTTTAGCGCGATTTGCGGGAGAACGGCTGAACCGATTGAGCTGGTTCTTTGTTTTGTTTTTTGTAGACTCGAAAATAGTGTTATGCACGATTTCCACCTGTGGGAAAGAGGGTAGGGGGAAAAAGTACCTAAAACTAGGAGTTTTCGCGTTTTTCTCGAACGTGAATGGACATATAGGCCTAAAAAGCAAAAATAGATTTTTTTGTACACTTTTTGGCAAAACGGCTTCAACAATTTTCATCAAATTCACAGGATGTTTTTTAATAGTTAATACCTATATATCGTCCCCCATAAATGTTCCTCTGACATTCCATTGAACAGAGATAAAAATGGAAATGTGTCGAAAATAATGTTTTTTAAAAATATTATCGTAACTTCCCGAGTAACTGCGTCAATGGATTTGATCAATCGTACGGAGCGTCTTTTAGCAACCTATACCATCACTTTGTTCTCCGTAAATATTTATGTAACTATTTGTTGAAGGGAGATGTAAGCCATGATAGCTCGAAAAACGAGATTTGTCGAATATGAATTTATCGGTTTTCCTATTTTCTCGGAAACGACTAACGATTTCGATCAAACTATACGTAAATTACGTCCTTTTCAAGAGGTATTCCTGTGTCTACCCGTAGTACATTAAATGATAGTTTTTCCGATTTTCTTAAAACTGGTCTAATGATTTCAATGAAACTGCGCAGTTTCAGCTAATTAGTACCTACATTACGTTCCCCATAAATGTTCCTGTAGAAATGCGTTGAGGAAAGTTGTGTGTTGCTACGCATCAGATATTTCTAAATTGCGACTCAAGTTCAAATGGCGTATTACGGACTTAAGAACCTTTGAAATGTAAACAGCCGAGGAAAAAATACCAAATCAGCTGAACACCTACTTTTTCTCTCTATTTCGAAGGGATGAGGAAAGTTTAATAGTTTTTAAGGGAAAAGGTGTTGAAATTAGATTGTACAATCGACAGTTGCGTCGTTACTGTTTCGGGATACCCTGAATATCGTATGGTGAAATGTCAATATTTTTTTCTATGACAATGCAAGAAAAGGCTCTTCAGACTTTTATGAAAATTTTCTAAAAATGTCTGACGATTCTGGAAATATTCGGAGAGTGTCTTTCATCGATAAGCGCCTTTACTTTGTTCTTCGTATTGTATAGCGTGGTGTGCTCCTTGTTAAAATTCATGATACTTAAACGGTTACCATTATTTTATCAAAATTTGGCGTTTCTTCGTGTTGGGATTAGTCGTAAGAGAACTTAATTTCAGTATATCTTCTTAGGTTCGCAATACTTTCCTACTTACTCAATCGAAATACAATAGCGAAGATAATGATCCAAATTCATTACTGAAGCGAGTTGAATTTCTGTGGGGCCTTACTAAAAATCTAACGCTGCTAGTCCCCGCGTCTATAGCACCCACAATTTGTGGCGCCTTTTCTTCTCGTTGGGAGCTCATTTCCGAAGCTACAGTCCCCGAGCGAAATGTGCGATTGAAACACAACTCGTACGTAAAATTAACGTTAAGTGCGTAGAGACAAATGATCCGAACGCGTCTAATAGCTCGACTGGCGCGTTTCCCTCGCGACCCCCGCCTCATCCACCTTGACCCCATGCAGTCCCCACCATCGCAGTCTTCAAGGCCTTAGCTCGATCCTAAACTGTTTGAGCCCATCAATTAATGTACCGATACCATTGACGTTAAATAAACGTACGTACGTGGAAAAACAAACTCACGTTGACGAGAGTGGGGCGCACGAGACGATTTGCTCAATTGTTGTGTTAAGCGCTTTGAGCCACTTTCGGGTCTTCTCTACATCGCAACGCTTATTTCACTCGAGAAATTTAAATCTAGAGCGATTTAACACGCTATCGCCCCCCCCTCTCCATCCTCACTTGTACATGCGTGAAATGCTACTTATCGTTATCACATTTAAAATAAGCCAGTCCAGGATTTCAACATGGAGCACTGTTGGGCCCAATCCTATTCAATACATATTTATAAAATTCCGGATTTCGATATCAAGGCAAAATCTCAGCATGGTGGTAAACATACTGGCATGATATTAAACGAAACCCCCCAGAACATTAAATTAGTTGCACGAAAGAGGTAGGAACAAGAGTTCGGTATCACAGACGACATTAAACTGAGATCTTAGAAATTGGCGTGAATTGGGCAGCGGGGGTTGAGAACTTACTTAACGAATGATTGAATGAAAATGAGACGAAATTCATTGGGTCATCGTCAAGTATCATTGGGCGATCTAGGGTTCCAGAAATGAACGAAGGAAGCAAAAATTAAGTCTTTAGGGAAACCAAATCCTTATTAGTGGTTGAAATTGAACCGATTTAGAAGGGGTTTACAAATGTCGTACTTGGTGAAATATGGGGTTCAATGGGTCACTGCGATTAATGGAACCGAACGAATACTGATTGGAGACCAGCAGTTTGACGGTGTTCCAAACAACCTCCTTATTGTTAGAAAACTTTTTCTACCAATGAAGTTCTTCAATTTGGTTGTTAAATAGTAGTTACAACCCCTTTGCATCAGTATGTAGAGGGTTATAGCAAAGTTGCAAGGTTTAAGAGAATGTTTTGATCATAGATCGACAGAATTTGGAGAAATTCGTACGCCAGGAGAGACTAGTGCCTGGGGAAGACCCCCCTCGATTTTACATTGTATCTCAAGACGTTATATAAGAGAGCTGGAGTTGTAGACAGCGGAAAAGTGTTTATGTTAAGTTTTCTTTCAAAGGGGCTTGCTTATCTTCATTTGGAACTTTTTTTCACAAAAGAAGAAAAACAGTTCAAGACACAAAGCAAAATTTTCAGGGTTTCCAAATAGTTTGTACATAGAACCGTCGATTATTCCATAAAATAGGTCTCACATTTAATTTGGATGTAAGTTCCCCATTCATCACATATTAATAAAATTCTGGAACTGGATGTCAAAAATCTCAGCATATGGCGGCGATACCCCCATGGTGGTGAGGTGAGTAGTTTGTGAAGATATTGAACGAAAAACTACAGAAAATTTGACATTGCAAAATATCTGCTGCGAAGTGTCACCACTTACAGCCCCACCCTTTTCCACGTATAAGGGCGCAGTATCTTCGTTCATCGTATTTCTACTCAAATGCGCACGAAGAACAAAATGTAGCCATTAGTTATCTGAAAAAGTACTGTGAGTCACTCTTATTCAATCATTGGACCCGTTTTCAAGAAACTTGGATCCAAGCAATTATTTAGCGTTCGGCTAATCTTATTTTAGTTTATTATTCATTCTAAGTAATGGTCCTATTTTCGGCCGGCAACTTTTTTATAACCGACCCCCACCCCCGTAAAAAGGCCTGAGGATTCCAAATCTGCAATGTATGTACACCGTCGTCCATCGTTCAAGGCTTATTTTGTCTTTAGCGTGGTCTAAAAAATGGAAACCCACCGTTGTAATGGGGTAAAAACAGTTCAGAAAATTAGCAAAAATGTACATTATGACAGTTTTATTGCGAATACGTCGAGTTTGGTATAGTTTCCTAGGTGTGTTTCGGCGCTTAGTTGAACTGGACGGGTCTCAGAGGTGTAGGACTGAGTTTGGATGGAAAACTGTGAAACTTACAGTAAATATAGTGAGGCGAATTCGACTACTCGAAGGAACTCGTGGAGTAATAGAAAGTGATTGTTTCCCCCGGCCTGACTCATTTCCTGTACTGCCTCCCGTCTCGCTCCAACCACCCGTCAGTTTGACTCGTCATGACGTGCTAATTGCCTAATGGCGCCTAGAAAATGTCAATGGTATTAAGTGAAACCATTTCTTGGGTTGCTAATGATTATTTTACGAGCTTTATCAAGCTATCAACGTATACGTAGTTTATTGGACTACGAACGCTAGTACTATATAAGCGAGATTCTTTAGAAACACTGCGAAAGTGTTGGTAATTTATTGAACAGCTCTCATCGTTTCCGACGCTTGACATTTTTTTATTTTTTTGTCGTGTTATCTGGAACTGTCCAAATTCATAAGAGACGTTTTTGAGGAAAAGATGTGACGATCACTATGATAACTGTAGTTTTTTTGTTTTGTTTTTCTTTTCCGAGGGCGTGCGGGACAAGTCCACGTGTGGGCCTATTATGATACTAACAACTAAGTCGTACATACCCGCCCCCTTTATGAAGCCGAGTATGTCCTTCACCGCAGCTTCCGCTATGATATGGGGTTCAATAATTCCCTGGGCAAAGTATCCAAAGCATTTGACTGCTAAGGCAGGGCACTCACATAGGATGTGCTCCGCAGTCTCGTCCTCCTCACCACAGAGTCTGCATTCCACCGCCTCTGAGATGCCCATCTTGTTGAGGTGATACCTGAGTAGGCAGTGTCCGGTGAGGAAGCTAATCAAGACCCTCAGATCCCTCCTGGAGAGTGTCAGCATCGCCTTTGCCCTTTGGCCAGAAGGCGTAACAAGCCTTTTCGATTGTCTAAGTCGTGGCTGGCGATGCCAATGGGCGCTATTTTCCTGTGTCTATCATTGGGCCACCAAACGGTTCAGGTGACTTTTGGTCATACCTACGTGAGGTTCAGACCCAATCGGTAGGGCTTCTGTGCCCTTCTTTGCAAGGTGGTCGGCCTTTTCATTGCCCTCATGCCCCCTGTGAGCCGGCACCCAGATGAGGGAAAGCCTATTGTGAGCGCCAAGCTGCTTGAGCGCATGAAGGCATTCCCATGCCAGCCTGGACCTGAAGCTATAGGCTGCAATGGCCTTTAATGCGGCCTGGCTGTCCGATAATATGTACATCCGCTTGCCCTTGAGCCCCTTAGACAGGATCTCTTCCACGCAGATCTTTATAGCTAGGATTTCAGCTTGGAATATCGTGGCGTACTCTCCCAGCGGCTTAGCCAGACTGTAGTTGGGCCCAACAATGCCCAGGCCAGCTCTACTGTAGTTAGTTTTCTTTCAATCGCGTGCACAAACGCACAGAGTTTTTCGAATTCAGTAGCCCCTGAAACGTGAAGATCTGAAGGAAACTCGAAAAAATTGTATATACTTACAAACACATTCCTACTGCGTACTAGAGGTAAGGTAATAAAAAGAAAATTTTTATAAAAAAAGGAAACTTGATTGGTGGATGACCCCTAGGGAGTGTGATACTATGACGATTGTGCCAGGAAGCCGTGGAGGGACATCTGCGAAATTGGGTGCTTCAATTATCGCACTAGTGTAGTGTATGGGGACACAAGTGCGCAATAAGATACTGAGGGGCGTTTCAAAACTTCCCTCGTAAATCTCACAACTTACTGCACTAGGTGCCCTCGACCCGTCAGAGTAAAATATTTTACGAACTGAACAGGCTCTGCACTGCCAGCCTCAGAGGAATTGGTGTTTAAATTCATATTGGAACTCGTCACTCGAGGCCCACCAGTATTACACCCGGAGAGGGCATTACAAATTGGGCTCGTTTCAGGCACAGAGTGGATGGATCCGGCTGGAGTGGATGGCCTTCAAATATGACGAAAACGAGAGGAAAATTATTCTATAAAGGAAAACACATTTGATCGCCGAACGGAAAGTTTTCATATTAACATTCCTTTTTTTCTTTCCACAAACTTTCCAATCGATTGGGTAACTCCTTATCGTTTAGGAGCTCGCAGAGATTAGTCGCCTCGTTAGTATAATACGATGCTGACCGGGACTCCAGCCTTGAAAATGATATTTTACTTCGGATTGTTTTAGTGATTGTATAATCGTCTCATAATACCCTCAGCCTTAAACGATTTCCGTAGAATTCTTCGCAGAGGATCGTTAGAGACCATGTTGGCACAAATATCATGTACCTGTCAAAATATCAGGTGCGACGCTACACAGCTTTCCTCGGCCCTATCGATTTTATTGCTGTATTAGGAACTAATCGTATCAGTTTCTCACTCAGTTTATGTGAACGTAAAGTTCAATAAGATTACACAGTTGGTTATGGTTATACAGAGAAAATGATGTGAAATATCTGGCGCGACACATCACCCAACTTTCCTTGGTCTCAAGTGCACTAAACCATTCTCTTGACTCTAGCAACCAATCAATTCTGGTTATAACAACGTTCGACATGACAGCAATGGAATTTATTATGTTGTCCCTACTTGTGCCATGACCGTTATGGAGCAGTCAGTTCACAGATGATTTAATGCTGTGTTCATGATTGTTTTTAGAAGAATAATGAACACCGTCCCACAATTATCGGATGAAAACTGTGAGAAATCGTAGTAGGTGAAACTGTGGAGCTTGAAATTCTAGAATTTCTGGAGTAGCTGCTATGTATCTTATGAGCGTTATCATCATTTAGGTACTTGATACGACTACCCCGTCCATTTTTTTTGAAGATCCTAGTAACATTTGAGCGGAGGTTATGAGGGAAAACTGAGTTAACATCGATTTTAGTTGAAATGTTTGATAATTTATTGTACTGCTCTCATTATTTCCCCACAAATGGGAATTTTACGGTATTATCATTTCGTCAGGAGCTGTCGTTGTAAAAAATTTAATCAAAATCGAGAAAAGAAATATTTGGTGTTTTAATCACTATGACTTTCTCGTACCCATAGTAACCTACTGGCTGGATATCAAGTTTGCTCAAGCCGTTTTTGCTCAATCGTGGTGCACATTTTTTTGCTTAGATCCCTATTTTATGGGCATGGAGGCTAAATATCAAATTCGAGTTGATTTGGTAGAGCGGTTTTCTTTCAATCGCTTGCACCCAAAAAGAAAAACTAAATTAATAATAATTAAAGAAATGGGGAGGGAGCGGAGACTACCATACGCCAGCTCTAGACACATGGGTGGTGATACCTCAGAGAACACTTGCTGACACTCCCAGCCGACACTTCTCCTCAGCACTTTTCTTGCACCATATACCACACCAGGGCGTGGTCAATGCTGAAACCCTGATGTTACCTGCCTCCTCTCCACAAGCTTCTGACACTGCCATAGGAAGATCCATCCTGTAGTATTTACGCCTCTTGGCTTGCACAAATAAGTGCAAGATCCCGGCTGCCAGTTACTACCTGGACTGGTGTTGACCAACAGCAACGATGTCAGGGGTTAGTACTTCTCCAAATACAACCTGGTAGGTGCCACTCTCTACATGGCAATTGATGATACTTGATACAGCCCCTATGAGTACGTGGACCATACTGCACTATAAGATTCAGCGACTCAAACTGGTTACCATAGGCATGACAGCAAGCATCCAAAACATTACTATGTCAGTCTTTTGAACAACTCATTTCTGTAGGTAGTCGTGCCACGTGAATGGTGAGAAAGTGGTGGTAATCCCTTCCATGGATGCTCTCTGAAGCTGACTCCACTCATACAGGAGAGTAGGGGGAGTTGGAACTCTACCTGTGTTGCCACCCATCAAGCAAACCTACAGAGCAGCTGATCGTAAATGAATTCAAAACCATCCACAGCGCGTGCAATATCTCTGCCTGATGCCTGAGTCAAAGAGAGAATGAACACAGAACCAGGCCATGCATATACGCACATGGGATGCTATATGGGAGGACTAGCCAAGCACACACACAGCCCATTTTCCCAAATAGTGTTTTTCGGACTGAGTGAGCCTGAAAGCGTAAAGACTACTAAGGTTTAATTTCCTAAATTTCTCATGTTGCTCCTAGTGGTCACTATTAAACTTAGTTCGTTTGGGTAGCACATTGTACTACCAACTTTAATTTGGCGAAAGTTTGATTTGTGCGGGATTTATGAAAAGAAACTCTACTGAAATCGATTTCTGATCATTTATTGTTACGTGCTATCCTGTCATATTCCCAGTGATTATCCATAATAACGTGATTTGGAACTGTACGTACAAAAAATTTAACTCAGGTTGTTGAAGCCGTTGTGGGGAAAAACGTTTACTATGATAACTATTGTAATTTTTGGACAGCTTTGGCGCATACCCTTATTTTTGTGTCCCATGGGGATTAGCAGGCTTTATATCAAAGTTCAGAGTTCATCAGATATCTCGCAGTAGCAATCGTAGACTTTATACAGGAACACATACACCATTTTCTCAAATGGTGTTTCCCGAAGCTCTCAGAATATTTGAAGAAAAGTCAAAGTAAATTTTTGACATTTTATGTCTATACTTTGCTACATAAACTCGAAAATGTAACGCGGGATATGTAATGGAGAAGCGTCACGAAATTAGTGTTGGGTTAGATGCACGGTAACGTCTGTTACAAAATCTAATGCTTGGTAACATCACACGTTTTAATAACCTCAGTGACTAAGTGATGATGTCAATGCAATTGACGCGGCCATTATATCGAAACCATCAACGAGCACAATCAAACGTAGTTATTATTGCATTAAAAAATAAATAAATAAAAGAGATAAAATGTTCCTAGTGGTTGCGTACTTGTACGAAAGCTGTACCCACCGTTTGTGTTCATGATTTCCCCAGGGGATACATAGCGCTGGCTAAGGATTCCCTAGAGGGAGCAGTGGACACAACATACTCTTAGGGAAGTGGCTGGGATTGAAAAAAAAAAAAAAAGGCATAACCAGACTAAACCTGATTTCCATGTACACATCTACAAATTTTGATTTTTGTTCGGGTTTTAAGGCTTTTTCACCACTTCTCGAATTTTCTAGCTGATTAGATAACATTCCATCCTACTCCATATGGCTAAGGAAAGTAAAAAGGCATGTCGACTAATTAGCTAACTGTGATGCCATAACCGTTGGGATGCTAGACAGATTGGTATGTTTTGGAGGTCTGAGGGTATTTCCAGTACATAGCATTCAAGTAGGTATGTTACCACAATTAGGAGAGCTTGACCTTACTGAACTCATTATTTTACTGGTTCCTGTTAGGGATTTGAGCCTTCTGCTGTTCTATTTCCAAAGAAGTAAGCTAACCTTTAGCTATCGTTGAGAACTTGATTCACTTTTTGCGCGCAACGAGGAGCGAATACGCACGTACATTTTTTAGAGTCGCGAATGTTAAACGCAAATTGGTGTTCAAGTTAATTTCTCTTTATTATATTAAATCAGTTCGTTCGACAGAGTTGTGAGTCATCTCTCTTTCGTCCCTACAATCTGGTTAATGTGGAAACAGGTTCCCATCAAAAGGGCAACAAAAGGAAAAGACGAATGTGGCTCTTGGTAGATGCCTCGAGGAAAGGGACGAAGCCCAGAAGGGGTGATGGACCAGGAAGCTGATTCCAGCACGGCTCAGGATCAGATTGACCCAGCAATGAGTTTGATTTCTACCTTCCTCGGTTCCGCACAGTTGAGTATGTCCCATTGATTGATGATTTGGTCGTTCATGAACGATTCATCCAATGGAACAACGTCAATTGATTAGAAAAAGATAAATTAATGAGAACGAACTAAAGAAACTATCTCATTGAATGAATTATGAATTAACTATGAATTATTACACTCCAACCTCAGACAACAATTGGAGCCCTGTAAGAAGAAGAACATGAACGAACTGCCGCCTGTTCATCATAATCCTTTTAAAATAATAATAAGAGTACGGTTATTAATTAAAAGTTTTCGATTAGCGGGGACGTTTAGCAACAATTAATCGGCTTGGCGAATTATCTGACAATTCCGTACATAAGGTGATATCTAAATCGTCGATGCAGTAAGCATCGATCCCCACTGCAGAACGTCTATATCGATTTATAACCATCGAAGTAAACATCGATCTATGAATCATTCGTGATAATGTGATAACAGTTTTATATATCACCATTATTCACTTCTGGCGGAAAATTTGCGTATTTTATAAAAAGGTACGCATTTTATAAGGCTTACATGTACGTGGGCAAGTAACGAAATATACTCTTGCTCTTACAACTTTGCTGCAAGTAGTATTCGAAATCTGATGAATGAGTTGACAGAGCTCGCTGTTGCTTGACGGGATCTGTCATTCTGGTAAATACTTGAGAATTATCTTACCTTTGGTCAGTTCGTACATTTTCTGTACTACAACTAGTCGTAAAATCAGGAACGAAATCGACCATGTGTGTGTTGAATGACTCGTTTCGTCGAGAGATAAAGAGCGGAATTTAAGATTGACTCCTCACATCGGAAGTAGATGTTATAAGTCCATGCTCTAAAAATCAGTACATCAGTGTGTATTACATTATATTCCTTCAGAAGCCAGAAGGTATATCTTAAACTTGGCGATGCTTCCTGATTCTGAATTCTTGGTGTTGACAAGTGGTTTTAGAAACCACACATTTCCGTGGTGGTTCTAAATATTACACGCTTTCTCCCGATTTACGATTATGGCCCCATCGTGAGTCGAACAGATGTTTGTTTGAAATTTGAACGGTGTTGCACATTCGGTTGTTGTTCAAAAGAGTGAACCCTTCCATATGCTCTGTATTATTTTTTGAACTTGTAAAACCTTATGAAGGCCTTAATGGTTCTCGTTATTGAAGACATTTAAGTAGCACAGCCTCCCAATCAACTAAACTTTGCTAGGTCGGATAGAAAACAATTTCGCCAAAGCTGTGATAAGAAATACTTTCATAAATATGACTTTTTGGTATGCAGGACTACTAATGAGCAAATTTACACAAAAGCAGCCTGAGATAAGCCTCAGATCTTACAAAATGAAACTATGAACCCATATCTGGCCATTTAATCATCTGGTGTATCACTCACCTATCCTCGACCCCAATAGATTCCAGCCAGCTAAGAGCCCATACATTTGATCTAAATCGTTAGAACCGTTTTTCAGAAAATGTGGGAAATTAAATTTTAAAGCTCGGTGAACCTCATTCTCAATGTGTTTTGATTTATATCAAAATGGGTTCGACGAATGGCTACAGAAATTATTGCAGCAAATATAGCTTCATTGAGATTCACTGTTGATTGACATCGTGATGGGAGCCTGTAGAAATTTTAATAGTCAGGTTCGTAGCTTAGCAGTATAGTTATTTTTGAAAAACGCCTTGGATGCTAAAAGGTACCTTGTTGAACGTCGTTTCTTGTTGTTTCAGTTTTGTTTTGAAATATGGTCATCATGACAATGGAAAGTGACAGAACCCAGATGCCTCATGTTGGTCAGAGAGTGGAAGTAGCTGGACACCGAGGCACGCTGAAATACGTCGGAGCAGTTCCATTGACCCAAGGAATTTGGTTGGGTATTGATTGGGACGACCCTTCAAGAGGAAAGCATGATGGAGTCCACGATGGTCATCGGTACTTTCAAGCTAGGTAAAGTTTGAGAATTGCCTGGTGTCAATTTAAGGCATATCGACAATGAGAGGTTTGGCCCAATCTCTCACCATGCAATAAATATTTTGATTGAATTCGAGGGGTGCTTTCAAACATTTGTCACTGCGTTTCATTCTCTATGGCCATTTTACGTAGAAATGCATTGAATACAGTGCCTTCATTTGTGCAGACAGGGGTGGGGGGAGAGCTACAACCAAAGTGCTGATTTAGTTCGACCGGAGCACGCATGGAACATCAAGTGGACGTTGAGAAAGGAATATAAATTTATGAATGTGTTAGGGGTGTATCGTCTCATTCTCTAACCAGCATTAGTCATGAAGTTCGTCTTCTTGTAAGGTGTTGTAATAGGGGAGCAGTAGCAACTGCAAGGTAGTTAGATTACTCGGAAACCAGGACAAACATGAGCCATTCGATGTTGAAGGGACATCAGGTAAGTCTAAGCATTTGGCATTATCTACCAGACAAATGAACGACCCAGCAATAAATATATTCAAAGAGACCTCTCACAAGTGCGAATATACATCGGAAGACGAAGGGTTTCCAGCCCCCATTGCCTCTGTTCTAGTACAAAAGGAGAGGGAAACGTATCACTGATGGTCTCAGGTCATTCCAATTAGGTGCTCAACAGCAATTTACCATTGAGGTTACATAAGGGTGAGGAAAGTTGTGTGTTGCGTCTCACCAGATTCGTGACCTTGCATTATGACTCCTACAATCAAGCTATTTAGTCGCTGTTGCTGTAACAGGTCAAACAAATTTTATGTTTCTGGGTCCTGGTTTTTCTTACAGGTATCCAACGTCTGGGTCATTGGTTCGTATCGAGAAAGCTGATTTGGGACAGACAATCATCGACGCTGTCAAAGATCGATATGGAGGAACTGAACAGATGATGGGTAAAGAACAAAAAGATGAAATACAACGAGCGTTCAACGCCTCACTTTTTGAAATGGTCGGATTTGAAAAATTATCGTGTGAGAAGTGAGTGGTTTATGTCAGTTTTGCTATTCACGTCAGTAACTCTATATGTATTCGATGAGCATTAAGGTACATCCTCAGGGAACGTTGATTGAGGAACAAGGAGGGATTGGCTAAATGCTTCCCTTGGTTCGTCAACGCTCTATGGTCGCCGATTCGACTGCTGCAACCTCCATGCTGTCTTAGTACTTAGTACTCGTACATTTCCATTCTCAAGTACACATAGAGCTTGAGGGGTCTCAATTTACTAAATTCTTTAAAATAAAACTTGCCATCCCACAAAACTGTTTGAGTGCGTATATTAGATAAATTTTTTTGGGCAAAAGCTGTTTCATGGCAATGGCGTCCTTTAAGACGTTCGAGACTTAGATAAACTTGCCACTAATTGAGGGGGAATTTAGAGAAGCAACCCATTTTAAAAGGTTCACATACTTTGAAAATAATATTGTTTGGCTTTGATGTTATACAGCCATGAGCATTACAACAGTTCATTTATACCCTCTTTTTAAATTATTACCTCAACGTTACAAAAAAGCACATAGGGTGTCATAAGCGATCAGACTATTTGCACAAAGGAGAATCCGAAAGTTGAACAGTCTTTTGGTTTCGCAGGATTATCGTCCGAGTCTCAAGTTAATACCTAAATAAGTACGTACTCCTTTTCAAGTGCATTCCTTCATATTCCATTTCCTATGTGTAGATGTATAAAAAACAACTTTTTACAAGGGGATAGAAACGCTGCAAATGATTACTCAATGGTTAATTATTCTCTTGCCCTGCACGTCGCAGTCTCACACTTTGAGGCACACCCCATTCCATTCAGCATCGACAATACTAAATGATACGAAAAGTGACTTGATACAATGGCGCAACGAAAATTGATGTTTTCTAGGCGTCACCAGGCAATCGGTACATCATGACGAGTCGACCCGATGGATATTTGGAGAGATGGGAGGCAGTGTGAGATATATTTGCCATATTGTCCCATGAGTGCCTTCAAGTTGTAGAATTGGCGTCACTATTTTCCATATAGACGGTCCTACACCACCGAGACCCTTCCTGTACTACTCAGCGTCTAAAATACCCAGCAAGTTTTAACAAAAATGCAATAAAACCAACAAAATTTCGTTTTTGGTTAATTTCTTAAACCGTTTTTGACCGATAATAACCATGATTTCGTACAATCAGGTTGTTGAGTAAGCGAGCGCAACAACTAATATATATGGCATTAAAGGCAAAATATGGTCTGGGCTGCGGTTGTACAGTGCAGACTTGTAATCTCCATCCCTTGAAACATCAAGTGTCAACGTTTAAAGGGGGTTGTAAAAACATAGGTCTATTATTCAGAATAAATAATAAACCAAAAGGGAAGGTGCATACCCCGACAGAAAAGGGGGGATTATGGTAGAGTGATTTCAATCACAATGAACAACTGAACTTGGAGTAGAGCTGAAAACATTGTACCTGATGAGCGAGTAAGAGAAGAAGAAAAATAAAATAGGGGTTAACGTGCATCACAGTTCAATTCTTGGCTGGAGAAATTTAATTATTTGTGATGAGCTATTTAATAAATAACTAATCTATACATCTAAATGTCAGGGACGCAAAAGTAAGTTATGTAAAAGTTAAAAGCCATTAGCTTGTAGGGACGTGAGAAAGGAGGCAAAATATTTTTTGAACGGATGTTTATTTGATGTAGTTATCCTTATCTCTCAGTTGCTCCTAATCCACGCATTGTTACTGTTCATAGTTACGCCGCACTCACAGTTGTGGGTTTGAGGGAGCATCGCATAGCATCTTGTCAACAGCCTGGCGAACTGGCGAAGATGTGCCCTTTTGTCGAATACCTCGATTTATCTAGAAACCTAATTGTGTCTTGGCAGATGGTGGCTGATATCGCGATTGGATTGACTCGGCTGAATGTTCTGGATGTTAGGTTTGTACTTTTTAATTTCCTTAATTCAACTCTTTCTTGAATGAAACGCAACACGTGGGCCTGAGAGTGCTAATTACTTAGTGAGGGGGCTTATCGAATATGGGAATCGTTAAAGAATGTTCCAGAGAAATCCTTCAGCTAAACGTGGCTATTCTATTGTAACGAACAGTACTCCCATTAATCCTCCATTCCAAATGTAAACTTAACGGGTGTTCATTATTAGTTTGTTAGTATAAACTCTGTAGTCTTTTCTTTTGTTTTGCTACAATTTTTGGTCGATTTGAATTTAAATTGTCTCTTTGACGCTCTATAACTGGCAGATAATTTTCGAAAACAGCCATCTGGTACATTTATCTCGCTTTTAATCGTCACGTTGCATTTCATGATCATTAAATTTTGAAAACCCTATTATCTGTTTTCCGATAAAGTGTACACTCAGCCAGTGCACATGGCTCCAATGGAACCAATAGGTCAAATGAACGCTTTGGCAGCTCACTACATAAAAAATAGCTTTTTGGTGGAGCTTAGGGGACCAGAATAAATGAAAACATCCCTACACTTGAAGTCAACTGCATCACGAATCCTCTTCCTCTACTAAGACACTGCTTTGAGGGGAAAATGTCGAGTACCTCAGGAGACCTTCCTCTTGGTATGTGTTTTCCCTGTCTCTGTGGGGGGTTTGGAGATGCTGCTGGTTTAACCACTAGACTACGACCACGAGGTTGCCTGTAATAGGAGTGAGTCGGTACTTCTCCCCCTTACCGTAGCCGGTGCTCCTGGAGCGGACGACTTTAATGAATGGATTTTTGAGAGTTGAGCGAATCCCTGGAAAATTCGATCTTTGATTCGAGGCACGAGGGGGCTACACGGAAACTCTTTTCTTTCACATTGTTGTAGGCGCGTCGCCCATTTTTCTCTTCGCACTGAAACTTTCACAGCATCAGCGAATCCCAGACCCGTTATTTCTCTCTTCATTTTTCTCTCTGGCGGTCCTACCAACTGCTCCAATTGTTACGAGGGGTTTGGGAGCTCCTCCGATCCATTATTGCCCAACTTTCGTCGGGATTATGAACCATCGTCTTTAACCACTAGACTATGACCGCGAGGGTGCCTTTAATAGGAGTCAGTCAGTACACACACATGTGCGTTTTATAACAGGATGTAGAAATGTAAGCATTTTTATCATAATTGATCTTTAACTAAACAATTTCCCGTGCAGCGAAAATCGATTGGAATTCAACTATTGCCAGCTGGAAGACTTGGAAAGAGTGTTTAGGACCCTGAAGTTTCTTAACATCTCTAAATTGGAGTACACCTGGGATGATGTAGTGGCTTGCGCTGTAATGTGGCCCCAAATTGAAAAATTGGAGGTAATTTTTATTACTCTCTTTACCGCATTTATTTCGTTTGCTTGGCACTTTTAATTTGGTTTAATCATTTTTCGAAAGTTGGTTCTTGATGGCGATGAGCGATATTCAACCATTTTGTGTGCGTTTTTAACGGTATTTGTCGATATTTTTACGTTCCACAGTCCGAAGAGTGAGGGAAGTACTGAAATTAGCTGATAGAGCGTTATCACTGGTTCCTCCTCTACTTGCATGTTCTAGCTTGACTTCTTGTACTGTGCTTGTCACTCAGTTGTGTTAAACATTGGTTTTGAGGTTCCGATTAGTTTGTTTTTGAACAGTTGTAGTTTATCGTCTTCCACTACGACACGAACGCTGTGTGTGTTCTTACCACTCAGCCCTCCAGCGGCGTTACAAGACCCAATAAGATGTGCGGGCACTATTGATGAAGGAAGCTGTCAACAGTATTTATTTTATCGCTTGTGTAGAGTTCTACCTTCCCATGAAACTCTTGATGGCAGAGGAAGAAGTGCTCCCAATGTCAGTGTGCTTGTGATCGACTGATATAACTCTCTCCAAGGGTTCAGAAACAGTCATTTTGAAGAGGAGACAGACCCGTTTCCTATGGAGATGGAGCACGAACACCGTTTTCTTATAAGAGGCTATCTTGTTGTACTGACTGATCTGTTGGGTCAACACTTACTGTGTTTTCATCTGCTCTTTACTCGTTGCCATCCTTGCACTTCACAACACTGCTTACTGCTCCCAGCGCGACCCACTCACCCTACCCTGAAAGACAGCGTTGCAACCTCATTCACTCTAAACACTCCGAGGCGCACCAAAGCCAGCTCCTCACAAGTACACAGTAGTACTCCCTCCGCAGCATCCAGAGTCTGCAACTGTGTACCTCTTAGCCAGATGGTACCTTAGTTGACAGTGTTCTTGACAGGCCATACACCATCCATGCACTTTCTCTCTTCAGACTGAGGACTTATCTTGATTGCTCCCTGGAGAGTCTAATAAATAACCTTGACTGCCTTTATTCTGGCGCCTCCTTCCAACAGGCAGCGCTGCACTTTTCCTCCTACTTGCCATGATCATTATGCAAGTGGATCTTGGTGGTGCCTACGATGGGCTCAGGTCCCACCTGGACAAGTGGAGATCCGTCTCTCGTCGGTTTTCAGTCTCCTCATTTGATTCTATTCCTCCTAACGCAAGGTGTTATCCTTTGCCAGTGTCTAAAGCCTAATCAGGCGTTCCCAAACCAGCCCTGACGAAATGGTATAAGAAGCCAGGGCTTCTAGTGCTGCTCAACTGTCTGGTATGATATAGATCTCACTGTAGCCTACCAGAGATTAGTGGGTTTTCCCTTGTTCACTGCCTAATTTTCTGTGACCACTGAGCACATATTGTGAGGACTAGTACAGTTCGCCGAGTGATTACGAATTTCTACTCGTTTTTGTCTTGTCCTCGTACTGAAATCAGTTTATTTGCGCTGTGGAAAGAACAGTTGCTTTCTCTCTGCTATACCTTGACAGCTTTTCCTTTGACTGCCTATCAACTCTCTTTGTGCTCAACATGGATTAAAATTATGAGAATGCTCAGTATTTTGAGATGTCTTGTTTTAACGTGGAGGCTTCAACAGATTAAGATGAATTGAGGAAACCTTCAGCTCGGATGATTTTCACTAGTTGTCGCATACACTAGTCTCATAGTATTACGCTACTTTTAATGGTTTCACTTCTTACAAAGGCCATTATTTTAATACTGTACTGAAACGGCTCTTGCTTTTTTGCGTAGTGAGTGTTTTGTGCATGTTCGCACTTTGATAAGTGTAATTTTTGTACTGTTCTATGTAATATTATTAGGTTTGCTATCTTGTCTTTTTTTGAATGCTGGCGTAACAAAATGAGTTGTCATCCTACTGGTGTTTTTCAGGTTTCGTTTAATAATATAACATCTCTCACTGAACTACCCACTACCCTCCTTCAAGGGCTAACAATGTTGAACATCGAAGGTAACAGTATTAAATTGTGGTCCGAAGTGGAAAAACTTGGAAAACTACCCGTGTAAGTTGGTCATGATTATCAATAGTAGTTATGACCCATTGTGTGGCAATGTTAGGAATTTTGCAACCTCTTGACGTTCAAATATTTGGGCCAACAGTCGAGGCCAGTAACCACGACGTTTGGGCCGCCACTAGGCCAGTTGAGGGTGTAAGGGGGGAGGGGATGCGAGGGATAGTTAAGCATCTCTCCCTTTAAGAAAAGCAAATTGCCTGCTACAATTCGGGAGTGAATTCGAGTAATACGCTCAAGATTTCTGAAAGCCACACTTCGTGTAAAGCCAGTATCCACTAGAAGTAATAAAACAAACTAAATAGAAAGGTTCTCTGGTGCAGCCCCTCTGAAGGTACAGACTTTATGATAAGAGTTTCAGGTTTTGATTTGAAGAAATGGGGACGCTACCAATTCCTGACGACAGGCTACAGCACAGTATCGAAACGTTTTTGGTATTTGCGTCGTCTTACTTGACGGCGTTTGATGCCAATCATTCTCTCCTGTGCATTGTATAACCTTGCGTTTAGAAACCTGTGTTGCCCAATTTTATATGATCGAGTTATCTGTACGATTGTCCCATTGCTTTTCGCTAACAGTGTTTTTTATTTGGCAAAACTGGTTTTTTTATTTTCACTTTTTATAACACTAACTGTCCCTAATGTCTTATTGTGAAAGCTGTAATGTGGTAGCTTCCTAAAGAATGCCAGGTATTTCCTGCAAGAGTCTTCTTTCATGGCACTCTTGGAGAAACTATACCAAACCCTGCAAATCGCTCCCTTTCAAGTCTTTGGCACTGTGCGACGATGTGATAGGGCGTTTGCTCATTTGTACCACATCACCTGCACTGAGAGATGTCGACTTTGCTCGTGACATGCTCATGACATGCTGTGCACTTGCTAATTTTGTAGTGTCCTTCCTTTCCTTCACCAGAAGGCTACTTCTTATCTTGATGTGTTGGACCTGATATAAACCGTTAGGATTGCCTCACTCTTTCAGCGTTCCAGGCAGTGATGCATTCTTCTGGCATTTTCTCCCACTGTCCTCTTGACTGTTGACGGAGATGCCCTAAAGTGGTCTTAAAGGGACAGTAGACGAACCGAGTCTGGGCAGATGGTCTGCCTTCATATTTCCATTGATCTCTTCTTTCCCAGAAATCCAATGAACGTTAACTCCGTTTAAAAGATGAGGGCGGCCTTTGCTCTCTAGCCAGTTTTGAAGTTGTGTAGTAGTTCTTCAGCGCCCTGCAATACCATTGATTGTCAGTCATTGTATTTCCTACTGCATTAGATTTCTTACTAGGTATATTTGTTTTCCGTTTGTGTACGTTGTACTATATGCTTTTCTGTTTCAGTTTGCAGTTACTGAACTTATGTAGCACTGGCCTCATAGATATTTTAATTGATGAAAACTTGAACCTGTTCCCATCTCTAGAATATATTCTTCTGTCTGATAACTACATAAATTCAGTAAGTATGTAAGGCTTAGTTCTTGCTACTAAGAAACCAATGAATTGATTTATACGTGTACCGCGTTAAGAAGAAACGTTTTGCTGCCTAAACAACGCAGAGGAGGTATGTGGATTGAATGATACGATCGTCTGCTGCCTACAAGGTCGCAATGGTTATCAGGATCCCACTCTAGGGGGTTACACATATAATACAGCGGCTGATTGGACAACTCATCATGATGAGATGGGACGCAGTTTAGCAGTTCAGGAAGCCAAGGCACTAACAGTTGTAAAAAATAAAAATAAAATGAAACATTCTAATAACATTGACAAACATATTTACTTGTTAACAAGCTTCGGTTTTGGTTTACTATTCATTCTGAATAATAACCCTATGTTTTCGGTCAGGAAAATGTTTTTTTTACAACACCAGCTCCCCCCCCCCCCCCACACACACAAAATTTGATGCTTTACGTTTCAAAGGGTCGGGATTCGAAATCCGCCTGTCTGTCCTGTGCTTGGAAGGCTGATCAGACAAAGCCCATGGTTGTTGTGGGCAAAGTATGGTTTTAAAAATTAACAAAAACGCAATTTCGCCGTATTTGGTATCATTTTCTAGGTTCTCTGTTCTTCTAGGTCTATTTTTTAAATGTTGGGCCGATTGTAACGAGTCTCAGAGGTGTAAGACTGCGCCCAGACCGAAAACAGTGAAATCACAGTTATTTTAGTGAGCTAAAGAACCCCTGGGACACTACTATGTAAGTAATCGTTTCATCGTTAGCACTCCCCCTTTTCTCATTCCAACCACTCATCAGATCGACTGGTCACATTGTGTCAATTGTCTGCAGGCTTCCACAGGCGCCAGGAATATGTAATTTTCGTCGTTCTGTTGTAGTCGAATGGGATGGGTTGGGTCTCAGAGGTGTGAGACTACGTCAAGCTGTGCAAAAGAATAATAACAAACCATTGTGTAAAATTTGTAGTGCTTTACAGTGTGTGTGCGTGTGCGTGTGTGTGCGCGTGTGTAGAACAAGTTTCCTCTATTTTTCTGCGACTGCTATACGTTTCATGAATGCGGAGGTGTTGGCGTAAGAAATGATTGATACCAAAAACTCTTCCAGTGAGGATTTATGTTCACACCAGTGTAACAAATTAAACATCAAGTCGCATGTCCATTTACTCCCCAGCTGCTAGTGACATGTCCGATTTTGTACGTCAATTTTTCTTGAGGGGGGTTGACAGAGTGGCGCGTTTTCATTGGGGTGGAAAGGAGGTGGGAGTCTTAAGGGCAATACCGTAGGAGCACATTGCACAGCCAGCTAGCTTGTTTGTTACGTAACAAGCAAAACTTGCTTGTTGTACAGACAAGTAGAATCAAACACAAAATGAAGATGTAACAGGTTAATTTATTGTTGTAGTACGTTAATACCCAGTGTGTACCTGCAGGATCATCAAGTGGGTCCCTAATTGGTTACACTGCCCAAACTCAGTCTGCCTGGGTGCTCTTTGAACATTTCATCTCTTCATAATGTGTTGCTACTAATCCCGATTTACTTTTTAGTGGGAAAGTATCAGCGAACTAAATAAATTACGCTCTCTAAAAGAATTGAAATTCAGAGGAAATCCAATTTTGGACGGGATCGATCGAGGAGCTGCTAGACAAATTCTGATAGCTCGATTAGCGAATTTAAAAGTAAATTACCTACTTGAAAAAATTATCTCGAGCCTTACTAATTAACTACTCCGTAACTAAATGCTCATCATTTGACAGGTCCTCAATGCGCAAGAAGTGATGAACGATGAAAGGCGAGGGGCGGAATACGATTATTTGAAAAGTATCACTCGCACATGGATGGAAGTGAGCAAAGTAGAGAAATCCTCGGACAAAGACTCTTTCCTCAAACGTCACCCTCGTTACTTTGAACTTATTGATCGTAAGCCGATTGGTTAAAGAATTTTTCACATATTCACGTCTAATCCCTGTTGGTGCTAGAAGTTTTCGTTCATTATTAATTCTGATATGTTTCAGGCCAAGAAATGTTTTTACCTTCGGTACAGTACCCATTTTTGCGAAATTTTTGTTGCGTTTTGTGTAATTTTAATTGCAATATCATTTGGATCACTGGATTGTTTGAACCCAACTCTATCACGTATTCCATACCAAGGATCGACATTGTATGCCATCTCATTTTCTTTTGAAAAAGTGGCTCACTGTGTTGCTACAGCAGTTCTCTTTCATGTTCCCAGGGTATGGCACAGTTGAAGAAAGCGAAGTAGCTGTGTCTCCGACTTCTTTGAAAACGCGAATGAAAGAGATATTTTTCGTTCACGGAAATGTCACGCTGACGAAACAAGTGCTGCCTGACATGACCGTGTCTCGCTTAAAATCGTTAGCCCGGCGACTCTTCAACATCTCATCGTCTGGCATTACTGTAGCATTAGTGTCCAAGAAGGTGCGTCCAAATGCAATCGAGTTATTGTTTTATTGCAATTAATACTCATGTGGAACCACAGGATATTAAGAAACACTGCGAATAATTATATTTTTTGTGTGTTTTGCCTGTTTAGAACCCTTTGGTGGAAGTTGATCTCGACGGGGATATGAAAACGCTTCATTACTACTCGGTAGAAAGTGGGGACATCGTCAAAGTGATAACGTAGTGATAAAAACTGTTGCCCCTCGCTTTTAATAAGTTGGTCGTTCCTGTGAAGCAGTCATGCTGTTCAAATATCGCCATTTTTCTAACTCAAATAAATATTAAAGATCTGTTCGGGACCACCACCTCGTATTGAGGTCTAGTTCATTTTCACCGAACTCTTTGGAAGAACTGTGAGGTTACACTCTACTGTGTTGGCTCTCTATTAATTGCAAAAACTTCCTGATGTACGGCTGGATGACCGACGTTCCATGGATCATCAAAGAACCATCCTCAGGACGTGAGAAAAACACTTGATAACCTCTTCATCTTATTTAAAAATTTGGCGAATAAAACAATAAAGTGGGTTGTACGGAAGACGTGAAATTCGTGATATCGGTTCAAAAGTTTAACAGTGATCGTGCTGATCAAAAACGCCCAATATTTTTTTCTTTAACGGCTCTAACAATTTCGATTAAATTTTTTGTTTGGACAGTTCCGAATCATATGACATGATTTTAGCGAAGTTTTCTCCTCATAAATCCCTCTCATACGATACGCATTCTCAGAAAAATCGAAGTGGTAGACCAATAAACTACCGATATGATGAGAGTGTAATAACGTTCACCAAATAGGAGCAACCCCAGAAATGCCGGAATGCAATGCACCGCTGTTCCACTTACTCGTACTACCACAACGCTCCATGTCTACACAATAACTCCAAAACAGTAA
Source organism: Pachypeltis micranthus (assembly GCA_020466155.1). Classification (NCBI taxonomy): domain Eukaryota; kingdom Metazoa; phylum Arthropoda; class Insecta; order Hemiptera; family Miridae; genus Pachypeltis; species Pachypeltis micranthus. The sequence continues at coordinate 31,615,176 of CM035769.1, forward strand.
ACATGGCTCTTCTCAAAAAATTAATCACCTATGCACTAAATACTATCGAACGGTCGTGGCGTTAGTAGGAACAACCTAATAAATTCGGGAATCTTAACCACGACCAGTTTCTATGTTCGTACCAACTGAATGAAAAACAGATTTCATACTAACTGAACGAAAATTAGATTTTATTAGTTGGAACAATTTTGATCAATCTCAAAAGGTACTTTCAGCTGGTAAATGCATTTTACACTCAGTTTAAGTAGAAATGCGTAGATTGAAGATACAGTGACCGTATGTATAATATTTCTTTACGAAGTCATTTAGGTAAAGAAAAATGAATAAGGAACTATCATGCACGTGAGAATGTGTTCACAGGTAATTCGTTAGTTTATATTACAATATTCTACTGAATCATCAGAGAGGGGCCTTTCCAGAAAGTTGGAGACTAAACCATTATTAAGGATTCACGAGCTATTTCCGCTCATTGACTAACTTCCTCCACTTAACGGTGAGCAGTTTGTTCAGTCGTGGTACAGTATTAATCAGTTGTATCTACGATACGGAAGTACGCGTTTTGTGCGGTATAGGAGTTATTCACGACTATTGAGCCAACAATGCCGTCGCTAGTGTTCGGCATATTTCTGAAGAAAAATGAACACGGAACTATGATGGTGCTGAGGATGTTCACAGGTATTTCGTTTGTTCATCAATAGTACTCGGTAACGTTAAATGATACTATTTATAAACGAACTATTATATGGATCAGTTTGTCATCCTTCGATTTATTGATTCATTTGAGAGTGGCCTTTCTAGAACGTTCGAGACTAAATCATTATTAAGGTTTCACGAACTATTTCTACTGCTTGAAAAACTTCCTCCTCTTCACGTTAGTATTCGTTTCTACAGTTTTATCGGATACGCAAATATGTTTTGCACGGTGTTGGAGCTGTTTAAGGTTATCCAGGAAAAAACTGCCGTCATCAGTGTTCGGGCTTTTCCTGAGTAAGGTGATCGCAGTTAGGAAATATGATGATCCTGAGGATGCGTTCATTAGTATTTCGATGGCTTACCTCAAAACTATAGCCAAGAAAGTTATAAAATACATTTTAGTACCGGTTTAAATCTGTACACAAACAGCCCACTATGGTACGAGTATTCTTCGATTTATTGAATCGTTTAAGAAACCCGAACAAGGCCTTTCCAAAACGGTCAAGATGAAATCTCTGTTGAGGACTTTATGGCCATTTCTCCAACATAAAATTGCTTCCACTTTACGTCTAGCTCCTCGTTCGGAATACTATTTTCGTACAATAATGAATTAAAAAGTGTGGGTGTGAAACATCATTGCTTAAAGTGATAAGAGTAGCGCCTACTCTCTCTTATTAACATTTCAAACGGCACTACAGAACCACATAACTTACATTAATGGGAAAATGACGAGACGAGGACAATAAATAATCAACGATTTACAAGAAAATCGATCTTAGCGCAGTTTTTCTTTACAAATCGAGCTCATGATAGCGTACCTAGCGAAATCAGAGTGGTAATCTAATAAAATACCTGTGGGGCTTAACAATACTCGTAAGATATTGTTAAGTTGATCAACTCCAGAAATTCCGGAATTCAAACCACTGCCGATTCACTCACCACCATTTCTCACACTTTACAGTCGGTGATTCTATAACAGTAAACAAGAACCTTTCAGAAAAATCATGTTGACACCCGTTTCAATCCCCTATCGGCTGATATGTCATTAATGGTGTTGGTAAAAGTAGGAGTAACTGAATAAAGTCCAGAAAGACAACACTACTAGTTTCTGTTTGGAACGTTTTTTTAAAAATATTTTTTTAAACGGTTGATGCAGGTGATACTCTCACTGCAGCCACAAACGGGCCTATTGTAAGGGCGTCCATGATCCTTAGATCATGGCCCCATAGCACTGGTGTGAGGTCACCTATGCGCCCCCACCACCCCTGCACAAAGCGGAGGATATCCGCAAGTTCTGCATACGCCACCCCTTCAGGCTGAAGAAAGGGCCTCCCAAACACACGATGGCGTGATGCCACGAGTTCATCGCATACGCACAGCACATGCTACCTCGCAGAACCTGCGCATCTGTACCTCAAACTTGCCAATATTTGCAAGGTGGTACCTCAGTGGGCAGTGACCTGTGAACAGGCCTCATATGATCATCATATCCTTCCTCCCCAGTGCAGGCACCTCCTTGGCCCTCCCTTTCGAGAGATGGATGAAGAGTTTTGTCTGTCTAAGGCCAGGCAGCCCCTGCCAATGGCCCTTGCCAATTCCCCTGCACCCTTAGCCCTGCACCCTTTGCCAACCTCTCTACACAGGTGGCTCCAGGAAAAGGGCTCAGGCATGATAGGGGTCTGCACCGATCCCTTCTTTGCCAACCCATCATCCCGTTCGTTTCCCTCTATACCCTGATGCCCTGACACCAAACACAGTGTTACACACTGCGGAGAGCTCGGGGGGGGGGGGGAGCTGGCGCGATTTGCCTGCAGTCTCTCTGCAGCTTGGACCGAAAGGACCTTGTCGTCCTCCCTGCCAATTCAGGACCCACTACCCCCCCCCCCAAACCAGCAGCCACTGCCATAGCCACAGGAGGGGCTACCAGGACCCTAACACCGCTGTTCCCAGGAGCCGCCACCATTCCCACCGAGGCGCCCAGGGCGGGGCCCCCAGCCCGGACCGCAGTGGGACCCTAGGTCCCCGCACACCGGCAGTCCCCTCGGCCAGCAGCCACGCCTCCCGACACTCCCGCAGTGGCAGCACTCCTTCTGCTCCTTCCACCACCTTCAGGGGAACTCAAGGAAGGGACACTCAAGGTAGGCACCTCTCTTAGAACGTATTGCTTACATGAGCTGTGACTCGGAACTCCGGAGCTTCTTTCATCGGGCAGAGCCACCTGAAGCAGCTCCGATTAAATCTGAAGAGGAAGATAGCTGCTGATGAACAGGGAGAGGGGGGGGGGCGCATTGCCGCGATCGGGAGGTTAGGAGAATCGGATCCGCGGCGCGCAACGAGGCGACCGGCCTATTTCTCTTCCGGACTCCAACGGCACTACTTCACTCCTCTTTGATACAATTGGATACCTGGGCTATTAATCGGAACGAATATATTGGTTGGAAAGGAAGGACCTTATTATTGAGAGACAAACCGATAACCATCCTATAACAAAACTATAAATACTGTGTATTAAAGGTTCCGAAAATTGTCTTTATTACTTTCCGCAACCCGAAGGGAAGGAAAGTATAGTAATCGTGTCAAAAAAAAATTTGGGTTTTCTTCAGATCTTTACGTTTTGAGGCCTACTGAGTCTAAAAAAACCTAATTTCGGCGCGTGTGTGTGTCTCTGTAGTTCGATTTGCGGGAGAACGGCTGATCCGATTGAGCTGGTTCTTTTTTTGTTTTGTTCGTCATTTTTTGTAGACACCAAAATAAGGTTATGAACAATTTCGCCCGATGGGAAGGGGGAGTGGGGAAAATTTCAAATTATTTTCTACTAATCAATACCTAACTTTTCTTCTCTATACATATCTCCATGAAAATACGGTGATATAGGCCCATGAAGCAAAAATAGGTTTTTTACGCTTTTTGGCCAAACGGCTTCAACGATTATCACCAAACTTTCAAGATGTTTTCGAATAGTTAATACCTACATATTGTTCTCAATAAATGCTTCTCGGACAGTCCATTGAACAGAGATAAAAATCAAAATGTGTCGAAAATAACATTTTTTCGAACATTTCCGTAAATTCCACGGTAACTTCTTCACCAGATGGAATAAATCCTAATGGAGTGTCTTTTAGTCTCCCATAGCCACATTACGTTCTCTATAATTGTTTCAGTATATATCTGTTGAACGGAGATATAAGCCAAGTTAACTCAGAAAAGGAGATTCGTCGAATATTAATTGATCGGTATCGGTACCTACATTTTGTTCTCTATAAATGTTTCTGTAGAAATGCGTTGAAAAAAGATATAGCACCCACATATGTAGCTGGTGTTCAAACTTAAGGGGTGGAGGAAAGTTGTGTGTTGCTATGGGTAATATTTTTAATATGCAAAATCGATTAGCGCTAATACTAAAAAAAATTTCGTTGTAAATTATTTGGGAGTGTTTCTCTTTACCAGCGGCCACCTCCCATCGCGACTCCTTGCGTTCTTGAAGTCGAAGTTCAAAAGCGTTTGCGGTTGACAGGAGTAGCCCGCACAACGGTTGGGTGTTGCAGGTTTAGTATTCAGTGAACTTGAAATCGGTTGACGTGCAGGTTCTGCTTACTGTTTCTACTAGATTTGCTCGTCAAAGACAGATAAACAATAACCAACAAGACAAAACAAATGTTTAGATAATTTCGTCGAAACACATTAGGCGAGAACGAGCTAATGTAAAAACTCCACAGAATAGATTATGTGTTAATACAATTGTTGGCGTGATACATTGCGGTGTACCCCCTCTCAAACGATTTTGACTGTTTGTGCATCACGTTCTTGTTGAAGAACACAATGTGGGATTATTTGCTTCATTCTTTTAACAAGATGAGGTCTAATCTCAAAAGCTGGTCGCTGATATTTAATTATGAGTTATCCGAACTGGCATTTAAATATCTACTGAGAGTCACACAACTTTCTGCGACATAAACATGCGCTGTATTTTCATTCAATGCATTTGTAGGGAATCATCAATACAGAACGAAACGGATCAAAATCCCTGGAGCAGTTTTACATAAAATGTGAAAAACGTCGTTTAATATTTGGCGGGTCACATTTTCCGACGTGTCTTGGAAATTAAAGCAATAGGGTTATGTCCGCCAGTAGGAAAATTACTAAAGTTAACGTACCTGTTAGGTGAGTCCAACTGACTGACTCCTACACTGACTTACCGGCCAGACAATGATGTCTTTACATCGAAAGCGCTTGCCCACGGTAACTTACCAACCAGAGGAGACAGACTCAACTAACAGGTACGTTAACTTTAGTGTCTTGGAAATAGTTGAGGGGAACAAAGTGTGGTTCTAAGTTGTTAGAAGACATTGGTATTTATCGTGGAACTTTGGAAAACATGGAAGGCACATTTTCGTTGTTATTTCCGATTAGCGCACTGTCGGAGGATTGTGTAAGGTGAATGATGTATGTGCATTTATAATTGATGGCACCCTCTGAGTTATATGATAATTGAAACTAAAGAGACAAAATGTTTTGCTTCATACGCCTTCCAAGTTTCCCTTTACCTAATTTTGCTAAGACGTGAAAGGCAGAAGTTACCCGATCACTGAAAGATAGCATGAAAGTTTAATCAAAATAGGTATAGCCGTTCTTGAGAAAAACGAGACAAACGCTGATTTTTAATACATTTCGGAACCCTCTCCCAGTGAGAGACGGTGGTTATTAAAAATGAACGTTTGTACTGTAGCTCCCGGTGGAGAGCTGTTGCCCTGTCTTGCCACGCGAAGGTAACCCCTCCACCCACTGGGATCTGGCTTCCCACTTGATCTAATTATTTATTTGGGTGGCAGTTTTCAAAGGGGCATATCAACTGTGACCACGTATCTTTGCCATCACCTTCGTCGCGAATTCGGCGAAACGGTTATAGGCTTGCTCTGTAGCAGTCAATGCTGCTAGGTTTGTCTGCTCTTCCAACAACTGTCGCTCACTGCTCTAAGAACGACAGTGGAGCAGCACTTGGTTTCTTGTTTCCTCCGCACTAGAGGCGCAAGATGTGCGTGATGGAGAGTCCTTTGAGAGAAAAGAAGTAGAGCCGCGCGTTAATGTCATCATGTCCCATACGGAACGGGCTCGTTCTGTGATCTGGTTGAACCCACGTCGTCTAGGGAAAACTCGTACGTCCAACAAAACAATACGTCTCTTTGATGAGGATTCCCATCTCTCGCTTGCCATTTGTGTAATGCCCATGCATCGACAGCGGCAAGTTTTCGTTCAGAGGAGAGATTCGCACGAAGTTCAGCCCAGAGTGGGGGAAGCTCCCGCTACACTCTCTACTTGTCAACCATGCACTTGACTGCCAGTTAACTAACTGACAAGGGATCACTTGGGGAGCTTCTGTCGACACTGCCTTAAAGGCGTTGGTAATCCACAGGAGCGCAGTTCTCGGGGATAGAGCTAATACTCTCTTTTGATTGATTGTGGGTTTGCAACACATCTTTTTCTTATTTTTTTCGCTTACACACACACACACACACCCACGCGGACCACGCGCAATAGATGAGAGTTCTCGGCCAGTAGAAACTGGGCTTCCAATTTTCTTTAGAACGGCTTTGATTCATTCGCATTTGATTACAGGGTACAGTTAGCTATCTAAATTTATTATTCCACAACTGACTATATAATTGAGTTGAACGAAGATACAGGCTATTTGTAGTTTGCCGCATGCCAGGGGGATCTCGAAAGCCGAGTGATGCTGGGGATATTTCTGAGCGTCGTCAAGCCCGGGCCGGAAAGGAAGCAGCAGCTGTTGTACATGCCCCAAAACTTCCGAAGTCATCTCCAATGGCATGTTATGGCCTGGCAGTGGCAGTGGTTGGAAGGGAGGCGGTGTATCGAGCCGCCTCCGTCTTTCATTTAACCGACTCCCGGCACCCGCTTCCCGACCCCCGCAGCTTCTTTTCCGCCTTTTGTCGAAAGGTTCCCGAATGGATCTGCTCCAGTTTCGTGGAGGGCGGTCCTCCCGCCTTTGGCTACCGTTTGACCCGCGACTGCCCTCAGGTGTTTGGGTTGAGGTTGAGGCAGTTGAAATGTAGAGCGCTTCCGGGTTAGGTTACTGCCCTTCCTACTAACATGCGGCTACGAAAATAAAGTTCAAATATTTGTAGCGTCGCACCACTCAACTTTCCTCATCCCTAGACGTAGTTACTAAATAGTTGTACGTGCTCCGAAAATGTAATCAAAATTCTTAGAGGTGCATTCACATTCTGCAACCTACAGAGAACGGAAGTATTGCAACAGTACAAAAAATAGTCAGAAATTGTCTTCAAATCTTACGTTTTGAGACCTATTCAATAGAAAATAGGTGCTCATGCGGTCTGGTTGCCGAAATACCGATTATGTGAGCTCTCTAACCAGCCCTGTACTTCGGGGGTGTAACGGCATAGCAGGTTGGAGGGGAGATGTCTGGGGACGTGGCAACAGAGCCAAGCATTCGGCAGGGGGGCCCGCTGTCTCCCATACTCTTCAATCTTGTGATTGATACTGTGCTGGGTGTTTGATATCGCCACAGGTGTCCAGGTGGGCGCATTAGCGTTCACAGATGATGTCGCCCTCCTGGCAGTACCAAGCAGGGCGTGCAGATCGCCCTCGACATGTTTGTAGGGCAGCTGGCATGTGATGATTGGAGGGGAATCCTGAGAAATGCGGCTTGGTTTCCTTGGTGTCATCCTATCAAGGTTACAGCACGAAGGTAGTGGATAAAGTGGTTTCGTTATTGCCGAATCACGGGTCCTGGCTAGAGGTGTCCTCGAGAGGTGGCAGTATCTTGGGATCGAGTTTCTCGGTGCACCTTGGTGATTAACTACGTAAAGTTGCCAAGGCCGGTCGATGATCGACTCATGATGGGGCAGTATTGAACAATCCGAGCAACAACGAACAGGAGTGAACAAGGTGGTCGAAGATGTAATGATCGACAAGAACAGGGAGGGACGGGGGTTGCAATGAACACGAACAGGACGCAACAGGACCGTGAACACGTGCACGATTTTCGGACGTGCGAAAATGCAAAAAATACGCGTGGCAAGCGAGACGTATTTCGAGAGGGGTGAATCGGGAAGGCTCTGCTACCGATTTGTGAAGCCACAGTAGAAGCTGCTTCTCCTTCAGATGCACTCGCTCTCAAAGCTGACCTATGGGCTGGTTTTTGGGAGGTTGACCGTCCGAAGGCTAACGAGTCTCGATAGAATGGCACGCTCTGCTATGGATGCTTGGCTAGGCCTCCCACATACCGTCAAATCAGCGAACATTCACGTTCCGGTTCGATCTAGGGGACTCGGTGTTCCATCATTCTCTGCCACTATTCCACTCACTGTTGCACCTGCTGTGGCTAGTCTTGGTTTCGTTCAGGATTAGCTGTGGTAATGTGCAACGGCGACTCCATCTGCCCCTAAGCCCAGTAAGCCTTCCGAGTTTTCGGCTGCTCTGCATGGTTTTGTTGATAGATGGGAACCCTGACAGTGTTCTGGCTCCCCACACTCTTCGGTGTTGATGGATTCGACTTCCGAGGCAGATCCATGGCAGGCATTGTCGTCACTTTCACGCTGTTCAAGTGGCGTCACTGCGTACAGTGATAAGGTAGAGGATAGTAATGTTGAAGAGCAAACAGGTTGCTGGTGCATTGCAATCTGAGGACTGGGAAGCGGAGAGAGAGCAGCACTACCGTGTTGTCTCTAGAGAAGCACTAAGGCCCGACATGGTCGCCATTGGTCCCGACACAACAGGACGGTCCTGCAAACATGACAGGACGGATCTTCGGATGACAGTGTCGGAAGCTAGTTAAGTGGACAGCTAACATCAAGGTTGCAGCATTGACCATATCCTGGCGTGCTGGCGGACTGTCGTGTGAAAAATCCTCTTATCCTTCTTTCCTTCCTCTTCCCAATTCGTCGGGTAGTCTAGGCTCCCTCCCCATTTCCTTAATTTTGTTTATTAGTTTCCTCCTTTTGGCTACCACTGTCACATTTAAGGGAGCTATGAAAAAAAAAGCGTCTGAACGTGATTGAGAACCCGGTAGAAAACGGCTGAACCAAATCAACTCAAACTTTATAGCTAGCCTGAAAATTATCATGAAACGCTAAAGTCAGCAAAATTCGTTCAAAACTAACTGTCAAACATCAGACTTTTTTGCTCAAAAATGACTGTTACCGTTTTGATTAAATTTTTCGTATAGAAAAATCCTCCTCCTGAATAACTGCTGATGAACTGTCAATACCATAAAATTCATCTATGTGATACTCCAATTGAGTACCTATACGATGAGCGTTTATTAATGCTCATAAGATATATAGGACTTTCAACCGCTGCCGTTTTACTTACTACCACTTCTAGATGTTTTTACCCGAAAAGTGATTTAAAAAAATCGTGTCTACAGCCTCATCTATTCTCTGTGTCAGGGCATGAGTACGAGCAGGGCATCTGTGAACACAAGTGATTTGACATAGAGCTAAGGAAAGTTGTGTGATGCGGCGGACCTGATATTTTGAGTAGCCTCTAGTGACTTCCAATAGGTTCATGTTGGCTGGGATCGCCCAGACTCTCGTAGCTACGGTTCTACTCCTTAGGGTTGACGTACGCTGGCGCATACAACGTTTTTTTTCTCGCATTTGTATGTGCCAGAATAAGTTTTAGAACTTTCGGACTAAACCACGACATTCATTGAGACATTTCGCCTGACTGCTGCAGCGAAGACTTAGTCAGTTCGCCTTCCGCCCAAGTTTTCACCATCCACCTGATACTCAGGGACATCAACTCTAATAATAAACATCAAAGCACAAACAGCGCCCGCCGTCCCTCAGATATAAGATGGGGCTCTTATAATTCCGGGCTCCCGCAGCGATGGTTGATAAACAAAAGAGAGTTTATTTGACACTCAGGAAAAGCCAGCGACGACTCAGAACAACTGATTTTGATTCCCTTCTCAACGGCCAAGGCCCGACGAATATATCGCGTTTCAAGCGGATTATGTGAAATCTTGGTCGTATATCTCTGAAGAGACACAACCAATTCAGATTAGAGTCCACTGCAGAGTCTCCCAACGAAAATTGGGCTACCGCCAATAAGCGGCTTAGTGTCTTGTAATTTCCTGACCGCAGAAATGATTTAATTTAGCAACCTTGATAGTCTTTCAAGTTAATCCGCGACAAATCACGTCAGATCTCGACTGAGGTCTTACTTTCGGTCCATTGGTCTCACGTAAACCAACTGAGAACTTATTTCAACAACTGAATCCATTTATAGAAACGGTATTCAAGTACGAATCAAGCCTCAGATTCCACTGAACTCCGCATTAAACGACTTGACTTGAACGTGAACACAACTTCTCATTTACGAAGTCTAGAAGTTGATGTTTACGTATGGGCCCCTAAACCCCTGACGATCCATGTCGTACAAAACGATTTCAAGAAAGGGAAAATGGTGTGTGTCCTACGTCCTAGCGGCTGAATCAAATCAGCTCAAATTCGATATTTGGCTCGCAGATACAATATGAAACGTACGCACCAATAGCAGAAATGTAAACTGTTCATCATCGATAAAATGACGGGAGCTTCGAACGTGTAGCCCGTTTTTCAATACTTTTCCGTATTGTTGGGGAGTTATCTCAATGATATTCAGTCAATCGTTGCTCAATGCAAAATCGATGACGAACGAGTAAATGCCCTGATTTTGAGTAGTAGAAGGGCTGGCGAAGGAAAACTGTGTTGGTACTAGTCAGGAGTTAATGAACCACAAGAAAAGTGAAATTACGATACTGTTTCAAAAATTAATAAAAATCGGGTAGAAAGTTGTGAACTTACTGGTAGGATGACCGAAAGGCAATGACTCGAAAAGTATACACTTGATGATGTTCACATCAGATCGTGGGGGGACAGATGGGGTAGAGAAGTATTGTACCCACTCAAACCGATCTTGAGGTCGGTGGACCAGTGCCGGTGCTCCATGACCACCCATTGACGAGTTGTACCGAAATGAGGATTGGTTGCTGCGGTCTTTGCAGTTAGCTCCAGATGAAGTTTTTCAACTCCCAAGGGGGCTACATATCGGTATTTAAGGATTTGCTATTAACTCCGTCGCTCGCAATACGCTTTGTGGGAGGGGGGGGGCACAGCCACAGGCACATATTCTCTGTTGGTTAAGCTTGACTGCTACCAACACGGCCTCTGTCATAAGTTTGAGGTTTGTGTACGACTGCTTATCAACTTTTTGTGTGGCACTGTAAACAAGTAATAGAATTTCCCGTGGGGATTGAGAATGCAAACTCTCAGGCGTGGTGACTCCGTTTGTTGGGTGGCAGGACCTTCAAAACTATTAATCGATTAACCAAGAGGAAGACGAAACTAGACGGGAATGCACTTAGCTTTCGCCCTGGGGACTGTGCTTTACTGAAGGGTCGTTGAAGAGCTGGTTAGAATGATGACAAGCTTCAACTCCCTGAGGCTCCATCACGACCTGGAGCCTGATGAGACACTATGACAGTTCGCATGCTTTTAGCTAATCCGGCGTCTGTCTAGATGTGAGTGGTCCTTTAGACAGGACCGCGTTGACACGATGTAAGCAACAGGTTTTAACGCTCAGGGTCCGTTTTCTCAGCATCGTGGCTCCAGCTAAAGCCTGCAGTATAAGATTTGAGCCTCTAATAGTGAGACGAATTGAAATATAAATAAATTCTCGTAAAACGAGAACGTTTCGTCGAGTCCTAAAATGATTCATAATGGCCGGGGGCTCAATTTCAATCTTTTATGAACCTCAAAAGTAGGGAACTTTCTCATTAACGGCAGCATTACTTTCTAAGTCACCCCGTTCTTGAAACACACCTAGGCCTCCCTTCAATTTCCTCCTCATCAAGTTAGGAGTATTAAAAAAGTCATTTGAAGTGCTGGAGCGTGAAATTCAAGATTCTACCAAGTTCTAAATGCGAACCTTCCGAAATGGGTATGACGAGAAGGCCTTTTAGACTCCTCTCTACCTGCCACTGTGTATTCTTATTGCCCAGCGAGCTCACATTTGACTTAACATTCGGCTCTTACTTTCCGATCTCCAAAAGCCACGACAAATATTGCAATCGAGCAAAAAATAAAGGCGGGTTACCTTCAAGATCTTCACATTTTGAGGCCTACTGAAAACTTAATTTCTTCGTGTGTCTGTACATTTTTCTGAACCGATTAAACTATTTACCTTTTCGTTTCGATCGTGATTTTTTAAAGGCAATCAGCAATCTCCCATAAAACGAGCGAAGAGAAGGTGGGGCGAATGAAGTTTTTACAAATTGTTCTCAAAAATAGTTTCAAACCACTTAAAACCAGCGGAGAGTTTGTTCACTTGAATACCTGTGAGGCATTCAGGTGTTCTGGTAGAACTTTAAAAAATCTGGCCTGCATTGGGTTTAAGAGTAATTTATAAATATATAAATTAATGGAACTAAAATACGGTGTGAGAAGGTGGGGGGAGGGGTTAGAGCACGAGAAAGGCGAGAAGCTCGGAGATGAGGCTTTGGAAAGGATCGAGAAAGTTGTCTCTCTACTGGCATCACACAACCCCGTCTCTTTCGACATCAAAAGCCAACAGTATCAATTCTCCGTAACTCGGCTTCCGCTCCAAAAACTATCCGTCAACTCTAAACGCCAAATTTCGTTGCGAGTTTCAATTAACTAAAAACCTTTCACAATCTCAAAGTCTAGCGAGCTCTCTGAAATACGCGGAGTTCTCGTCGTCTTTCAGAGCTTTTGATCATTATTCCCACGCCAACCTGCCTTTTACATTTAATTATCGAAACCTAATGCGAACCCTTCAAAAATAACAGTCGCGGGAAAACGGGGAGCGTGTTGTTTTTCGTCGTTGATTTACTTACGATTCTCTGCACATTGGGTCTCAGAAAGAAAGGGTAATTTTTTTCAACTCCAAAAACCCCCAACTTTCGTGATTTTTTTTGTCGTAACCACGACCTTTTCCCACTAAAACAGGTGTTAATAATGTCTGTTGTGTATGATGAAACATTCAAACTTTTTTTTCAAAGCCAAACTTGAAACTTGTCAATTTTTTATGTTTTTTCACTAATTTCACCAAAGGTTTTCATACGTTTTGGTTTATTATTCATTCTGAATTTCGGTCAGGAAAGATTTTGTACAACCCCCCTCAAAATTTGATACTTCACGTTTCAAGACATGGGGATTCCAAATCTGCAAATGTCCGTCCACCGTCCAGGCCGTTTTGTGCATTTAACGTGGTCTAAATAATCCGTTCTTTCGCACAAAAATCCCATTTGGTATCTAGTTGTGCCCGCCATCTCGGCAATCCGATCGGACGAAGCAGCGAGCGATCAGCTCCCTCATTTTCAATTTTTATGGACAAAAAATGCTAAAAAAATTAACAAAACGCCGTATAATTCGCAAATACGCCGTGTTTCGTATCGTTTTCGAGGTATGTTTACATCCTGGGTCGAATGGAATGATCAGACGTGTACAAAAAGTGAAATTACAGTAAATATAGTGAGCCAAAGTCTACTAATTGGATGAACTCCCGGGAACTACAGTGGAAGTCAACGTTTCGCCGTTAGTACTCCCTCCCTCCCTCCCGCCAAATCTAAACCACCCTCCCACTCAACTCGCAACGTCGGCCAATTGCCTACAGGCGCTTACGGGCGCCTGGGGAATATTTAGTTTCCGTAGTTCCATTGTAGTCAGGCCATGTTTGGTATCGTTTACTAGTATTTTTCGATGCTGAATCGAATGGGATGGGTCGCGGAGCAGTAATACTAGGTCAAGCTGTTCCTGAGAATAATAAGCCGTTGCGTAATAATTTGCAGAGTTTTCTATTATGGAAAATCAATCTGAACTGCAAGAGAATCTCCATCAGCGTGTAATCAATTTAAAGTTTTCATGAAACCTAAGGATAAGATGCTCTCCAACACGGGTAAATGTATTTTTTGTTGGAAAATGCATGTTTTTTTGATGAGAGCCGTCTTTTTTATGGTATGAGAGAGGGAACAGGAGAGAGAATGCGTTGGAATGGATTTGTTGACCTTGAATGGCGACACAGAGAGCATTGTAGAGGCTATGCGCAATCAATATTTGTTCATAAATGATTAATCACGAGGTGAGCATCGAGAACCAAAAACAGCTCTTGGATACAAACGGCTTGCAACGAGCTCAATGTCGTGACGCGCTTGGGAAAAACAATCCAATCAAAATAAACGGTGAATCTCTAAGCCAGTCCAGACCTTTGGATGAGCCACCTCCTTACAGCAAACATCGAGCTTCCTGTTGAGTGCTCAGTCCGTTTTAGAAAGAAACATGTTTTAGTCTTTACTTAACTGCTGGAATGCGTCTCGTTGGGTGGGAATGAAATCATGTCACAAAATCTCCCTCCCTTAAAGCGGCACATCCGGCATGCAATCGACTCCAAGAAATGTATATGTTTATTTGCGCCAAGGCGTGGTGTTCATAACTCAAACAACCATTTACTCTGGACAAACTCTTATATTATAAAGTTGCTCAACACTTTTTCGGTGGATTGACAATGAAAAACTTAACTTAGGCAAAAATAAAATAATGCGGTTTCTCCTAACCAGAAAGAATAAAGGGCGAATTTCTTAAATTAGGTAATGTCTTAAGGGTATTCCTAATAACAGCGAAAACAAAGGGGGAACGACGAGAAAAGAAAAACAGGTGAATTAATTTATCAGACTATTTGAGACGGGTAAGGGGAACCTGCAGTGACGCTTGACAGTCGAGTAGAGGGCGAGGATGACGACGAGGAGGCTGAAAGAACTCCACAGACTGGTCGAATGGCAGTAGGTATATGTCGGCGAGATGAAGGGGTTCGTGCTGCATGCATACCCAGCAGAAACTGAAAATAATCGGTAGAGCTGGTTAGACGTACAGCATCGTTTTATTTTCTCGCAAGGCCGGAAGTATAGTTTCATTGCTATACTTACAGAGGTCTCGGTCTGTGAATTGGTGATTGGCGAAGAAAAATCAGGAAGCGGCAGTCACGAGGCGAGATGGCGATAAGCACGGAACAATTTCCGATGAGGAACAAACAACAAGGTGACGGTGCTTTGAACGAGAAGTGAGGCGATACTGAAGCGGCGGCCGGCAAGTCTTGAGACAACGAACGGGGAGAGGGATCGTACAGTTGTTGATATTGCGAGGACAGAGGGGAAGAGGTGATTTCAAAACAATAAGGGACTGATCTTCCGTCGCAACATCAACACAAAAGATGTAAACAAATTCAAAGTATCAAACTCCTAGGGCATCGACAGTATATGTGGTGCGACGCGTCACACACACTCCCTCAACCCCATCCATTCACAGAGTTTGCTACTAATCCAATTAAGATTTCACTCATTTTCCTTCAGCGCTTTAAGTTTCGGAATTTATTTACGTGTTTGTACTCATGTCAGGACTTTGAATGAGCAATCCGTCCGCAGGTGATTTATAAGACTGTCCACTGAATTAGGTTTTAGAAAGATGATGTTTACTGTTTTGGAATTATTGAGTGAGAAACTGAGCAATGGAACTGAATTGAGCAATTGTGGTTGGAATTCAGGAAGTTCTGCTCGTAACATTTTTATTTTTTAAGATTTCACTCTTTTTCCTTCAGCGTTTAAAGTTTCTTTCAGCTTTTTATTTTTTATTCGTGCAACACTATTGGTTTATTATTCATTCTGCATTATAGCCCTATGTTGGAAAATTGATTTACTACCCCTTCCCCTCAAAATTTGACACTTTACGTTTCAAGACATCAGGATTCCACATCTGCTATGTCTATTCGCAGTCCACTGTCAGCCGGGGGTTTTGTGACTTCATGTTCCAAATCTGTTCTTTGGCACAAAAATCCCATTTGGTATCTAGTTTTGCCCGCCTGATGGGCAATCCGATGTTGTGATGGGCAAAGAATTGTTTAAAAAAAGCACAATTTCGTCAGTTTTATCACAAATGCGCCGTGTTCGGTATTGTTTTTTAGGTAATTTTAGATGCTGGGTTTCTAGTCTCAGAGGTGTATGAGTGATATAGATCGCAAACAGTGAAATCGCGGTGATTATGGTGAGCCTAAGAACCCGCTCGATAATACAGCGAATGTAATCGTTTCGTCACATCTCCTCTCTGTCCAACACCCCCCCCCCCCACGGCAGATCGACTCGTCACGTCGTGTTAATTGCCTACAGGCTCCCAAAGGCGCCCGTAATATGTCATGTTTCCTATCGTTTACTGGTATTTTCCAATGCTGAGTCAAATGGGATGGGCCTCGGAGGTGTGAGACTAGATCAAGCTGTTCAAGAAAATAATAATGCGGTTTGGAAGAGTTTTTAAATACGGAAAGTAGTAATCAGCCGGTTGTTTAACTGATGTTGCTTCTCAGTAGAAACCTGGGTTGTTAGGTACCGAATTGTGTTAGTTTGAGGAGAATGTGGGCTAAAATCTGCTAAGGAATTGTTATTTATATGTACACAATGAGCAATTATTGCTTCGAGGAGACGCACACGGTTACATTTTCATCAATATTAAAGACGGTGTGTTGGGACAGGCAGCTTAAAAGAGGAAATATGTTGAACCGAAGGTGTTCGTGACTGAATGCCGTACTGTCGTGCTATTCGCGCCCTGGGGAAACAATGAGATCTTTCCGCATTAGAGTAAAAGCCGAACGAGAGCAGCGCTAAGGGACGTCGAGGAGGGAAAAAGTAATCAACGGATGTGATACGGTCGTGAGATACCGTAACAGTGCATTTGAGTCTCCAAAGAAATGAAACGTTCGAATTTATTGTTACACACATCGTCATTGCTGTCATCAAATGACACTAACTCCTACTGTGAGGGCGTGAGGGCTTTGGTACTTTATTTGTTATGGAGTTTGTATACCGAAAGACGAGGAGTGGCACAGTTTCGTTTCATCTAACTACTGTTGTTTGGTACTGTAGTTTGTACAATGAAGAAGAACGTAATTTCGGTTTTTACTGGACGTCGGGAGCAATATTGTTGCGTCTTTTAAAGAATATAATAGGAACTGAGCAGTAAAGTCGTCAACGAACTGGCTGGTCCAATTGTCTGGCTTGACACAGAGATTCTTGGTGTATTTTTAACCGCGTTGAATGTCGAAAACTTCTGCCTGGGTTCTTTACCAGGTGCGGTTACGGGTTCCTGATGATCAAACCGGTGCAATATTATTTGGCACTTCAGCAGATTGGGCTGAGGTCTTCAGTGAAGCTTCTAGGGTTTTTTGCTCGCATTTCCGATGGATTTTTCTTTGAACACGCACAAACAAACAGCGTCATCTCAAAAGTTTGGCAACGAGAGAATGCTCTGTCTTTCCTTCGGTCTTGTCGTCGTATGGAGTCCAGATTTGATATTCACCCTGGCTGAATCAGATCAGAGACCTTGGTCCTAACGGAAGATCCCCCAACTCAAGCTCAGGGTCTTCACCCCACCGACAACATTAGCAGCCGACCCTAGAGCCCCTTGTCAATCCATTAATTGACATTTCAAGCCCTGCCAATACAATTTTACGACATGAGCCGACAACGTATTTTCCCTATGACGGTTTCATCACACTTTTTCCTCTCTTACTCGTGACTTCTCCTTAGGGATTCCAGCTCTCAAACTCGAATGGAGACACCCAACTCTCAGCTCTCACCAATATCCCAGTTCACCTATTCAGAGACCCCCCCAGCGACTGGTGAGCTTATACTCTACTCAGTACTCTCTCATACTCGGATAACTATCCATTCTCAAGTGTACTAATACAGTCCTTTATCTCGCTTATCTCATTCGATAGCTTTTTCTCAGATATTCTCTCTCTCTTCCTTCTTCTCCTTTGAGAAAATTCGGTTTAAAAATAACTGAACATAACCGCTGTTGTGACAAAGTGGTGAATGGTTATCCAACTAAATTTTGCACACAAAAGGTTTAATACCAAGAAACGATGGAAATAAATTTATCCTTGAGTTCATAAAACATCAATAGAAAATAAAAGCTACTGCTCGTGAAAAGTCTGAAGCGAAAGTTAAAATAAGTGGGTACTTGGCACAAGTTTTCTTCGATCGACGTTTAACGTTCGGGCTTCTACTTTGTCCAATAGGCCTTTGGCTGCATATTAGTCCAGGTATGTTGCTGTTAGACGCGTATTGGTCCAGGCATGACGGTGGTAGACATTGAGTACAGGACTTCTACGACCCGAAGAGAATGATAACTGCGCGTTAATGATGAAGTTCACTGCAAAGTGAGGAAAGAGCAATGAATACCTAATATAAGCAGTTTTAACGTGCACGTGGCGGTACGCAGATAGTTATCAGTGATTTTGACAAAAATTGATCGTAGTGCGGTAGTGGCATCTACATAATGACGGCTTCTAAATAATTAGTGCCATCCCCCCGTGTATTGTAGTTTCTTTGACTCACTTTTTCATAATTTCCTTTTAATTTCAAACACTAATCTTCTTTAATAAAAAATCAAATTGACAATATCAAGAGTTACTCATGTACGGGTTACTCAATGAACATTCTGAAATGTTAAGCACCGCTAATTTCTATTCGAGTAATGTGTGAGGCTAACTAGATGTCTTCAGGATTCCAGAGAAATCCTCGAACCATTGAAATTTGAAGAACTATTCAGTATGTGGGAACGTGTTGTAAGTCTAGTGCTTCCTCAACATCCACGAACGTCTTAAGAGAGAGTGGGCTGAGCCAGGTCACTGGACGAGCCAGTGCTCAATGGACATGGCGACTTCAATGTGCGGCTCCACTTCTTTTCTCTCAGACTCTCCTTCACGCACATCTTGCGCCTCCAGTGTGGAGCAAACGAGAAAAAATGTGCTGCTCCACTGTAGTTTCTATGACGAGTGTATTTGAGTGTTTTTAGACCTGGCTGTTGGGCAGAGTGTCTACCCCTATGGCCGTCACCTCTCCTTTGCCACACTCTACATAATGTTCGAGAAACTCGCAGCAAACCCCAGCCCCCACAAAACCAAACCCTTGGCTTCATCCCCAGTGACGCCTCACCTAAGAAACCCCCGTGGTACCCATTTTATTTGGCTGCGACTTGAGCAGCGTAAGGACCTTAATAGGAGGCAGGTCACCTTAACCGGTGCCATAATTACCTAAAGGCGTTCTGCCTACACCTACGCGTTTTCTTCATGGGGGTTTCCGGGATTGGACCTGCCCCTGTCATCCCCACGAGAAAAGCGTCAGGATCCCGACCTGAACTGTGATCCCATTATACTCCACCAGAATAGATACTCCTCCATTCATTCACCTTATCACCGATCCTAACACTAATCCTTAACACATCCACACAATCCATACTCAGACCTTAAATACATACAATTCCGATGGTCCAGGGGCGGACTACTTGAGATTCGTTCGCCCCCAGAACCGCCACTACCTGCCTTACACTAGCTTATATTAATTCCCCCACTTAAATACACACAAAATACAAGTACGAACCCCCAACCTGACTATCCTCGAAACGTCTCCACCAACCAAAACCCCTTTGTAGTTTCTACGACAGTGACCGAAAGTTGTTGGGAGAGCAGACGAACTTAGCAGCATTGACTGCTACATAGCAAGCAGTCGCCGCTGCTGTACCCCCACAGCTATGGATTCGGTGGATGCTAGGCAAGCGGCTGGCCTCTTGCATGATAGCGAAATCAAAACTTCCATGACAGTACACAGATACGAGTGTAACTCTCATCGAGGGCTCAGGAATTGTCGTTTGATAGGAAAACAGACCAGTAAGTCCAGGGTCACTTCGGCGTGTAGTGTCGATAAGCGAATTTTGCGAAGTGAACATAACCTTCTGGGTCACACTCATCTACTAGTGGAATCATCATAGACTTGAAGGGCAAGCGGTCAAATCGACAATTATAACTGCAGCCAACGCCCGCGAAGTTTGCGTATTTCTGTAGCATAAGGAAGCGTTGTACGCGAAATTAAGACAACCGTAATTTGATAAGGCCTTAATCCAGACGGTAGTTCCTAACTTACCGCTCGCAAATAATGAACTACTGTTCGAGCTGCGGTGTCTTGATTGTCGTAATAACCCCGGCACGGGTTCCAACGTGACAAAAGGCACCTAATTATTTTTATTGGCATAACCGAGGAGCTTCGGAAATATAATTCATTGCGGTTTTAATGAATGGGAAGCACCAGGTTGTGCCAAAAAAAAAGGTAGACGTCCGTTTTTGGTTTACTAATTAAGAATTGTTTATAGGATGTAAGAAGGTTATCGCAAAGTTTAGAATTTCAGAGGAAGGGAATCTCTCTCTCTATCAATCTCTCTCTCTCTCTCTCTCTCTCTCTCTCGACAGAGAATGGCAGTGAGGGTGATATACCGGCCCCCTAAAATAGGAGGTATGCATTTAGTCTTTAAGATTTCAAAAATTCAAGCTATACGTCAACATATTGAAGTCTTAGGTGATTTTGTCCCCCACCCTTCTTCCCATCGACCGAAATACGCCTTATTAACCTTATTTTGGTGTCTACAAAAAATAACGAACGAAAAAAAAATGAACCAGCTCAATCGGTTTAGCCGTTCTCCCGCAAATCGAACTACAGACACACACGGACCACGCGCCGGAATTAGGTTCTTTTTAGACTCAGTAGGCCTCAAAACGAAAAGATCTGAAGAAAATGATTACTACACTTTCCTTCCCCTTTGGGCAGCGGAAAGTAACACTATTTGGGAAAAAGATCTGCGTGTGTGTGTGTCTGTATCTGTGAACGATTTTAAGAGAAAACGGCCGTACCAGATCCGCTCAAACATGATATCCAGCCCGCAGCTTACCATGGGTCGCCAAAATCAGGGTATGAGCAAAACCCACCGAAAGTTAACTATAGTTATCATAGTGATCAAAACAACAAAAATTTTTTTTTTCAAAAACGGCAGTAACGATTTTGATTAAATTTTTTATTTTGATAGCTCCTAATAAGGCAACTATACCATGAAAATTCTATTCGTGGGAAAATGACGAGAGCAGCACAATAAATTACAACAATACAACAACAAGTACAATAAATTAAGTTTCGACGAAAATCGATTTTAGCGCGATTGTTTTCTTATAAACTCCGCTGAAAAATTGGCGTAGTAGTTCAATTCAATACCTATAAGAGGATCATTCCAGAAATTCCGGAATTTCAACTACCGCTGTTTCACCTAGTACCAGTTCTAAAAGTTTTCACCCAATAACTCTGCAATAGTGATTATTATCCTCTTTAAAAAAATCGTGTTTACAGCCCCATTAATTCTCTGTGTACTAATTGCTCAATAATGGTTCGGGCATGAGTACGAGCAGCACAATACATTTTGGAACTGTAAGCGCTACCGCTTCCTGCTGCCGTGAAGTGCTATTGACCAAGTCCAAATGAACTGAGTGATGAATGAATTGATTAAATAGAAAAAACCATGTGCACCAGTGGATTGACGTAGAGCTAAGGAAAGTTGTGTGTTGCAACGCACAAGATATTTTGTTAAAATCTCTTTCAGCAAATCCCTATAAAGATTTAATGGACCGTTTTCAATCCGAATTTGAACTTTCTGAAGTACATAAAGCAAATAAACTCCTCACTGAATTAGACCTCGGGATAGAAAACCCTCGCAGTTACTCCGAGAAATGCGTTTTTTGGCCGGGAGTCAAGTTCAGGATGATTTCCAGAAAACTATGTTCCTCCAGCGCTTACCAGTTAATGTAGGATCAATACTGGCAGCTTCTGCTGATCCGCTGGAAAATAAGGCTTTAATGGCAGATAAAATTCTTGAATTAGCTCCACACGTCTTGATCATTTAGAATAGCAAATTACTCAATTGACTTCTTCTATAGCATCTTTAACGCAACAGACGAACTGTTCGGTTCGTTTGGACGGAACACTCAAGCTCAAGTTCATTCAAGTACTCCAAAAATCTCTCATGACACTGACCAGTCATGTGGAACAAGTGAATAGTAATAATAACTGGATGATAGCCACAGTATTACTGTACCGCCTGACTCCCATTGCAGGTACCCCAGCGATTGTAGTCTAGTGGGTATAGATAAAGATTCATAATCCAACGAAAGTTGGGCAGTGGATCGGAGCTCGTGATCGCTGTAATTTTTGCCTGAGTCTGCAGCTCTCCAAACATTTCCAAAAATCCCTCGTAACATTACCACCCAGAAATCGTGACACTTGATGACGTGACATTACCGCCACAAAATCATGAAAACTCGACTTTACCGACCTGAACCATAAAACCCAATTTTACGATCATAACCTTACACGTATAAGCAGGACGCACATTCTCGGTGAGATACAAAAACGCTGTATCCTCCTCCAAGCCAATACTGGCAGGAGTCGCCCAGGGGAGTGTCCTTACCCCATT
This sequence comes from Pachypeltis micranthus, assembly GCA_020466155.1. NCBI lineage: Eukaryota > Metazoa > Arthropoda > Insecta > Hemiptera > Miridae > Pachypeltis > Pachypeltis micranthus. The sequence continues at coordinate 31,637,246 of CM035769.1, forward strand.
CCTTCATCTCACATATGCACATGACCTGCCTCAACTGAAGAGTGCAACGCAAGCTAGTTCTAAAAGTTATTACCCAATAACCCCGCAAAATTGATTATCTTCTTCAAAAAAAATCGTGTTTACAGCCTCGTTAACTTTCTGCGTTAACAAACCTGATGCGATTGTCCAATGATGGTCTGGAATTAGTACGAGCAGCACAATTAATTCCAGAACTGTAAGCGCTACCGCTTCCTGCTGCTGTGAAGTGTTGTTTGACCAAGTTCAAATGAACTGAGTGGTAAATGAATTGATTAAGTAGAAAAAAGCCATGTGCACCAGTGGATTGACGTAGAGCTAAGGAAAGTTGTGTGTTGCAACGCACCAGATAATTTCTTGAAAACGGGTATCAATACCACATTTTCTTGCAATTTTACTGGCTTTGAATAATTCGAAATCATTTCTTTAAATTTGCAACTTTGCTTTGGTCTTTGCTAAAACTTCACTCGCCACACCCAAATTGAAGTCGCATTTTTATAAAGTTTAAGACGCACAATTGATGTCGTTCAATACACTGTGCGTGACTTCGCATAGCAACACGAACTCGAAATTGAGCACTTTTGTTTTAAAACTCTCTGCGCTCATCTTTACTGGGACTCTTTAGAACTATTTCTGATAATGCTTTGATAATATCGAAATAACTGATTTCTCTCACTTGAGTTGTCATGATTAAAGTTTGGTTGCAGCCTGTCATTTCCGAAAGTTCAGTTCGATCGAGATTTCCGGTAAGGATTCGAGGGCCCTGCCTAGCCCCTAGGTAGCTACGCCACTGCCCACACATAATTCAAAACACATTATTTGTTACTTAAGAAACATAAGTGATAGAGTTTAGTACGCCTATTAATTATTTACTGCAGTGTTATAATGGATACTAAATCCCCCCCCCCCCCAAACTGTAGAAAGTTGTTATAAACAAAATGAAAAACGGATTGGATTAGTTGCTAGAGTCTAGAGAACCGCCGAAGTACTGAAAGTTGTGTGGGAGCCAGGTTTTTTACTTTCCTTGGCTCTACAAAGTACTAAGTAAAGTTATGTAATCGCCTGAAAAAAAAATTTTGAGTTTTCTTCAGATCTTAAGGTTTCAGACCCTCCTGAGTCCGAAAAACACTATTTGGGAAAATGGTCTGTGTGTCTGTGAACGATTTTTAGAAAAAGTGACCGTATCAACTCAGTTCAAACTTGATATCTCGCCCTCAGGTTACCATGGGACGCCAAAATAAGGGTATGAGCCAAATCCACCGAAAGTTGATCATAGTTATCATAGTGATCAAAACACCAAATATTTTTCTTCTCAAAAACGGCTCTAACGATTTTGATTAAAATTTTTATTTTGCTAGCTCATAATAAGGCAACTATACCATGAAAATTTCATTTGTGGGAAAATGACGAGAGCAGCACAATAAATTATAAAAATTTTCGACGAAAAGAGTTTTTAGCGCGGTTTTTTCCTTATAAACTCCGCTGAAATGTTAGTAGAATGTTTAAAAAAATTGGTATTGTAGTCCAATTCAATACCTAAATGGTGAGTGTTTAAAAACACATGGGGTTCACTCCAGAAATTCCTGAATTTCAACTACCACCGTTTCGTTTACTACAAGTTTTAAAAGTTTTTACCCAATAACTCTGCAAAAGTAATTTCTATCCTTCTTCAAACAATTTGAGTTTACAGCCTCATTAATTATCTGTGTACCGATTGCTCAATAATGGTCCTGGAATGAGTTCGAGCAGCACAATAAATTCCGGAAATGTAAGCGCTACCGCTTTCGTTAAGTGTTGTTTTGACCAAGTTCAAATGAACAGAGTGGTAAATGAGATGGTTAAGTAGACAAAGCCGTACAGAAAGTGAACACATTATTTGTTACTTACGAAACATAAATGATAGATTTTAGTACCCCTAATAATTATTTACAGAACTGTTAAAAATAATTGCTTTTTTTGCCAAAGTTTGCACCTAAATCTAACATTGTATTTAAATAACGTGAGGCGAAGGGGAGGGAGTGGGTGGGGGAGGGGTACTAAATTGCCCCCCTCAAACTGCCACATTCCCCCCCCCCCCCACCAACTGTAGGAAGTTGTTATAAACAGTATGAAAAACAGATTGGATTAGTTGCTAGAGTCAAGAGAACCGCCGAACGCACGTGGGGCTATGGAAAGTTGTGCGGGAGCCAGGTTTTTGTTGTTAGTAATTGACGTGATGTTTGTGCAGGGGGATTGTAGACACCTTCTAGACACCACCGCGCGTATGAGGAGGTAGGGGAGTATTGGTTTAGTTGGGACGTATTTGCAGGTTTGTTGTTGTTGTTGTGGGAGGAACTAGAATCAAGTTGTGGGGTTTTGACGGGAGCCCGTTTGTTTGGAGAGCTCAAATGTCCGCAGAGTTATTTTAGGGCGAAACTCCGGAGAGATCGATGGGGTTTAAGAGGCGAATCGGTGGGAACTCGTCGTCGTCAATTGGCGGTGAAGCGCGTTGGGTTTAAATGTTTCGTATTGGGAAGGCAATTTCCATAAAAACGAGTTTTGTTTGGCTGTTTACCTGAGTCGTAAAGAGTCGGCGGAGCTCGGAACAACTCGTCGAACCCGCTGGCAAAGAGCGCAAGGCGGCGTAGCGAGCCAATCCTCCCGGCAGTATCGTTCGGGTAAGCCGGTTCGGTAGTGTCACTTGGAAGCGAGGCGAAGGGCCTCCTCCGGTCCGGTCCGGTCGCCACCGCCAGCGCCAGCGCCAGCGCCCTCCCCCCCCCCCGAGGCCCAGCAGCAGCGTCCTCAGCAATGCACCTGCAGGCTCTTTATCGGGCGTATAGCGTCAAACAGCGACGACCTTTTCTCAAGTGTTTCATAGCGACGAGCCTCCTGTACGACGGCTACTCCCTTCTCGTTCCGTTGGAGCAAGAGCTGGTGAACCGCGGGATCACGACCCTCTTCCTCGCCGCCAACCTTTGCCTCCTCTTCGTCTCTTTGAGAGCTCGGAGGCGGTTCATATGGACGACTCTTCCGCATTTGGCCTGGCACGCGGCGAATCTCCAGATCCTCGCTCGCCTTTTCCTCGGCCGCGACCTCACGCCCCGCGACGATCTCGGATGGGTCCTTCTCCTCGAGTACCTCATCTATGTCACTCTTCCCCTCAGCCTCCGCTACTGTCTCGTCCTCGCCCTCGGCACTTTCGCCACTTACGTCGTCTGCCTCTTTGGACTCCTCAAGTCGGATGGAAACCTGGAATTCCAAGTAAGCAACTCTCCACTAAACCCAATCCTCTTGCGTCCCTCGTTTCTCAAACTTGTCCACTTCATTATGAAATGCCCTAATGCGCTACTATACTACCAGCCGTACGCTTCTTCCAACAAACTACCGTGCCGTATGTTGCCAGGAAATACGCTTTCATGTTCCTGCACATCCCCAAGTTAGAGCATTATCATGTAAACTAAAACCCCACACGCGAATATCATTGTGGCTCTCCTATTCATTTCCACCTACACACTCAAGCCCTGACGCTGTCCATTCAAATAAATCTCATAATTGATCAATCCTACGTTCAAACGAATTTCGACGCACTAAAAAACAGTTATGCAATCAACTGGAGGGATTTTTTGTTAGCTTTCTACGGATATCGGTTTTTGAGCAACAACGCACGAACCTAATCGGCTCATTTAATATGTAGTCTACAGATCAACATATGTTATGACGCAGAAACGACTTTGTGAGCAAAATCTGTCTAGAACTAGCTGTAATTATCAGTGATCTTAACACCTTTTTTCTCCCAAACGACACTAACAGTTTTGTTTAAAATGCGATTAGTGGACAGCTTCAAGCGACAGTAATACGTCATTTCCATTTGTGGGGAAATGATGAGAGCAATACAACAATCGATGTTATCGACAACCTCCTTCTTCCACCTTCTTTCCCTCATAAATCCCGCTCATACAAAGCTAGCATTTGCACAAAAATCTTGTTGGTACTCCAGTCAGCTTCCTATACGATGGATGCTTAACAATGGTCTGGAGATAGAGCAAGCCAAGAAATTTCGTAGTTCAAACGTTCCATTTACATTTTTTTCTCATTGTTTCCCCATAACTGCGACAAAGTGAACGCCAACCTTTTAATTATAGCTACTGTCACCAAAAATGCGTTCCACGTATGAAAAAAGGATTCAATTATCGATTTTCCTTATAACTGTAGGAATCGAATTTTTGTAGGACAACAAACGTGTACTTTAAAGAAAAAAAATTTTTATCAAAACAAACACAGATTTGCCTAGCATTTCAGTGAAGTTCTGGCGCTGTGAACCATACAATGTTCGTGCACACGCGCAGTTTTAAAGCAGTCTAACCAACCTGTTTTTTTCATTCGGTAACGCTCCACAATTCAATGGTTTCCTCGCACTTATGCCACAACCTTTATTGGGTGGTTGAACTACGGAATTTTCTTGGGTTTCTGCTGCATTGTTATCATTTTTTGTTGTTAAGTCCCTTTGTCGTTGGGGCCACAAGTGGGCCTATTGTGACACTATCCCTTACTTAGTAGAAGAGAGCCCTCCTTCACCTCGGGCATGCCCCGCTATGGTTTGGGGTTCAATGAGCCCCTGGAAGAAGTATTCAAAGCGCCTGGCTGCCAAGGCAGGGCAGTCGCATATAATGTGCACTGCCGTTTCGTTCTCCTCACCGCACAATCTGCACTCCACCGCCTCTGAGATGCCCGTCTTATTGAGGTGATACCTAATTGGGCAGTGTCCGGCGAGGAAGCTAGTTAGGACTCTAGGATCCTATCTGGCGAGTGTCAGCATTGCCTTAAATAGGAAGGCGTAATGAGCCTTTTCGCCTGTCTTAGTTGCGGTCCTTAGGCTGCTCAAGGTGCAGCCAAATAAAATGGGTACCGCGGGGGCTTCTGCCCGCGGCCGGCAGCGTGGAGCCTTCAAAAGCGTGACGCTGTCGGCCGTGAAGCCATGGGTTTGGTCTCGCGGGGACCGTGGTCTCGCTGGAATTCCCCCCCCTAAAGAAAGATAGGTGCTGGCTGGAGAGGGGTAAAGGCCCGAAGGCTAGGAACCCTCTCCAACGCCACGGGCAATGCCCCAAGCACGGCATATCAATGTCTTAGTTGCGGCAGCATGGTGGGATAAGCTGAATGCCCACACGAGGAGGAGACTGGAGCGTGGCCAAAGAAAGATGTTAATATGTATGGTAAAGACCTACTGGACAGTCTCCTCCGATGCCCTGTGTGTCGTTGCCGAGGAGCCGCCCATAGACCTGGAAGGAAGGTGGGCGGGCTTCCGGCTGAGAGCACAGGGACGTGTGAGGTGGAATGACAGGGAAGTGGAAGGAGGAAAAAGGAAGGCCCTCATCGACAAGCTAGTTGGGACACCAGTGAAAAAGGAAGGTGGACGTACGAAGGTGGAACGTGGACGGCTGCCACAGGTTAAGGAAAGGTTAGAGGCCCGATGGATGGGATTTGGTTTTTACACCTCCCAGCTCGTCACCGGCCACGGAGACTTCTGAGAGAAGCTCCGAAGACTCGGGTTGATGATAGACGGGCTGTGTGAGTGTGGTGAGTTCGACACAGTGGAGCACGTGGTGTTCCACTGTGTCAGCTACCAGCAGGAAAGGAATAGGGCAAGGAGTGAGGTAATAGGAATAGGAAGCCAGTGGGATACGAATATGGTTAGGGAGCAAGGAAGTTTTGTATGGTGGAAGTGGTTCGATGAAAGAGTTTTGAAGGATAGGGAAGCGGTTAGGTTAGGAAATGTGCGCAGCGCCTCAGGTGTAGCTGTTTAGGTTGTGTCTTTGTGTGGTCTTGAGTGGGCAGTGCCAGGGATGGTCGAATATCAAGTAGCCCATCCCTGGACCGCCAGGTAAATGTATTTAAGGGCTGAATGGATGTGTGGGTGTATATGTAGGATGGTTGGATGGAGAGTTAGGCTACTGTGAGATGGGTGGGTCGCGATCGACACCTGACCCCCTTCTCCATGGCAGGTGCGTGTCCAATCCCTGTACCCCCCATGGAGATAAAGCGTAGGTGCCGGTAGAACGCCCTTTGGCAATTCCGGCACCGGGGCCTGCCACCCATTCAGGTCTTCAGGCTGCTCAAGGTTCAGTCATATGGAATGGGTACCACGGGGGCTTCAGCCCGCAGCTGGCAGCGTGGAGCCTTTAGGGTGTGGCACCATGGGATTGGCCTCGTGGGGACTGTGGTTTCGCTGGAAACCCCCCCTAAAAGATGATTGGTGCTGGCTGGAGAGGGGTAAAGGCTGTGAAGCTAGGAACCCTCTCCAATGCCACGGGAAATGCCCACAGCACAACTACTATTGTCTTAAACGCGGCTGGCAATGCCAATGGGCGCTACTTTCTTGTGTCCCATTGGACCACCAGACGATTCAAGTGACTTTTCGTCACTCTTGCGTGGGATTCAGGCCCGATGGGTAGGGATGCCGTACCCCTTTTATAGGCACTGAGTCGCTTGAAGACATTCCCATGCCAACCTGGACCTGAAGGTGTAGGCTGCAATAGCCTTTAGAGCGGCTTGGCTGTCCCAGAATATGCAAATCCGCTTGCTTTTGAGTCTTTAGTCAGCATCTCTTTTGCGCAGATCTTTATGGCTAGAATTTCTGCTTGAAATATCGCGGCGTACTCCCCTAGCGGCTTAGCAAGACTGAAATAGGGTCCAACGATAACCAGGCCAGCTCCGCTCCCCATCTCTGCCAGTATACCACTGCAGGGTTAGTTTCGAACGACGCGCTCTCCCATCATTGTTGTCAAAAGTTCTTTCGCTCTGCCCTGACGTCAGTAACAAGGACTGCTGCCTCTTCTAGCTTGAACTGTCTAGTCTTTCCTTGGAGGCTTGCCTTAACCCTGGTGAAAACATTTCCAGTCTGAAAAAGCCTTACCGCTCCCAGGTGTGCAGTCCTGTGAATGTGCACGTGACGAGGTGAGATATTCAAAAGGATTTCCATTGCAGCAGTTGGGCAGCTGGCTTGTCGCCTTCCCCCACACAGTGGAGGCATATGTTACACGGGGTCTTATTATTCCCTCGTAGAGCCACTCCATCATTTTTGGAGTGACGCCCCATGATTTGCTACTCAGCCTCCTACATGCCTACTGAGCTTTAGTTGCTTCGTGCAACGCATATCTCACTCGTGAGCTGCTTATCTAGTATCACCCCGAGGTATTTCACCTCGGCCACCAGCTGGAGTCTCGCTCCTTGCATAATGAGTGGTACTGTATGTAGGTTTCTTCGTATGGTATACGAGACCGCGGTGGTCTTGGCTGGTTTAATACGAAGTCCTTTGGATGATGTTTACGGCTCTTTGCATTCGTTCTGGTACTATGTAGGCAAATTTTCCTCTCACTACCTTTGCAATAACCGTTATTTAACATCCATCGAATTATTGGACTGCCAACACGATTTTTGTGAGAGAAAGAAGGCACTAAAGTGTCGAAATAGATTTGTTGTGCTGCTTTCATCATTCTCCCACAAATGGAAATTACGTACTGCTATCACGTCGGTTGAAGCTATCCACTAATCACATTTTAAACAAAACTTTTTAACGATATTTATTACAAGAATAATATCAATAACATAACAACTGAAGCCCATGAAATTAATTTGTTTTCATACATTTATTAGCAGTTTGTAGAGTTGATAGCCTAGTGGCTATACTCTGGATAGTGCCTATTCACTACACTGAATAGGTAGTGAATAATCACGTGACGTCACGAGGTCCAAAGGGTTTTGTCCTATCAAGCCGCCGGATGACGTTGCTGTTGTCTAGGAGGTGAAGCGCTTCAAAGTTTATGTGCGCATGAAGTCGCTGTTCGTGTTTGATTGCATGCTGCTTAATTACTTCGCTCTCTGTTTCCATTTTAAGGTCTCGATGGAGTTCGTCGTTACGGATGTACCAGTGGGCACTTTATTCTGAAAAGTTTGAATCATCTTAATGTTGGTCTTTTTCGTGCAGCCCCAGAGCTGTATCCCGTACGTTCACACCGGTTTCAGAACTTGCTTGTATATAAGCAGTTGATTATGCATGGCAAGCTCCGAGTACCTACCGAGCAACCAATACAAACTTTATGTTTAGTTCTTCTTTTTTCTTTTTGGCGTGCTCCTTCCACTTCAGCTTGGCGTCGAGAGTCATTCCCAGGTATTTGACGGTGTTAGCTATGGCTATCGCTCGTTCATTTAGCATTTATAGGCAATGCAGTTACTTGTTTGTTAGCAAAATTAATGTGAGACGATTTGAGCCGCCATTTTTTGGCCCATTCGCTTACCTCATTAACGGTATGCTGCAGTTTTGAAGTTGCTTCTTCAATGGTTTCACCAACCGCCAGAAGGGCTGTATCATCAGGGAAAGTCGCAATGGTTGTGTTTTCATTGCGTGGGTGAGGCACATCGCTCGTATACAGGAGGTATAGCAGTGGCCCACGTACACTTCCTTGAGGAACTCCTGCCCTTACAACAATACATAGAATTCTTCCGGTAGATCTCTTTTAAGTTTATAGTGAAGCCCTTCACGCCAGATCTTATCAAATGCCTGAGACACAACTGTGTCGTTTTTGAGAAAAAAAAAATTGGTGTTTTGATCACTATGTCAGCCATAGGTTTAGAACGATTTGGCTCGTAAACTGTCGATCTGCAGGTTGACCAAATTTGAGACCATTTGGTATAAGCGTTTTTTCTCAATCGCTCTCGAAGACACACATGCATGCATAAACTCTTGTCTGAAATGCGGACAAGCCTTTATAGTCCGGGAGCCGAGGGCTAAAAACGTTGAACGTTGAGTTGAAAGTTGGTTACTATTTTTTCTGATAGTTCCCTCAAAAATGAGAAAACTTTTCTCCACCATGAAAATACGGTGAACTGAGATACAAGCCTAAGGAGCAAAAATAGTTTTTTACGCTTTTTGGCAAAATGGTTCCAACGATCTTCATCAAACTCACAGAATGTTTTTAAATAGTTAATACGTATACATTGTTAAGGATAAATGTTCATCTGACAGTTCATTGAACAGAAATGAAAATGAAAATATGTCGAAAATAATGGTTTTTGGAACATTTGTGTACTTTCCTGAGTAATTGAGTCACTGGAATCAATCTAATGAAATTTTTTTTTTAGCAACATATATCCATATTTTGTTCTCCGTGATAATAATGTCTGTACCTATATGTGGAACGGAGATATAAGCCGCAATAGGTTATAGAGGTTTCTCGAATAATAATTTATTGGGTTTCCAATTATATCAAAAACGGCTATAACGATTAAAATCAAACTTACCAAGGACCCTCAACTAAGTAGTACCGTTAAACGAAGATAAAGCGCCCGTATATGTAGCAGGCCGTCGTATTTACGGGGCCGCGTAAAGTTGTGTGTTACCACGCACCAGTTATTTTATGAACGTGTTTTGTTAAAATCAGGAATAAAATGTTATAATGCATATTATATGCGTACTAATGGGTTTTACCTCCCATCCACTAAAGGCATACAGGAATACCGAGGCGATTAGTTAATATTCTTTTTATGAGCCATGGAGACAGAATATACTTCAAATATATAATTAGTAATTTTAGCCCATAAGTTGAGTCTGCTGTATGAACACAACATTTTGAAGGTAGCAGATACTATTTACTAGTTTACTGAGTTGCTGTAGATGCGATTCACGTTATTTTCAGCTGTCAACTATTCAGTTTTTTTGTTTTTTTTTGAATACCGGATAATTCTATTTCAGCGACTCTGCTTTGAAAATGCCACGTTTTTGAGGTGGCAGATGACATTTTATAGTAAAGCTGATGGATGTGGAACTCATTCACGTCGTTTGCAAGTATTAACTAATAAGTCAATTTTTGAGCCTTCAAATTCATCAAATTTTGATTTCGTCTGCTCGAAAGAGTCCTCAAAATGAGGAAAGCAGACTAGGTAATTCTTAAAGTACTCCACTTCACCTACTCGTAACATAAATTTCAAATTTCAACTCCGTTGGTCATTTTTTAAAAAAATTTCGTCAAATTCTGATGTCGTCTGCAAGTCGAAGTCCACGAAACTGTTGTGGCAGAGTCGGGGTTTTCGACTCAGTTACTTGATGCGAATCCACCATACAAATTTCCGATGTTAACTAATAAGTTAAAATTTGGTTCAAAATTCGACGAATTTAGATTGACTCTGCACCTTAATGGCCAAGCATAGAAGGTAGCAGAGGTGTGAATTGGGAAAGTACAAGCCAATTCCTCAACTGTGGTAAATATTGTAACTATCAACTAATAAGTAAAATTTTGACAAATTTTGACTTTTTTGATGAGCCGCCACGTTCTTAGTCCATACTTCAGAGAGAGCAGACTTGCGGGATTTTACCAAACATTGAGAGGGAACTATCAGAAAAAATAGTAACCAACTTTCAACTCAACGGTCAACGTTTTTAGCCCTCGGCTCCTGTACTAAGCTAAACTAAACAAAAAAACTTTTCACTTGATTACATCGTTAGACTAAGTTAAGTACAAATGGTAAAAACGTTAAAGTAAGAGATTGCAAAACATTACATTTTCCTACCTTTTTAGTAAAAATCCAATTCGAAGGTTTGATTGTGCTGCTGGGCTATGAGGTGTGTGGCTTGTTTAGGTTCGATAGTTTAATTAAGTCCCGCTCTCAGTTCGATCTTAGAGGTATTTTCTGTATGATGAGATCAGTTTCAAGGTTCCGTTAGATCTGGGAAGTTACATAGTTCGAGATTTTGTTAAATTCGTAACGTGGTAATTTTGATGGATTTCGAGGTTTACTTAAGTTTGTAGTTCAATTAGGTTTGACTTCAATTCAAGCTTAGGGCATTGAGGTCTTGTCTGGTTAGGAGTTGGATGTGGAGGTTGACTTTGATGCTTTAGTTGGATTTGAGGTTTCAATGGATTCATTCTTCAATAAGGTTTTAGGAGTTGGATTCGATGAAGTTTCTCAGGTTTGCATTGTGAAAGGTTCTGACAAAAGGCACTGTTAGATCAGAGATTTCCTCATGCTCGAGTTTTTGTTATTGTTTGGAGCAAGAAAGGGAGAAATGTGAAGTTTAGAACGAGCGAAGAAACTTTGACAAATGAGATGAGAGAGTAGTATTACGCTTGAGAACGAGAGGTAGAGTACACAGTAGAGCTTGCGAGAGACATGGGATAATGATAATAGCTGAGAGCGAGTATATGTAATTGTCCTAAAGCTGAGAGTCGAATTCTGTAAAAGCTGCCAAATACGGGCTGGGAAGTAAGATGAGAGAAGGGGTGGGGGAAAAACCTGCCAAGGAAAGTACGTTGTCGGCTCGGGTCATAAAATTGTGTTGGTAGAACTTGAAATGTCAAAGAGTTGATTGACAGGAGGTCTTCCGTCAGCGCTAAGAGCACTGTGATCAGTAACTCAATCACTGGCTGTATATCCCCCCCCCTCCCCCACACCTGATAGCAACTGTTCTTGGAGGAACTGATTGAGAGTTCACTAATTAAGTGAGTCGCTGCGATATCCCTTTAAAGGGGCGTCATCGTTTCAGAACATAGGAGCACCACTTCTTCGCTGGACTTGATCTCTGTATCTCTCCAGAGAATTATAAACATCAGACCTAAAGAAGACCCCAAGAATAGCCGAGGGCTGACGCGAGATCCTTGAGGTACTCTGAAGATGCTGCGTAGGGCGGATCGGGCAGTTCTCAATCTTACTTGTTCGGATACAGCGACGTAGTGAATCAATTAATTAGACTGTGCACGGAGCCACACCTTCGTGGCCGAGGTTTTTGCGACATTAAATCTCGAAAACTAATTTTGCCACGCGTCAGTAGGTGCTGAAAGCTAATCGTTTTCGCTAAGCGCGCTGTCAACTCCACATAACGAGACGAACTCACATTTTCGCGGTACCCCTGGCCACATGCCAATAGTCGAGATGACGTTTGAAAAACCCTGCGCTGGAAATTGAGCTTTGAATCGAACGTCGGCGTCTTCCTCTCGCGGAAGCAATAAATCAAAGGTGGCTCGTCGGAAGAAATATTTCGCCGGAAATGTTTATCTGGAAGTTTGTAAACCGTGTAAATGTATAACATCACGACGCAAACTTGTTTGAACTTCGCCGCTAACGTTATAATTTCGTTGGGTTCTTGAAAAGAGGTCTTTCCATCTTTTACTTGTCAGGCAACTTCAGCTCCCTATCAAACTTGTCAAAAGAATCGCGTGTATTTCAAACCACCGTGATCACATCCGGTTTTTCGGAGGTTCCCTCGGAGCTTGTGTTTTGATTTACCCGAAGGCCAACTTTGATGACGGGGAAGGTTCACAACACTTTTTAATGAGTTGGTGATAAATTGCAGCAGCCTATGCCTGGGTCGGTGTCATTTACTGAGGGCCAGCAGTTCTTTGGCAAGAGTGGGTATATTGCAGCAAACAGAGTTTGGCCATCCATGATTATGTGGAACGCCTTTTTCTGAGCATCCCCGTTTTCGGCAGGTCGAATTAGCTGGGTCTTTGACCTTCCAAATGTCCACAGTTGCCCTAACAGGATCTCCCTGACCTCTGGAAAGTCACTGTTTTTCCAAACACCTTTTTACCTCAACCCTTTTGTTTGTAGCTATGCAAGTCCCGCTCCTCAGTTATTTCCACGTGACAATGGATTTCCCCCTTTCCTGGACTTCCCAACTATATTTTCCCACCCATCAATTTTAGATTCCTCTCCACAGTACGCAGCTCCACCCAACAGTCACTCATTTATCAGCACTGGCGAACTATTGGCGTCTTCCCACTTCTCCCAACTCATTCATCTCTCAAATCTCTCTCTTTTAACTCCACTTAGTTTCCCAAGACACAAGTTCACTTGTATTGAGAGTCCCCTTGTTCGCGTTTATATACTCCCACTCAAATTGATATCGTTATTCTGTCGAATTTAATACAGTTCTCACCCCGTCCATTTATTTCTCAGTTTCGTGCTTCCCCTTTCGTGTGCCCGTAGTATGCTAAGAGTGGACACTTAACTCACCCTATTTCAGTGGAAGTGTAGCCCCAGGGCAGAGCTCTAAAGCGTTTCACATGCAACACTGGAAGCCTTATGACTGTACTGCACTGGCTCGTTAGCATCCCCACCCCTCACCATTCTCAAACCCATCAGACTCGGCTGTTTGGCACGTATATGCTGCCCTACTTGGCGGATTTCCTGACTTTGAGATGCCATACGCTTCAATGAACAGGGTTCGCGACAGCGCACACGTATTATCGTTGCTCATCTTTATGTCCGAAAACACTACGAAAAAATTAATCAAAGATGCGACAGCAATTAGTTTTCTAGAATTCCAACACTTTTGTGTAATTAAAGGTCATTAAAATAACATTATCAGCTTACTGAATGATTCACACGATTGTTCTGAGGATGCTAGTGTCATATGAGCGAGATTTGTGAGTGTTGATGCTGAGTTTGACGATTTATTTCTGCTCTCGTCATTTTTCCAAAGATGAAAACGTTGTATTACCGTTCAGTTGTTCAAAACTCCACTTCAACTTCAGTTATTTAGAAGTACATATTGACCTGCAGGATGAGTATCAAATTTGATTCGTTTGATGTCCGTTCACATTGCCGTTCAATCGTCTGAAACAGAGATGTCAGTGTTTTTTGTTTGTTTTAACATCTGCCTTGGGTTGTCCCCCACTCCACTGGATCAGTTTTATAAGGCGTTCCTGTTATAGGCGAAGCGGCAATTCGGCTTAGCTTCAGAAGAACGTTTTAAAAACCCTGAGCGGATGCATTTACATAAAATGAATGCCTGTATTTCCAAAAACGAACCTATCAGGCCGGGCCTTTGTCGACTTGTAAGAAGCAGGTGTTAACACATGCATCCACTGCTGTATTTGTAGATGATCGCGATAATTTGTCTTTCTTCCAAAGACGCACAACCAGAAGGCTGTATTGCGGTCGATGCACTTCCTCCGAGCTGCCTTCTTCATCCGAGAGATAAACCGAGGAGACTAATGGAACTGGATTTCTAGTCGCGGTGTCGTCCATCTTCTGCGTTCGAGTGACCTCGTCGGAATACCAGATCGTTCAGAGTGGAGACAAAACCTGTATTGTGTATTCTATTCTACAGGCAGTGACCTTTAGAGGGCGTCCTACGAGAACTGTTTGATTTATGTCGCTACTCACCGTCTGGGTTCTGCAGATCGGAAACAGCGCCCGCTTCCAACTTTCTTCGTTAATGTGATTTCCTTGTTTTATTGTCACGAAAAATGGTGCACAGAAAAATAAGAAACAGTCTCTTGGAAATCAATGCTACTCCATTTCCAAATTCGGTAGGAAGGATAATGGTAACTCAGCAGGAGACAAATCTCACACACTGAAACCTAAAGGCTATATTTGCTATAATCCCGTCGTGTTACTCCTTCGCTTCATTTTGAGTTTTGGACGATTCATTACAACTTCAGTGTCATGCCCGTCAATGTGTTTACACCCGTAATTTTGGTGATGCGACATTTATCTATAAACAATGTTATACATCTCAAATTTAAAACTGTAAAGTATTGAAATTAGGCTTCGGGTAAACTGTATTCATTTCCCGCTTCATCCTAGACATGAAAGCTTCACTCCAAAATATTGTGGAAGGATACGACCTTCGATAAATGTGGTTCTACGTGTTGTAGAGCTTAATATTGTACCATTCGCTAGCTAGTGAGTAGAGAATACAATTGTGTTTACTGGATAAAATCACGCTTCTCTTGGAACTGGTAGAAGCGATGGAGAAGGAGTAGATGTAGAGCTGAGCCAAGGTATACTGTATTAGTTATAGGGTACACGCAATAGTAGCTCAATAATGGATTATAAAAGAAGTTAACCCGCGCAACACTGCAACTGAGTGGTTTTATTTTCTGAACTCGGTAGAAGTTGAGCAGGAAGGCGCCAGAGTTGAGTACTAAGCAGGGTCGTCCTGATAGTCCAGCTAGAGCCTACTCGAGTGGTAGAAGTGGTAACCGATGCGCCGAATTCCCTGTAAAATGATATAACAACTAGCTCCAAGCCACCAGCTCGGATGAGCACAGCGGCCAAGTGCTGACTGTTCAGGTGGGTGAGTAGGCGAGCATGTCCCTCACCAAGACAAAGATTGAGAAGGAGTGCCCACAAGGCTCATTGCTTGGACCAGGACTCTGGAATGCCTTCTCAGGAGGCTCATGGAGACTTACTGCGAGCCGTACGCCTATGTGGATGACTCGACTGTGCTGATCTTTGCAGAGTCGTCCGCCAAATCGAAGAAAAAACCCACCACATACTCCACACCGTCACTCAATGGAGTGAGCATGTCAAGATGCAGGTGGCCGAGGAAAAAACCCAGCTAATCCTCTTGAAAGGAAAAGTGAATAATCCACCCTCAGTACGCCTTGACAGCCACAGGCTCCATCTTGAAATGTACGTCAAGTATTTAGTATAGGTGAGAGAGGCACTACCATTGCAAGGTTTGCCTCACTGCGTGCAAATACTAAGGCCACTTGGGGTGTGTGTTACCATCACACTATCCTCATGTATAAGGCGGGGGTGATTGGCTACGGCCCCGTAGCCTGGGGTAGCAAACTGACAGTCAATCAAAAGAGAGTGTTGGCCCAATCCCAGAGAGCTCCACTCCTGTGGATCACCAAGGCGTATAAGACTGTATCAACAGAAGCACTACAGGCGGTAACTGGTCATTCACCAGTTGATTTGGCCGTTGAGTGCATGGTTGACAAGTGGAGAGTGAAACGGGAGCTTCCCTCGCTTTGGGCTGAACTCCCTGCGGATCTCACCACAGAACAGAAACTTGCCACAATCGACGAATAGGCGTTAGAGAAATGGCAAGAGAGATGGGAATCCTCGTCAAAGGGCTGTGACACGTAGAACGTCTTGGAAGAAAATGTGTTGAGCCAGACCACTGGACGAGCCAGTTCCTCATGGGACATGGTGACTTCAATGCGCGGCTCTACTTCCTTTCTCTCAAAGACTTTCCATCATGCACGTCTTGCGCAGTCAGAGCAGTGCAGAGGAACCAGGAGTCTGGCTAACAACCAAATAGTGGCCATACCTCCGCAGGTCTGTTTTGGTGGATGCTGTGGGGGCCGAGCTCTTGCATATTAGCGAGACCACAACTTCCATGACTGATAGACTTGTAGTCGAAGGTTTAGGAACAGTCATGAACAAAGGAAACAGACCTGGCTCATAGGTCCATGCCTAGCCGCCTGAGGAATGCCCAGGTATTTCCCAAAGACCAGAAATCGCTCCCCCTCTAGAACTTCTAAATGGCCAGGACGTGACAGGGAGTCCTCCTCATCTGTGCCTAACTTGAGGGTGTCTATGAGGCTATGCCCATTACATACAGGCGTTTGCTCATTTAGCTGTGGCCCATGATGATCCCCACTATCTGCCTTAGGTCTTTCCTCTCCATCTTCAGAAGGATACGTTTTATCTCGTGTGTTTGCCTTGAGATAAACCGTGAGGGCCTCATTCTCGCAGCATTCCAGACTGTCCAATGCATTCTTCTGGCATATTCTCCCACAGGCCTCTTAACTACTAACAGAGACGTCTCACGTCTCCCAGGAATTCAATAAACTTTAACGCTATTAGAGTACGCTAAGGGGTTAAACCGCATCTTGCACTCCGGCACCAGTTTTGAGGTTGTGCTGTAGTTCTTGAGCGTCTTATACGACGCTTAACTATCAGTCAATACGTTGATAAGTTTATTGCTGTGCATCATGATGGTCCTGGCAATGATAGCTCAAATCTCTGCTTGTACGTCCTATGTACTTTCACTGTTCCTTAAGCCTCCTTCTGGTTGCACGTTGTATTTCTTATCGAACTCATACATGGGCACTATCATGTCCATGCTGAGCTTCGTGAGAGTTTCAAAGTTTCTGAATATAGCCAGGCGCCCATCAATTGCCCGTGGCGTCAGAAAATGAATCGTGTATAAGGTTTTAACGTTAATTTTCGAAGTAATTTTCAACTGAAGTCCGTTCTACGGTATTCTCTAAAAATGCGTAATAATATTTTGGATGTGCGCAATTAGTGACTGTTCAAGATTGACTAATAAAAAGCTCTTGTAACGTCTTGCGCCAATTTCGTTACCGAGAAAAAGAAAACACTGAGAAGTGTGCGAATTTTGATTTTTAGTTTCGAAAGTTCACAATATTATAAGCCAATAAATTAAATTGCTGGGTAGGGGTTTGTATGTGGTAGTTTTTATAACGAATCTTAAGGGACTCCCTCTTTCCCGCATCTATATCTAGAACCGTTCTGGAGAGATTGTATTTTTTTCCCGTCGTTTAGTTTACTCCTCACAATTTTTAATGTCTTCATATTCAGTTATTTGTTCATTAATCGTGATTTGGTGTTTGAGGGGGGGGGGGTGCTCAAAGTTTTTGTTCCCCTATTTGCTTTCTGCTTCGATCGATTTTGACTTGTTGTTTGACGTTCGGAAGAATGAAGAAGTCAAATAAACGTATTGAGCTTTTCGTTGTCATCAATCACTGACGTCATCCGACATCACTACCCCTCGCTGCGCCTTTGTTAGAATTACAAATCGTTCCAGAAACTGTAAACTGCGCGGCGGGATTTTAGAGATCGGTCAGCGTTGGCGTTTTGTCTCCCAAGTGAATTAGCAATTTCTCCTGACTTGATGAGCTTCTCTCCCCTCCTGCCTTCTTTTGACAGCTCCCTCGTGCGACTAGTTGATTGCTTGGCCGTTGAGTTTGCTGCACTATCGAAAAGCAAATTTACGAACGGCATTCTCGACGAGGGAGTCCAACCGATACCAGGGGACGGAAGAGTGAAAATGTCCGGCAAAATGTACGCGTTCGCCCTATGCAATAATCTATTCCGAGGGATGTGTACCGTTGGCTCTACATTCTTCTTTCATCGCTGTGTTTGCTCTACCGTTTTTCGTTTACGTATGTTTCCTAACACTAATAATAATAATAATGGGCAAAAAACCAAAAGTTTTTCATCGGACTTCAGCGTTTCGCGGCTTAACTGTTAGGCCAAAAAATTGGAATAAATTAACTTTTTCGGCTTATATTTTATGTATCGAGGCTTTCTCAGTCCTATACAAATTCTCGGGGTCAAAGCATTGCTGGTTAGCGAACTTAGCGCAGAAAGTTATATCAGTTATTTGTGAATTCCCTAACTGACTTCTATTGAAACGTGTCGAGTGAAATGGCTGATATGTTTAATGCTTATATATTTATTTTATTCAATTATCAATTTGATTTATAATTATTATAACGTTCATTATTTAAAATATTTAATATATTTAAATGTATGATTCGTTAAAGAATGTTACAAATCGGATTTCGGTGTATTAATTTTTCTAAAATGTTCATTCTAGCTTTCTTGGGTTGGAGAAGGTTTATTTTAAAAAACCTTGAAAAAAGATAATACTTGTAGTGACACACTTGCTTACTGTACGGGACTACACCATGGGAAGCGTTGGATAGGGCAAAAATAGTGTTCGTACTAAGTTCGAAGTTTACTGTGCCACAGAGAAATCGTGCAGTATAGCGTTTAATACGCCGACAAGAGCTCGCCTCCGTCTAGTTTTCCGTAGATCTTCTCAATTCAGTGGATTCCGAGAAAAAAAAAGAAGTACTATTTAAGCGTATTTGCGTGTTTATGAGCACGATTCAGAGAAAACGGCTGGACCAATAACAATGCCACCGGCTAC
Organism: Pachypeltis micranthus; assembly: GCA_020466155.1. Classification (NCBI taxonomy): domain Eukaryota; kingdom Metazoa; phylum Arthropoda; class Insecta; order Hemiptera; family Miridae; genus Pachypeltis; species Pachypeltis micranthus. Next base: position 31,655,931 of record CM035769.1, read on the forward strand.
CAACGGTTTCATGGTCATCTTTTTTGACTCGCCTATTCACTTCGAAATATCGACTATATTACTGGTTTTTTCCATCAATTGATGCATTATTCACCCTCACAGGGGCTCACACTTCGTATATATCTCGAAAAATGATGTCGGGGCAATGTTGCAAACTCAATTTTTGAGAAATACCTGCATGATTTCCCCGTGAGGTGAGTGAAAAGCGTCTGGAGCTGCTCAGTTAAACAATCGGGACTTTGGCAGGTAGTAGACGAATCAGTGGTGTCAGAAGAATCCACAAATTTACATGAGGGTGAGGAAATTTGTGTGATGCATCGCTTGAGAGGTTTCGCCGTATTTCGTAACTCTCGGGTAATAAACAGAGTTAGTTCCATCGATTGCTCAAAGAACCTTGCGCGTCTACGCCTAACTCCCAACAGACTCAGTTCATGGCCAGAGCTTTTATCTCTCTCCAGGTCGAGTCTAACCGTTTTAGCTCTAATTTTTCCGCGTTTCGGTTTTTATAAATAGCTAGTTTTTTTTTCCAAAATGAGTTAGAGTCAACTCTGAAGTTCGACCCACTCAACACTCAGAGCTACAAGTTAACTTTGTAACGAGTCACTTTCCTTAGTTCTGAACGCAGCCAGTTGCACCCTCGTTCATTTATTTTTAAAGATGATTCATTAATATTCATCAATATTTCTTTTGGGGTATTCAACTCCACAATCTTTTTTTCCTTCGGATTTATTTTTACCGAGGCTAAGCGTAGCAATTACCACTTCCCGCCACAGAGTTGACTAACGCGTTGAACAAGCTGTCTGCGTTACGAATAGCTTACAGGAAATAGGTCAAGATTCCATTCGTTTTAAATGTCAAGACTGGAGTTACGATAAATTGTCGTCTGAGCTCTCGCTCTCGCCAGCCTTGTCAGATGAATCAGGAGACAGTTGAACTGAGGGAATCGGCTCTACTTTTTCATCGTCCTCAACCGCTTTAGGTTCATACATTTTTGTTTTGTTATTTCTCAAAGGTTTTGGGCTACTTCGCGTAAACGGGAACTCGGAAACGACAAGGTCTGGACTGTAAGGAAAATAATACGTTTCTGCCCTGTAGTCCTCGTGATGAGCGAATTTCCATGGAACTACCAGAAACTTGACTTTTAACTCGCTTAGGAACTAAAAAACTCTTGATTTGGCTCGTGCAAAATATCTGGTGCGATGCACAACTCAACTTTCAATAGCCATACATTTACCTTTTTCTAAGTTACTATCAACTAATGCGATCTACTTTTCATTCAATTCATGTGATCTTCTCTATTGAGAAAAAGTAGTCCATACGGTTTCGGAAATCATTGAATTGCTTCTACTCTCCTGACCTTCGTATATTACCGTATCATAGATAATTTAGGGCACTAGCACAAATGATTTTTTTGGAAGGTTGGTGTTCACTGTCCTAGAATTATAGGGAAAACACTGACGGCTAAGTGAATAAAAAAAGATGACCTTGAATCCGCTAGTGACCGGTAGCATTCTATGGGACATTCAAAGTTACTCTAGTGCTTTTATTGAAATTTGAGTTTTCTAATGACTGCAAAAATGATTTTTTTTTTGGTGTGTGCAAGTGTTCAAATATATGGGATTGTGACGAAAACGTAGTGAAACAAGTTAACCAGGTTCCCATACTTGAGTTTGTTCCAGAATTTTCACTTTCCTCACTTCTACGAAATGAGAAATATAATTGTATGCGAAAAAAACATTTTCTTCAGATTTTTCAGATTTTTGTCGATTCAGGACTTACATTTTGTAATTTTATAAAATCGTATGACTGTTACGAGTTCTGAGCTCTATGTACAATACGACAGGTTCACAGTTTCCATCAAAAGCTATGGACAATAATTCGGCGCAGTAAAATATGGAATAGATTCGACCTATAAATAATCTTTCACTTCGAATTATTCATGGCTCGTCTACATTCTATTCTCAGTTAGAGGTTTTGGGAATGTGTTGGTTTGTGTGGACGTATTTTTCCAAGTGGATGGCACGATGTTGTGATGAGTACGGAGCTGAGTAGTGACTGATGCATCAAACGTCGTGTTTGGAGGATAGAAGGAAATTAGTGGCTTATGCAGTAATTTGTGCGTCACTGTGTGTGCGGGTGTGTAATATAGGGCGTAACTGTTGTGCGTGCATTACTTATCAGTACATTACGGAGTAGAAAGTTGTTCGTCGAGTCTCCTATATTTTGCCCACGTAAAACGAAGGTGGCTCGTATTTGGCCGTAGAAACGGGCTTTATGATCGATTCTGGTCGTTAGTTATTCGAAAAGGCGATGGTAGGATGAAGGTAATCCGCTCGGTCTCGGGACAGCGGAAAAGTCAATATTCGAAATCGTTGGATAAACCCATAGATTAGTCGTCAATCAAAGTGCCACTGGCACATAGTAAATCGAAGGATATCATCGCGCGAGGCTGTTCCACTAATTGGCTCTCCTCAGGTTAGACACTCTTCGACATTCTCCTTCCCAGTTGTGAAGTTATAATTTTTCGAACATCCCACTTGAACTTCAGTGGACGTCCGGCTCACAACTTATGTCTGACGTTACTTTGTAGTGCTCTTTGTTCGTTCGGTGTATTGCAACGCTCATTGTAGTAGTACAATTTATTATTATTATGCAGTACAAATTATTATTATTATGTAATAGTACAAATTATCATCCTCTGCCACAATTTCAAAATTAAATTTCCAGCGACTTCAAGAACGATATGTTCGCTTATCAATAAATTTTCTATAATTTCTAATTGACAGATTTCATGTTTAGTTTACTTTTCTGGAATCAAGAGGGAATTACTAATTAATTACCTGAATATTGTATGCCCTTATAGTATAGCTAGTTGGACTACCAACTTGTTCTTCGTTACAACTTCTAATATCAAAGAAATTTACGGAGAAAAAACCAATAATAAATTAGATTTTGTCGACATTGTTTATAACTTACTGTGCAGCTTTCGTCATTATTTTCCCATGAATTAAAATTCCTCGCTATCGTTTTGTCGTTTGGTAGTGTCCGCCCTCAGTAACTGCTCTTACTGACACTCGCTCGCAGCTCAGGCCCTGGATCACGCCAGTTCACCTATTCAAAGACCCCCTCAAAGGTAACTCTTCCTCTTTCATACTTTGCTGTGGATTTCATCACTGTCGTGTTCTCAAGTGATTAATCAGTGTGCTTAACAGCGCAATACGACCAGTAGAATACGATGTCTTTCGCTCTATTGTTTGACTTATTTTTCCCCATCGCGTTTACTGCATTTCATCTCTCCCCCTCGTTTACTTTATTATGGCCTCTCATATTGATCTGCAGGTTGGACGTCATATTGAGGCTTTGATTCAGCGATTCTCTGTCAATCGCGACCACAGACACGTGCATTGTCCGTCTTCAAATGGAAACAGAAGCAAACTGAAATCTTTCGTTCTGCTAGTTTTGTAACTTTCCTTTCTACTGTGTAGGGCTAAGGCAAGTAACAGTGTGTTGTGTAAGACGCTTTTACAAATGGCTCAATTCATTAGTTATATAATTTAATCATTAACGAGCTGGCCCAATTACCGTCAAGTGATACGAACATAACAATTGTACGTCACGCGAAGTGGACAAAGGAAATTAAAAACACGCAGATAACCCTTATCATGACATTGAAAAAACGCGAAGTAAAAACGAACGTTTTATAATTATTTTAAACATTCGAAACTCACTCCAGATGGTATGACATCAAATTAACTATCGATGGTATTGGATTAGAAGGTTTTCTTCTCCCCCTGTAAATTCGATGGTGCGCTACTTACATGGGCATCTCAGCTCAACACATTCTTCTTTTTCCATCCCTACGGAGTTAGAAGAAAAATACCATTTGAGAAAATGATGAATGATTTGTCTTTGAACGCGATTGTGAGAAAACAGCGGAACCGAATAAGCTCAAAATCAGTATTCTGTGCTGATCCACGTGGGACAAAATGAGTGTACAATCAAAATCGGCCTCGCCAACATTAAAAAAAAAGTGGTTGTAACGATTATGATTACATTTTTTGTTCGCACAGTTTGAATTGAACAGTAACAAACCAATTCATGCGTGCGTGAGTGGAAAGATGAATGTAACCTAAAATTCCGAACAAGAAGTCTATTTGAGTAAGTTAAGTTTTGACATTTTACGTCTTTACTTTGCTACATAAACTCGAAAATGTAACGCCGGAGGCGTTACGGAGAAGCGTCACGAAATTTGTGTTGGGTTAAGTGCATGGTAACGTCTGTTACAAAATCTAACGCTTGGTAACATCACACGTTTTAATAACCTCAGTGACTAAGTGATGATGTCAATTGCAAATGTTCCTAGTGGTTGCGTACTTGTACGAAAGCTGTACCCACCGTTTGTGTTAGATTTTTTGCGTTTATATCCCACTTACAGGGTACTAGTCTTCTGGGAAAAAATCTTGATGGTAGTCCAATAAGTTGCCTACTCAACGGAAGTTCAATGAAATCCATAAGATAATTAAAACCCGTCATTCTTTTTATTTTTATTTATAAATGTCGTTAATGTGTTCTCACAAAAGAACGTAATCGTAATGCTAGTGCGATATGGTAACGATACTATCATTTTAGAAATTCGAGAAATTCAGGACGCTGCCTAACTTCTTATTTAAGCGTTTTCAATATAATTCTACAATTGTAAACTTAATTGTTTCCAAAATGATCATCTTGACAGTCTCACAAATAACCAATAAACGTCGTGACATCAGTACAAGTAACATTAAGTAAGCCCAGTCTTAGTAATTCGGTAAGTTCTCTCTCGTCTCACAGCTCAATCATTCCTTCCACCAGTCACCCTCAAATAGAATATCGACATAAAAGCCAATGGGCACTAAGTGGACTGATTTACGAGCCTCCGTCGATTTGACTAGACCGCATTCCAAAAACTAATTAGTTCGGACAGAGGTAGTAGATTACAAACTACCGACGTGACTCGCCCTTTGTGGCATTTGAAGCGCTTTGTGAACAAAATTGGGTGGTTAGAGAAGGACTCTAACTGGAGGACTGTGGCCTCGTTTCATTCAACCCACGCGGCCAGATATTGACAGTTTTGAGTGTAATTGGCATCTGCCCGAGACGAATGTTCGGTTTCATTATTCGACGTCACCTCTTCACGTCATGTCCACTCTGAGGTTCGCTATAGTCTCGTCGCCCCTTCCACCTCCAACAATCCCCTCCCATCCGTGGCATTTACCATTCCAGCAATATGTTATGCAATTACTCATCACACAACTTTCCTCAGTCCCACGAACACACTGCGATTTATGGCGCACAACCAATTAATCCAATCTGTTTTTCTTATGTTCGTATCACGCCAACATTTTTATCTTCGTTCACCCCATTCCTACCAAAATGTTTACAGATAATAAAATATAGGTACTATTAAGTTGAAAGTACTACGAATGTTTAATCTACCGCCAAAACCCCTAAAATGATAAAAGTGGGAAATTCGACAAATTGACAAACGGATGGTCACAGAAATACTTGTGAGGCTGTCGGGTGGAACAGACCGATAAGTTGATCGAATTCGGACCTGGATTCATTGTGGAAACCCCGAAAACCGTGGCACATTTTGGTTATCTCTGTTCAACGGTCTACCGGAGGAACAAAGTATAGGTATTGAGTATTTCAAGACACCCTGAAAGTTTTAAATAAATCGTTTCGGGTTCGATTAGTAGAAAATAATTTGAAAGTCTAATGAAAATCGTTAGGACCATTCCTAAGAAAAATGCGAAAAATCTCTTTTGGTACATTTTTGCCCCCCCCCCCCCCCATCCCATGTCCCTACAATGGCAATTGCTCATAACGAACAGAAAATATCTGGTGCGTAGCAACACACAACTTTCCGCCACCCCCGTAATTTCGAACTCCACCTACATAGGCGGGCGCTATATCTTCGTTCAACGCATTTTTACAGGAACATTTCTAGAGAACAGAATGTAGAAACTAGTTAGCTGAGAGTACTCCGAAAGTTTGATCGAAATCGTTAGAGCCGTTTTTGAGAAAATTGGAATACCGATAAATTAATATTCGACAAATCTCCTTTCTTGAGTTAACTTGGCTTATATCTCCGTTCAGCATATAAATACAGAAATAATTATGGAGAACGAAATGTTGGTATGGGTGACTGAAAGACACTCCATTAGAATTTATCACATCTGGTGAAGAAGTTACCCTGGAATTTACGGAAATGTTCGAAAAAACGTTATTTTCGGCACATTTTGATTTTTATCTCTGTTCAATGGACTGTCAGAGGAACATTTATTGAGAATAATATGTAGGTATTAACTATTCGGATACATCTTGAAAGTTTGGTGATAATCGTTGGAGCCTGTTTTGCCAAAAAGCGTAAAAACCTATTTTAGCTTCATGGGCCTATATCTCCGTTCACCGTATTTTCATGGAGATATGTATGGAAAAGAAAAGTTGGGTATTGATCAGTAGAAGATAATTTGAAAGTTTAATCAAAATCGTTAGAGCCGTTTTCGAGAAAAATTCAAAAAACCCTAGTTTTTGGTACATTTTCGTCCCCCCATCCCCTTCCCATCGGCCGAAATCGTCCATAACCTTACTTTAGTGTCTTCAAAAAATAATGAACAAAACAAAAAAAGAACCATCCCAATCGGATCAGCCGTTCTCCCGCAAATCGAACTACAGACACACACACACAGACACACACACATACACACACACCTACACACACACATACACACACACATACACACGGACCACGCGCCGAAATTAGGTTTTTTAGACTCGGTAGGGTCTGAAACGTAAAGATCTGAAGAAAACCCAAATTTTTTTTTTGGGCCGATTACTATACTTTCCTTCCCTTCGGGTAGCGGAAAGTAAAAAGAATGAACTCGCCGTTCAACACGGTTCAGCCGTTCTTACACTCACACCCTCACCACCCGCCAAAATGAGGGATTTTTCGACTTAGTTGGCATCAAAATGTAATGATCCGAAGAAAACTTATTTCTCTCCCGAACATAATGCTTTGAATAGACAATATTTAAAAGTGATATTTTCGAATGGGTCACCCCCGAAATTTTGGCGTGGAAGCCGAAAATTTCTTTTACATTTTCTTGTTTTGTATGAACCTTAAAGTAACTTTTGGAGTCTATTTTGGTGTAAATGTCCGTATTGATACATTACCATTTCTTTTCATCTCGTATACAAACAAAAAACTCAACTTCATTAAATTCGTAACGACGATACATCTTAGTTTTTGCGAGAATAATTAACAGTTTTCCAGCAATGTTTACTGGCCATCGATGTTTGTCTGTCGTCTACGTTCCATTGTTGGCATTCTTATGACGTTCGTAGCATTTGCGCTAGAGTTAAACACGAGTCTGCATGCAAATGGAAGAACAACGGTTTGACTTGATCGTTAGGTTCTTCTAGCCTATATCGAGAAGAACGATTTGAAGAAAACCGGGCAGATTAGGCACTCGTGGTACATTAGGCCAATAGCCTCGATACATAATTTCGTCGACTATTATTTAATTGAAGTGAGAAAGCTGTCCATTTGTCAAATGTTGTTCTGGGAGCGATAGAAGAGAAATGCAATTTTAACCAAAGACGCCAGCGCAAGACATAGATTGCAAGTTTAACGCCGAAAGCTGGCAAAGTTTGCGTTCATAATTCAAAGGAACCAGGTTCGAATTGAAAGGGAAAAAGTTGGGCCGTGACAAAACGCTTCTGACAAAGTTAATCAAGAACAAAGTGGGAGACAGTAAAGAAAGCAAAGAAAACACAGTAAGTGGTGGTAAATCTGGAGTGAAAGCCAAAGGTAAAGCTCCAGAAAAAAAGTATCTCTTTTTTAAAAGAGTGAAGCAACAGAATAAACTCAACCTGTGGAGAAAAGGGAAAGAGCATTGAGAAGCAAAGAACAACTGAAAAGACCGAATAAACGGAATAAGGCTGAGTTACTGTACAAACTTATTAAGTATTTAATGCGTTAGCAATTGATGCGTTTGAAGAACAACGCTTTCCGACTGTAGCGGTATATTCTGACGAGGTGAATTTTAAAAAAGCCAAGGAGTTCGTGGCACTAATTTGCTTCTATCACACGTGGGACGCCCCGAGTGTTCAAGTTTTCTTTTTATCACAGTTCTAGCAACCAACCTTTTTTTTTTTAATCGGTAAATGCGAACTTGAAAAGGGTGATAATTATTGTACTTCTAGTAATAGAGAAAATTGTTGATATCCCAAAGCTGAAAATGTTTATGTTACCGTTATCGCAAGCTGATTATCTGTAAGGCAACGTTGCGTGTCCAGAGCAACTAGTGTTAATTTGTAAAAAGTTGTAGTTATGTTCTTGAGTTGGGGCACAAAAGTTGGTTATACATTTGCTAGGCAAAACTGAGTAATGCAATAAGGTGGATAATTGCTGCGCTGAACAGCAGAGAGATTCAGACTAAGGGCGACCACTCAGGATGGGGCCCTATGTCCGCTCTTTTGGAACCTGATGATGGAGTCTTACTTGGGAGAGTGACCGTTCTACACCCAAGGATGCGGTGATGGTTTGGCCGCGGTGCTCAGCTCAATTTTGGGACGGAGGCTATATATATCTACAGTTAGTTTCGGACCAACTTCCCTCGTACCATTATTGACCCGCAAATTAAAATCAAATTTTAGCATATACGCATCGTGTTCTTCTCAATCGAATTCACAGACCATATTCTCAAATGATGTTTTTCGAAACTGGGCTTGAGCCTCGAGACATGAAATACATAAAATGGTATCTTATCTAATTAGATAACTAAGAGAAGAACTGCTGAGTTTCTCCTCGTTTTGAGGGCCTCCTGTAGATTCAGTGGTTGATTGGACTAGTCCTATTAACCCACTCAGTTTATATGCACCTTAACTTGGAGGTCTATGAAGAAACTTATACTTGAGCCACGACCTTTCTTTAGTTGAAGTCAATAACTGATCGGTGATCCATGAGTTTTTTTTTAATGAGGACAACCATGGATAACCATTTTGAACTTATTGGATAAGGCCTGTAAGGTTGCAAGGTTTGAACCGTGGAATTTCCGGTGTTCCTCATAGTTATCTTATGAGCGTTGTTACATATCACGGTTTAGGTGATTTATTAGACAAACCTGATTTAACTGAAAAGATTCGTTTGGTATGGGGGAGATCTATAACAAAAAACCATTAAAATCGCTTTTCCTCGAATGTTTTGATAATTCGTTGTCAAAATTTCTTGAGCCGTTTTGAGAAAAAATGCTTCATGGGTTGCTCTCTATGATCGCTGTAGTTAGTTTTGAACCAGCTTCGCTCACACCCTTATTTTGGCGCCCCTTATTAACCTGCGCTCTGAGTATGAAATTTGAGTCTATTCGGTTAGTAGAGAGAGAAAATAATGGAGATTCAGCGCAGTGGCTAGGGAGGACGGGACTTAATTCCGTAATATAGCGCGAGCTATTGTTCAGCGGCGTGGAAAGTGCCGCTTGTTTGGGTCGTAGAACTTTATTTACCCGGAGATTATCAATATCGCAGGCCAGGGACTAGATTTCGAGAAATATCGTGCTGCGGCGGACACAGAATAAACGAGCTAGACTGGAATAAGCGCGCGATATTGAGTAGGCACTTGAGCCGTTCTCTCTCAAACGAGTCCGTAGACGCATATACACACCGACTATTTTTTAAAAATTGGCGTCTTTAGGAGTCATACTCATTTGAAACGTAAAGGTGTAAAGGACTCGACACTTCTTAGGGCCAAGGAAAATAAAATAACGAACAGGGGAACGAGTAAAACAAAGTAAACGTGTAATTTAAAATGAAACTTTATTTGAACCGTTACGACACTTTTTGAACCATTCGAGCTGAAGGATGTGGCATAACCCGCAACCGACTTATCCTTTAATTTGAGGTACCTGCCAGAGTATGATCACTTTCAGAGCTGCTTAATGGAGTTAGCCTGATGATACTTCAAAATACGTCGAATAGTATTGTTTATTTAACGACGCACAGCAAATAACTGCAGGTTCATTAATTGTGACACAACTTTTCCATCAATGAAGTCACTTGTAAATATAATTTTTGGGCCATTTATTGATTGAAATCCAAACAGCCTGTCGGTTTAGGTGGAAAATGATGGAGAGTTAGCTGCTGCGACGAAGGTTGGAACCAGTTGGGAGCTCGTGGTTCCTGGGGAGGTGATCGATGTAAATATTATGAAGGGCGCTGCTGCCTCTGGGCTGCCAGGCGAGGGAGGGAGAAAAGCCCATTGAGCAAAATCAAGGTGAAGGCCGGGTTTTCCGAAGTTCTCTCTGTAAAATGTCTGGTCGGACGCGTCACAGAACGTTTCCGAGCCCCACGTAAATTTGGCGGTTTTCACTATCGTAAGGGTTAGAAAAGTGTTACAATAACGTACGAAAAGTTGTCTTTTCATTAGGTCTTTACGTTTTGCGGCCTAGAGAATCAAATAAACTAATTTTGGTGTGTCTGTGACTCTTTGGAGCCACGAAATTAAAGTTACGCGCAACTTCCATTGGTCGGAGAGGGTGGAGGCAAAATTCATGATACGAAGGTTTTTCCTGATTTTTGTGGAAAACACGTTCCGACGGCAGTTACCTTCATTTCAGTGCCCGTTTTCGCAACCGTCCTGTTTGGGCCTCCACTTTCAATCAGCAGGTCGTTATGTGGTTTTGACAACTCAACAGATTTTGTTGATTGGTTCACGAGCGTTAGGCTTTTTTGATCAATAGACGTTGTAAATGCTTTAGCTCCTGTCAACTGTAGCCTGAACAGGTCTGTTTCTTTATTAAAATGTCTTATCTTTAACAGCCATAAAGGTGTTGTATTAGTCGAAAGTAGATCAACTGTCATGATGATTAGAGCCTCATTCGGAGGTGATTCTTTTATTAATTCCCACTCACAGACATCCCTTCCCTTGAGATTCTTGGTACAGTTTATCATTAACTCCTCATAATATTCTCGTGATGAACTCCTCCTTCATCCTAATACGTTGAATCCCGCAGTCAACTTTTTCAATAACTTCTTCCCCACAAGAACCACTCATGAAGACTTGAGCAACAAGTTTCAGTTGCGCAGAACTCTCGATGAGACACGTTTTGTGAAGCATCGCAGAACCTACCTCTAAACTTGATATGACTTACATCGATGTGGGCAGTGAAAAATATCTTGTGCGTAGCATCACAACAGCGGTCTTCAGTTCCACGTACATTCACCGATTTTTATCGCTACAACTACCAATCTATTGTTCATTCAGTTTACATGAAAATGTTCTCAACTTGGCGTTTTATGTAGAAAGTTAAGGTTTCGGAATTTATTGACTGACCCCGGTTTATGTGATGACCTCCAATTAGTAACCAGCGTGTGGGTAATTCATTGGACTGTCAACACGTTCGCGAAAAGGGGGAAGAGCTACAAAAAAGTGAGTGGTGTAGGTGAATTTACAACTAGATTTTTGTGGATAGGTGTCATGCGAGTGGGTTTCAGAAGCAACACTTGAATCGATTTTTATCGACATTTTTGGTAATGCTTTTTTCCTCGTTTTCTCATGGCTGAAAACTTGGTATGTTCAAAGCTGATGAATACATGCTTCATTTCTAAACCGCCTCCAACGTCTTCGGAATATCACAGGACCAAGAAACGCACTCTAAAATATCTTTCCTCAGTTCCTCGTACATTCTGCGATATTCATCGCCCTTTACAAAGTTTAAATGAAGGCACTCGACGTTATACGTAGAAGCCAGTAGCGCGCAAAGTTTTGGAATTTCTTCGGATGCTGTTGGTTGAACAACCAATGATGTGTAGTTTATGAGGCTGTCATAAAAAAAACCACAGCAATTTTAATTCCGGCATTCCTTGAGTTACTCATAATTATCTTTTCAACATTCTCTTATTAAACATTCATCGTATAGGATTGGACCACGACACTGATTTTTATGAGAACGCTAGTGCCTAACGAGCGAGACTTATGGAGAAAAAACTGAACTAAAAGCGCTTTTCGTCGAACTTTTTGATAATGCATTGTGCTCCTCTTGTCATTTTTGCACCAATACAAAAATTGTATTCTATTTTGTCGGGTTACCTGGATTATTCCAACACAAAATTTAGCACAATCGTTGAAGCCTTTCTGGGGGAAAACATTTGTGTGTCTTCTTTACTTTATTCGAACCGGATTCTTCATACTTTCTTTTTCTTTATTCATACAATTGCGTCCACAGAGATTTTCTCAAATGGCGTTTTTCTAACTTCAAACCCCTCAAAATGTAAAGATCGGAAGAAAATTATGGAGATAGGTTCTTTTAGTCTTTGATTTAATGTTTCCTTCCACTCAGTAGGGCTAAGGACTGTACAAACGAATATAGGGTTCAATACTTAGGTATTAGCCTTCTCCTGCTATCAACAGCAGTAGTAGAAAGTATGATGGTGGACGTAGAGAATCTCTACTTCCATTTGGTAATAGGTATAATCGCCTCCGTTCGCGGGCTCCCCGATTAGTTTATTCAACGAGGAAGAATGACTAATGATACCCAAGAGGCGCCTAGTTTATCAAAAAGGAAGCGAAACATAGGGCGCGACGCGTCGAAGTAATTTCCTCGGACTAACGTAAATTTGGGGATTTTCTAGATGTCGTTAGATATTGGGTGCTTTTATCCTCTTTTTGCGAAAGACGTGTTATACATTTTTCCCCACTCATCTAATGTGAGAGTTACTCAACGGATTTTCTGTGTTCTCAAGAATGTTCGCGTCACAGCTTCGTAATAAAATAATGTGAAGAAAAGGGAAAAATTGAGCGCTGTTAACATTCTCCAATTTACTAAAGTTAACGTACCTGTTAGGTGAGTCCGTCTCCTCTGGCTTGTGAGTCACTGTGGGCAAGCGCTTTCGATGTAAAGACATCATCGTCTGGCCGTTAAGTCAGTACTGGAGTCAGTCAGTTGGTCGTGGTCTTTATATACAAAGAGAAAGGTGAAAGGGGTGATGGAGCGTCGGGGAAGGGGCGGGGAGAGGAGGTCATGTAGCTCAGGGGGAAACCCCCTAGAGATAAATGGAACGTGTTGGATGGTCTGTCAATTGTGGAATTTACGTCTTTTTTGTGTAGGGTGGTCTCTAAAACCGTCAGTTAAACCCAATTTCTTTAATATTCTCCAATTTATTGGTCTGCCACTAATTATCTCACAACCTTCTTAGAATAACGAGCGTGTAGGTAATTTATTGGACTGTCAACGTGGTTAATGTTTTTCGTGAGGCGGAATTATCTGGTTAGACAATGTGTTGATAGTTACATTCCAGAATTTACCAGTTGCTCCTAATTATTTATTACCCTCATTAAACGTAGACTCTGTAAGTAATTTATTGGGCTACCATGATATTTGAGAGAACGTTCGTTTTAATTGTTAGGTTTATAGGCTCCGAGGTTATCGAGTTGAGGTTTCTCGAACCAGCCTGTTGGTGGTCGCAGAACAGTACGAGGTGGGTGAACTACTGGTGAGGTCCACAGATACTCTTCAGGTCATCCCCTGACTTAACTTTCATGATTTAAGCTGGCACAAATTTGTCGTCTATTTATTTTTGGCTCGTGTAACATTTACCATTGATTCTAATTCAACTCTCATCTGGCTGATGTATCTGCAATAAACTGGTATGGACCACAGTCCGCAATTAATTCTGTTTCTCTGTCTACAATCATGACTGACGTATTATTTCTTTAATAATAATATACTCCTATAGTTTTATGGCTGATCTAACTTTCACAATTATCACAAGTATCTTCCACAAGTATCTGTGGTCCAAGTTACACATTTATGACTGGTTCGGCATCAACACTTAGTAGGGCTGGCATAACTTTGATGCTTAAGACTGGACACCATCACCATAACGGCTAGCTTTTGTTTTTATAAGTATGACCGGAGTAAAGGTTACCTATTTTGGCTTCAGTAGCTGCCAGAAGCCTCACTGGCCCAAGTTTCACAATCATGACTGGCGTTGATTACACGTTTGTTTTTGTCCTAACTTCCACTAATTATCTCAGTACTCGAGGGGGCTGCTCTACCATTAATGCAGTGGAAGAGGTTGTGCAGGCGCTGATGAAGGCTGAAGTGGCTCTATAGGTAAAGCGATGTGGTCCTGTTCGTCACGTTGGAGGTCCACAATGCGTTTAATCCTACGAGGACGTGAAGTATACCGAAGTATCTGTAGAGGTTTGTGAGGAGCTACCTCACTCACAGTTAGATAAGTGTGCAGGTATATGAGGAGCCACCGAGCTCCTGACCTTTGTAACGTGGTATATGACTGGCCACTTAGCGCAGCTATGCCAGTTTTGTCGTTTGTAGGGTGTTATGCTGACGACGTGGCTGTCATTGTAACAGCCTGCACCACAGCGTTGGAGTGAGTACAATTCCAATTGGATAAGGGGGGGGGGGGTGGAGGAGACTAAGGTGGTGATGATCCCAAAATGCCAGATCTGGAATATTGTTTCAATTAATGTTGGGGTACTTCCCCATCAACGATGCAGTAATTTTCCTGGGTATTACGATTAAAATGAAGCTGAGATACTGGGCACACACATTGAGGCTATGGGAGTAAAGGCGCTCTTGATGGTGAGCAGATTCACCGGCTGTAGGTCATTATGTCAGGATCTAGACCCTTTGTTAACTGGCTGCTTCTGAGGAGGGTAGAATGGGTGCTGATGTGAGCAGCAGTACCGTCAGTGGATGGCCATTGCCCAGAGAGGAGAAGCGCTGCTGATGCTTTTATCGCACAGTCTCAGAGCCCACTCCAATCGTGATCGAGGATCGAGGAAGTTCTCTTTCGCAGGTGCTGCGGGGGGCAGTGTGAAGTACATGTTCATAGCCAGCCACAGGTGGGCAAACACCACTGTTTTCTGAAGGAGGCAGTCAGGGGGCTCCGGTCACTCACGGCCGTCACCAAGATGAGTGATGAGAACTAGTACAAATTCCACAACTATGGCTCTTCCAACATCTACTACTTATGGCTGCACTAACTACACGATTAAGACTGCGTACAATCATGACAATACTGACGGTTATGGCTCTACCAATATTCGAAGTTCTGAATGCTGTACCTCAAATTTTTTGTGGATGGCGTAACTTCCGATTTTGATTACATCGTCAACTGATTAGCTTTCCGACGGGCACATACGAGTTTCATCTCACTGCAATTTCTCGTCATAAAGCGTGTTGATTGTCCTCTTTTCGGCGGTTCTTTGTTAAAGAAGATCATACGCTCTAAATGACATTCATTGGATGAAAGAATCAAGTTCTACATGCAAAGTAAATAGAATTCCGTAATTGTGGGCCTTTGAAGAGACAAAATTCCCGTTATCTTTCCCATAAAGTAATTCCCCCTTCGGGGAGTTAATTATTTTCGTAAGCCGAGCGGCAAAATATTCTCACATTTTTTTCGGGAGTATCTGCTGGTTCAGCGCGTCCTTCGGCTCCTCTTACGTGACGCAAATGCTAAAACCTTCATTCGAATTCCCTCACGTAAACTCTTTTTGTTACGTTTATGAGAAAAACAAGGAAACTCCCAGTTACTGCAGTAAATTTGGAGCGCCGATGTCAAATAGGCTATTCGTCCTTCCGAAGTGACGCTGCCTGTTATCGACGCCCCGGAACCTGTTAACTATTAAGCAATTTTGACATTTGACTTGGATCTGTGAGTTTAGTTTGTAGGTAGTGTGGCTCGAACTCAGACACATGTTGACTGGAGAATCGATAAATCAGCCCAACCAGAATCAGAAGCCTCATCTGGCTAGTTCAGGCTAGTTCAAACACCAGCTAGGACTTGAATAGGTTCACCTACAAGTTACTCTCGATGCCACAGGTTATGAGGCCATATGACTGTATATGACATTTATGCTTGTGAGGGGTGGGGGGTGGGGGGTGGGGGCTTTTGGAAAACCGAATTCTTTTCGGTGGCTGAAATGGACTGTTGAGACTGAGAGGTGCAAGAAAGAGGGAGTTTGAGTTCAGAAATATATGAACGCGGTGAGCGTGAGTGAGGACTGTATTAAACTTTAACAGGAAAGAGCAATATGAGTTTGAGTGTCAGTATATAAGTGCGACACGAGGGGGCTCTGAATGCGAGAACTGGTTACTGGGGATACTAGAGGAGAGAGAGAGAGAGAGAGAGAGAGAGAGAGAGAGAGAGAGAGAGAGAGTGTGAGAGAGAGAGAGAGAGAGAGAGTGAGAGAGAGAGAGAGAGAGAGAGAGAGAGAGAGAGAGAGAGAGAGAGAGAGAGAGAGAGAGAGAGAGAGTAGAGCTGTGACTGGCCCAAGAGTTAATAGAAGAGTGTCATTCATGAGATCTGAGAGACATCTGTCGATTCCGAGAGCTGAACGATAACAGTGTTTGGGAAGAGCTGTGTGTTGAGGAGAGAAGTGAAAGTTGAGGGTTGGGAAAAGGATGTTTTGGAAAGTCCAGAAAAAGGGGAAATCTCTTGTCACTCGGAAATAACTGGAAAGCTGGGCTGTCTCAAAGCTACAAGCTGAAGGGCTTGAGTTCAGAAAGATGGACTCGGTGTTCAGCAAAGGCCCTAAACAATGAGTCCCATTAGGGGCAAGTTACTCATTCAGAGCTCAAAATTCCAACTAATTCGGCCTGCGCCGAACTGACAGCGTTAAGGATTATTTATCAAGAAGAGACCTTTGTAGGGTTCCTTGACGCTAGAAAAATGCGTAGATCATCGACCGTCAATGGTGTGTTAGACAGGAAGTATAACTCCTCTGGTGGCGTAACTTGGTTGGTCTAGACAATTCATTCTAGTGCCAGGCACCTATTGGCAGTGGTTTTCAAGGGGTCCTATGTTGTTCAGTTCCCACTCTTGCAGATGTGTATGAGCTTTGCGTAACCTTCAGCTGATCCTTTCTACGCCGAGACCAGCTTTCAATGTTCTTGCATATCGAGTCATTCTCTCGGGACTGCCCAGGATTTCTGGTCAGAATATCATATGCATAACCCTTGGCGTACTGAAAAATAAGTAATGATGTGTGTTCCACCTCCAGCACTCCAGTAGCTGAAGTTGTCATCTCACTTAACGCTTCCAAAGTAATGCGCTGGAGCCGAATCCGAGCTGGCCATGGTTCGGTTCGTGGTAAGCTTTTCAGGTCTTAAAGAACCGAAGCATATCAGCTGATACGCCTGAGTTCTTCGCAGCGTTGCTCTCTTTCCTAGGCTTCACCAACTGGTCCAGAAAAGGTGCTACCCGATGAACCAGGTAAACTTCCCACGTATTCGTTGAGTACGGCAGTTACAAGAAATGAGGAGAGTGTGCAACATGTACTCTAATCCCATTCGAACATGCAGGTTTCCTTCTGTTGAAGTCACCCACTGTTACTGCCCAGACTCGTATGGCTCATACACATCTACAAAATGCTGAGCAAATTTATCGCCTGTGGCGGACCAGGGCCCCACTCTTGACGTGGTCCCATTAATCTGGCACTGGTGAAGCCTGATTGGACTGTTTTCAAACCAGAAATCAGGCAATCAGCTCGGCTATGTGGAGGTTTGGAGCTGACAATATCGCACAGCTAATTCTGTCACGACCACGAGGACACTGGAAAATTTAATTATGATATTCCCTAGGTACTACGGAGCTCAGTACTATAGTTGAATACAAATACTACCGATTCAATTTATTTCTAATAATTTACTAAACAGAAGATAAGATTTAACTTTATATTTATATTCCATTCTTTAGATGCTCACTACGAGTCTACCAATGAAGATGCTTTATAGCTGTGGCTACATGCCAATAAAAAAAGTAAGGAGATGCGTTGCATCTGTTGTTTTGAGGTCTACTTAAAGATCAGTTAAGGCCAAATGGAAAGAATTTAGGTTCATAAATACTTATCAATATTTACATCTGTGGCTGGATCAATGACAAGGATATCGTCTAGTGAGATCGCTCCCGTTTTAAGGCCATCCGTTTCTGTTCTTATCTATTCCGACTCAGACTCCTTGCAAAACGTTATCGAAGTTGGGGGAGGAGTGACCTCGGGCGTTTAGCTGTCACGCAGACCCGTCCGTAATTTCTTATCCGATCTAATCTGTTGGGTCGGAAGGCGTTTTAAAAATAAATCTCTCAGGTAAAACCGCCGTTTTTTTTTTTCACTCCCAACTTCCCTCTCTTAAAGTACGCCCTCTTTAATTCACAATGAGCGTTTATTTTTAAAAATCTTTTGGCAGTCGACGGCGAACGTTCTGAGTTTGTGACAGATCGCTAAGGTCTGAGGGTTTGAATCGCACCCTGTTGACCTGTTACCTGATGACGGGTGTCGCTCTGAAAAGCTGGTGCCGAAAATTCTGTATTCGACTGGTGATTAGAGCTTGAGAAACTTTAGCAAGTTCCTTTTTGGAATCTCCTAACAAATACGTATTCTTCTTTGCAAACAGTGTCAAATGTATAAAATGAAAACAATAAAATTTAGGTTGAGATTGCTCATGATTAAATCTGCATACATTTACTATAAGTTGTGTAATGCTAGTCCTGGAATTTAAAGCGTTCGCGCAAAAACCCTGGTTTAGAACTTTAATTTCCCTTTTCCTACGGTGAATCTCAGAATCTCCTAATTTTACAATTTCAAAAAATGTTTTTGATCGAAATGTTGCTCTTAGGAAAAGTTATTACTACTGACCAATCTCCGAGAAACTGAAAATCATTATAATCTTTAAAGTGGTCGTGATGCATACAACGTGAACGCACAAAAATAAAAATTGGAAAGGTAAATTACGAAATTTTTTACCGGGAATTGGCACTAAGTGGTTCTTGTCTCGATTACTGTTCTCGACCGAAATTGCTTAAAAACATTAGGTTTTGAGCGAGCATGATACTCAGACGGGTCCTGCAGATTGTGGAGGTGGTACCTTTTGTCGATAGTCCGATTCTCGTCTCCACGAAACGTGAAGTATTCAATTTTGAAAGGGGTTTAAAATTGATCGATTAGGTTAACTTCTCTTGGTTTGCTTGTTCTTATCGCGGCTTGTAAAGTAATAAGAACGCTCTCAACGTAATAAATGCCTCTTGGCTCGACAAAAGTGTTCTATTCCCAAGGCGTGATGCTTCGAGTGTGTGACGTTAATTTTCCTATGAAGATATTGAAAAAAATATAACAAACTTGATAGCCTGAAAATATATTCCTCCATACTAGGATGGCCCGATTCATGGGCGATATAGCCCTCATCCAACTAGACATACTCGATGCTGCTGTTAGTAAAGCTCAATCTTCTCTCGATGTGACTGGAAACTAGTGCTGCAAGTGGAGAGTCAATTGAACAGCGGTATGTCCTGCAGCGGTCCTCCTCCGAACCACTCCTTTCACATCTATCGTAACCAAATGTTCTGTACCATGGGGTTCACTTGGACATGGGAGATTCCCGTCAAGTACTTGGTCACAATAATTGTGCACAAGAATCGAAATCTTACCCACTTCTTGGTGATCTCCTTAAGTCTGTTCTCGAAACGGCTTGTATACTTACTTGGGGATCTGCAGATGCATATTCAAAAGGCGCAAGTGATTCAAAACTTATTACGCGAATAATAACCGGGCGTTCATTCGCAACGCAACCTTTCATCACGACGTGGATGTATCTAATGTACAGCAAACCACAGAAAGCTCATGCAGTAGACTAAATAATTAAATGATTGAGCGATGAAAACACATATTGCAAACATTCGCGTGAACGCAGGCGACTCAAAAGGAAGGGGCCACAAGATTTCCTTAGCAGCTGACCTACTACCCCACGTCACTTGTTACCTACCTTGAATTTTTATTTTCTTTAGCCCTACGAAGTAAAAAGGAAAGTTACCTAATCTAATAAAACAAAAAAATTAGATCTTTCTTCTCAGTTTCCTTCAATTTCTAGGTTCCTATGTTACCGTGCCCAAAATATACCGTTTTAAAAAATAGTCTGCGTGTCTGTGAAGGAGTGGGCGAGAGAACGACTGCAGATGGCCTGCAGATCACCACGAGATGGCAAACTAAAATAGGAAAAAATCGGCCAAAAACTAATTATAGTTATCACAATGATTAAAAATATCGTTTTCTCAAAAACTGCTACAACGATTTTGATTACAGTTTTTGTATGAACAGATCCAAATAATTTTACGGTGCTAGGAAATTTTCGTACAAGGATAGACGAAAGCGGCATAATAAATAATAAACATTTGCCAAAAATGCTTTTTGTTCAGTTTTTTCCTTAAAAATTTCGCTTATATGATGCAAGCCTCCGAAACAATCAGATTGACAGTTTCATCAATTACCTGTTAGTTGGTGGCGTAAGTAGCAGCAACTCAGGAGGGAGGTCCCAACGATTTTGGGCAAAACTTTTGTATAGACACCCCTGATTTTTTACCTGAACGGAAAGTGACAGCACGCCTTTCGGCTCTTGTTTTGTTAGCTTTCCTTTGTTGCGTCTGACTCCTTATTTACTCTACAAGTACGATGAGAATGACTCGAAAAGCTTTCACGAAGTTGTATTCTACAGGCTTACGTTATGTGGGAATATCACGGAACTTTCAGAGTGAAGCGCATTAAGGCCTGCTTTAGATGTTGTTAGTAGCTCAACGTTCATCGACAAGGATATAAACAATTCCTTACAGAATGAACATTAACTGGGAAGACGCGGCTATTAGTAGTAGTACAAGAACGCATTGTAGGCGGATAGACCGGAAAGGAGCCAATGATTGCTCTTATTGGAGCATCCTGGACTATATCTTAATTCAAGCTGGCTCGTGACAAAGAGACATTTATCGCTGTTTGTACGCCGCGAATGACATTCATCCCGCGGGCCTTGCCACCGTTAATCCGTTCTCAAAAAAATATAAGGGAGGGCCTTGAAACTGCTCTGAAAATAAAACGGCAGCTAGTGTGAGTTCCTCTGAGTTATTTTAGACCTTGACGGTTAATAATTAAAATGCTAAAAGCTGAGATGGTTGTTCCGCTGAATTGCTTCCATATCGTTTACAGTTGATTCCTGTTGATGGACATTTGTGTTCTTTTATCACAAATTTTCAATGTATTATCAAAAGCATTTCGACACGCCTTAATTGTGCAGACTGGGGAGTTGTTCAAAGAGAAGAAGTGACGTTACGTGTCCAGTGAGGAGCTGGCTCGTTTAATGATCCAGCTCGACTCATTATCTCTTTCGATGTTCATCGACATTGTGATACAATTTGCATATACCTCGGAGATGGACTCCCACATCTGTTCCCATTGATTTTCCCTCTCCACTTTTCTAGCAGGCTCTCGAAGGTCAAGTCCACAGATTGCGGACCGGTGATTTATTGTGCCTTGGGGACCCTGGAAAGCAGCCAGCTACTGGCAATGCCCTTTTGTGTAAATATGATCACTGTTATGTTCCTTGGTAATGAGGTTTGGATTGCTTACAAGTGGTTTTACTAATGGCTTTCAAGGTGATGGTTGGGCTTTAGTGTGATTGCAAGTGTTGGTTGAAATTCGTGACGATACTTGGCCCCTTGATTTGGTTTGATTATGGAGGAACCTTAGACCGCCAAACTTCTCTCTCCCTCTCTCCCCTGTAGTGCTGTGACTGCATTCCATCCTGACAGTCATGAATAAGATAATTCCCGGTAAGCAACTCCGCGTAATCAAGTAATCTAATTGTTTGGCGCAGCCTGACTTATGTGGGTTTTTGACCTAACGAGCCTTTCTGACCTCGAGCCCTTTTGTTTGGTAGCACTGGGGAAGTCTAATTTTTTAGTTATTTCCAAGTGACAACGTATTTACCCTTTTTCTGGACTTCCCAAAATATCCTTTTCCCACTCCGCAATTTACGTTCCTCTCCACAACACTTAGCTCTTCCAAGACTCATTCGTCTCGCAAGTGTCACGACTCACTCATCTTACTCATCTCACGATCTCCCTCTCTCTCTCTCTCTCTCTCTCTCTCTCTCTCTCTCTCTATCTATCTGCTAAGTTCTCTACGCAACCAGTTCACGTGTATTTCGCATTTAAATACTCACCCTCAAACTGATATTGCTATTTGGTCAAGTGTAGTATAGTCCTCGCTCACCCTCACTACGTTCATTAATTTCTCTATTTAAGCTCCTCCATTCGTGCGCCCAACACTAATGATACCATCCGTGAGAAATCCCCTCAATTCGACGTTTTAGGGAGAGAAATGGTATACACGCAGATATAAATTTTTGGTGGTGGAAAAAGGTGAAGGTTTTGGGAAGGCATTAGTTAAACATAATTAGAAAACTCCGAGCAACTAGAATCGAAAGCGTGTTGTACGAGTTTCCCACATTCTTAAATTACTCCGTATATAGTAATTATACGTAAGGGAAACTTTCCACTTATTAAATGCCATCAGAATGGCTGGCTGTTCACTGATATCGAATGAGTAAAATTACGTCTGTGAAATATAATATTTTAACCACAACACGACAATATCTCATCGGAGCTTAGGTCATCGCATTAGCTGAGAAGGGCGACACCCCTTTGGCCCGGTACGTGCTTTTATATTTGGAAATGTGATCACCTAATCACAGGCGGGCCCGTAATATTAATAGAACAACATCTAGACAAGGTTTTCATAGAAGTTCATGCACCAGCCTTGATGTTTTGGCACGTGGTTGACGACGAATTTTCTTGAATTGCGGTCGACGTTTGATATAATTATGAATATTCTGTCATACGATTCTATTCTGAGTTGTTAATGAAAGTAGCGAGTTTTGATTGGAATTTCTATATCATAATGGATTTCTGCAAGTAGTTAATTCCCTCTGCAGTTTTAGGTCTGAGAATAAGCGATACATGTAGGAGTGGATGCTCATGATTTTCCGGGCTGTGCAAAAGCAACGTGGGAAGACACCCCACACAGCATTCAGAGCTGAGCCCTGAGTCACTCCCGTGTCATGTAGGTGAAGCTACAGTCTGAAGCCTGTCCTCATCCTAACACAACCCTGCTGATTGGTAACCTACTGGCTCGGCAGAGACACCAGCTAGCTTTTAGTATTCACCCATTAGTTCCCTCCATCTCCTGATTGTTTGGTTGATGGTCCGCCTGATGGTGGATTTCGATCTACTCGCGTTGTTTTACTACTAATGATAATTTTATATCTCCGCTATGCCATTCTAAGTTCACAAAAATAAAATCAAATGTTCAGTCGTTTTTGAGAAAGAAATTTAGCGCTTTAATCACCAAAGTAAATGAAGTTAGTTTTGGCCAAAAATTGCTCATAACGTTTTTTTTATTTAGATAATCTCATTAATGTCCGACAATAATCTGCAGTTTCAGCACCAAATTGTGGCTGATTTGGTTCAGCCGTTCTCTCTGAACAGTGTTTGCTAGGACACAAACCAAACGTGGTATTGTGTACAGTAAATGGCGTTCAAAAATTGTTAACAAGGTTTTCCTGGGACTACCCACATGATTTTTCGGAAAAGCTGGTGTTTACTGTCCTGGTACTCAAAAAACCCCAACACTAGTTTTTTTCGATTACGTAACTTTTCTTCATACGTCGTAGGCCTACGGGAAGTAAATCTGCGAGCATCCCCCTATCAATGCCCTTGTTATCTTGACGGCTAGGTATCGTCGCTATCATTTCGGGACGCAAAAGACGTCTAACGGGCTTGTCTGAGCCCTTCCACTGAAGAGGCCCGTAGAAACAACAACGAGGTGTACGGCCCGACTGGGGTTGCCGTCTTGTTCATGCGATCTCGCGAACAATGGTGCTGCGAGGAATCGAATAATTAAAATGAGAGGAGTGTGGGCCCTATTTATAGCTCATAAATCTTCTGGCGGGACGTGTAAATCATGTGAAGCCAGCGCTGCACGAAGCGAATCGACGGGTTTTCACATCTCAACCTCTCGTTTCGAAATGCTGGAAACAATCGTGTCGTCGCAGAGATTTGTTACTCGCCTTCGGGGCCGCAATTGATCAGTTTTCAACTAGATGAAATCCACCGCACAAACACGACCTGACACATAATCCGCAGCCTGAAGGGGAAACAGTTCAATTCAGCCCTCGGCCTCTACGTTGAATTTCGAAAGACGCGTTAGAAGAAATAGCAGCTAATAACAGCTTTAAAAAGCTACAAACGCCGGATGGGTGAATTTTCATGAATCTTAGAAAAAAATGTGACTGACGGAAATACTTCTAAAATTCACGTTTTTACGATGATGAAGAACAGTGTTAGTCAGGAGGCGCAGAAGAATGCTAGACAGTTGAGGACTGGAGAAGGATGAAGACGTAGACATTACGTTGAGATAGGTAACGGAAGTAACAGGTTGGCAGCTCAATGAGATGGAGAAAAAGGAACAGCAACACATGCAGCAGTTGGCAGTCCTGAAGGAGGATACCGCCGGAATCAGTGTGAATGCCAATAAAAACTTTGAAGTCGCGAGGCTGTATTGCGTCAAGCAAGGCTGTTGGAATTGGCAGGTCCCACGACTTAGGGAGCTGTATCTTTAGTTACTTACGTTACTTGTGAGTTCGTCTGCACGTCGTTCATCTATTTCAAGGCAACTGTTTTGTTTTCCGTATCAGTACAGGACGCCCATTCATACTGTTGTCAACTTTGTGAACTCTGATGTCTATCTCGAACCTCTGCCACATAAACCAGCTTGCTTAAAGCTGTGTAAGAATAACATCAGGTATTACCAGTCAGACTGAAAATTAGTTCCACAAATCGCCTCAGTCCTCATGGGATTATGACATGGACAGCGCACGAATGTACGTGGGGCTGACGAAAGTTTGATGATGCTTCCCACCTGAAATTTCACAGCGGTTTCTCCAATTCTAGAATACAATCATTCCCTAAAACAAACCGTGTTGACAGTTCTTAGCAGATATTTTTGTGTCGCACAGCAAGCAATCGATCAAACAGCAATTTAAACGATGCCGTAGCAGAGTAATGCAAATGCAGTGTGAAGGGAAAGTTAATTTGACGGTTGGGAGGGAGCCATCACTGGCGGTGAATGTGGGAGGACTGTTTCAGCTGATGCCCCGGCGCGGGATTGAGCTGAGGGCCGAGTCCGTAAAGCTTATTTGTATCGATCGAACGTTGAGCCCCAGAAACCCTTTGGGATCTTGAAAGCCCCCCCCCCCCCACCCCATTCCTACTGGCACATGTTGAAATTGAGTTACAATTAAGTCTTGTAGTTTGAGTGGCGACTACACTGTCATCTAGGAATTGTATAAATTATCGTACTACGGTATTTGGAAGAGGTTTTTTTGGGTCGGTGGACAACGATGGGGGTAAACGCTGTCACCATACGGTAAAAGTTGGTCATCTGCCCTATAACTCACGGTAGGAGGCTTAATTGTTTAGGCTTAATGCTGTCGATGTACCTAGTAAATATCTACTTCCATATTTTAAATTTTCTCGTTTCCTCAATTGATGATTATTGTTTCCTTGGCTCCTCTATGCTCCTCATGAATGCCTTTCTCTTCTTTTGTTTAGTGGAGCGCAATTAATATATTTGAGTCCAATCGGCCTCGCTCATTGGCGAGCAAAATAAAATCACTAAGCGATTGCGCCCATGAAAGCACTTGAGAAACTGCGTTTTCATTTCCCTTAGCGCGGCGAAGTAGATATGAAAGTTATGTCGTCGGCCGAATTTGTTGTTGTTCTTCAGATCATAACGTTTCAAGGGTTTCTGAGTCGGTAATCACAATTTGATAAAAATAGTCTGTGTGTGTGTGTGCGGTTTGGAAACAGGTTGCTGGTTACCGAGGACTAACGAGTAGTCACAACAAGGCAACAAGGTTGTATCTCGGAAAGGACCGAAGTCCCACTCACACAGTCGAATTAGAACCCGACAAATCTCTGGAAGCCAGGATCTTGGGCTCACTGCAATCCAAGAAACGCAAATATGACAGGATGAATCTTAATATGACCGTGCCAGAAGCTCGATCGGCAGTTAACGGAGTTAGCAGCATTGGCCGTATATTAGCGAGGCGTGTGGTACTACCAGTACTGAGATACGTGTACGTTAGCAGGCGTTCTTCAAGGTATATTACTACCTACGTGTTGCTCGGATAGTATATTAACTGAGTGTTTTATAGTGGAACTTCTTTTTATCCGTTCCAATCCTTCTAAAAACAAAATGACGTAAGAGCAAAAACGCTTCAAAACAGTGAGCTACCATGGTGAGCGAAACACCACATTTTCGTTCTGGAAAACGGCTCGACTCGACGATCTTGATTGATTATTTTGTGTGGAGTGATCCAAATAACACAAGGATAATATAACATTTTCATTTCAGGGGAAATAGCGAGAGCAGCACAATAAATTAACAGACATTCGATGAAAATCGATTCAGTGCTCCTTTTTCCACACATAACTCGGTGCACTTCTAAGGTGCAAAGGTTAAACGAAAAATCAGGTGACTAGTCCAATAAGCTATATGTACGGTCCGTGCTCCGTGTGTGTGTGCGTGTCTGTAGTTCAATTTGCGAGAGAATGGCTGAACCGATTGAGCTGTTCTTTTTTTGTTCGTTTGACGACGCAAAAACCTTATGAAAATAAGGCGATTGGAAAGTGTTGTTCCGAAAATGAAAATTCGGCGATAGCTCGGAAAACTAAATGTGTCTAACGATAGTTGATCGTTTTTCGCATTTTCTCAAAAACTGCTGAAATGATTTCGATCGAACTTACGAAGTATTCTCAACTAACTAGTGCCTACATTTTTTACTTTCCTTGCTCTACGAAGTAGAAAGGAAAGTTATGTAATCGGCTGAAAAAAAAATTTTGAGTTCTCTTCAGATCTTTACGTTTCAGACCCCCCTGAGTCCGAAAAACACTATTTGGGAAAATGGTCTGTGTGTCTGTGTGTATGTGTGTCTGTGAACGATTTTTAGAGAGAACCACCGTACCAAATCAGCTCAAATTTGATATCTAGCCCGGTAGTCTCTATGGGACGCCAAAATAAGGGTATGAACAAAATCGACCGAAATTTAACTATAGTTATCATAGTGATCAAAACACCAAATATTTTTTTTCTCAAAAACGGCTCTAACGATTTTGATTAAATTTTTTATATTGGTAGCTCCAAATATGGTAACTATACCATAAAATTCCCATTTGTGGGAAAATGACGAGAGCAGCACAATAAATTACCAAAACTTTCGACGAAATCGATTTTAGCGCGGTTTTTACAGAAAACAATCGTACCAAATCAGCTGAAACTTAATGAGTAGCCTACGAGTTACCATGGGACGCAATAGTGAGGGTATGGGCAAAATCCACCGAAAGTTAACTATAGTCATCATAGTGATCAAAACACCAAATTTTTTTTCTCAAAAACGGCTCTAACGATTTTAATTAAATTTTTTATATTAATAGCTCTCAATGAGGCAATGATACCATAAAATTCTCATTCGTGGGAAAATGACGAGAGCAGCACAATAAATTATCAAAATTTTCGACCAAAAGCGTTTTTCCCGCAGTTTTTTCCCTATAAACTCCGCTGGAATTCTCGTAGAATGTTAAAAAAAATCGGTATTATAGTCCAATCATATACCTAAAGGGTGAGTGTTTAAAAACGCTCATGAGATACATGGGGCTCACTCCAGAAATTCCTGAATTTCAACTACTGCCGTTTCGCTTAATACCAGTTCTAACAGTTATTACCCAATAACTCTGCAAAAGTGATTACTATCCTTCTTCAAAAAATTCGTGTTTACAGCCTCATTAATTTTCTGTGTACCAATTGCTCAATAAAGGTTCTGGAATGAGTACGAGCAGCACAATAAATTCCAGAACTGTAGGCGCTACCGTTTCCTGCTGCTGTGACGTGTTGTTTGACCAAGTTCAAAGGCCATGTACACAAGTGAATTGGCGTAGAGCTAAGGAAAGTTGTGTGTTGCAACGCACCAGATATTTTCTTGATAAATGGTTACTTAAAAATGCGTTGAAGAAAGATACAGCGCCCGTATACACACAAGTCGTAGAATTTAAGAGAGTTGTTTAAACTTTTGTGTTGCTACGCACAAGAGTTTTTACTTTTGGCTACCTTTTTACAGTGTTCCCTCTATTGAATAGCTGTAGACTCTCCAAAAATAAAGATCACGTTGACGGTTCCATTAATTACTCACACATAGGTTCTTCAAGGATTAGTTGCAGTAGTTTCTACGATGAACTAAAGATCATAAGAATTGAGTGATAAATATATTGGTTTAGTAACTAAAATGTACTTGAGGATGATAGTTGAGGGTTGTTTCGCACCAGATACTTTACTACCGCGACAGTGCTAGACGACAAAAATATTTGATGTAGAGTATCTCGGAATATTTCTCAACTCCGGCAAACTAAACGATTATTTGCACTTATTGTGAAGTTTTTTTGGCACGTCGCTAAACGAAAATTAACCCCACGTAATTTCCGTTTAGCGACTCCGAGCGCTCATAACCAATTGGATCATGTGAATTTGATTCAAAAACGGGTTTAAGTGTTTCTCCAAAGCGAAAAGTGAAAACAAAACACCCTATTTTTCCGAAGGCGCGTATTGAGAACGATTGTTTCTTCTTCACCTTTAGTATTACTGTCAACAGTCTTATACGTAGTATTTGTTTTTAAATATACTTACGATATATTTTCGAAATCGGCAGGATTCCCGTTTTTCGTTGAGGCGTGGCTTGAAATCCAACCTGTGTTGAATTTACCTACTTGCTGTAACTGGAGAAACCCATTAGAAGCCGGAGTGATGAAGCTCAATCACCGACCTAATTGTGTGTGCATGGCGTAGTTTACAGGGCACGAATTACGGTAGGTTTACACCGCCCTCCTGAATTCGTCGATAATTAATGGAGAACGTGTTTGACAGCAGTTCTGTCTACCATACATTATGCGCAAGTACAGCCAATTCATTCACTGGTTCTTCAACTACTTAAAACCCAAAAATTATGAGTTCTGCCGCTGACATAAAATTATGTCAGCGGCAGAACTCATAATGTTTGGGTAATTGAAAGTAATTTTACTTTCAGTAACTGTATGAAGAAACAAGCGGCTCAATCATTTTTTTTAAATCTTAACATTTTAAGACTCTCGAGGTCGATAAACACGGTTTGAAAAAAACGTTCTGCGTGTCTATGTTCGCAATTGAGAGGAAACGGTTGATGAACGGATTTAAACTTGACAGTTAGCCGCCACATCAACACGAAAATCCAAAATAAAATCTGCATGAAACAGCGGATTATCACAGTGAACTAACGCCTACATTTTTATTTTTTTCAAAAAAGACTCCCTACAATTTGGATAAAACCTTAGTGACTAATCCAAATTTCATAATGGTAACATAAGAGGGAGAATGACGAAAGATGCGCAATCAATTATCATGAAACTTCATCGAATGCAGATTTTAGTACATTTAAAAAAATAAATCCAGCTCGTATAATGCCAGTGTAGTGTTTTCATAAAATTTGAGTTGGTAGTCTAATAAGCTATCTTCGCAATGACAGGTTTACGGTAATTAGGAGCAAACGGAGAAATTACGGAGTACAAGCTACAGTCATTTCATTATGTAATATATTTCACTGTGTTATTCCTACAATTCCAGCACGATAAACACTGGCATCCTTCAAAAATTGTTACCAATCCCATAACGAACCTATGCAATGATAAACCAATAATGGTCGTGACATGAGTAGAAGCAACCATATAAATTCCAGAACGTATGCCGCTACCAGGTGATAATTGCTGCATGTACGTGGGGCTTAGGGTAGTCGTATGCGCGCGTTTAGTGGTTAACGCTTCTCATATCGGGAATAAAAGTCAACGCCCTTCTTATTCGTGATTCCTAGCCCCAGCTGCTGTTTGAAAATTGAACCGTTATGTATTTTACCGTTTGTATCGGTCAATATTTATTTTAAATTGTTGAGAAACTTTGACCAGGTGGTTGATGCGGTACAGGGCGTTTCCTCAAGAAAAGAAGCAGAAAAAGGGCTCACGATTGAATAATCGACGAGATGCGCGTTAGAAGGAGGGGTAGGTAGCGAAAACAAATAAAGCATGTCGAGGCGCCGTTCTTTTACAATATTCTGCTCTGACATCATCTAACACATCCACACTCTAATATCCAACAGCGAAGACCGCCAGCGACAAATTTCAAGTAGTTTCAAGGTCTCCACTGGGTACGAAAGCGTTATTTTACACCTTGTGCACGTGTTGGGGCACGTGGATAACGTGAACCAGTATTCATTTTTCACTCCCAGCTTTTCAGTGGTTAATTAGTGTTTCACATAACGGGGGAACCCCTTTTCACTGCTCCGCAGGAATTGAAACCGTAGTTCGAAAGCAGTAAACAACTCGGAGAATATGAAAACGAGACGGAAATATCGGTATCTTACTTTATACATATCAGGGGCGACACATCACACAAATTTCATCATATACTCGTAACTTGGGAAATTTATATCTCTCCAGCAGTCAGAAATTTGAATTTGGTGAATGTTTACAGAAAATGAAACTATTACAATTGTGTAAAATAAAGTGAAGTGTAATTATTTGTATTTTGATGTGAATCGTCGGATAAAGTTTTCCAAAACGATTTTGAGTCGAACACAAAAAAGTCTTAAAATAGAAAGCCAGAAAAATGCTAAAAGTGATCACTAAATATCGTAATGGATTGCCGTACATTCTGCTCTCCCTCTCGCTTTACTGACAAAATCACACCCTCATTCGATCGATCGTTAAAGTTGTTTTCGAGTATCCTACTACGGACAGAGCAACTAAATTAGTATATAGGTGTGTAAGTTAGTATATATATATATATATATAAGTGTAGTCGATTCAACGTGCTCTTGGTAAACCTCCCATAGTGGAAGCCTCCAAACTCGATCCCTGAATACGCGCCACTTTGATGCTCACCCAAAAGTGGTTGTCGTTGTTGAATACTGTGGTTGCTGCAGCACCCATTAAGAATAGCGACTGTTTGGTTAATATTGCTACTTCCAGTATGAATTTAGGGCGTTACGTTCGGGAGTAGCTCAGAGTATCGGCCAAAACAAAAGCCCCTTGAAGTCTTGGGTTCTCTTCCAAAATGTTCTAACCAACCGTTCATGGCTCATTGGTATCAACCCGCGAACATTAATTGGGAGATTCATAGAAGCAACTGATTTCATTACTTCATGTCCTCCTTCATGAGCATCACCTCTTTGGGTTCACGCGCTTCAAACATAGCCCTCCATCACGGTATGTTATTCCTTTTCCTACCAAAACGATCGGTGAAGTACAGAGGTCGCAACCATTGTAGTTGAATTCCCTGTCGGCACAGTCAGAAACGCGTCCATTTTGCTATCAACAATCCAATTTTCCATTCGCACTCCGGCACTCACGCTCGTTTTGCACAGCTCATCCAAGGGTGGCGAGATTACTGCGTGCTTCCATCAGTGGTCCTGTCAGATTTTGAGCTGCCGCTTTCTCCAGCCCAATCTGCCAAGCCGGTCCAGTAGCTGTCGTTACACAAATCCACGTGGGGAAATTTCTTTGGTTTATTCTTGTTCTTCAAATCTTGATACAACCACAAGACCACACACGCGCTTTCAGCTGTGAACCGAACGGCTTATTTGGCTTCCTCTCGTTGTTCCATTTTATTATAACCGTAGAGCTCTGGTTGGTACCCTGGTCTTCCCCAGAAACTACGGGCCCGTGCATCCTTAATGTAGCTGCTTTGCTCGGTCCATTTTCGTCTAAACAGTGAACGGGGATTTTGAAATCTTTAACTTACGAGTGATTCTCCCTGGACAAGGACGAAGTTCGAGCGACTATGGGTATGCATGCTGACTCATTGGAGGGCGTTCTTCAACAGCGTTATACGAATCACTAGTATATTAGTGTTTTATGCCGCTCAATCCCTGAACATGACGAATTCCCGTTGTTATTTGCTAAGGGCTACGAACGCAGTGAACGAAGTGAGTATAGACGCTGTAGAAACTGTGGCCGAAATAAAAATTTAAATAAAAAACACAAAAATGTTCAATGTTTCTACAATATTGTACAATATTGTAACGTTTCTGGAGACTGACGTGTTCACTTTCTATTGTGATTGAGGGGAAACGTCTCGTCGAATGTTAGCAAGGACTTCTTCTTCGGTCAAGTAAACCAGATCATGTGGGAAGCAGTTGGCCGACCCAAGTAGCTCAGCAGGATAGATTATAATCTTCTACTACTCATTGAAATCCTATTCATAGGATGAGGATAGGCTTTGACTAATTGTGATTCAGCTTAACGGCGTAATTATGACATTGAATGAGAAGATAGATCCCTGTTCAAAGTTAAAATTATATTTATTGCATTTCGCCTACCAGCTGTTCACTATTCTTGCGAGGGAAGGGTGTAAAAGTTTTGCCGAGTGATGGGTTACGGCGAAGGTTTCAAGTTCATTTGGTTGAAAAGTTCCGCCATTTCAAAACGACACTCGTAGGCTTCTCGTACTTTTGTTATCACGCGGTTATATTGTTCCATTCCTGCTCGTCATTCATTTACATGGTTAGAACAAAAGGCTTTCCCGTCAGTCTCGCGATGTTGTTGAAGTCGGATCGCGATAAATTCCTTTCTAGGGAGTTAGGTATTCCTTACAAACTACAGTTTCAATGAACTCTACGCTGGAAGTTTGACAATGTTAACTGACGAGCAAAAACTAACTCGATACGAGTTAAGTTGAAGTTTCCAGCTCGTAAAATTGTAGAGCTCGCTGCAGACAACCTCATTCGTGCCGTCGTTTTAAGGGATTTTCATCATAAACCCGCTATAACCGAATCGGCCATTCTCCTCAAAGCCAGGTCCGTTTGAGGGTCTTGGTACGCGAAAAGTACCCAAAGTTTGACCGAGTTAGAACTAGCTATCGATCCAATCTGCTCATGCTGTGTATATGAACCTGGTAAAAGTAAGTTCCATTCAGGAACTAACTTTTTAAGTCCGCAATTTTTAGGAGCGGCCTTTAACGGGAGGGGGGTGGGGGATGTGGTTTGACAATACCTGGGGCGGAGCAACACACAACTTTCCAGGACATTGATTTTTACCACTAGCTAGTAATCAACATTCATTTAGTTTATGTAAACTTTGTAGAACTTAGCTCGAGGTTCAATATATTGTCTGGTTGAGTTAACGTTCCGAGATTTATTTCTGGTCGCTATTTATGTCTCTGTGTTCATACTGTTACCATCGCGTAGGTAAATGATGATACCACCCCCCGACTCCTTTTGACAACTCATTTTTATGGTTTTGGGATCATAGGGGAAAAGACTGGTGCACTCATCGTATAACTTTCCTCAGCCTCACATACAATTCAATTTATTTTTCAATGAGTTTGTTTGGAAATTGTGGCCATAAAGATCTTCACATAAGAGATCCTGACCAAAGGAGTCAAGGGCAAGCGGACCTACATATTCTCGGCCAGCCAGGATGCTCTAAAGGCCATCGCAGCCAACACCTTCAGATCCATGCTTCAACGACTCAGAGCCCATCATAGACTTTCTCTTATCTGGGTGCCGGCTCATAGAGGGTAGGAGAGCAATGAAAAGGCGGACTGCCTTGCGAAAAGGGGTATGGAATCCCCACTCATCTGGCCAGTGCCCCACGTAGGAGTGACGAAAAGTCATCTTAATCGTCAGGCGGTCCGATGGGAGACACAGGAAAATAGCGCCCCATTGGCTTCACCAGACACGATTTAGACGGGCGAAAAGGCTCATTATACCTTCTTGTTCAAGGGCGAAGGCAATGCTGGCACTCTCCAGATCTAAGAGTCCTACCGACATTGCCCACTTAGATATCACTTCAACAAGATGGACATCTCAGAGGCAGTTGAGTGCATATTGTGCGGTGAGGAGGGCGTAACGGCAAAACGTATCCCATGCAACTGCCCCACCTTGGCAGCCAGGCGCCTTGAATACTTTTTACAGAGGTTCATCGAACCCCAAACCATATCAGGACATGTCTGTGACGAAGGACATACTCGGCTTCCTGAAGGGGCTGGTATGCACGACGTCTTCTATCAAGTAAGGGATAGCGTTACAATAAACCAGTGTGTCCCTTGTGCCCTCAAATTAAAAAAAAAAAAAGAGTTTTGAATGAACTCGTAAAACATAATTCAGCGTTCCGCGTAGAAACTGAAAGCGCTTTAAGTTCCGGAATTTATTAAACTGCTCCTGTATCCACCTTAATTGAAAAACCGAAGTATAGGTAAGGACTGTTTGGGGAGTCCATTGGTGCTAACAGTTCTGGAATTGTAGGAGAAATGTTGCAAAATAGTTAGTTACTACGACAACGTTAGTTTCATTTCCTGAATTTCTATGAATGTCTGATTATTCAATGACCATTATCAAGCTACCGCGTAGGTAACTAATTTTAATTTTTTTGTTCTGTGAGAACGCTATTAACATATGGACAAGATTTATGAGAAAAAACTACTTGTAAATAGCTTTTCGACGAAATTTTGGATAATTTATCGCGTCTCTCCAGTCATTTCCCCACGGACGAAAATTAGTTAGAGCCCCTGGGGGTGTTGTAGTAGCTCCAGTGTGTGTGTGGGTGTGCGTATGTTGTATGTCATTTGGAGCGATTCATAAAAAAAAAAAAATTGTAACAACACGTACTTAATACAATAAATTTAAATTTCGTTGCAATATCACGTTCGATTGATCTGAAGATTACGTGTTTCGTAAATGTTAACAACGAGGATTTCCCGAGCATGTTCCGGTATAGAACCCGATTGAACAGGGAGGTGTTATAACTCTCAAAATGTGTTCGCTGTCTACTTCGTGGGCTAAAAAAAGTAAAAACAGTGGCGAACCTGTTGATTTTGCGACAGCAAATTTGGTACATCGGCTCTACTCAGAATACTAATGCCGTTAATGACCCTGCAACAATGTACCCATAGAATACTAACTTGCAAAAAAAAAAAAAAAAAAAATTGTTCGTAACTCGGTAAATAGAGCAGGAAAACCGGCCCTTTAGGAGGACAGAGAGCAGTCACTGATATTCCTGCAATCGGAGCACGTACTGGACCCTCGTCTTCGAAAACACCACGCAGTCGTCACGTGTACTACCATAAAAGCCAGACTGCTCTTTTTTTTTGTTTTTTAAGGAAGTTTTCGTTATTTATCTGGCAAGCAGTTCGTTTTCAAATGCCAGACGCCCGCTCGTATTTTTGTGTAAAAATCCCTCGCCGGCGTTTGAGTTTTAAAGAAAGTTGCATCAGGGAGCTGGAACTTTCAGACAAACTGCTGCCACTTGGTAAACGAATAGCTTCGAAATTCATTCACCGCGTCCCTCGCGAGTCAATCGGAGGAATCGATTTATTCTATTTCAGTCTTCTTCTGTCCGTTTGGTGACCTTCCTCCTGTTGGGCTCAGAACTTGGGGTTGAAGTTTACCACGCGACGGCCTTTAATATTTCACTTTATCGCTTCTCCTATTCAACAGTTCCTAAGCCTTGCTCAGTGGCCAACCTGTTTTTGCCCTTTACCTTCGACGGCCTCGTTCTATTGTTTACTTATAAGTAACACTCTCCTACCACACAGTTCTCACGTCATATTCAAAGTTCATCCCTGACAATTAATCCCTTAACACCGCCCTTCATTCTCGAAAGATTAACGTTGACGTTTCATCCCCTTTGTTCGTTTATCGAAAGCCGGAAAGAAGCGAAGATATTTGGTGCGAGGCATCACATAACTATCCTCAGCCCGGTTTACATTCACTATGCGTGTCCAGGCGTCGGGATTTAAAATCTGCCAAGTCCGTCCACCGTCCGGGCCATATTTGATCCTTAACATTCAAATGGTATTTGCTCGGCAATCGGATCGGGTGAAACTCATGATTGTTATAAGCCAAAAATGGTTAAAAAAACTAACAAAACGGTGATCTCGGCAGTTTTTTCGTCATCACGTCGTGTTCTAGGTATTTTTCAAAGCCAGGTCGAATGAAATGAGTCTCAGAGATACAACTGGGGTTATACCGAAAACAGTGAAATTACAGTGTTTCAAGTAAGCCATTGAAAGAACTCGTTGGACAATAAAGCGAACGCAATCGTTTCATTGTTTGCAAGGCGCCTGGAATATGTAATTTTCGTACTTTTGTTGTAGTTGGGTCATGTTTGGTACTGTTTACTGGTATTTTCTCATGTAGAGTCGAATGGGACGGGTCTCGGAGGTGTGGGACTACATAAAGCTGTGCTCAAGATTGATAAACCGTTTTGTAATAATTTGCAGCGTTTTTTTCTTGATGTGACTCTCCATCGGAGCTTAGCTTTGCCATTAAGAAACATTTGTGGATATTTGGGTAAATTTCTACGTTATGCTTGTTATTTCTCCCCCTTGAGATATTTCTCTTCCCTGAAATGCCAATTACAACTTGAGTATTTTTTTGTCAATCCTCACTCGAGAGAGTTCCTCCGGGTTTTTACATCTCCGCCAAGTGAAAAGAGACTGTTTTATTGGCCTACTGTGAGTGTAACCAGTTTGTTTGATGCTGGCGTGTTCTCCACGCACGGCTCTTAATGACGTAATTGATTCTCCAAGTCCTCCCCTTCCCCGACTATCGACTCCCACGTTCATTACTCGATGCCCGCACATGTTTTGCGTTCTCCATAATTTACACCTGACGAGACTAGGAGTGAAATGCCGAGTCTCGTCGGGAGTATTCAGAGCAGTTTTTTTGTTGTCCACGATTTCTAGTATCGAGAATCCGTTGAACAGGTGAGCCAATATTGAACGCGGTTGCTCTACAAATACAAATAAGAACGAGCAATGTTGAGAGAAGGTGGACTAGGGGCTAGTTTCGCCAACACAAGTTTAACTCATGTATCAACAACGAACCTATTAAATCGAGACGATTTATTACACGAATTGTAACCTCCACGTATCCCAAGATGAAAATCGGTTTTAGGAACTATTCATTTATGTACGCTCCAAAATGGGTTCACTATCAGTAGTTCACTCCTTGAACTAGAAAATACGTAACCGCAAGGCCATAGGCGAGCGCCCGCCTTGCTTCAAAGCACCAGCACTAGCAAAATATTGGTAATAAATATTCATATCAATGGGGGTTCGACAATTTAAAAAAACGTCAAAATAACATTTCCTTGTTTTAAGAAGAGCATCCTTTCGCTGTATATAAGGAAACGAGTCTGCAACCTAGAAGATTTGGTACTGACATCTGTTGCAATATAGGTTATTTATGGGACCATCAACATTTTGGGGGGATTTTTCAGTGCCGATTGTTCGAGAGTTACAGAGAAAACATTGGAATAAGTTTTGAATTTGGTGATATCTTCCTGGTTGTTTTATAGCCGTTATTAAACTTGCATTGTGTAGGTAGCTTACTAAATAACCACGTTGCTAGTTATTAGAATTCTGCTGCTACATCAGTGAGATTTATTGGGAAACAAGTGTAGAAGAACCTACTGTTGAATTTATATTATCGTTCAGTTGTTCGGAAATGTCCACACACAAAAATTTAAAAAAATTTTGAGTGCCGCTTTTGATTTAAAAAAAGTTGGTATTTTATTAATAAATACTGCAGTTATTTTTGAATCGTATTGGCATCTGGGTGGATATTAAAGATGATTTGGTCCTGCAGTTCTCTCTCAATCTTGTTCACACACTCACACGCAAAAAATCGTTGATTTTTTATTCAATGGGGGTTTGCACTCAAACATTTCAAAGCCTAAAGCCTAAAGCAGCTGATTGCTGATTTAACTTTGCTTCATATAAATGTAGAGAAGTGCTTATCATAGACAAGAGAAATCGAATTATGCGTCGAGGGAATCCTTTTTTTAATTGTCAGAGGTAATAAACCGGTAGCAGGGAGAAGCTGAATTGATGACGGCGTCAGTTCCTCTCTCGCTGACTTCTCTTCCGCCATCTTCTAATTAGTCATGAGGGCTCAACACGACAACGATAGCACCAACAGCCCACAAAGGGGACCCCCATTTCAATTGTCACCTTCGACCGACGTTTTATTCAGTGCTCAAGCTAACGAGCGATAATAAGGCCCCCTTCGTCCTTTCCATGGTTTCCTCGACCTGGAGCCAAGACTCCAGTTATTTCGCAGGATCGAGACATTTTTAGAACATCCCTATGAAGCTAAGCGACATTCAGAAGGCTATTTATACGACTAATTCTCGTTAGTTATGAGAAATATTAGTATTTATAGCGGCCTGCGGCTGTGCCTCTCTAAATCTACCCGTTTCCCCTTGTGAAGTTACCTAATATTAATAAACCATTTTTTTTGGTCAAAAATGGATCCAGAATGGTGTTTTTCTGACTCATTTGTGTCCGACCCAAAAATAATCCGCAATTTATTTGTTACAGATCGCAGCGAACACACTCCTGATGATCGGAGCCAACCTCCTCGGGCTCACGTCGTCGTATTTGGAAGATGTACAACAGAAGAAAGCATTTCTCGACACCAAGCAGTGCTTGGAAATGAAATTGGTGATCGAAGAGCAGTCGGACGAACAGGTTGGCTCATAAAATTAGATAGAGCGTCGAATTACGATAAGCGGTGGCAGCTTAGTTCGACGACTGTTTGCTCGCATTGTTTAGTTATGAACACTTTTCAGCGTCGTAAATTGATGGCTATTACGTGAAACATTAATCAATTGAATCCCTACCCGATACCTTATCCTGTCCGGGTCTCGAACTTGGGTTTCTCTCGAGTGTGTAATAGTCACCAAGGCAATAACTTTTTGCATCAAGATGTGAAAATGACTAGTCATTCCAGCTTTTTCAATGTAGACTCCCAGTAACTGTAGAAACCTCCTGCAACTGGTGTGACAATACCTGAACCTAATGGACAGACTGTAGACGAGTCAATAGGTCTTAGCATTCAAGAATAATGGTGCTGACGTTGGTTACTCAGTAAAACTACTGACAAAAGTAGGGACCACCCAATGAATTCCACATCACTGAACACTGTGAGTTTCTATTTGGAACTAAATTTTTGAAAAAGGGCGAAAGCTTTGAGAACTCCTCGTTAAAAATAAGCGTTATTGGAAAAAAGCGATACCTGTTGAGATGGTTTTTGAATTCGCGTTCACTAATTAAGTTAAATTTCAGTTAAAGGGTGCAGAACAGTGCTATGGGAGCTCAGGGGATGGTGATCAAGTTGTTCTGTCCTTAGGCATTTCCAGGACGACCTGACGTGTTTTGTCTCCTCTCTGGTTACCACAACATTTTGAACGGGGGATTCTACTCGTTCGAAGAATATTCGAGTACAAGTGTGAGGGTGTCAGGTTACGCAAGAGAACAAAAACCTGGCGAAGAATGTTCGGAATAAGACCGGGGGGAGGGAGTTTGTTCAGCAGAAAGGCAGTAATGAGAAGCCGGCACTTCATCTCTTGACCTACATCAAGCCCATCGCTGCGCTTACTTTTTGCAGATAAATTTCTACGTGAGTCTGGCCCGAGGAGGAAAAAGTAATTAGTGCGCAGCCACAAAGTTGTTGAGCCCCCTGAATAGTTTATACGGCCCCAGCAACGGAAATCGTCCCGCTGGAAAGAGAATTTAAATCACCTTCAACCTCCTCGCTCGACTCACTTTATTCAGGAGTCGCGGAGGCAGCCCCTGAGTTTAGGGTCGGCCACAGAATAAAACTGTGGTTCAAAATTTTAGTGGCACCGTAGTCAGTAGTGAAGGAAGGTCCTGTGGTGATTCCAGTCCACGGCCACTGCTACCCGTTCAATGAAATGACAAATTCTGTTTTTTACTTCTCTTAGCCCTACGTTAAGAAGGCAAGTTATGTAACCGGCAGATTTGTTTTGAGTTTTCATCAAATCTTCACGTCTCGAGGATTACTGAGTCCGAAAAACACCGTTTAGAAAAATGGTTTGTTTGTTTTTGACCGCTGTTGAGAGAAAGGAACGCGAAAATAAGGGTATGGGCACAATACTTACTATAGTTATCACATAGATCAAAACATCAAGTTTTCATGTCTCAAAAACAACTTACAATTTTGATTACATTTTTTGTATGGGCAGTTCCAAATAACACAACAGTGCCGTCGATTCCGTGGGAAACATACTTCATAAATCCCGCTCATTCTCAGAAAATTAAGGTTCTAGTTTAATAAGGAAAAACAACGATGACTAATAACGCTCGTGAAATTACTAGGAATAACCCCAGTAATTCCGGTATTCTCTCACACACTACCATTTCTTACTGTTTCTACCTGATATTTCGAAAACAGGGAACTTTCGTCTTGAAAATATCGTATTGACGGTATCCCTAAATCATACGTGCACTGATTGCTCATTAATAGTCGGTAGGAGAACTTCAAGGAATTCCGGAATTTTTAGCGCTACCACTTTCGATGTGAAACGTGACGTTATGTTCGAATGAACTCAGTGACAAATATATTGGATTAGTATCCCATGAAGATAGCTGAATGCACGTGGGGCTGAGGAAAGCTGTGCGATGAATCGCAGCAGATATAGTCTTTTAGGGAACGATACTGGAGTGGAAATAAGAGTTTGCCATTAAAAACTAATTTCCACTGTAAACTTTACATCTGCAGAACTGACATGTGTTAGCTCAATAAGTTTAACTAAAACTCGAGAATATTGAACCATTCTGTTGTACATTGCCATGAACTAGTGCGATCCAATGGCATCTTATTGAGAAGCGTGGGAGGAGGGGAGAAAGAGAGAGTTTCAGCAGCTCCCAGGAAAGGTCACATCGCTACACACCTGTTGGTATAGCAACCCCACAATCCTGCCTGTGCACTTGGGCGCTTCCTGACAGAAGTAACCTCTGAACGTGTAGAAACACTACTCACCAAGCATCTGGTTCCACAAATAGGGCACAAGCAGAGCCGCAAGTCCCGGGGGGGTCTTTTATCAACCCCTCAACACCAGATCGCTTATGAGAGCATGTTCTACGTTCTTTGAACTACGAGACCTTTCATATTCCACCGAGAATGCAGCCTCAGCAACTCCTGCAAATGGTAGCACGCCTCTGGATACCAAACAATAATTAGTATTTCACATGGACTCCGTCTTATTAATCTCAGGTCGTGGAGCACGTGCTGGTACGACCTTCCTCTTCAAGACTTGACCGGAGCATCCTCTCTACAAAAGGGCTGCTCTAACTCTCCCCAAAGTCAAGGTCCCCCAGTCTGCTATTAAGATGACCCTGAACTGTGACGAACCGAAGGGACCCTGACAAATATTTCCTTTAGGTGTACCGATATCCTAAGCCCTATCTCCTCTTGGTCCAGAAGAGCCGCCCTCCGATCATGAACCCGACCTATGTGGAACGCCCAGCTTCTAAACTGCACAAGATGCCGATGAACTAGCTCAGCTCTCGTTTGCCGTGCCTCCAGACCATGCGTCAATCATCCAAAGCTTCTGTGAACCTTTCACATTTAAAGTTAAACGGTGTGCGTTCAGTCAATGTTTGTGCAGGGGAAAAACATATCGCCAATTTTGTAACGTTAGGCCCGAAAAAAGAGAAGAAC
Organism: Pachypeltis micranthus; assembly: GCA_020466155.1. Lineage (NCBI taxonomy): Eukaryota > Metazoa > Arthropoda > Insecta > Hemiptera > Miridae > Pachypeltis > Pachypeltis micranthus. The sequence continues at coordinate 31,697,414 of CM035769.1, forward strand.
ACCTGAATTCTATTTCAGGTTCTTCAAGTCTGGTATTGAATTCCACTTCTCCGATTCTGCCGAACTAATTATTTCATCGCGCGGGATGATGTAAATACGGACGGGATGTTGAGACGAGTGTCAACTACACTCCAACCGGCTGGGGCATCTCTGCGAAACTGCCCGGTATTGCATAACGAGGATTCATTTGACGGCTAGAATTCTATCGTAAAAGTTTACGACTGTACCGGGGAACGTACGAATTGCATCATCTGGGGCTTGAGTTAGGTGACTTCGCATAGTAACGAGAGGGGGTTTTAACGATCGACCGTCCGCGTTGGTGTTTTGAAGATTAACTACCCACTTGACGTTATTATTTATTTTTTTTGCTCGCCGGATGCTGTTCGAGCACTTGACACAGGAAGTTACTTTATTTATCTAGTTAGTTGGAAAGCGGTAGCTGAAGTTTCACAGCCGTTTAGTTTCATCGTGAACTACATGATTTAAAAAAAAAGCTGAATTATACGAGCTCTTGACCCGCCAGTGACTGGAAAAAAGGGGAAAATATCACGCATGGCCCCACAAGCTAAACATTAATATGTTTATAAACTTCCATCCACATTTTCAATTATAATTGTTCAAATTTACTTTTAAAACTAATTATTTAAGACCGTTACTGCCCAGATTCAATCAAATTGTTGTTGATATTCAGCACTACCTTATATCTTTGTCGTTTTAAAAATATCTGGTGCGACTCACCACTTTCCTCAGCCCCACCTACCTTCAGCAATTCTTATCATCTCTGGCAATCAACCCACTAATGAATAGTATCCTCCTCGATATCCTCCTTGTAAATATCTTTGATCAAAGCATTTCTATGGAAACGTATAGTGAGATCAAAATGTAGGTACTAGTTTGTTGACAGTTCGCATTAAGTTGTGCTTTTGAAACAAATGAGACGAAACTAGAGTTTGGTGTTCGGCAATCAGTTTTCATTTTTCGATACAACTTGGCGAATATCTATATTTGACGGAAAGTTACAGAAATAACCCAAGAGAGCGGGACGGCGTAGGCTGCTAGACTACATTTCGTCTGGTTGATCAAATTTTAACTTGCATTAACGGTGGAAAATTCGAAAACTCACAGGCACATTCTCGTTGTTATTTCTATTCCACGGAAGGCTAGAAAAACGTGTATGCAGAGTAATATCTAAATTTTGGTTAGTGGAAGGCTAGGTTGAAGGTTAGTTAATTCGATGTTATCGTTGAAGCAGTTTGTCCTAAAAGCTAATAAACGTACTTTCGTATGTTCATCTAAGTCGATAATTAGGAAGTGATCGTACTTGGAAAGTGTAACCAAAATCGTTAAAATTGTTTTTGAGAAAACTTCGAAAAAGCCTCATTTTTGGTACATGCCCTTCCTCCCATCAATAAAGATTGTTCATAACTTTATTTTTGGGCCTTTGACAAGCGTTTCAGCCGTACCCTAAAACACTGATTATAAACGCACACATACACACACTATTAAGTCTTAAGACAGCCGAAATTAAGTCTTTACTCTTCGAAAACAATTGCAGCTGCTTGCAGTTTTCTTAAGACATTTTCTTTTTAAGGCCAGCCAATTCAATCGAGACCCCCTATTTCAGCTATTGTTCTTTTAAGTTATCGTTATTCTGCCTGCTCACTTGGTATACTTTGCATAATGAACATTGTGATGGACGCAGGATTGTTCCTCTTCTCTTCCTCTTATTGACCGATGGCTGACGGCAGTCAGTGCTCAGTTAGCGTTCTGTATTCGGACCTCAAACATCATATAACCACTTATAAGTATGCTTGTAATGAATTGAAATGATATTCTACAAATACTGAATGAGAGTCGAGAGACAAATTATCATGACGACGAAGGGAGGGAAAAACGAGGGAAAAATGTGAGCTGAAATTAAACACGACGAATGTAGAGGCCACATGCTCATAATCTCCCTTACGCATTCCCATTCTTTAATAATGGCTGCTCTCAGTATATTTTTGTTCTTCTTACTGCAGGACGAAACTCCAGATCGAAGCCACTCCATTTCCCTGAAATTGAGAAAAATACCGCCATCTAGATGTTTTTGTGTTAGTCGTTTCATTTGAATTGGCTATACTTAACTATGGTGAACGAGTTTTCGCTTCAAACGCGCCGTTTCGCTGATTCAAGTCGCAGTCAACCTCATCCGCACACGAACTCACGGAGTTTGAAACGTTACAAAAACTCAACGAACTACCTCCTAAATCTCCAAGTGGTCTGTGTGTGACTAGTAAGATTTCGGGAGAACGGTTGAACCTAATGAGCTTACACTTTTAGTTTCGTTCTCGATTTTTCGAAGGATCGAAAACAAGGTAGTTAGCAGTTTCCAATTTTGTTAGGATAGATCGAATAACGATACTTGCCGAACAATGAATGATAGTTTTTCTAATTTTCTCATAAACGGCTCGAACGACTTAGATCAAAATTTTGGGGGCTACTCTCAGCTCTACGTTTTGTTGTGCAAATGCACGATAAAAATGCGTTGAACGAAAGCTCTCCTCACACTTTTTGGTAGAAGGAAGTAAAAAAGGTTCCAATAGTTTTGATCAACATTCCAACGTGCCTTTCAGTAATTAATACACTCAATATGAAACTCACAAGTGTCTTCAATTAGTCAACACTAGTGTAGTTACTGATAGTTCGTCCGTTAGATTGGGATCCGCGCCGAAATCTGTCAATTCCTTTCTTTCGAGCGTCTTTTGAATTTCCCTGAAATTGTATCAATCTGATTCTTGTATCCTAAACCCACATTTTGTTCTCCCACAATTAATTGTGTAACTATCTACGGAACTAGAAGGCAAAGTTCATCAGAAGGTCAGATTCGCCGAACAGAATTTTAATAAACTCGCAGGTTACTAATATCTCCATATCGTTCACTGTGTTGTCGTTGAATTACGATCTTCTGTATGTACGGTATATCATCGAATGTGCAGTGATTGAGGAAAGTTGTGCGAGACTCCGTTCCAATTATTATATGGTTGGTTCTTTCGTGGAACGCGCGAGTCCAATGATTTCAGTTTGGCGTGAAAATCCTTTAGTTCAGTGCCGCGTTCAATGGGTTTGTCAACTCTTCTGATCCTCAGATTAGAAGACCCTGGAATGAGATCCCCCTTTGGTCTCATTCTTATGTTCCACAGTCCCCTTCTTTTGTTCACTATGTAGAAGTAAGCTCTACCTCCTCAACTCCTCTCACGTTCAGTTTAGCAGCTCTTCAATGGGGCAACCTCTCATCTTCCTTTATTTTCCCAATGCATCTGCTCTCGGATCGTCTCTCATGACTAGTTGCCGCTTATTCCTGTTCACGTTTTGAAGCCCTTGGGTTGCAACTCCATGATTTTGCGAAATTATAGTTCTCATTCTCTAATGGCAGTCACAAATACAAAAAAACATTCAAATTTATGGTAGTGGGTGTGGCTCCATCAAACCGGAAATCACCCTTCGGATAGCAGATGGTGGTCCCACGTGTGAATGTTGGCTGAAATCTAGAATGTTGGCGAGGTCCAACCTACTTCTCTTACAAATATCGACAACTTTCAACTTTGTGGCAGGATTGTTGACTCAATTTATTTGAAAGTGCTCAACTTTGAGAAATAGCAACGCTCGTAGGTGGTCATCCTTAATAATAATAACTCTTAATTACAGAAAACACACCCTCGAAGAACAAATTACCTCTGGTAAATGTAAAATCCGGAATTCACGAGCAGAAAACGCAACAAACATGAGAAGAATATCAACGCTAACACACTGGACTTAACACAACAATCTGACGTACTTCATAGACGTAGCCATACACACAAAAACACACACTCGAAAAAAACAAAAAAAAAACATCGACTTCTTACTAGAGGCACGGGACCAGTGGATCATGAAAAACGCTGCAAATTATTACACAACGGTTTATTATTCTCTTGCACAGCTCGACGGAGTCTCACAGCTCCGATACCTGTCCCATTCGAATCAGCTCGAAAAATACCAGTAAACCATACGAAACATGAAAAGTGCACAACGGAACGACGAAAAGTGAATACTCCAGGCGCCTGTAGGTTATCGGCACGACGTGGCGAGTTGAGCTGACGTGTGGTTTTAATGAGACGGTAGGGAGGGAGTACAAACGATGAAACGATTACTTTCGCTGTAATTATTGTTCCGCAAGTTCTTTCAATTGCTTACTAAGGCTCACTATAATTACTGTGCTTTCACTATTTTCCGTCTAGACGCAGTCTTACACCTGTGAGAATTTTCCCATTCGACCCAGAGTTTAAAAGTACCTATAAAACGATACCGAACACGGCGTATTTGCGATAAAACGGCCAAAATTGAGTTTTTGATAATTTTTCTAACCATTTTTTCCCAATAACAACCGTGGGCTTCGTCTGATCGGATTGCTCAGCAGGCGTGCACAACTAGATACCGAATAGAATTTTAGTGCTAAAGAACGAATTTTTCAGATGTCTTGAAACGTAATGTATCAAATTGTGGCGGGGGGTTGTAAAAAAATGTTCCTGACCGAAAACAAGTGCATTATTCAGAAAAGATACGATGGTGCCAGTTAACATATCCTCTATTGGTGTCATGCCGCTCACACTTTACGCGTCACTATACCGTTGGCCTGCACAAAAACGCCTACATCAAAATACAAGAAGCCATAGTCGTCAACACATGCCCCATAGTCAGAAAATTCCTCGATGACTCACGTTCGAAAGGATGAGGCTATTGGTTACCTATACCTCTTGCTCGAGGGAGATAAAACTTTCAATTACGATAATAATAATAATTCCGCTTGTGAATGTGTGAATCGAAGGCATTAATTCTTCCCGCCCGCAGTTGTATTTAACCCCTTCAGTACGTTTCAAACTGGTCAGCGCGACGGTTGCGACTTGCGGGCTTGTCTAACCAAACGCGTATCGAGGGGTATGCCCAGGTCTGCGTGAAGCTCTTAAGATTTTAATGTTTTTGTTAGCTCCTCGCATTAGAGCGCTATTTGCTCTCTATACTCTAATCCCCAGAACTACTAGAGTTCCAAAATACTTGTGAGGGTTACATACATTTTAACAGTATCTCAGTGCTCCCGCTGAGTAGTTTTGTCAGGGCTCAACATTGTTATGACCATTATCTTAACATTATTATTGATTATTACGCGGTGTGACGAATAATGCTCACGACTGCTGTACAATAGAATTGACAGAAGTACTGAAAGGGAGGATTCTGTTACTGTCGAATTATTTACAACACGATAACATGGTGATAATTGTTTACTCAAACTGGTTGTGATTCTAGTTCAGTTAAAAAAAGGTACATCCGGCTCAACTTATGGGGGGGTTCTCTAGACCTTCCCGTGGACGTTGCGTATGTACACCCGATTGAAAGAGAACGGCTGAAACATGAACCAAACCAGTTCAAATTGGTATTCAGCCAGCAGATTAACACGAGCAATGGCAACATAAGGTTATGAGCGAAAGAAGTTCATAGCTACGTGTAATTATCATTATAATCAAAACATAATTGAATTTCTCAAAGACGGCTGTAACGGCTTTGAGTAATTTTTCGTAAATACAGTTTGAAAACAACTGAACTGTAATTCAACATTATGTTGGCAGGAATAATAACGAGAGCACAATAAATGATCAAATCATTTGTCTTTTTCGTTGATTACAGGAAAGGCTGCTTCTTTCGGTGCTTCCGGAACACGTCGCAGTTAAAATGAGACAAGATTTGGGTTCCGCATTGGACACCCAATTTAAGAAAATTTACATGAGCCGACATGAAAATGTCAGGTAAGCCGATTAAGGTTATTGACATGGCCTTCCCCAATGTAATTGAGCACATCCTTTTTTATTCTAGAAAGGTCGATTGGTTTATGGCCGTACCGTGGATAAGTTCAGATTTGCATTGGTTTTGCGTTGTACGTTTAACTGTGCGGGAGTTTTTGGTTCAGGCTCGAACTGCAAGACTTCTTCTTGTTTTTTTTTCTGTTTTCAAAATATCATCAGCCCTACGGAGTAGGAAGGTGAGTTGAGTAATCGGCAGCTAATGAGCCCGAAAAACGCGATTTCCGAAAATGGTAGGTGTGTCTTTGAAAGAGGCTGAACCAAGTCGGTTCAAATTTGGCACTTAATCTACAGATTACCAAGGGACGCAAAAATAATGATATCAGGGAGGTTGGCTCAGAACTAACTGTAGTTATCAACACGCCAAATAGCATGACTCGAACGATTTTGATTAAATTTTGTGTGTGGACGCTTCGAAGCAGCACAGGTGCAGCAGAACCGTAAAATTCTCATTCTTGGCAAGCTCACGAATGCAGCACCATAAATTATAAATAAGGTCGAAGAATTTCGATTTTAGCGCAGATTTGTTCTCATAAATATAAATTAGCCCCGCTCATGCGATACTAGCATATTAATTTAAAATCTGGGTGGTAGTCTGATAAATTACCTGTACGACCTGTACGAATAATGTCCATAAGGTCATCAGCAGCAAGTTCAGAATTCATGCCACCGCAGTTTCACTTATTACCATTTCTAACGTGTTTTTACCCGATAATTCGGAAACGGTTATCGTACGGTCTTCTCAAAAATATCGTGTTGGGACTTCCATAAATTCCCTACGCACTCATCAGTCAATAACGATCGTGGCATAAATAGTAGTGACTCAATATATCCTGGAGTGGAGTTTTTGGAGGTGAATGGTGATTGGCGAATGGAGAATTGACAGAGTCCGTATTGTCGGTGAACTTTGGCTGGGTAGTTGGAGAACGAATGGGCGGATACTTTTGGATGATAGTCTATTGAGATCGAAATCAGGATACGGATGACCTGATCTAATACAAGCACACGCTCGAAATTGAGTGCAAATATCTGGTGCGTTGCAACACACAACTTTCCTTGGCTTTACGTCAATTCACTTTGTACATGGCCAATTCGATTTAATCAATTCATTTATCACTCAGTTAATTTGAACTTGGTCAAATAACGCTTTACGGCAGCAGGAAGCGGTAGCGCTTACAGTTCCACATTTTATTGTGCTGCTCGTACTCATTGCAGGACCCATATTGAGCAATCGGTACACAGATAATTAATGAGGCTGTAAACACGAATTTTTTTGAAGTGGATAGTAATCACTTTTGTGGAGTTATTGGGTAATAACTGTTAGAACTGGTAGTAAGCGAAACGGGCGTAGTTGAAATTCAGGAATTTCTGGAGTGAGCGCCATGTATCTCATGAGCGTTTTTAAACACCCACCCTTTAGGTATTGGATTGGACTACAATACCAATTTTTTTAGCATTCTACTAACATTCCAGCGGACTTTATAAGGGAAAAACTGCGCTAAAAACGCTTTTGGTCGAAAATGTTGATAATTTATTGTGCTGGTCTCGTCATTTTCCCACAAATGGGAATTTTGTGGTATCATTGCCTTATTGAGAGCTACCAACATAAAAAATTTAATCAAAATCGTTAGAGCCATTTTTGAGAAACAAAATTTAGTGTTTTGATCGCTATGATAATTATAGTTAACTTTCGGTGGATTTTTCCCATACCCTTATTTTGGCGTCCCATGGTAACCTGTAGGCTAGACATCAAGTTTCAGCTGATTTGGTACGGTTGTTTTATCTATAAACCGCGCTAAATTCGATTTCGTCGAATTTTTTGGTAATTTATTGTGCTGCTCTCGTCATTTTCCCACTAATGGGAATTGTATGGTATAGTTGCCTTATTGAGAGCTATCAATATAAAAAATTTAATCAAAATCGTTATTGCCGTTTTTGAGAAAAAAAATATTTGGTGTTTTGATCACTATGATAACTATAGTTAAATTTCGGTGGATTTTGTTCAAACCCTTATTTTGGCGTCCCATGGTGACCTGCGGGCGAGATATGAAGTTTGGGGGGATTTGGTACGGTGGTTTTCTCTAAAAATCGTTCACAGACACACAGACCATTTTCCCAAATAGTGTTTTTCGAACTCAGGAGGGTCTGAAACGTAAAGATCTGAAGAAAACTCAAAAAAAATTTTTTTTTCAGCCGATTACATAACTTTCCTTTCTACTTCGTAGAGCAAGGAAAGTAAAAAAGGGGCTCGGCTATAAATGGCGTAGAATGATCGCTGAATGCACGTGAGACTGGTGGAAGTTGTGCGATGCACTTAGTTATTATCCTCCCATTTCTTCCATTTGACATTGAACCTAGGGTAACGAAATATGCGTTTAACATTTTTACTAGCTTTGTGTTCACGCTTTTACTGTTCGTGTGGTTTCGTATTTACTTATTTTGATCTATTATTGCAGCATACTCTACGCAGATATCGTTGGGTTCACCGCTATTTCTTCAACATATTCTGCTTCCGAACTAGTCAAAATTCTCAATGAACTCTTCGCCAGATTCGATAGGCTTTCTGAGGTGAGCATTTGTTTTTGCAAAAATTGTGTACTGTTGCGTTTACATTCTGCTTCTTGCTATCCACCTTCTGAAGTGCGTGTTTGTCAGGTACTCTTCAGATTCAGTAGCACACTCAATTTAGTCGTTTCCGTGTTTCACTCTTCAATTGAGTGTATTTCTTCCTTCTGCTAACTGTGCAGTTTTCGTCCAAATCCATCCGTCTATCGCGCATATTTGAGAATTGAGATGGCTTTCTCTATGTTCAATGAGCTCAGCTGAGCCAGCAGTTTATCTATAAATCATCTTTAAGGTTTGAATGATGCGATGTTGTTTGTTTACACAAAGAAAAATATTTGCCGCTTGTGCGTTGAATTGCTATTTGTAGCTTTACAGTTTTCTTGCACGGGGAACACAATTACATAAAACCGAATTTGAATAGGTGGTAGTACGGAATTAATAACAAATTATTATCTGCATTTCGCTCTCGATCGAGTTGTACTGACTAGGATCTTCCACGACTTGTTTGTTCACGATCAGCCTTAAATGGAAAGATAAAGAGAAACAAGCTTAATTTATCCTTCTTCAACTCAATTCCATTTGTTTCTTTGTTCCACGCAATTTGGTAATAGAAACCAAAATGTGGCTAGAAAAGTCAACTTTTGAACGTTTCCTAGTTTTCTAGTTTCTAAATACGCCACAAAATTAAATTCTTCGAACACAGAAAGTTTGGTTTTGCCAGATATTTTTGTGGTGGATTCTCCTTTTGGTTCCTTCACAATCAGAAAAAAAGCAGAACGGGCTGCTGCTAACTAGAACTTCGTCGTTTGTAGGGTATGTACTCCGCAGGAACATGAGAAAGCAGAAAAGGGACCTTGTGACAATTTCCTCCTCTTTGATCCGACGTAATAAGATCTCCCGGGAATGAAGCTCGACATTTTCCTTCACATGATGTCGGGACCGTCCATTTTCTTTAAGCCGTCTTTTCATTGCAATGAATGCTATAAATTGACCCTCTCCTATTAGTTTTCCACCCCAAAGAAGATGACCCCTTTGCGCCAATGCTCTCAACTTAAGGAGCAGCTCGATTCGTCTTAGCCTCAATAGCTGCCCTTCGTCGAATCGAATCACGTTAATTTGAGGCTATTCCGAGGATTCAGCGCTTGTGGAAGAGCCGGAAAATCACTTCCACTCAATTTACAGTGGGGGAGAATAATAGTTAATTGTCTCTAACTCACTGATCTATGAGTCGTTTGTAACGAATAGTTGATCGGTCTAATGTGATAACGTTTTATGTGTAACGAAGACCATGGCCGGGCGAGACTGAATGATTTAAAAAAACACAACCCTAAACCGGATAGAGTTTTGTTGTGTGATGCCTGTTGGGCGTTTCAGAAAGTGATTTTTCACTTAGAGGTATAACATTCCTCACCCACGCGCACATTCTAGCGGGTAATACACAATAAAAGTTGTGAATCGAAACTTAACGTTTTTTAAAAAAACGAGCTCATTCAGTCCAGCCGTTTTCCCGCTAATCTGACTCTGGATAAAAATACAAAAGCTTACATTAAATATGACCAATATTGTGTATATTACTAATAGTCACGAATTAATAATAATAGGTATATTATTGCTACTTCCTGATATATCAATATCTGACACCGCGAAGACGATCGTCCAAGAGCTGGAGGCTCAATGCGTTGAATTCTACAATCCCTTGTCGCTACGAAAATCCTATTGGTGAAGAACAGGTTTTAATTACTGATTAATACGATACTTAATAATGAGCAACGTCCTAGCGTGCCTAATCCTTTAATCTCAAGTGGCTTTCTTGATAATGCCGGTACCTCAACTCTACGGATCAATCAATGACTGGAGTTTTTCCTCCTACAAAGGCGGAACTATTGTTCAAAATAACCTCGACCTTGCTGGTTAAATTCGTTTTCTTGGGAAACTTACGACGCGTCATACGCCTTTCCTCCCGGCCTTGCCAGACTAACATATTCTTCTCTCAGTTTGAATGAATCGGGTAGAACATACGTTCTGAACACAAACTAGTAGGTCTTAACGTTGCGCACTGGAACTTGAAGGAATATTAACAGGTCTTTTTCGGATAGTTTGCGTCTACCGTTCTGAAATTATGGGGGAAACGGCGTGAAATATGTTAGTCAGAAAAAGGAGAGTAGTAACCAACTGGAGTATTAGTCAGAACTCCAGTGTTTATAAGAAATATCTGAGACAATAATAAGTTTCATCATGCTACTCTTGTCTCAAAGATGAAAATTTCGTATCACCTTCAAATCTTTGGAACTGTTAACGAAACCAATTAAATCGAAATTTGGCCGTTTCTGACAAAAAAGTATCCAGTCCTTTCATCGCTTTTGTTAATTAGAGGAAACAAAGTCTACGATGGAAGATAATAGGGTAATTACGAGAGCTCACGAAATTACAAAATTCGAACTACGGTTATTTCGTTTCTTTTGACAGCAGTTTTCTCTTCTAACCTTCTCCAAAAAGGTTGACTGGCTCGTACCTTCGCCCTGCTTGGCCAAGTGAAGGCAACCCAGTCAATTCACTGGGCTGAAGTTAGCTACGTATTCATAATCGAATGTTTGACCGTTTGCCCGCCCAGCCGTCCTGAATGGTCACAGCCGTCAATACTCGACCAAATTTCGGAAAACTAAAAAAAGCCTAACCTAGACATTCTTCCCCTAATTCCAAATTGGATTACTTTTTACGGCTGTGAGCATCTAGGACTGCTGGGCAAACGGTCAAACCTTCGATTATGAATATGTAGCTAACTTTAGCCCAGTGTCAATTCCGGAACGTTAAGCACTGTCAATTTCTATATTGTAGAACGTTCAGTTCTACCAGGTTCATAAAAGTCGGGTGAAAACGAATTGAATTGGTCACTAAATCGATAAACATCGATGGTTGTTTTAGAAATGAGTGATGAGTAGTGCTAGATGTTTTTAAAACTGCGCATTGTGATTGCACAGATTTCGTGCTGGAAGTTTATTTCTTTCAATTTAATACCGGCGAATCCAATAATACAAAAGAAAAAATCCGTACACAGTTCGGTGGCAAATACAACGTTTGTGCGAAATAATCCATCGAGGCTAAAGAAGATGATGTAAACTGAAAATACATCGCAAAGAACTTTAACTATAGCCAATATCGTTACGGCCGCGAAGGATGTACCGAGAACAAAGGTAGTTTGCCTCACGAGCTGTGCGATAGAAGGGTCGACGATACAAACATAATTCGTCGACGAAATTGGACCTCAAACGTCAACCACTTTGAAAGAATCAGGGAAATATCGCTTTTAAATAATTGAAACTTGGTGCAAACGTGAATGGATAATTTTAAGTTGTCAAATATTGTGATTTCTATTAAGATATTAATTATACAATCTAATGCAAACAATCTATAAGTTTTATGACAAACGAACCTCAAGCTGGGCCAGAGTTTGAATCCTCAGCGCAGTAATAGATTTCAAATCTGCTCTTTTTAACAAATAGTCTACCGTTTATTTTCTGTTGTACCGTTGATATTTGGGAAGGTGGTTGTTGGTACGATTGACTCTGTATTACCACTTTTTTGGTTTCCACAGCGGTACGAGCAGTTGAGGATAAAAATTCTGGGGGATTGTTACTACTGCATCAGCGGGGCCCCCAGAGAGAAGCCTGATCACGCTTACCTTTGCATACACATGGGTCTGTCGATGGTTAAAGCGATCAAGTGAGTATACTCGGAAATATATAAATACTAAGGAAATAAATATCAGTCCAAAATATTTATTTATTGGTTCAAATCTTAATATTCTAGTTAATTGTGACCTTGGTCATAGTGATGCTCTCAAAACTGTTGCGAATTCGTGTCACGTTTCATCCCCAGAAGCCCGCCTAGTCATTTTGTAGGCGCAAGCCCAACCGCAGGGGTCTCTCAAACATTTGCTAACTTCTTTATTAGCAGCAGCAGACGTGTCGGCCATTTCAAGAGACTTTCCTCCTCGCAAATATCCCGAAGTAAGCCCGGAAAAGCGACATCCCTTCCACCGGCTGAAACGGCCGCAGGGCATTAGGGAAGGGAAACTCCAATTGCCGCATCCTATCTGTCGCCCTTGCAACCAGTCCCGAGCTGGCAGCCGACCAGAATATAAACGTTGGGAACTCCTTCGGAATGAGAAGCGTCGAGCTTGAAAGTCTCATGCGATCGGAGACGAAGGGTGGCTTACCAGGATCGGAGAGCTCATGAATGTTTCAGTATTCAGGCTAATTTTATTCGCGATGTAACGCCTTGTTGGGTGCAATTCTCAAAGTGGCTCGTTCGGTTTGGTGTTCCAAGTTGCCATCTATCGTCTTTGTGGGCACGATGTCACAGTGGAAACACGTCTAGTAGCTAATGGCTATTCGAACCTCATTGCCTTCGGGCTTCTTGGGGGCCTAGATACAACTACTCACTCAACTCCTCATTTACTTGTTTGAGGGAGCACAGCTTGTACAATCCTTCATTTGCCCTCACTTTTGGACAACTTGCTGACGACTGTGAAGAGTTGGCTGCGAAGCTTCCTTCTCGACCTCTTCTGGTGGGGGTCTCACATAGAAAGCATGCTTCTTGCTTTGCCTCTATACAGGGATCCGAGGCAGGGATTTCGTTGTATTTCCATTTCATGTTGGTTGCTTCAGGTAGGTAAAAACTTACCTGTGCCCGCGGCAGAGCCTTGGCTATAGGCCAGCAAATCCTCCTTCTCCTATGAAGAAGACTAAGCCTGGACTAATCGAAGGCGTTCCTTTCTTTTCAATTTGGAAGTCAGCTCCTTGGTCCTCCTCAAGAAAATCTCTCGACCCTGGCTCTAAGACTATCAACACTATCCACCCTTGCACGAAGACCATCTGGAACTAGTCGAGTTTTCCTACTCTGAGGGGAAATAACGCTAACCCAAAGAAGGAAGAACTGTCCTTCTCAACAAACCAGCTGCCACCATCCTGTCCAGCTGCGATATTATGGCCCTGAGATCTAGCCTGTGCCACTCAATTTGTTCTTACCTGAGTGTCTTGTGTTAGCTAATTCTGGATCCAAACTTGGTAGAACTGTCGCTTGTGATTGTAAACTCTGGATCTTTCATTGCCATCTGATTTGTGCATACCACACTAAGTAGTACTTAAATATCAATGCAGTCCATGCCCTCATCTACTCCACCACTATTTCTTCCGTGACTTGTGCACTTTATCCTTCCCACTTTTGGTAGGTGAGTAAGTATTAACGACGTCGCTCATAATCATAAAAATCACCTTCGTTTGTGTTTTGTAGGTATGTGCAACAAAAGACCAACTCACCCGTCGACATGCGGGTCGGCATTCACACAGGCGCAGTTCTAGCTGGAGTATTGGGACAACGTCAGTGGCAGTTCGACGTTTACTCGAAGGACGTGGAACTCGCCAACAAGATGGAAAGCAGCGGACTTCCAGGGTTAGTAGAGCTGTTTTGCTATCTGTTTAACGACTTTTGTAGTGTGTTGTTTTTAGAGAGAGAAATCAACGTTATTACTTCACTCAACCCGAAAGCTGGAGAGAGACGATAGTAAACCTTCAACTCCATGGTGTGCCACATTATGGTCATCACAGTCTCGTTACCCAGACGCACTTGATCTCAACCAATTGCCTGAAATATGTCCACTTCATGATTTTCATACCTAAATTTAATATGAACGTAGGAAGTGTTACAGTGGCGGTTTGCAGACGTAAATAAAATGTGAACGATATAAGCGAATACCATTCAGACTTAGGAGTCAAGAGTTTGCCGCTGCTTCATGTTTGCTACTGGAGAGCTTGTAGCCCCAGTGCGCACGAACTATCTGTGCAGCGAGAAAACACATACTTCAAAGTGATATATTTTTCCTTCCTCTGTAGAATTATGGGAAAATCCTCTTCCTTTTCGGAGAGAAATATCAGGTTGACAGAAGTTACGCGGCTTCGCAATAAAAGAATTCTGAAGTGTTGACAAAGATGATTGAGGTATCGTGTGTCCACATTACTGTCATCCTTCATCATCCATCCCCACCCTTCACTCTCCGGGTGCTGTCACTTTCTTGCGTAGCTGTTGCTGTTGACTTTCAAACCCAGGTTATTCCCAGAACGTTTAACTTAAACCCGTTAAATTGCTTCTGATGTTTGAGAATGTTTAATTTCGGGGCTGCAGCTCTCTATTCGTGAGTTGTGCTTTGAGCCTCTCGTTCATGGAGTTTATACTTACCAAGTGAGTCTAACGCTTTTTCATCGAGCTCCTAAAACTGCTAAAACACTTGCTTGCCCGCTTTGGTCGGATGCATCATGGTAATAGCTAGCCGCTGAATGCCGGATGTATTTACAGCAGAGGTATATTTGTCAAGAATTCATGTAATATTCTATAAATAGCAGTAAAAGCGCAGTCCACGACTCCCTAGTCCACCAGGTAAAGGAACTTCGGGTTCGGGGGAAAATAAATTATTTTCAAGGACTGAAGACCATTTAGAAAGAATTGACGAATATATTTATGGGGGCCCATTTAAGTTCTTCTACGTATTGTGGGACTGACGACAAACGTCCAAATACAAGCGAGTATTTCAATTTTTATACCGCTGTAAGTCTCGCTCTCATTCCTTTACTGAATTAAATAATTTTGTTGGAACGAGTTTTCACTGCAGGACTGAGGTCAGAACAATCTTCGATACAACTGTGACAAATTGCACGACCGAGGGTTCATTCAGCGAATTGAAATTCACGTAACACCATCGAATCCGCGAATTATGTATTTCTAGCCCACGTGGGTTAGAGGGGACTGAGCTTAATGATTTGGCTCAATATAAAGGGAAATTTACTCAAGTAACGAATTCAATGGTCTGTTGGCGCTACGTTGATTGCACAACAGCGACTCGCTTCCGAACGGTTCAGCTCACTGGAACACTAATGCTCGCACAGAGCCAATCTATTAACGTTGAACCGTGTGATTCAGTTACTCGCTTTTGCCGGGGGGCATGTTCCTCGGTTAGGCATTTCCTCTGCTCTGCTTGCTCGTTTGTGATTGTCGGAGTTAATTATTCTGAGTTTAAACATTCGAGGTCGAGGGAAAAGCGCTTAGTCGTTCATTTGTTGCGGTGGATTGAGCTAACTATTCACGCAATTGTTGATTGCGAAATAGTACAGAAGTAATAGACTGTGGAACGGGGTGGGGGGTTTATCGTCGGCTCTCATTTCACAAGCATTTCACGGACCAACTCAGTTTCTGCTTCATTACTGTCGATAAGAAAGACTCGTTGAAGGTCGAGGAATCCACAAATGTTGAAGTTATATTTTTACTTATACACTTCAATTGCAGCTGCTTCCCAATTCTCCAGCTACTTCAATGATGTGGTTTTTACTGAACCAAAAACGACCAAAAACTGACTGACCAAAAATTAAGAAACGGCATTTCCGCACCATTTGAACATTATATATAAATGTGGAATACAATGAAACAAAATGAAACTACAGTGGCAAATTTATCGAGTGGTCGCTCTTACTCCAAACCGAACACGAAACAATTATTATTTTAAAAATAAATATCTGGCGTGACGCGTCACACGACGATCCTTAGCTACACGTGCGATTTCTATCACTTTAGAAACTAATCCTATCAAAGTTGCATTCAGTTCACTGGAAAATGGTAAAACCTCGATCAATGCAGTATACCAAATCTGGTAGTATGGAATTTATTGGGTCGCCCCTATTCATGTCACGTCGTTTATTACATACTAATAAATATAAAATTTCTGCGTACGCTGCATAATCGAAGACACTGTTAAAAAAAGGTAGTCAAAGAAATGGCAATAGTTTGAATTCCAGAATTTCGTTGGGCGTTCCAAATTATTTTACTCACGTCATTAAAATGCGATCGCGTGTGTAGCTCATTCAACTCACAAATCGATGTTTTTGAGAACGCATGGTGTATGAGGATGTATAAAGAGAATATTCAGAGCGAGGCGTTATTGTAAATTTGATGTGGTTGAGTATACTCGTATTTCGGTTCGTCGAGTAGTCACAGAAATAGTTGCGGGGAACAGAATGTAAGTATAGGGGGCTAGAAGATGTTTTTTTATTTATAACACTGACTGTCCGTTATTTGGGATGAGCCCCGCGGCCTTAAGTCCTAGAATATTACTCCGTCGGGTGTGATCTAGTTGAAACACACATTTATTGTGAACGGCTCAGAAATGTCAAAAAACACGTTTCTTGACACATTTTGGTTGTTACTCCGAGTAGCAGGGACGTCGACTAACCAATATTGTATTACCCACTGCTCCAGTTCGATCGAGATGGTGATCGTTATCGATTGCGCTTCACATAACGCTTCCCCTGTCTAGACGCCATTTTTGTCGGTCATTCCACGAAACAGGACTGAAATTACGAAAAGCTGAACAAATCCCTCAGTTTCTTTGTGAAGTGACCGAGTCTGCAGATGCGTCGATTCAAGGCATTCATATTGAAATAGCTTTTTCCAAAGTCAAATTTTCTTCCTGTTTTTTTTTACTTAAAATTTAATTTATCACATTTCGACATCTTCTAGTTCACTACTTTGACTTAAATTTTATAAGTTCGTAATGAAGTCAACGGTAGGGTCTTGAGAAGACTGACGACGGTTTAAGAAATTATGGCGCTCAACAGTTTTTTTTGCGTGAAATGAACACGCATTTTCTTCAAAAGATTTTTATAAGACCGATTTGGGACAAAAACGCTACAAGTTAGTACGGTATATTGCACAGCTTGACGGAGTCTCACAGCTCCAAGACCCACCCCATTCTAATGAGCATAGAAAAAAACCAGTGAACCAAACCAAACATTACCTGATTACGACGAAACGAAGAAAACTAAATATTCCAGGCGCGTATTGGCGATTGCCACGACGTGGCGTGTACAGCTGGCAGGTGGTTAATGAGACGAGAGGGAGGGAGTGCAAACGATGTAACGATGCCTTTCAATTTGTGGTCTTTGGCTCACTATAATTACTGTAATTTCATTATTTTCGGTCTAAACACAGCCATACACCACGGAGAGTTTTTCCATTCGACCCAGGATCTAGAAATACCGAGAAAACGATACCGAACACGGCGTATTCACGATAAAACGGCCCGAATTGAGTTTATGTTAATTTTTTTAACCATTTTTCGCCCATAACAACCATGGGCTTCGTCCGATCGGATTGCCGAACTGGCGGGCACAACTAGGTACCAAATGGGATTTTAGTGCGAAAGAACGGATTTTTTAGACCACGTTAGAGGCCCAAAACGGCCCAGAATCCCCGGAATCTGGGGTTGTAAAAAAATGTTCATGATAGAAATATAGGGTTATTATACAGAATGAATACTAAAGGCAATTTTAGGGCCTTGACTTCCGAAGGGCCGATGTTCGGTGGAATATTCATTTTGGCGTAAATCAACACCAGATTTTGAGGATGTTGACTCGCCTCCGATTTGGAGCCAGCCCCAGAATTAGACTCACTGGACTCGAATTCGCTCTCAGCCTACGGTATCCACTCATCGAAGATTTATCACTTCTGAAACAATGTTACGAGCGCACTTAAAGCAATTCACGAGGCTAGCGATTGCACGACAGACAGACTGTATTGAACGTTAAAAGAATGACGTTAGACGAAGAAGGAAGTTAGTTATGTATTATGATGGGGCCACTGGGACAAGGCTTCATAGATGAGGACATTACAACTCGATCCTTAATACAACACGGGCTACCTTCAAGTTACTTATAACTACATAATTTTGTGTAATGCTAACCACTAATGTTAGTTTTCACAACTGTGTTAGTAGATGAAGCGCGAGCACAATAAAAGTAGAAAAGAAGAGAAATGTTCACATCACGTGCGAGACTGAAACTGAGGGCATTCTCTCCAAAATTAGTGTCAATTTGGGGCACCACGATGTGGTTACCTGGTTGGATATTTAAAGAGAATGAGAGGAACATCACAAACGAGGTTTATGTCAAGTAGAAGGATGGAGGAGAAGCAAACCAGGACCTAACGGTAAATCATATTCTTCTCGGCTCTATTCTGAAATTGAAACATTCAGAAGGGACCAGTGAAAATATTGTCCCTTGAGAGACTTTGTGAGCGGTCCTGACTTGAAAGGTTCTGTCAGGATTAACGGGCCGAGCGGCCAGTGCCAAAAACTGAGGGAATTGAGTTGCTGTGGAGGTTTGGAGAGTGTTTCAATGATATTCTATCAACAATTTGATCAAACATGTCATGATTCAAAGTTACATTGTACAATCCCTGTCCTCGAAGTACGTGAAACGAAAGTATGTTCTAAATTATAATGCAATGCCCGCCGTATTACGATAATCACTAAACTGCTTTAAATGTTTCGATGAATGATCTTTAGATGTTATTTTTGATCACGTCTATTACAGGAAGGTTCACATATCGGAGAAAACTTACAGTTTCTTGAACGGTGAGTTTGAGGTGGAGCCAGCTTATGGGGAAAAGCGAGAAGAGTCTTTGCGAATGGCTGGACTCAAGACGTATTTTATTACCAAAGTCAATAAACCGGTAAGTGCGTGGTTCGTTGAGTTATCGATAGTCGTATCTCTTCAAATATTGTAGGGGACGCCTTTATGACCTACCTCTCTGGTCTATCCAATGTCCCAGAGTTCAGTATTTTTCCTCTCAATTCAAGCAATGATTTAATTAAAATGTGGATGGTGAATATACCATCCTTATATGACAACAATCGTAATCGAGTCAAGCGTAATTTTTTTTAAACTCCGCTCAAATGTTACTAGGTGCTTCAGAAAAATTCAGGTGGTACTAAAACTAACTACCTATGCGATGAGTGTTTACCTCGCATGGCACGTGACAGAGAATTGATAAGTCTTCCCACAAAACTTGTTTTTCGCGTAACTTAGGGCTCGAAATGTACAGTATTAAAAGGCTCACTCGGCCTGGTGTTCAAAGTGATAATAGCACTTCTCCATACAGGATTGTGAGCGTCGAGCTTGGTGTAGAAAAGTGATGAAGCCACATGTATACGCTTATTATGAAACTCTTGAACAGGCTTATATCGGATTTTTGTCGCCAGTGACACCTACAACGCTTGCAAAGACGCAGGCGATAGCCCTCTGCTTCGCTCTGTCCATCAGTCCCCTTAAACGTTAGAGTGGAGGCCAGGAGCTACGACTGGTACTTGGTCTTCCAGACAAGCACGTAGCACTACTTCCGACCAAGTGTTCGTACTTAGTGGTCCAGGTTTCCTCGTTCCCATCATTCAGCGGGATGTCTCCTATTGGCGATCTTCCCAGTCATCCCCCCCCCCCCGCTAGCTCTTCTGCTGGACCATTATCTGGAGGGTCTCTAACTGAGTATCGAGAACTGTTGGCGTCCATGATGCCCACGCTTCAGCTGGAACACTCAACTAAGTGCCAGTTTATGATGGTGGTTGAGGGGATCACCAACCTTTGGCAGGCGTGATGGGATTAGGGTCCCACTGCCCACAATATTCACGCCATTTTTCCGTCCATAAAGGACCGCGTTTGGATGTACAGGGGGGTTCTCATCCTTTGCTGCGTCACAGCTCCTCCTTCATCAACGTGCGCCTACACTCGATGACTAGCCATGTCACACTGGGGCTGGAGTGCGTGGGTGGCCCCCCACCCCCCACCCCGAAGATATGCGCAGCGATCCTGTGATGAGGGTCGTAACGACTCCTTACTAAGAGGGAGGGAGGGCATCCAGCACATCAACCCCTATGGTGGGCTATAAGTACGAACACTTACTGGTGCTACCTGCTTATCATATTCTCTAAATGCCTTGCTGAATTTAATCAACAACAGAAAAAAAGATACTCTGAAGTTGACATTTTTATTTCTCATTTTCAAAGTCACCGAGTTCTTTCAGCTAACTGGTACTTAATTTCGTTCTCCATTAGAGTTTTCCTAGAAATGCATCGAAAGAAGATCCAGCCACTAGTTAGTGTACCCTCAGATTCATAGGAATTGAGGGAAGCTGCGCGAATGTTCATACCAAATATTTATGTGCTGATAACAATTTTCCCAGCTAGTTCATCGCGCTCAGAGGGAACGTGCAAGCCTGCACAGCTAATGGAGCGTATTAAAATGTAAATACTCGTATCTCAACGAGCACGCCTTTGTTGTTAGCTTATTAATTTATATGTACGCGTGTGCAGGAGCAAGTATACAAGTTTGAAGGAGAAACAAATATTTAACCTCATAATTAGTCGGGTTGGCCTTCCTTCCTTAAACTTATTGTTTTCACACTACAAACCCTACTTTACTAACTAAATATTTCGTTGCTCCAGTTCAAAGGGGATGTGGTGAAGAACGGCACAATGCACGAAGAGCTCCCAGACGACACTCTCGACGATGCAGTAGTGAGTTTTTCATCGACACAAATCGTTATTCAAAATAAACTCTGAATTCGTCCAAGCATAATTTTTTGTGAATATACGCAGGGTGTCACGACGCCAATGGACGAAAAAAGCGCCGGCGGGATTAATCGAGAACGAGAAAATTCTGACGACTTCCGTTTGAGGCTTAGAAAAGATCTGATGAGTCGCACGGGATGGAGGTACGTTGACGAAGTCATTATGTATTACTGCGTTTTTGGGTTTGACAGCCTGAACCTTGACTAAATCTTAATAATTAAATGCCTCAACTTGATCACTAACTACGACTCATCACTGAAAAACATTCGTATTTAAACAGATCGACTACTTGGATGCCTACACATCTCCGTTCAACGAACCGTCACTGACATACTTACAATATTTAGGTATCAAACAGTTGAATCCACCCAGTGAGCTTGACTTAAATCATTCAATCAACCTCCGTTTCATAGGCCTTTATTTTCGTTCACAGTATTTTCACAGAGACGTCCATAGCAAATGACTGTTAGGTTAGGTATTCATCACTAAAACATACAATTCAAGTTTAATCAAAATCAATGGCGGCGGTTTTGCGAAAAAAAAAAGAACGCTCTTATTTTTTGCGCTTTCACAACTCACAATGCTTCCCTACAGTAGATAAGGCCACATTAACTAATTTTAGCTTCTCTAAATGGTTCGAAAAAAGCAATGTATGTGTGTAACTCAACTTTTCTTTCGATTTTTATCGCTCCAACCTGTTCTAATACTTTCATTACACCGTCCTGAGTTGTACGTTCGATGGTGATGTGCAAGCTGAGTATTAAAGCCGATTTAGTTCTGCCATTTTCTCTCGAGCGCATTCACTGATTTTTTGCTTGCCTTGGCTCTACGAAATAGAAAGGAAAGTTATGTGATCGACTGAAAAAAAGTTCCTTCAGATCTTTACGTTGCAGACTGTACCACCCAGCCGTCCTGGATGGTCGCAGTCGTAGATACGAAACCAATTTCGAATCAAGGGAGGAATATCGAGGTGGGACATTTTTTATTTCTCAAAATGTGGCCTCGTACAAAATTAGCTACTTATGACTTAGTCTCATCTTGGTATTCTTTCCATGATTCTAAATAGATTTCATATTCATGTGTAAGTGCAGGGCAAACGGTCAAAATTTTGATTATGAATATGTAACTAACTTCAGCCCAGTAGATAAACGTGTATTTGTGAACGCGATTGAGCGAAACGGCGGAACCAAATCGGCTCAAACTAGATATCTAGCCCGCAGGTTACCATGGGACACCAACAGAAGGGTATGAGCAAAATCTACCCAAAACTAACTATAATTACCACAGTGATCAAAACACCAACTTATTTTTTTCCTGAAACCAATCTAACGATTTTGATTAATTATTTTGTGTAGCCAGCTTCTAATGAGATTACGATACCGTGAAATTCCCATCTGAGGGGAAAAGGACGAGAGCAGCACAAAAAAATCGAGCCAAGCGTAATTTTTCCCTTATAAACTCCGCTCAAATGTTACTAGGTGCTTCAGGGCTACTCCAGAAATTCCGGAATTTCAACCTCCGCCGTTTTACTTACTACCATTTCTAAACGTGCTAACCCGATAACTCAGGAAAGTGAGCCTTCGAGGGGTTTGATCCTTTTCAGGGAAGTCTGGTTTACACCCTCATTAATTCCCTGTGGTCAAAAATGCTCGGGCATGAATACGAGCAGCACAATAAAATTCGCTACCGTTTTCTGCCGCGTGAAATAAAGTGATTATTATAACGTGAGTTGAATGTGAAACGTGCATCGAGGCGAAATCCAAGGGCGAATTGAAGTACAACATTTTGGGTTCATAAATGTGACGTACTGTATGATGCACAACTGTCCCCAGCTCCACACGCATTCAAAGCGATCCCAATCGAGACAAATCGAATTATATGAAAAAAGTGTTAGCTCTCAATGATCTCTAATTTATGGAGTTTCCACTCAATTATGTCACGAACTTTATAGAGTGATCAGCACGCAGGTTATCACGGTTATTGTTCTGGAATCATCAGGTAAACACTGTGAGAACGTAAATGAAACGTCAGTGGCTTGAATTCGGACTTCCTGCGGTTGCTCCTAATTGTTTTATGAAAGTTACTATTCTATCACCGTTTAAGTGGTTGTACTACCACCTACCACCTTTTTTCTGATAACTTCAGTATCGTAGAACTGCACTAGAATGGTTTTACTCGAATTTTTGTTAAGCAATTGTGCTGATCTCTTGTATAATTGTGCATAGTGTCCATTTTCGGTACGGCCTATACAGAAATGGTACATTTCCATAGTCCTTTGAAGCGTCGATTAGATACCTTTGCTTCTAACTCTCTCTCTCTCTCTCTCTCTCTCTCTCTCCCTCCTTCTCTTTCCCCCCTCTTTATATCCATTAGAAGTATCGCTTCAGATATTTGTACTGATTTGGACGATGCTGTTGATGAATGACTGACGCTATTCGACAGTAATGACGTCACTGCCAATGTCCACACATCTGCATAAAACGAGTAGTTTCCTTAAAATCATTTATCGATGCACTCATTCGCAGGCGATTTTGTGGTCGAAGCTGCTCAAAGAAACTCCAAACGCTTGAACAGCGCTCAACGGGTTTTGATAGTCCAAAATGAACTCGTCTCGCCCCACTTTGCCGAATTGGAGGAGAATCGAATCGTCGTGGTCTCTTTGGAGTTGGAAATTTTTGACTGACCGTTTGGTTACTCGTCCGCGAAAGTACAAAAAGTGCGTGGAAGTGTCTTCGTCCCAGTTGGGTTTTTTATTCACTAGTCGAATGGAGTTGTCCGGACTGTTTGACGAATCCTCCAACCCTGGAAGCACCACTTTGAATTTCCTTGGCCCTTTAGTCCCGAGTACATTCGTGTCGTACATTATCACCCCTGCATCGATTTCTTCCTCATTTGAATCCTCCGTCGTTTCGTACGTACACAACCGAAAACGCGTACCCACCAAATTGGACCGCAATTTCCCAACTGCCGAAGAGCTGCTTCTAGTCAAATCCTCGTCTGACGTCAATATCAAGTATTTGCTGGTCGAACATTTTTTTCGCCTTCGAGCTATCAACAAAAGCCTGTTGTCTTCTTCCAGGTACATGCGGTATATCGGGTAAAGCCTACTGCCTTCAGTCTTTTTGTCCCTCACCACTCGACATTGAACGGTTCGGTCAGCAGGAGGTGGCTGGAGAACGTCCAAAATCGTCTTCGGCAACTCCAAAATTTGCAATGGGCAATCATCTTCGTCTATTTGACAACTAAAATCCTTCATTCTTTCCTGCCTTTGTCGACACTTGAGGCACTTGGTCTTAACTCTCGTACACATTACTTCTATGCGGTTGGCCACGATAGTTGGAACGTCGTCCTCGTTGAAGTTGCTCAGCTCTACATCGTTTTCCCATCTCCTTAGACGACAAAGATCCAAAGGGCGTCTGAATTCGGAAGACGTTATGCGACCTGACATCTTCTTTAGCGTCACTTTCTCTTCAAGTCGCCTACGCTGCACTTCGAGTTGCAATTTGTATTCTTCAATGTCTCTCATCGTTGATTTTATATTGTAGTTTTCAGCCGAAATGTTTCATCGCAACTCTCAAACAATGAGAAGTTCCAAATTTCGTTCGAGCCTTTATTTCCAGTAAAAGTCTATTCCTACGCGCACCGAAATTTCGCTTAGTTTGACGTCGTTATAGTCACCAAGTTTGAAAAAAACAAACTGCCAATGCACTTTTTTATTGAGTTTGAAGCATCCAACCTCTCCTACCTACATCCTCAATAACATTTGTGGTATTAAAGTAATTGGGTTAGTTCCGCCAGTAGGTAAACGACTAAAGTTAACGTACCTGTTTGGTGAGTCCGTCTCCTCTGGCTGGTGAGATTCTGTGGGCGAGCACTTTTGATGTAAAGACGTCATCGTTTAGCCGTTAAGTCAGTACAAGAGTCAGTTAGTTGGTCGTGGTCTTTATATACGAAGAGAAAGGCAAAAGGGATGATGGAGCGTCTGGGAAGGGGGAGGGGGGATAGGAAGGAGGTCATGCACCTCTGGGGAAACCCGCATACAACAGGAAGGCATATAAATTGCATTATGTATGGACAGCACACTTAGAAACTAACTGCAAAGACTGAAAAGGCAGATCCACTCGACCAAAGTAGGGTATATAAAATAACTTGTACTTGTAACAACGCATACATAGGACAGACAGGACGAAAAACACGGACCAAATATTCAGAACACATTAAAGACAGAAGAACAAAGACGACTCAAACCTTGCCAACCACCTCAAGGCAACTGAATATGAACCAACCAAAATACAGGACCACCTTACTTCATAAACAACACAAAGGGCGAAAACATGGAAATCTATAAACAAAAAACTTCAATGGACAGATCATAAATGAACAAATCAACAAAAAATGCGTCACCTTATTTACACCTCCCAAGACACTACACAAAAGAAAACAACTTACTGACGGATTTACAGACCACCTTATACAAAAAAGACGTAGGTATGAGACGTATTTGACTTACCTTCCTTTCACTTCACCTCTAGCTGGTTTCCGGAGAGATGCATGACCTCCTTCTATCCCCCACGATATTCCTGACACTCCTCCATCTCGTTTACCTTTCTCGTCGTATATAAAGACCACGACCAACAACTGACTTTAGTACTTACTGACTTAACGGCCAGACAATGATTTCTTTACATCGAAAGTGCTCGCCCACAGTATCTCACCAGCCAGAGGAGACTGACTCACCTAACTTTAGTAAGATTTGTGGTGACATTGGTAAAGGAGAAAAAGAACCCACTCAACCTTACGCTGAAGTGAGTTCTTTTTAGCCTATGACAGTCTCTTCCCGTGGCAGCCGAAAGATATATCAAGTATGTGAATGTGTGTAATCGGTTGAAAAAGAAAAGAAAAAGGGTTTTCTTAGTACCTTTACGTTTTAAAAATTTTGTAATTCAAAAAACACTATTTCTGAAATGGTTTGCTTCTGAAAGAGATGGGGAGAGAACAGCTGAACTAATTCGGCTCAAATTTAGCCGAATATTTAGCCTGCAAGTTAAAATGAAATGCCAAAATGAGCGCGAGTAAAATCGGTCCATAACTAAGATTATCATAGTGGTCAAAACACTAAATATTTTTTTCCAAAACGCCTCCCGATTTTGATTAAATTTCTTCGATGAACAGTTCCACGTAGTAGTTGGACTATAAAATGTTCTTTCGTGGGAAAATGACAAGAGCAACACAATAAATTATCGAACACTCCAAAGAAATTCGACTTTAGCGCAGTATGACTCTAGCGTTCTCAGAAAAAACAGAGCGTTAGTCCAATGAAATATCTATACGGCGAGAGTTCAGTAATATCCAGAAGATAATTAGGAGCAACCCAAGAAATTCCAGAATTCAAATACCGCCGTTTCATATACTAGCTGTCAACACAGTTTTATAATATAATAATTATAACACTATATATAGTGCTCTAAGTTTAGGTTAGTTATAACATATTAGTTAGTTCAGTGGGTAGAGCGATTAGAATCCCTTAACGCGCGCGGGCCTGAGGAAAGTTGTGTGATGCCTCGCATCAGATATTTTATACCGACTTACTAAGAAGATAGTTGTTAGCGATCAGGAGTCGGCTATGGTCAAACATTTGTACTGTCTAGTTTCTCAAAATTCGGTTTTCAAATTCCATTTCGGAGGGGTCTTGGGTTTGTCCCCTTAGTATTTATTGAAAGACATGCATATAAGGAGGAGTTAAACCTCGAAACATCGCCACTAAAAATGTGTCATTATTGACTGAAGCTAAAGAATTTTAACAATTTGTTGTACATCCTCAAAAAGATTTAGCAATATATGCGGATTCATCATTTTACTTTTAGCTTTCTAAGTTTTCGATGCAAGCTATGTATTTTCTAAATTGGCTAAGAGAATACAGAAGTAAAAATAAGAACAATACTCAAGGTTGGACTCACTTTCGCTTCTTCAGCCGACCCAACTTAATAAGAATAGGTTCTGGTTTTCTTAAACGAGGTGTCAAGCTCAATGTTGTGATCGTAGTTCGCAATATTGAATGTTTCATCATGAATTGAACACTGTTATTTTCTCACGCCGTTCCACATTTACCATGCACATTTCTTGTTTTTTTCCAGATCTATAATTTCCCACATCGATTGGCTGACGCTGAGCTTCAAGGACAAGCAAAAAGAGTACAGTTACCGCCACAATGCGGAGAGCTTCAACAGCGTCTCCCTTATCGGCTGCCCTCTCACTCTAGTCGTCATTTCAACGTCTCAAATGATCGTCCTGCCACGGTAATCTGCCCGTTATTCCGTCTCGAAATACTTTGTACGATTCCTAAGGTTTGCTCCAAGATGATCCCTGGTTGCCGCAGTTCTTCATCATTAGTTGAGAGTTAGTGAGGCACAAAGGGCCTGGAATTCATCTCCAAAAGCTGACAAGGTAGCAACTGTTGGGTTCAGTTGATTTTGCTTTTACTCTTTCACGGAAGAATGGAAAGGTTCTATATAACTGCACTGGCGCTGCAATTATATGGATTAACTTGTCATGGCGAGCATGACAAGTCGTGACATATACTTTATTCGTATCTAAAGGAGTGTTTCTGTAGATGGAATGATGGATACTGAGTGGTCGTGAGAACTAGAACGAGCAAAGGCAACTGTGTTGACATATCTCTAGACATGTTCCCCTCTGAGCTGGCACGTGTCATCAGGAAAATATGGGTTGGGCTAGACCAGTGGATGAGCCAGCTCTGCATGGGATGCAGCGGCTAACAATAGTTGTAGTGATCAAAACACCATAAAATATTATGTTCAGGAAATCTCATCAATAGGTAGTTACATAAATAGTTGTGGAGAACAAAATGAGGGTACAGGCTGATAGAAGCTACACACATGCATTTACTCGAAGGCAGCAATTAAAACAAAGCTTAACCAGAGCAATTCCTGTCCCTTGAAATCAGCCATCCCCCTGCTCTAGTGCTCATCAGTTTCGTTTCCATGGATATTTTGGGTGATTTACAGTACATTGCTACAGCAGACGTTGTATACGAAAAAGAGCACGAATAACCCCTGTAAGCAGGCCCGGATTTACGACTGCCACATCTATTCCTTACTAATAACACAACTTGTCCCAACTAATCTCGAAACTAATTGGGATAGTGTTGATTTTGTTTCTTAGCATAATTTTGAAACGAGCATAATGTAACACACACCTTTCCTTAATTATGTATAATTCAAGTTCCAGAACTATAATTAATTATTAGCGTTAATGTAGTTGTGTAGGCGCTTGGGTATTTTTAATGAAACAGGATTACAATTTACAGAAAACTAGAGTTTTATTCATACAAATTGAAAAGTGCAATGTAAAGAAACATGTTTAAGTTAATAACGAGGCTCTACTGTCATACATTTGTTGACATTGGCGGACTACAGAAACTTTACACGCCTGGCTTCTTTGTTTGCAAACTTGGAAATTGCGTTTTCAATAACTATTCTAGTAGTTAAATCTTTTTCAATAGCTAAAACTGCAAGGCAATTCAGCCGGTTTTGTGTTGTAGCTGAACCCAGAGAGAGTAGAAAATGATCTCTCTGTCGAGCAGTTTGAAGCAGGGGTGCACAGATATATTAGCAAGGCAGTATTTACATTCGGTTTAATAGCAGACTTTTTGAAATTAGAAACTTGTACTGTCTGGACAATGTCTAAGCCTCATCAAAACTTCTCTTGGTGCAGCAAACCTTTTACATCACCGTTTGTGATTGTTCAATGTCAACTTGTTGCGGAATAAGTTTCCAATTTATAAACAAACCGAAAATTTACCCACCTGGGCACGTCCCCGCGTTGCCCACGCAGTAAATCCGGACTTGCCTGAAAGTAAATAAATGAATCGGACCTCTATCAAAGAAACTATAGTATGAAATGCTACCAACAAGACAATGGAGACTTTGGCAGCTGGGGAGCTATTACATCTTGCAAGGGGTGTAAGGAATCATAACAACTTTCCAACACTCAATCTGCTGTTTTTTCTTTCTTTCCAGAGATACGCTTAGTTTAGTTTCGTTTAGCACCACCCTCGTCGTCTTAGTGCTGTTGGTTTTATTTGCCGTGATTGAACAATTTCCAAAAGTAAGTATACGCTTATATGCAATCATTCTATTAACGTTAATTTGTAACAAGGTCGTCACGTCAAACCACGAATTCGCAAATAACGCGTTTCGTATAACTTGAGGCTTGAGAAGTCATTAGCTTCGCACGACGTTATTCATGAAAGGAAGGAGAGCTCTCAGAGGTCTCAATCAGGGAAGGCTAAATGAGAGGGGCCAAATAATTGTAACGTTGTGAATGGTGGCTATCGATGGGCTCGTACAAATTAAAAGGTAAGGGAACGAGCCCTTTTATTAGAGGCAGGAGATGAGATGAGTTTATTTATAACACCAGTGTTTCAATTAATAGCGTGAGGCCCTCTATTCTAGCCCCTAGCTGAGCTACTACGATTTTGTGATCCTCGTTATAGTTCAACGTATCAATAAGAAAATAAGTTGTATCATCCACGATTTTTGGAACGAACGAAATACGTAAATGTACGCAATCTGACTTGGTGAAATTAAACTGATGACTGTGCATTTCTTTTTGGGATATTTTTCTCAATTAAAAAACTTTCCTTAGACCTACGTGCATTCAGCAATTTTTATCACACGAGCAAATGTTTTTCAATCAGTTCATTAGGAGTTCCAAAATGTATTGAGATACTGCTACTTATGGCACGAAGTTTATCGAAGAACCCCTGTATGGGTAATTAATGTGACTGTCAACACGATCAGATTTGGCGCCAATCCCAGGATCTATGAGCGCAATATTTGACAATTCCCGATGAGATAGTTTGTTTCGCGGACAGAAGAATTGAAGGCACCTGTATGAGACAAGACGTCAAAGAACAGGCTATGAAACAAAAACAGTCTGTGACATTCTGGGGCTTTGGGGGGAAACAAATCGTACGTGTCACATCTCTTTGGCTGTTTATCTCACATACTCGTTCATCGATCTCTTCGCAAACCCAATGACGTAAGGCCCTTCCTACGGGCATGTCTAGGGGGCTACACTCAACACTCGAACACACGGAGTATCAGAATCCAAATCCAAAACACAAATCAAATATCCCTGCACTTATTGAAGACAACAACAGACGGAGAAGAAGGCGTTCGTCTTTATTTTTGTCGAAGTGCCGTTGTGTTGAGTGGAACGTCACTGTCCAGACCTTCAATAAGTCTCCCAAAAAGAATTCCTTTTCTTTTCTCTTCATTGTGCTATACTTCACACCTCACAGAACTACTGTTATAGTCCAGAAAGTAACTATTCAAAAGATTAACAAACCCCCTCTTGTTTACAGTTTTTCCTGCAGAGCCTCGAGAGAGCGAGTAAGCGAATGAACCACTCGCTGCTTGGGCGTTGCGTATTTGCCTCTGTGTGCATTGTCATTCTAGCTTTGGGAAACGTCGTCGACACTGTAAGTAATTGTTTGAACGAATATCTTATATCTGTCTAGTTTGAAGAATTTATTGTTTTAGGTAAGTGAGGTAGTCAGTTAGGCGTAGGAGTTAGGTAAAAGTGGTTAGAGTTCACCTGTAATATAGCTAGTCCACAAGGGCACGTGCAGCAAACTCTAAAACACTAGGGGTAGTGCACGAGGGTTGGGGAATGACGCCAGCTTTGAAGAGTTAGAAGAACAATTATTTGAGGTAGAGTCTTAAGTTTTAAAGACAAAGAGCGTGTGTCTGGGCAACTCCAAATGATAATGCACACATTATGTCACTATCATGCGACGATATGGCTCTAAAAAACTAATCAGATCGGTATACTTATTATATTTTTCGTCTCCTCATCTACATCTCCTTTTTACTCAAACACGATTTAAAATTTTAACACTGCCGTTTTTCAGGTGGGATGCGCTCAGTTGTACAAAGCCCAACAAGTCAACTGCACTTCTGAGCTCAACTTGATGGACGAGTGTCTCTACCCGAGTTACTTCTCCCACATGACTGTCATGGTACTCATCGCTGCGGTTATACCCATTCAACCCTTATTCATTGCCAAAATCGCGATTCCAATGGCCATCGTTCTCGTGGAAGTTTTTGCCAATTTCACCTTGCTGTGGAACTTGTTGGATCGCGAGGACATCATCAGCCACAGGCACTGTTTCTCGTACGACACCCTTGTCTTTCCGCATGTTCTGTGCTTAGTTATCAATCCAGCCAACATTTTTATCACCTTCGAAAGAGCTCTAACGTTTGTGTTCAGTAACCTTGTGTAGCTCCAATGTGTCCTCGTAATTTTTCTTTACTTTTATCCCCATTTTTTGCATGACTGACTTGCATGTTTACTTTCCACCGCTTTTAACGCGTTTAATTATTTATTTATTATAAACATGAGCCTACAATTCAATCAGTAAATACGTTTATTAAAATATGCAAATCTCATGAACCAATAGGTTGACAAGCAACAATATTGATGATCACAAAAGACATGTACATACTATTTAGGGTCTGATTGGAGTGCATGGTTTTATTCGCAATTCCAAATACCCTACTTGTGACTGTGTGCCCCTGTTCAGCTTTCCCGGTCATTCCCACATTCTCCTTTGATGTTATGTACAGTAGAATTGTGTTATGATCTCCTTTACTTTTAGCTGCCAAGAGTTCCCTGTACCCTTTGTATAATATTCTTTTGTTGCTTCCAGGTATACTCCAGCCATCCTGGCTGTCAGTCTTACTATGATCCTTGCTCACCTGGGGTTAATTTTTCTCGCCCGAGTGGTAAGTCACAGTAAATCTTAAAATGAGACTGTATGTTGTAATCTATTTTACTTGTCGTTCATCTAGGGACTGTGGTAGTAAAGTAAAAAAAAAAACACCAGCTATTTTTTTAATCTTTTGACGAACAATTAACGTCAGTTGGCCAACGAATCTTGGCACAGTGGTAGACCAGTAAGCTAACTATTCGGTACAAGTTTAATAATGGTCATAAAGTAATCAGGAGCAACCTGAGAAATTCCGGAGTTCACACTTACGTCGTTTTTTCAACGAACTTGTTTCGCAATGTTTCCCTTGTAATCACCTGTACGCTGGTCATTCGATGGAAATCGTGGCACAAGTAGCCAATGAGTTCCAGAACATTAAGCGGTAGCTGTTACTAGTCCATTATGTTTTACAAGTTCATCTGAACTGAATGAAAAATAAATTGTATTATACTTAAAAACTTGGGGCTGAAAAATGTTTCATGTGCGGCGTACCACACATTTATTTTCGGCAGAAAACGCGAACCGCTCAGAAAGGATTAACAATTATTATTTAGTACTCATTTTTTTCAGTATTTAGTTTTTATTTATTATTCGTACTTCAGCAACAATGAGCTTCAAGCGCCTTGAATTTTCTTTTGATGGGTTTCAGATGGAAGTCGGCTCTCGAGTTTTATTCTTGTGGAAGAACGAAGCCGAAGAACAAAGGGAAAGAGCGTGTGACATCCGACGAAAAAACGAGGCTTTGGTACACAACATCCTACCTCCTCACGTTGCTGTTCACTTTCTCGGCAACAAAAAGAGGCAACACGA
Organism: Pachypeltis micranthus; assembly: GCA_020466155.1. Taxonomy (NCBI): domain Eukaryota; kingdom Metazoa; phylum Arthropoda; class Insecta; order Hemiptera; family Miridae; genus Pachypeltis; species Pachypeltis micranthus. The sequence continues at coordinate 31,729,902 of CM035769.1, forward strand.
GGAGCTCTATTCTCAGAGTTACTCTGAAGTGGGCGTTCTTTTTGCTTCCATGCCCAACTTTTCAGGTTGGTCGTAATTTTTTTTTCTCTCCCTTTTCCGCTCCTAGTTTTGATGTCTCTTGCTTCTTTGTTGGATCTTTTGCAGTCGTCCCAGGCTCGCAAGTTGATTGTGAGAGCTCGAGTGTTGAAAGGAAAACGACGAAAACTTTACTATCGAACTGTACGAGACCAATCTTCGCATTTATTCCATCCGTTGTGCCACACTCGGCAGTTACAGTTATATTTTGTCGAATAAAGTATACTTGCGTTCATTCTAGCATTATTTCGGAGTAAATATTCGACAATAAACTAGTCGCAAAGCTCGTTGTTTCTCACACAATGGACAGTCAATTCACTAAAAACGAGGAAATGTGTCCAAGAGCACACTCAGCTGATCAGAGCAACCTCCTTTTTCATTATTGAGCTGCCTTTCCACACAAGACCCATGTAAAATTGGAAATTGCTCGATTAAAAAAAGCAAACATTGGTTGTACAGCGCGTTCAGCAAATCTGGTCCAGAACCCACTTAGTCGCTTAATTCTCATGGTAGGTGAATGTTTGCAGTCGGTAAATCGAAAAGGAAAATATCTGGTGCGTCGCATCGGACAACTTTCCTTAACTCTACATAAATTAACTAATTTTTATAGATTTCGCTACTAATTCAATTTATTTTTCACTCATTTCCTTTGAACTTAGTAAAACACTACTTCACAGTGGCAGAAAGTGGTATCACTTACAGTTCCACAATTTATTGTCTCTCGTATTCCCACGGATGAGAATTTTATGGTATTGTCGTGTTATTTTTTAACTGTCTACACAAGAAATTTAATCAAACTCTTTCCAACAGTTTGTGAGGAAAAAAGTAGTGTTTTGATCACAATGATAACTTCAGTTCGTTTTCTGGGGTTTCGGCTCATATCCATATTTTGGCGTTCCAAAGATCTGAAGAGAACTCAAAATTGTTTTGTCAGCCGATTACATAACTTTTCTTTCTACTTCGTCGAGCCAATGAGAATAGAAATTGTGTGCAGATCTCACTCATTTATAACGGCGTGGAACACACTTTGCTATCTTCAAATATTGCGTATAAGCTAAATTTAAAATTTGGAGGTTGCAAGATTTCAAAGCAAAATAATCTCTAAGTCACACTACAAAGTTCTCTCGCATAAAAATTCCATTTGGTATCTAGTTGTGCCCGCTTGTTCAGCAATCCGATTAGACGAAACCCATGGTTGTTATGGACAAAAGGTGGTTTAAAAAAATAGCCGAAAACGAAACTTTTATGTTGTTTACGTCGACTTTGTTATAGTTGTGTAGATGTTTTTCGATGCTGAGTAGAATAGGACGGGTCTCAGAGATGTGAGACTGCGTCTAGATGGAAAATAGTGAAATCACAGTGAATACAGGGAACAAATGTAGGCCGTGAAGGAATTCACGGGAAAATGTAGCGAAAGTTATCATAGCCTAACGCCGCCTAGAAAAGGTCAATTTTCGTTGTTCCGCTGTAGTGGTCATGTTTCGTATCAAACACTAGTATTTTCGCCTGTTGAATCGAAGAGGATCGGTCTCAGTGGTGTGAAACTGCGTCAAGAGACAATAGTAAACCGTTGTGTAATAATTTGTCACTCACTCTACCCATTGATCAAATCTGTTTTTACTTCAGTTTTCACGAACTTGTAACAACTTAAGCTCATAACCTCATTTTGGCATTCTATATGATCTGTGAGCGAAATATAAATTTGAGCTAATTTTATAGTTTAACTAGTAGAGAAGTGCAATAACTTTTATTTGCCTTATGCCAATTTTTGTTACCTTGCAGTTAACTTCGTTGCGTTTTTTACAAAAAATATTCATCAAAAGTTAATTTTGACTTTTACAGATTTCTATTCGGAGGAAAGCGTCAACAATCAAGGTCTTGAGTGCTTGAGATTCCTCAATGAAGTCATTTCTGACTTTGACGCTGTAAGTTACTAATATACTCCTGCATTGTGGAGTGGAGTTTTTTTGTTTGTTTACAAATAGGGTAACTTTTTGAAAGGTAATGTGGTGGAGTCCAATTGAAAGCTCCTTCTTCTGGTGCTAATCAGATGTAGTTTACGTCTTGGCTAATGATGAATGTTGTAGTTATGCTTGGCTAGGCCATGTGTATCAACTTCACCAGATTATTGAGAGGACGCAATTGCTAACAGCTTCCTAAACCTTTGTTGTGATCGGACATCTAATGAGTTATTTGAATCATTGTTGATTCACCAACGTTAAAAAAAATTAAATTCACCTGGCGATGTAGTAGCTAAGTGAAGTAGATCCTCTACACTCCACATATTCCCTCAACACCTCCACATTCTGTCACACAAATTAGCTACAACTTGTGAAATATAAAGTACTTTGAACTGGCGCAATGTGGAGCCTCACAGGGTGCTGTTATAGAACCAGTATTGTTTCTTTTGTGTACTAATTACCTATTTGTGTAAAATGTAACAGGGCCATTTGTTGCTTCTGGAGGTACAAATACACCCAATGAGTGGAATCTATAATCGACAAAATAACAGGATGGTTCGAGTTGAATAGTCTCACCTGAGAGGAAGTGGAAATAGAGTTTCTTATTGTGTTGAAAACCGGCTGACTTGATGCCCTTTTTTCTCAGCACATACTTAACTATGGATTATTCAAGGAAACTATAACCTCTAACTTAGGATTATTCAACTTGACCTAAAAACTGTAAATTAGGAGTGTGTTGCCCTCACAACACATTATAATCAATTTCACAATAAACTCATACTTAGTGTACAGAGGCAGTACACATGAGGAAAGATGAGGGAACTCTCTCTCTACTCTTGAAGCCAAGTGTGGAGCGAAGGGCCTATAAAGTCTCACTACTCCCTTGGACTGGAGGAGGTAGACATGACTACATGAAAACGCCGTGGTGGAAACTTTACCTTTTCACTAAAAACATGAAGGAGCTCTCCTCCTCTGTGCACAGATCATAATTCTAGTTAAATTACGACTCTTAAAAAATTCCGTTATCAGGTTACAAACTCTACTCCCCCGGGGAAGTTAAGTCGAAACCAAATCGAATTCTAAGTGGGAACTTTGTCCGGGATCTACATGAAACGATATTTGGGGGATAGCACGACGTAGTTATGTATTAAGTTACGCCTCTGAGACAGCTCCTAGCGCATGAGGCGCGTTAAAAGATGCCAACACCTAAGAAATTACGCTGTATCTTGGCGTAAGGGTTGTACACGGAATCGAGCACAGAATCCAGTTAAGCATGTGATGAACGTTTCTCACACCCTCTTCATATTCAGCCGACCCTACGGGATATTTTGCACACGCAACACTTGACGAGGCAGAAATGGAAGTATCTGTGTGGAATGAGAACAAGAAGGATTCACGGGGAAGTTGGGGAGATTAAAGGAGAATTAGTGTTAATTAGTGAAAGCAAAAGTTGAGAAGTGGTACAAAAGAAATACTGCTGGAGACCAGGAAGGATTTGGACAACCTACTTCTTACACAGAGATGGGAATGGACCAAATCCGAGGTCTTTGGTGGAAGGCTCTGTGATCGTCCATGGCTGCTTTCTCGTTTCAACAACTATTTGTGTCACTCGTATGAAGGATACAACCTCTCCTTCTGGCCGTTTCAGCAGGCTGGTGTGAGTGGTGGAGAGGGATGGCTCATCTTTCATTCCGATTTTCACGAGTCCTGTGTAATGTTATAATCGAGTTTCTCCCGTTATGAGTCGGATAATAGGTTCAGTGCTTTTCCCCCCTTGAATATTGTTGGATGAAGGTGAGCAAATCCCTGGTGTGTTAATCCTTTGTCCCGTTATTGTCTTTAATCACGATCCGAGCTAATAGGTTGCTTTGATTTAATAGTGCAAGGGAGTTCGATTCATTCCATTTGTACCTTTGCGTTAAATTTAAAGTGCATCTCGTAACGTTCTTAATTTGGTTACTTACCTCAAGAAGTGGTGTTTTGTTAATTTGTGGTATAAGGTGAGTTTCCAGGTTTTTGTATGATTTATTATATTGGGTCCAGACAAGAACTTCTACTGCGGGGTAGAAAACCCCTAAAGGCGACGGTTCGCGCCGCAACTGAGACGTGAGACCAAGACAGGAGACCGCTAGCCTCACTTTTCATGGGACTTTGCATTGTCAGTTCGCAAGAGCGACCGAGACAGGGGACAGAGATGCGAGACCGAACGCAGGAAGACAGTCTCCGCCTCGAACAAGTGGTGTCTCATGTAGCGCTAGAAAAGCGTCTGCATTTACCAGAAAAATGGCAAAGATTGCGAAAATATTTAGTGCCATCTCTAAATGTGTGCTCGAAGATATCAGCAGACCAAGGGAATGCCATTGTACAAGTTCCTCGCACGATTCTCCAAAAACTGCAGCTTCGCCAGAACACCAAACACGAAACGAATTTATGGATGAATCGTCTCGACCAATCGAAATTATTTCGACAATGAATTTGTCCAGAATAATTGTATGAAAGTCAAAACAAACTTACTTAGAGTTAGCGCCGATTTTTCTTTCAACGTTATTCTTCCATTCTCTTTCTCAGTACATTTAACACGTAAACTGTGTTTTATTGAGCCGAAAATACGTCCAGAACATATCGTTATCAAACAATAAATAGATATTCTTCACTAATAGCAAATATCTGGTGCGTAGCAACACACAACTTTCCGCCACCCCCGTAATTTTCAACACCACCCACATAGGCGGGCGCTATATCTTCGTTCAACGCATTTTTACAGGAACATTTATGGAGAACAAAATGTACGTACTAGTTAGCTGAGAGTACTCCGAAAGTTTGATCGCAATCGTTAGAGCCGTTTTTGAGAAAATTGGAATACCGATAAATTAATATTCGACAAATCTCCTTTTCTGAGTTAACATGGCTTATATCTCCGTCCAACATATATATACAGAAATAATTATGGAGAACGAAATGTTGGTATTGGTGACTAAAAGACACTCCATTAGAATTTATCACATCTGGTGAAGCAGTTTTCCTGGAATTTACGGAAATGATCGAAAAAACGTTATTTTTGACACATTTTAATTTTTATCTCTGTTCAATGGACCGTCACAGGAACATTTATTGAGAACAATATGTAGGTATTAACTATTTTAAAACATCCTGTGAGTTTGGTGGAAATCGCGGAAGCCGTTTTGCCAAAAACCGTAAAAAACCTATTTTTGCTTCAGGGGCCCATATCTCCGTTCACCGTATTTTCATGGAGATATGTATAGAGAAGAAAAGTTAGGTACTGATTAGGAGAAGATAATTTGAAAGTTTAATCAAAATCGTTAGAGCCGTTTTCGTGAAAAATGCGAAAAACCCTAGAATTTGGTACATTTTCGTCCCCACCCCCTTCCCTTCGGCCGAAATCGTCCATAACCTTATTTTGGTGTCTACAAAAAATAACGAACAAAACAAAAAAGAACCAGCTCAATCGGATCAGCCGTTCTCCCGCAAATCGAACTACAGACACACACACATACACACAGATCTGTTTCTTTATTTCATGACTGTACCTAAACCCTCGACGAGGGTTATATCAGTCATAGAAGTTGCGGTTTCGCTAATATGCAAGAGGCCGGCCCCTGCAGCATCCACCGAACTCAGACCTGTGGAGGTACGGCAGGTATGTGGTCGTTAGCCAGTGTCACCGTAGAGCTGTTGCCGTGTGTTACCGCGCAGGTGACCACCTGAGGAATCCCGTACCATCTGGGAGTAGTTCTTAATCTGGTTCCCTACCTGATCTTACTGTTTACTTGGGTGGCAAGTTTCAAAAGGACTGATCAACTATAACCACGTTTCTTAGCCATTACCTTCTTTGCGAACTTTGCAAAATGGTTATAGGCTTCCTTTGTAGCAGTCAAAGCTGCTAAGTTCGTTTGCCCTCTCAACAACCGTCGCTCACTGTTGTAGAAACTACAGTGGAGCAGCACATGGTTTCTTGTTTCCTCCGCACTGGAGGCACAAGACGTGCATAATGGAGAGTCTTTCAGAGAAAAGAAGTGGAGCCGCGCATTGAAGTCACCATGTCCCATGAGCAACTGGCTCGTCCAGTGGTCTGGCTCAACCCATTTTCTAGAAAGACGTTCACGGATGTTGGGGAAGAACTCATACGTATCACGTCCCTTTGACGAGGATTCCCATCTCGCTTACCATTTCTCTAGAGCCCATTCATCGATGGCGGAAAGTAAAAATGATTCTTTTTGGCAACTAGTCGAATATAATTCGCCAATAGGCAATCTTTTTACTTTCCTTGCTCTACGAAGTAGAAAGGAAAGTTATGTAATCGGCTGAAGAAAAAAAATTTTGAGTTTTCTTCAGATCTTTACGTTTCAGACCCTCCTGAGTCCGAAAAACACTATTTGGGAAAATGGTCTGTGTGTCTGTGAACGATTTTTAGAGAAAACCACCGTACCAAATCAGCTCAAACTTCATATCTCGCCGGTAGGTTCCCATGGGACGCAAAAATAAGGACATGGGCAAAATCCACCGAAAGCCAACTATAGTTATCATAGTGATCAAAACACCAAATTTTTTTTCTCAAAAACGGCTCTAACGATTTTGATTACGTTTTTTATATTGATAGCTCTCAATAAGGGAATTATACCATAAAAATCCCATTCGTGGGAAAATGACGAGATCAGCACAATAAATTATCAAAATTTTCGACGAAAAGAGTTTTTAGCGCGATTTTTTTCTTATAACCTCCGCTGGAATGTTAGCAGTTAAAAAAAATTGGTATTGTAGTCCAATCCAATACGTAAAGGGTGAGTGTTTAAAAATGCTCATGAGATACATGGCGCTCACTCCATGAATTCCTGATTTTCAACTACCGCCGTTTCGCTTACTACCAGTTCTAACTGTTATTACCCAATAACTCTGCAAAAGTAATTACTATCCTTCTTCAAAAAATTCGTGTTTACAGCCTCATTAATTATCTGTGTACCAATTGCTCACTAAAGGTCCTGGAATGAGTACGAGCAGCACAATAAATTCCAGAACTGTAGGCGCTACCATTTCCTGCTGCTGTGACGTGTTGTTTGACCAAGTTCAAAGGCCATGTACAAAGTGAATTGACGAAAAGCTAAGGAAAGTTGTGTGTTGCAACGCACCAGATATTTTTTGATTTGTAATAATAATACAAGAGTCTTCTTCTTCCTTCCACAGTAACTCCACTTGTCTTTTCATTACACTTTCAAAATTAGTGATTCAGCACCACACGAAACTGACTTCATCGACAGACTACGATATGGAATGAATTGCAGTTGATGAGACACTTGTCACAGTTGTGGCGCGAACTGCCGTCTAAACACATCACACTCACCACCTTGAATTGGTTGACAACCCAGGTGGAATTGACACACTGTAGAGAGTTGCTACTTTCAGAGGTTCAAAAATGTCTCACTAGACGGACCCAACCAACCTCCTGCCATTTAAACACGTGAGGGTGTTATGTTTGAAGGTATTACAGTCAAATTTGAAGCTGCTGAATGAAAGCGTCGGCAGTGGTAAAACTGGCGATCAGAAGTATCAATTATAAAATAATAACGAATACAACACTGGTCAGTGTGTGGCACCTTGTTAATTTCTGTTTCATTCTTTGCAACGTACAGCTACTGGAACTGAAGAAATTTCAAGATGTGATCAAAATCAAAACTATTGGGTCGACTTACATGGCAGCCAGTGGCCTTAACCCTCAATCAACTCCAGTAAGTTGGCATTCAACACTTATTCTAAATGCTTTGAAATACTTCTTTTACTTCTACAAAATCTTTCTAATAAGAAACCACGAATTGTAGTTGGTTCTCATCGCTTACAAAAATGTGAATAAATGGTGTGTGATCTCAAGAATGATCTGCGTTCAATTATTAAAGTTAGATGTCAGTTACTTGGAATAAATATGCGTAACTAGTGGATTTGCTGCCAAATATCAATGTAGCAAGATCTCAAATTATTATTGAAAGACGCCATAACTGGCAAGATTTCAGTTTCAAACTCGTTGAGTGTCTTGAGGAAAACCGGATGGTAGTTTTTCAGCCATTCAGCGAAAACCGAGCAACTGGTGAAATTTCCAGATTTATTTATGTGGCGTTCATATTTCTTGTTCATTATTTCCTTCCAGAAAGACGATTCAGTAACATCTCGTTGGTTACATCTTTCTTTGCTCGTCGAATTTGCGTTTGAAATGAGAAAAGCGCTGCAGAGCATCAACGAACAGAGTTTCAACCACTTCGTTCTCAAGATGGGTAAGTAGACGTTTATTTTTGAGGCGTTTTATCATTGAGATATGGGAAGCTGGTGTGGATGGTTTTAGTTCACGATCTGATTCCTGTTGTAAGAATTTGCTGTTGGCACCATTATGAAGTGTGAAAGGAAAAAGATAAATACGTTTCAAACTCCAGTACAAAGAGCTGATGAGGAACATCATACGTTCCTCAGCCCCAAGGGTATTCACTGATTTTTATCGCTCCTACAGCGAATAAACGCTCGTTTTACTTTCCTTGAGTCTACACAGTAGGAAGGAAAGTTATGAAATCGGCTGAAAAAAGAAATTTGAGTTTTCCTCAGATCTTTACGTTTCAGACCCTCCTGAGTCCGAAAAACACTATTTGGGAAAATGGTCTGTGTGTGTGTGGGCGATTTTTAGAGAAAACGACGTATCAAATCAGCTCAAACTTGATATCTCGCCCCCAGGTTACCATGGGACGCCAAAATGGGGTATGAAGGGTATGAACAAAATCCACCGAAAGTTAACTATAGTTATAGTGATCAAAACACCGAATATTTTTTTTTCCTAAAAATGGCTTTAACGGCTTTGATTAAAGTTGTTATTAGGCAATAAGGCGACTATTCCATAAAATTCCCATTTGTGTGAAAATGACGAGAGCAGCACAATAAATTACCACAATTTTCGACGAAATCGATTTTAACGCGGTTTTTCCTTATAAACTCCGCTGGAATGTTAGTAGAATGTTAAAACAAATGGTATTGTAGGTGTCCAATTCAATACCTATAGGGTGAGTGTTTAAAAACGCTCATGAGATACATGGGGCTCAGTCCAGAAATTCCTGAATTTCAACTACCGCCGTTTCGCTTACTACCAGTTCTAAACGTTTTTACCCAATAACTCTGCAAAAGTAATTACTATCCTTCTTAAAAAAATTTGTGTGTACAGCCTCATTAATTATCTGTGTACCAGTCCCTCAATAATGGTTGTGGAATGAGTACGAATAGCACAATAAATTCCAGAACTGTAAGCGCTACCGCTTCCTGCTACTGTGAAGTGTTGTTTGACCAAGTTCAAATGAATTGATTAAGTTAAGACAAAGCCATATAGAAAGTGAATTGACGTAGAGCTAAGGAAAGTTGTGTGTTGCAACGCACCAGATATTTCTCGATCAGTTCATTAGAATTTAGTAGAACTTCTCCTTCTGTGCATTTGACTTTCCAGAATTTATTGGGTGGCCGTCACTTATGTCACTCGTGTCACACAGGTGTAATTCAAGAGGCGTCCAACACCTTTTTTCGACGTTCATATTTACAGTAAGGGAATCCTATCGGAAATACTCTTCATATATCTGGTGCGTAACAACATACAACTTTCCACAACCCTTGTAAATCCGAACACTTACTATACGTATGGGCCCTGTAGCTTTTTTCAACGCATTTCTACGGAAACATTTATTGAGAACAATACGTAGGTACTAGTTAGTTAAGAGTCGTCCCCAGTTCGTTTGATCGAAATATTCGGAGCCGTTTTTGAGGAAATGCGTAAAACGATAAATTAATGTTCGGCAAATTTCATTTTCCTAGCTATCATGCCTCGAGTCTCTGCTCAACAGATGGGTACAGAAATAGTTGCATCAAAATACGGGCTTAAAGACACTGTACGATTAATCAAACCCAGTGAAGCAGTTACTATTGAAATTATGAAAATGTTTAAGAAAACCACCATTTTCGCGTAATTCGGTTTTATCTAGTTTCGTTGAACTGTCAGAGGAAACTTTAGTTGAGAACAATATATATGTATTAACTATTTGCAGACATCCTGTGAGTCTGGGGAAAATTGTTGAATCCTTTTTGCGAAAAAGTGAATAAACCCTATTTTTGCTTCATAGGCCTGCTATTTTCGCTCACCGAATTTTCGTGGAGATATTTGTACAGAAGAAAGGTTAGGTACCAAGCCCAAATTGAAAGTTTAATCAAAATCGTTGGAGCCATTCACGAGAAAAAAACGAAAACCCCTAGATTTTGGTACATGTTGGTCCCCCCTTCCCTTTCTCATCGATGGAGATCGCTCATAACCTTATTTTCTCGTATTAAAAAAATCTCCAACAAAACCAAAAAGAATCGGTTTGTCTGTTCTCCCGCAAATTGAACGGCACACTTCAATACACTTCTTTTTTTCTTTCTGAGCTAGAAACTAAATAATTAATAATAAGGATATTGGGAAGAGGCCCAGACTACCCTATTCTGGCTCTGGAGATGGAAAGACTGCGGCTGGGAAGGGAAATAGGATAAGAAGACGTTCCATGATAGAATGGCCACCAGTCCAGGAACTACCTGAGCAGCATGCAAGCAGTGGTACCTCAGAGAACGTCTGCTGACACACCTCAGCACCTTTCTTGCACCGCACTCTGCGCCAGGACACAGTCAATGCTGCAACCCTGATGTTACTTGCTTCCACTTCACAAGCTTCTGACAATATCATACGAAAATCTGTCCTGCTATGTACACTTCATGGCTTGGCAAATGAACACAAGATCCTAGCTTCCAGGTAATACCTGGGCATCAAGGATTGCTGTGGATTGGTCGGGACCAATGGCAACAAAGTTAGGTAGCATCGCTCTCTCGCCAATTCCCAGTCCTCGGAGGGCAATGCATGAAGGTCCCAGCTTGCTTGCAGAACGAGTCAAAAGGGTCAAGGTCCATACCTGTACTACATGATTCAGTGACTCCAATTGGGTACCACAGGCATGTCAGTGAGATCATCTCTGTGTCTCATCCCTGTAGGCAGTGACACCACAGGAAGGGTGTGAAAGTGCCAGTAACCCCTTCCATGGATGCCCTGTGAAGCATACTCCAATCATGCAGAAGAGTAGGTGGAGTCTGGACACTGTCTGAGTTCCCATCTGTCAAGCAAACCATGAAGAGCAGCTGCAAATACCGAAGGCTTACTGGGCTTAGGGGCAGATGTAGTCGTGACGTCACGCAACTGCAGCTGATCCTGAATGAATCCAAGACCTGCCGCAGCGTCTACAGCCTCCCAGCTAGATGCCTACAAAGAAAACAGGTGCTTTTGGCGCAAGAACGGCCTTTGCTATGGATAGGGGGGAAAACTGGGTTGGAGCGTTACTGGGGCAGCTGATAGTGTGTGTCCGGCTCACTATTGTGGGCGAGGGCTGACTGTGCAGCAGCAGCTATGAGACCTCCCTTTGATCCTCAAGAGATCAGCGAAAGGTGCTATAATCAATATGCCACTGCATAGAGCAGCTTTTGCTCATATCGACCATTTTCCTGAACAGTGTTTTTCGATCTGAAGAGCAGGCCTTTAGGTATAAAGTTCCGCAGCGAACTCAAAAACCAAATTCTCAGCCGTTTACATAACGTTTCTTTCTACTTCGTTGTGCCGATGAAAGTAAAAACAATCAGCTTGATCTGTCCAGCAGTTCTGCAAATATTAACACGTTCAAACACACACAGACCCTGAGCCAAAGTTGGGTTAGTAAGTGAAACGGCAGTGATTTGAATTCTGGAATTTCTATAGTAGCAACTATTCATCTTATGAGCATTATTTAGCACTCATCGTATATGCGCCCTATGCTTCTACCAACTCAATTGTTATGATTTATACTTTATGTTTCTCGATTTTTTCGCCCATTTGTTTCGTAATTTATTGTGCTGCTCTCGTGATTTTAACTATAGTGTTTGATTTCAATCACGGGGATGGGAGTCGTTTTCCGTCGTCAAAGTTCTGGCGCTACGGTGCTAACACGAAATGTTTGTCCCCTCTCCTTTACCTCCTTCTTTCACTCTTGAGGCCCCCCCCCCCTTTCATAACCCTCCTGCAGTTCAGTTGCGTTTCTGCATCTTTCCCGCGTTGTGCGAATTTCCAGCGATTTCCTCCTTATTCCTTCCTTTTTCTTACTAACCCCCTTATTCTTCGGGTCTTCGTTCTTCGGAACCCAACATTTCCAGACCTCTCCGCTGGAGGGAAGCTCTAAGATTTGCCCCGTCGACGGGAGGTCGCTCTGATCTGCCAAACCCAAGGTGATTCCTTCACACGTTTTCCTCACTCATTTAGTGTTTGCGTTGGGGGCTGTTCTTTGTACGGCGGTAGTCGACTCCTATTATCCGGATCATACAGTCCACCCGTGCGCTTCTCATGTTTTACTTTTTCCCTGGAAAGAAGCGTACGTACCAACCCGTTAGCTTTGGGTGTATTTATTTGGCATCATATGGTAACTTGTGGTTTAGATATGAAGATTGAGTTGATTCGGTTCTGCGGTTTCGCTCAATTGCGTTCACAGACGCACGCACACTGACCATTTTCCGATGGAGAGAACTCAAAAATGTTTTTATGTAGATTACATAACTTCATAGAGCCGAGGAATATAAAAATAATTGTATGTTACTGCTGTTATGGAGGAGTGATCGAAAACCTGAAGTTTTTGACATTTTATGTCTTTACTTTGCTACATAAACTCGAAAATGTAACGCGGGATATGTAACGGAAAAGCGTCACGAAATTTGTGTTGGGTTAAGTGCATGGTAACGTCTGTTACAAAATCTAACGCTTGGTAACATCGCACGTTTTGTACGATTTGAAATCTGAACCACTCACGTGGGGATGAACCCACATCCACAAATAAATAAATTATAACAGGAGCACAAAAGGAAACACAAAAAATATGCAAAGGACTTCAGCTTATATTAAACAGAAAAAACACTTTATGACGAGAGAAAAGAAAAACATATATACGCAATTGAAACTAAAACTAAACTTCTCTGGGGATCGTACAAGTAAACTAAAAGACGGAGATTAAAAATAATAAGGCGAAATAAAAGGGAAAAAAAACTTCTCTAAATTCAACTAAAATACCGGTTGCTGGTTGATCAAAATTCAAGTATGCAGTTTGGAAATCTCAAAAATACGGCCAAAAACACGATTCGGTAGTTGTTTCCGTTCAACGGGCTGCTGTCGGCGGACGTTTGAAGAAAACTATTGACTAGTTGAAAACGCTCGTGAGTTCGTTTTTCCAAAAAGTTTTCTGGAAAACTAAGGAAAATGGCATCCTGTTTGTTCAGGTGGTGATACAGCTCTTTTGCTGAGATAGAGTTGGTTTTGTCACCTTACGTTTCTTAGGTAGCTATGCCACTTAGAAAGTGCCTAATATTTATTTCAGGGATCAACCACGGACCAATCACCGCCGGAGTAATCGGTGCAAGGAAACCTCATTACGACATTTGGGGTAACACGGTCAATGTGGCTTCGAGAATGGAAAGCACGGGCAAAGCAGGATACATACAGGTCAGTACTCTGCTGACTGTCAACTCCTAAAAAGTCTCAACTTCCGTGAAATACGAAATAACGCTGAGGTTTATCCTTTCAGGTGACGGAAGAGACGTCCGAAATTCTCAAGCAGTTTGGCTACATGTTTGAACAAAGAGGCCTCGTCGCAGTTAAAGGCAAAGGCCAACTGATGACTTACTATTTAGTCGGCAAAAACGTCGACGGAGCTCATCAGCAGATCGTCTCAGAGCCCGCAGCGCCTACAGCCGAGCTGCCGGGGATCGCCGAAGAAACCGAACCCAGCGATCAGGCCGCTCTCCTTTCAGACGAAATGTGAAGAGACTCAAAAATCACGAACTTGGATAATTAATTTGGAGAGCTCGACAACAATCGGATGCTTGTTTTCTCGTTAATTAAGCGTCAAACTCTGCAACCAGCCATCGCCTAATCTTATCTGCTACTTTGAATCTTCTATTTTCGCGTACGAACGGAATCCGAGTCAAACAGGGCTGCTAGGCATTTCAGGTTTGACGGGCGTCAAATGTAAAATCGAAAGCACATTTTTTTTTTTGAGTCGGGTACATCCCTGGGGCTTGTGCCATTTGACATTAGGCCACTTGATTGAGGGAACAAGAGTTAGAAAGGTTCCCCTTTTGCATTTCTTCTTCTTGGTTCCTTATGTAACTTGACCCTTGGTGGGAATGGCCCACGTCAAGGTAGAGTTTAGGGGTACGGTAAACTTACGTGATACGACATAAAGCATTTAGAATTTGGTTTGAGTACGAAAAACCAAAACATTACTGTGGAAACACAAGAATGGACTGAGTACCAAACTTGTTGAATTGTAAACACCAATTATCGTTGATGTTAACGACTTTCATTCGTTGTCTACTATGGAGGTTTAAAAGACTGCTTCTTCCTTATCGTTTCTCGTCATTGTGTCTCGTCTAGTTCGCTTCTCTTCCCTCCATGTTTTCCGCTGAGTGTGAATTCGTGCTACAGATGTAGAAAAAAGCTTCAAGATCAACTCGTGCAGTCTTGTGAAGTAAGCGACAGTTACAACCTCCAGCTCTAAGAAGCCATGTAAGGGAATTGGCTGTTATTTTTGATAATCCAATTCCTCTTGTACAAACGCACATTTGCTGTCAATTTTTGATTTTGTTGAGTGTTAATTTCGTTCGATTTATTTGAAAATGTGTACAGTTTAATTAGTAATTATTACTTTCTTAAGTTATTGTAAATAGTTGAGTTGTGAAGTCCTGAGTATTGAACTTCATGACAAGAGTTTGTCTCCCGAAAGAATTTTGTTTTTTTAGACTTTGTAAATAATTTCAAGAGTTTCAAAAGCGTCCAAAGGCATTCCCCGCTGGGAAGTGGACAAATCTCTAGTTACCCACGCAGCCTAAGTTGACCGTGGTGTGTTAGGACAATCTGTGAGTGCCCATAGTTCCAGGAATTACCATCTGCGAGTGCCCTATGCTTAAGTTACAGTGCAGGTGAGCGAATTGTCAAAGGTCATCCAAGGAACCATTTCTAGGACTTTCGGAGATTGCCGGTTTCTTTAACGCAGTCAGTCAAAAACTTTCGATACATTTGCACGAAAACTCTTTAGTTTGTGCAGATTGATTTTCGTCTTCCGAATTGAAGCTGTTGGGTTGGGTATCTGTGGAAATTATGTCAAATAGAATTTCGTTGTCTATTCTCATAATAAGTTGCAATTCGTTCGAATGTTCTTCCTTTAAATCATTTTGTTTGGGTGCTAACCACTTCAAAACGTGACATACTCTCGTTTTAGTGAATTCGACGGCGATTTTATCGCCAATGAGTATTATCAACAATGCGAACTCGACAGTGTAGAAGTTGAAATAATCGGTACTTCTTGATCACTCTCGTTAATATTGGGTGCAAACCTCTAGAGATAGAACGGCTCCAACCATTGGAACAAATTCGAATATACACATTGTTTATAGTCATATTCGTCATTTCTAGTAGTTACTCACTATCAGCAGATCTGAATGGAACTGGCAGTGATAGTTTCAAGCATGTATACATATACCTGTATAAATACGAAGTTTGATACTTGTTTAGTGCAGGTATAAACGCGGTATTAAATGAGGGGAAAACTAAAAAAAGAAAGAAAGAGGGACAAGTCTGTTTCCTTATTTGATGACTGTTCCTAAACCATCGACGAGGGTTATATCAGGATCAACACTTGAATGATGCACAGGATTTACGTGTATAGCTGCATCAGAGTTCCATTGGTCTTATTATGGACGACTGTACACACATCTACGTTGACATAAAGACACGGACGAGTTTTTTTCCTCAACTTTGGAGAAAGTTTTCAGGAGAAAATAGGTGGGGCAGGACATTTGGACGAGCCAAGTTCTTCTTACTTCCAAAAGCTTCACTTTTTTTTTTCCTTCAAATTCTCCAGTTTGCGCATTTTGTACTTCCACCCTGGAAAACACAAGAAACGAGTTGTGTCGTAATTGTATTATTTTGGTTTTAAAAATTGTGTTTACATTTTTATGAGGACTTTTCTCGAAATTTAATTTTTTTTCATTTTACCACGTCATTTAGTTTTGTTTTTTTTTTCAATTTTGGATTGAAGTAGTCTCTTTTAGGATACTTCTCAGAAGCCCTTTCTTTACGGTATTAAAGTGATAGGGTTAGTTCCGCCAGTAAGTAAATGATTAAATTTAACATACCTGTTTGGCGGGTCCGTCTTCTCGGGCTCGTAAAATGCTGCGGGCGAGCGCTTTCGATGTAAATACATCATCGTCGGGCCGACGCAGTACTGACGTAGCGGCTAGACGATGACTCCTGCACATCAGAAGCGTACGCCCATAGCATTGTACCAGCCAGAGAAGACGGGCTCACCAAACAGGTACGTTAGCCTTCGCAAATGTACACCCCTTTCTTTACCCTTACGAATTTTTTTGTTGTAAATGCCGGTTTTCAAGTCGAAAAGATTTTGGTATGGCTCCTGTTGGTCAGGGGCAATGGGGTTTCTTTGAGAGGATAATAAAAAGTAAAATAAAAAGAAGCCTCCAGGCCTGATTTGCTCCACAAAATTACATAAATGAAAAATAATTGAGCTTTCGTTATAAAATAAATTTGAAGATAAAAGTAAAATAAATCTTGCCTTCTGAAGGAGAAATTGTCCCTGCAGTCCGTGGCTATTTATTTTAGAGCCAACCCCTCGTTGGACTGGATGCGCTGCTCCAGGCAGTCCAAATCCTTTGCTTTGAGGAGCTGCTTCGCCTAGTTGCCTTCTGACGGCTAACTAGTATAGATACCCTGAGTGTTAGAGCATACCGCCCACCAAAATTATAAAATGATTTTTCCTGATAAAAAACCCTACATCTTAATTTATTAGGCTGAATGACGTCTCAATTTAAAAAAGGGCTTTTATTCAAGACAGAAAAAGGGAAATCAGTTGTCTATACATTTTACAGTCACAACTCGAACCCAGTGTGAACTAGGGTAAAACAGCCTAAAGGGCAATTTAGAAAAGGCTGACTATCGTCGTACATCAAAACCAAATGTTTTTTCAAATTGGGGAGTTCTGGACGAACGCGATTCCCTTTCATTTTTGCTCTTTCATTCGTAGACTACGTGTAAATATATTTAATTATTCACGTTTTTTATATCGTACGAACATGGAAAAATAACACACATCGACCGACTCTGAAAAAAGATAATAGGTTCGCATTTTAGCCGTCTTTTTTTCATTAAATAGTTGTACGAAAACATACGAAAATAACAGACACAGCGTACGAAGGGTTTGAGCAACACTTTCATGGCCGATGAGTGTCAAATAAAGCGAGAGGTTTAGGTGCGTTCCCGTTTCTAAATACTCGTGTATAAAGACGAGGATGGTACGAGTGTGATGCCTTCGTGCCCTAAGTTGCTTATTGAGTCTGCAAAAATCACTTGGGCGAGTTTCGATTGAAAACGAGCAGTGTGAATCCTGCACAAATCCCGATCGCCACGTTTCTTCACTCGCAGTATTCCATTGGCTTGCTAACCTTCTTTGAAATATGTTTCCGACAAACGTCACTTAGGGAATTGTAAGTTTACGTCGTTTTAAAGTCTTTATCTGTGGACTATGGGCTCTCAAAAACACGTTGTAATGCCAACTCATTTTGTGAAGTAATTTTCCGGCGCATCAAAAGGAATTCTAATGAGTCCTTCAAAATGTGTATAATCAAAGTCAATGTATCTGTTGGTTGAATCCTGCTTCTCTGAATGCTGGTGTATCGCGTGCAAGCGCTTCCAATATAATCGAATAAGTCGTCACTTTTAGCGTAATATTACATTTGACTGACTGTGTGTTCTGAGTTGATGCAATTGGGAGGGTTCAGGATTGTGAAGACAAGCAGTTGCCTGGCTGGAACAGGCTGACTTGATTCGTTTGACGAAGGCAGATCAGTTTTGTGCGCCAAGGTGGTGATATTTATAGTTCTGTCGAGTGAGAAATGGTGTATTACGGCCGCTATGCTAGTTTTCATGTCAACGTAGGACAACCAATGAGAAGCATGTTAGCCTCATAATTCACATTGATGACAGTTTTATTTGTCAAACAGGATTTCGTTAGAACCAGCTGGCTGGTCATATGTTCATATTTGTGGTGTCGAAAACTTGTAGAGGAGGCAGGTAAAATGAGAGCGCTTGGTGCGAGAAAGGCGCAACGATTATTCATAGGTGCAGCTCAATAAATTCTGGAACTTTAAGCACCGCCAGATTCTGGGTACAATGTTGAGCTAAGTTGTAGCAAGTTCGTGTAAACTGCATGAAAAACAAATGTCGTTAGTTGTTGGGAAGTTCAACATCACTGAACAGATGGGCCAAGTCAAGACGAAAGTTGTATGACACTTCGCAAAAGATATTTTCTTTCGTTGTATAAAGGCCATAACTAGCTGATACTACTCAAGCACTTACAGTCCAAAGGTAATACATTAGTAAACAAAAATGCTCTTCTTAAGCACCACAGTCAGGGAAGTCAGGCCTTCTCAACAGATTCGTCTACTCACATAATTCACGGTGACTGCGGATGGACTTCGACTTTACGTACTCCTCGCATTTTATATAAACGTATGTCTTAGACTGTGCACTCATCTTAACTCTATATCCGATGAGATTATGATCTCACTCGAACGATAGGATTCCATTTCTAAAACCCTCTTAATCTATTTTCGCGGCGACGAGTCGTTTCTTTTATAGAAAACTTTGTCAAAAAAAACACCGATGAAGCGTTTAACTTTTCGTACTAGTCCTGCCATTTATGTGTTCATTTATTTGTATTCGCATCACAGTTTAGTTTTACTGTTCGGTTTTTCCATTAATTTGAAACGGTTGATCGAATCTCTGCTAACAATGAATTATCTCAGTACTGAAATCCTCTTTGTGAAAGTGTAGAACGTTTTTTTAAAAATATTTTTAAAATAATGTAAACTTATTGAGAAAAAAATGTTGATCCAATGATGTTACTTAATTAGAAGTATTGTATTTTCTAATCAATGTTGTGTCAACAGAGTGATGATAGTTTTTCTAACTTACAGAACCACGTAAATTGATATTACAATTGTCGGTGAATATCACGAAAATGGACATTTTTTTTAGTGGTACTTTTGAAGGACCCTAGTGCAATTTTGCTTCCAAAGTACTGTATTGTTATGGTGGAAAATTAGCCCGCAAATTTAAAATTTTGATTCCCCCCTGTCAGTACTGAACGTTTACATTTTGCCAAACGTCGGGGGAACTGAAGCAAGTGGAAGATGCTCTTTCTGGAGGGTGTGTCAGGCGCGGACAATTAGAGAAGAGAACAGACCTGTTAGTAGCTTTGAGAAACCTGGGAGCACGTTCCATTTAGTTCGACTTCGCGATTCATGCGAGAGCTTGATCCCCTTTTTTTGACACAATGAACCTCAGAGGAAAATGTTTGAAGAACCTGGGTTCTAGGACAGGGCACTTGCATAGGATTTGCTCTGCCATTTTGTCCTCCTCACCGCACTATCTGCATTCAACAGTCTCTGATTTGCACATATTGTTGTTAAGTAGGAGTGGGCAGTGCGTAGTGAGAACAAAAGGACTCGGGTGAGTGTAAGCATTGCCTTTGCCCTTGAACAGGAAGGTACAATGAGCTTTTCCTCCTGTCTTAGTCATGGCTGGTCATGCTAAAGGGCCTGTTTTTTTTCTGTATCTTCCAATCGGTCTCCTGTTGACTTAGGTTATTTTTCGTCGCTTCTATGTGAAGTTTAGGCCCAATGGGTAGGGATTCTGTGCCCCTTTTTGCAAGACCTTCGTGGCCTCTATGAACCAGTATCCAAATAAGGGAAAGCTTATTATTGGCACTAAGTCGTTTAAGTGCCTGAAGACCATGTCAGCCTGGTCCTGAAGGTGTAGACTGATGGCCTTCAAGGACTTGTCTGAGTATACTTGCTCATCTATTGAATCCTTTTGTCAGGATCTCTTGTGCGTAGGTCTTTGTTGCTAGGATGTACCATAGCCCACCTCAGTTAGGGATGGCCATCTCTCGCATTGTTCCTGTAAGCGGATGCCGACGCTGAATGACAACTTGAAATTCTTCCACTCTGACACAATGCCAGCAACAAGGACTGCTGCCTCTTCTACTTTGAACTGTTTCATAGTTCCCTGGAGGAACTATGCCTTTGCCCGGGTAGAAACAGTAGTGATCTGCAAAAACCATATTGATCCCCGGTGTGCGGTTCTTTTAATGTGTGTTTGAGTGGATAAAGGTGAGATATTCAATAAGACTTCTCTTTCAGCAGTGTGTCCCCTGTGGATGCAAAGCAAATTTGTGTCAGTTCTAAACGTTAGCACGATTGAAGTTAAAAAATACACGGGGGTTACAACTAGGGGATTATGGATTGGGGTTTATTACTTCATTCGATTCCACTGCAGAAGAGCAAAAGTTTGATTAGTCGTTTATGCGAACACACCCAACTGAGGCTATCAACACCATCAAAAATAGAAGAAGCGTCGAGAGGTTATGTCAACAGTCTTACCGACAGTGACCGACTTCCAAAGAAAATGCTCCAGTATCATACTCAAAAAAAAAAGGAAAACAAATAATAAACACACAACTTAAGGCACAATTTTTATTCGTGTGAGAAATACTCTTGTAGGAATCTTGTGTGAAATAATTGAACGTTTCAATAAAGACAGTTTGAAAATAGAGTGAAAACTATAGAAAATCGAATATAAATTGGAAAGTGACGATATTTGGAAAATTGTCAGGACTTAAGTAAAAAACGCTCCAACTTCCTGAAAATAGGGAGTGGATGTTTTGGCAATGGCGTAAAAGTTGTTGGAAAATATGGAAATGGTGGATTCTACGTTATTATTCATGATGAACGATGATGACAAAATCTAAATCCTTTTCCTCCTTTTGGACTCTTGCCACTCATCTGGAATCTATGAAAATCCTCTGAAGCGGGCAACTGAGTGCAGATGTAGCGTGCTACGCGTTCACAATTGCCAAAATATTGTTTTGTCCCAAAATGATGATACTATTTCTTGAAAGTGTCCTTTATTGTGATATTCACCTTTGGGCTGGTCATCCATTGAAAGTGTAATCGCCTAATCGATATGACTAAATAAGCCTGCGCAAATGTGCGAATAATCTTAGTGAGTAGCAGGTGGGCGGTCTCTACTGTACGTTTTTGAACGTAGAGGAACGTCATTATTGGTTCTGAAGCTGACACTGCACTGTATTCGCTGCAAAATGGTGGACGAGAAATGAATGAAGTACGACGGTCTTACCCCTCAACTCGCTCCAAGTACTCCGTGAAAATGAGTAAATAAAATTTTGTACTGTTAGTGCTTGAAGTGGAGAAGCTTAACAAAATGTCAAGTGTGAAAATCAACAGTCTTACAAGAATATTTCGAGAGGAGATGAAGAGGGGAGGGGGGAGAAGGTGTGATAGAGGTCGACGGTGAAGTTAGCAACGCTATGCTCAATGTACATGCTGAGCATTCACACGTTTGCTTAATCTCCTGTAGCGTCTTGGGTGCAGTATTGAGATGCCCTGAAAGGTTCAATTCAAATTGAATAAATGACTTACAGACAGTATATTAGTAAAGTGATCAACAACGTGGGTGTCGAGTACATCAATTTTATTATACGAAAAGAGAATGAGTTCTGAGTAATGTGAACATGAACGTCTCCAATATGGATAAAGCAAATAAATTAGATTTCCGAAGAACGAAAACTAAATTAATGGTAAAATTAAACCAATTAAAAAAACACGAAGTTTCTGGGCACAACAAGCTTCAGCGTAAAACCTCTAATCTGATGATTGTTTGTGTACAAGCACATACAAACTATTTGTAGGTCCTGCAACTTCCAATGGATGAACGGCCGCTCGAAAGTGCGTTGTTATTTGCAAATTAGAGTAAAAAAACTCAGGAAAAAAAAACCTAGGAACGAAAACTGAGAAAACGTTGAGTCTATTTTATGGTGAAATAGGTTAGACAGTATTTGTAGTCTATATAAATTAGATAACGTCTTGCTAGGGACATTGGTTACCTCGAAGATCAAACCAAACTTCGCTCACATTGGCACTGGAGAAGGGTGTTTGCAACGCTTTTTGAATGAGTGTTGATCTGCTTCTACTTATTAATTGATAATTCGATAATTATCTTCACGCACGGACTCGAACTCATTAAGAAACATCCTCGGTCTTGTAGTGTTTTGTAGATTTGAGGTTGTCACCCCCACGAAGTCAGTAGAACCACTGCCTTCATTGTTAGCAGTGTTGGAAGATCATGCGGAAGCTGATGATACACAATTATTGCCATCTTCTTGTCATGAGGGTTTAATTTTGTTCGAATGGCGATGAATTGACCATGCGCTTTCAACATTACAGCCACCTCAGTAGAAATAAGGGATGGGGCGCTTAATCCTTTACTTGAAAAGCTGGGCCTGACTCATGAATGCTGCGATAGCTTCTGCTATCAGCTCCAAGTGTGAGACTGTTTATTGTGTGTCTTTGTATCCAATTGAAACGTAACAAGGTGCAATGATAACACAGGCTCTCTCATGGAAGGACTCATTAGTTCCACTTTATGAGCCAATGGTAGCCATTTCAAAATTCACGTATAGAAGGACTGTTAACTGAATTTTCGGGGGGGGGGGGGGGGAACTGGCGAGCCATGCTTAGAGCAAGCATCTTGGGAAATCAATAATCTGGGAGTTGCTGACGAGGTGCTGCACGATTCGAGCATTCAGCTGGGATCATTTGTAGTCAAACAGGTTTCAGCACTTTCCTAGTTCTGGGGCACTGGTAATTATCAGTAATCTACCTTCTACTTGTCTTCCTTAGCCATATTGGCGTCTTCAACCTCCCCCCCCCCCTAACAAATTGCTCCTCCCTTCACCAAACTGCCCTCCCCTTTGTTCTTCCAACCCCTGTTCAATCCTTAATTCTTATGCTACTGTACCCGGACTCCCAGTGTAAACTTCAAGTAGTATTTATATCTCTCTGTATTCAAGCTTGGAGGTATGAGACATTTCCCGTTCCCTAACCTATTTCCCAGTGAAAAGGTCCAGGATAGTTACTCAGGGAGCATAGCTAACCAACACAAAGCATGATGAATTTGGGAATCAGCACCACACATGCCACTTCACTCGAGAGTCAAAGATTCAACTGCGACCAAGTTTTTGAGAGCTGTTTCCTTCAAACTGAAGGAGAGGCGAAATCTTGCTTGGAAGCCATCAATGGCAAAAAAAAAGGAGTACAACTGGATTTATTGTTTCCTTCAGCAAGGAACTACAAGATAAGCCGGCCATAGGGTATTTAAGAGAGAACAACTAGAGGCTCAGACGTCGACGTCACCCCATTTCTCCCTGAAATGTTGGGATGTTTGGTACTCATGTACCTCTCATGTCCTTTTCAAGGAGATCCCTTTTTTTAAATGAAAGACAACTGTGTAGTTGTACAATGCACAAGCTTAAATCGTGATTTCTAACACGCAATAACTGAACTTTTAAAACGCCGGATTTAGCACTGACTGACACTACTCATATTACACCATCCGTGTCTCAGTGCAGAATAACGATCCTACAGGCGAATTAGTATCACTTTTGTGATAACAATGTCGCCAACATTCAGATTGCTTCGTCTATTTTTTGCCAAAAATGTTGAAAAAGAAGCAATCCAGTCTACTTTTAGAGACATATTGAAACACTATTCAGTACCGAGTCGTCAAGCTCGGCCATTTTATATTAAATTTGCGTGACCAGACCTGGTAAATGGGATGTTTTGTTTTACACCCTACATTGCCAAGTGGTGCCAGGTTGTCACGTAAAACTATCCCTGTGACTACTACAACGTAGTTACTCTATTACCTACCGAGTACTCTCTAAAACGTATTTTCTTCTCACCCCAGCCTTAAAGTACAGCATACTTGCCAATACACACGCCTCCACACTGTCTAATCTCACTAGACATCACGCAGTAAACAGAATATTTCAAGAATAGCGAGTTTCACAGCACACAGAAGTGATAGATGTCAGTATTTTCATTGCCACTTAGCACTGCTATTTTAAGCAGCCGCAGATCAAATTGCGTTGCCGACGTCCAGGCAGCGGCGCTGATACCCCTTATCTTCAAAACACTGCACTTAGTGCCAGCGGTGAAATCGCAAGAAGTTTAGTAATTCTAGGAGAAAAACGAATCAGTTTAGGACGAAACAGGGTATAAATAGGCAACATCAAAATGTTGCCGATTATTTTACCACACGCTTGCACCAAAGACGCACCGTTTGCAACATTAACCAACACCTTTCAAGAGTTACTATCAGTTAATAGTAGGAACCATCCTGGATGACACAAATAATATGAGGAAAGTTGGCGGATCTTCGGGGAATCCAAACAGTATTTTAGTACTAGCCAAATTAAAGTTCTTCGTAGTTATCTTGGGTAAAGCGAGCAGAGCTGTCTCACGGTGGATCTGCCCTCCGACAATCAGATATCATTATAACCCATTTTTCGAGAAAAAAAATTTTAAACAAATAAAAAAAAAACATAGCAGTAGAGAAGAATAATTTGTGAAACCTTACAACGAGGTGCGACCAAGTAATATTTTAGTGCAGTGAGAAGGTAATATTACAATACAGTACAGTTGTTCGCTACTAACTTGTCTTGTGCAGCATCTTTCCTAAAATAACCGTTTGAATTGCTCTTCACAGAAAGCAAAAGAGGAATGTGAATAAGAAGCTTTGTATGATTTCGGTTGCTGTGTTATTGTTACCTATTTAAAATGTATATTCACTGTTGTGTACATAGGTCACAGTGTTTAGGATTTGTTTTTTTGTTTTTTATACTCAACCTGTTTGTTTGGGTTTCAACTCAAGTTGAAATGCTGTTGATTTTTTTGAAATTGTTTATGATTTTTCTGGATTGGGTGCTCGTTTTAGTTATAATAAACTACATTTTCGAAAGACAAATGATGATTTAGTTGCCACAATTTACTTGAAGGTGTTGAGGGGGTATGTGGTCAGTTCATGGGACGCTGCCCTCTAAGGTGTCACCTGAGGATAAAATGGTCGTTTTTCCTCGGAGGAACTACTCCAGCTGCTTCAGGTATTACCGCAGCAAGACCTAATTGACAAAACTGCTATATCTCTCATTTATAAATATAACAGCTCCAAGTCAATTCACGAAGTGTCCAACACAAGTAGATCCGCTTCTTGGTTGGTCTTAAATGTTAGATTTAGAAGGACCACGATGGGGAACTGTCGCTAATGGTCATATATACATCGTATTGTTTGATAATATTCCCAATAAACGCGTATTTAAACGTAGGTTCAAGTCCCACTTTCTCGAAAAGCACCCAAAATCTGAAGTTTAAGTTATTTATTGTTAAGTGAATTTAATATTTTGTTTATCAGTCTCTCTTATGACTCTTCTTCCTAGCACGAGTTGAACTCGAAAGGGAGAGTTCGTTATTTTACCTTGAGCTTAGTAATGACCAGATTTAAAGGCACTGTATACCGTCTAATGCGAAATAAACCTGGAAAAGAAGTAGGAAGTACAGAGTTATGCATTCTACGGGGCAGGGGTGGTGTCAGTAGAGCACGTAACTGGCAAACGAACATTTATGCGGAATCGTACATAGATATTGACTATTTGAATACATCCTGCGAGTCTGATAAAAATCCTTAAAACCGTTACGCCAAAATCAAAATGTTGCTTCCAAAAAACGTTCTAAAACAGTTCGCAGAAATATTTATGGAGAAGAAAAATTAGGTACTGATTAGCGGAAGATAATTTGAGTTTGATCAAAATCGTTAGAGCTGCTTTTGAGAAAATTGGAAAACGGATGAATTAATATTCTGCATATCTTGTTTTCCGAGCTATCATGGCTTATATCTCCGTTCAACAGATAGATACAGAAATAATTACGGGGAACAAAATGTGGGGATATGCTGCTAGAAGACACTCCATAAGATTGATGAAACCCAGTGACGCGGTTACTCTGGAAATTATGAAAATGTTTACAAAAACTCTATTTTCGACGCATTTTGGTATTTATCTCTGTTCAATGGGTTGTCAGAGGAACATTTATTTAGAAACATGTATGTGTATTAACTATTTGAAAATTCCTGTGAGTTTGTTTAAAACGGTTGAATCCGTTTCGCCAGAAAGTGTAATAAACCTTCTTTTGATTTATAGGCCTATATCTCCGTTCACTGTATTTTCAGGGTAATATTTATGGAGTAGAAAAGTTGGGTATTAATTAATAGAATTTGAAAGTTTAATCACAATCTTTGTCGCCATTTTCGAGAAAAATGCGAAAACCCCTAGATTTTGGTACATTCCCCCACCAGCACCTCCCTTTCCGCGTCTACGAAAAATGGCAAAAAAAGAACTCGCTAAATCGGTTCAGCCGTTTTCCTGCAAATCGATCTACAGACACACACGGACCACGCGCCAAAATTCTGTGTTTTGGAATCAGTAACGTAAAGATCTGTTGAAAACCCAATTCTCCTCCAACATTATCCAATACTTTCTTACTTCTTCAATAGCGGAAGGCAATAAAAAGGTTGAGTTTTCTTCAGGTCTACGTTTTGAGGCCTACTGAATCGATAAAACCCTAGTTTAGACGTCTCTGCAGTAGATTGATATGACTCTCTTGATGGATCCCAACATTCCTGTTTTGAGAGTTTGAGGACGGTCGATGTGAGAAAAAAAACAGATCTGTGTTTGTAGCACGATTATTGTATTGGCTGGCCATTCGTCTTCTGGCATACTTCTAGATGGCTTTAGCCTAGAATCATTGGCATTCAAAAAAATGGGAGGGAAGTGGTATTTGATGGAGTTATCTATGGAGTTATCTGGAGTTACTTTCAAATTCTATTAATTACTTCGAGAAGCTGAGCTAATTAGTTAACAAGAGAAGTGGGAGAGCGATTGCCTCGCATTTAAACTTGCGATGTTCGTCGACGCAACATATAAACAACCGAAAAACAAATCACGCAGTCAATTCACAGAATGTTAACACAAATCCGTGGGTATTATTTTTTGCACTTGAAGTAACGAAGTGGACACACCCGCGCGATCTACCGGATGCTGAGTGAGTTAAAGTGGATTTGACGTCACCAAATTGCGATTTCAAATCGAAAAAAAATGTCGAAGTGCTTGCGCGATCTATTGAGAGTTGAGTGAACTAAACTACTCGTAGTTCAAACGTTCGTCGCTAGAATGCAGATGTGAGGATTCTTCCTTGACTGCTCTCCTATTCCGATTTCTGGCTCGCCAACCTCAAACCTGTAAGTGGAGAACTGCTTTTAGTTTACTCAATATCCGATAGATCGCGCGCGCTTTGCGAGTTCCGACATTTTGTCAGTTTTTCTTTTTCCAAATCGAGGGAGTTGAATCAGTTTTCGATTTGGAATCGCATTTCGGCGACGTACGTTAAAACTATTTCAGTTCACTCAACATTCAACACATCGCGCGGGCTTGGCGATTTCGGACATTTCCAGAATCAAGTGTTTCAGGTCGAAGGCGTTTAATCGGTTTTTCGGACGGGAATTGAGCCAGTTGAACGCGGAGCGAATCGAAAACTGACTTTTCGAATCCGACTCGTGAAAACCCACATCTCACCTACGCTCACACAACTTTCCTCAGTTCCACGTAAATTCAGTCGTTTTTATCGCCACAGCAACCTATTTTTCATTCGGCTCATGTCAATGTGGTAGAACTTAACATAACGTTCACACACATAAACTGTTAGTGTCTAAGTTCCCTGAATTTATTAGCTAGCACCTGCTGCTTATATCACAGCCTTTCTAGAGTAACCATTGCAAAGGTGGATAGTTACAGCAACAGTTATGGCGAACAAAATGCTGGTTTCACATCGAGAGCAACCTGATTACCAAAGGACGCTACGTCGGGTTGATCAAATTCTATTATGCAGTTACTGAGGGAATTTTGAAGAAACACGCTTATTGACACAATTTGGTTGCTATATCAGTTCGACGCAAAACGTTGAATCAGTATCAGGTTTTTTCACCTCAGAATTCCTACCCTAACGGGACTCCCTGGCCATCAATGGCACAATCATTGTTTCCCCAAAAAACCTTCGTCCCGCTTACTTATTGTTACCTACGGAAATCCCCCCTCCGCAGGTATTCCAACGTCGACGCATTTCCCGCTTCGTCTGGGAGTTCTCGCTAAACCATTCCGCTATCAACTCTCGTACCTGTAACAGCTAACACTTTCCTTCTGATACAGTCTCCTGCGCCAGTTCCCGCGTTCCGAGTACTATCGCCCCTTTGCACACGAACTCAGCTCAATTCTAACTCAACTCAGTTCATTGCTCACATAATACAGTCCTCCTCACGCTCACTGAATTTCTTTATTTCGATCTCCAACTCTCTCTCTCTCTCTCTCTCTCTCTCTCTCTCTCTCTCTCTCTCTCTCTCTCTCTCTCTCTCTCTCTCTCTCTCCCTCTCTCTCTCTCTCTCACTCTCTCTCTCTCTCTTTCTCTCTCACTCTCTCTCTCTCTCTCTCTCTCTCTCTCTCTCTCTCTCTCTCTCTCTCTCTCATTAAGACGAAGGCAATGTTGCTTGGGTACCCGAAGATTTTGTCCAGAATAGACATGAGTACGATCCCTAGAGTTACCTGTGGTAGCGTGGAGATAGAATACGTAAACGCAGCAAAGAGCCTTGGAATCATAATGCAAAGCAACTTGTGCTGGAGCAATCAAGTGACAGCCACATGCAACACAACATTTAGGACCATCTACCAATTAAGGAGGACAGCTGCAGACTTTCCACAGCACGTAAGGGTCCAGCTTGTTCAAAGCCTCATAATGCCTCATTTGGACTATGCTGCTGCTGCATTGTGTGATCTGAAGAGCGAGGAACTGAGTCGGTTACAAAAGGCCCAAAATGCAGCACTCTGTTTCGCGTTGTGGCTAAAAATGGACGATCCCGATCGCCGGATTGGCTGGTTGAAAATGAGCGAAAGGAAGAGACTGCACGTAGCCACAATGATGTTCAAAATATTGAAAAACAGCAAACCGGCATATCTTCGCTGCAAATTTGAGTTCCTAGCATCAAGAGACACACGGAACCGCAATAGAGTGCTTCGGACGCCTCAGCATCGTACCGAAATGTTTGCGCGTTCTTTCGAAGTTCAGGGTTGCAAGCTATACAATGACAATAATGAGTGGTTTGATATGAAGGAAAAAGTGGTAGAATTTAAGGAGAAAATTAAAAATAAACTGTTGAGGCTATATTAAATAAGGACTTTTTGAACAAGAGAAACTTTGAAGTTAAATAGAATTTGATTTATTTGTTTCAGTTGAACTGTTTTTGTCTGTTTTAGTTATTTACTTAGCGATATCTAGTTAAAGCAATAGTTTATTTTATGTTATAAGAGAACTTAAATATGGTAAATATGTTTTCAGGGAGAGTGGAAGAGAGGGCCTCATGGCCCTAACTCATCCCTGATTGTTAAATAAAAATCTCAATCAATCAATCAATCAATCAATCTCTCTCTCTCTCTCTCTCTCTCTCTCTCTCTCTCTCGTGCGCCCAACAATATCTGTTCAACAAACTGTCAGAGGAACATTCATGTGGAAATCTATGTAGACGTTGACTCGTTGAAGACTCCCAGTGAGTTATGAAAACTATTACAACCGTTTTGCCAAAAACGTGAAACTCTCTATTTTTGCTTGTATATCTTCTCTCACCAAATTTTCACCGACATATTTAATAAAAAGAAAAGTTGAGTACTGATAAGCAGAAGATAATTTTGAGAAAAAAGCAAAAATCCCTTGTTTTTGGTACAATTAGGTATTAAACATCTCTTCGAATGGAGGGATTTTGGACATAACTTCTGTGGCGTAATTGTGCAGATCGTGTCTGCGCTGTGCTCAATTTAACGCCGATTAATAAAAAAAAAAAGAGCGAGAGAAAGAAAAAAAGAATGTTAGAAATTACACGAGAAAAATTAAGGACAAAATTGAAGCAAAACAAACAAAATTGCAGTGGTATCTTGGACAGGGTCTAAGGAAATTGGACTAACAGCTCTGTACACTAGAAAAACTGAATAAACGCTTTCGTTTAAACACTAAACTCTGGGTAAAATAAATGACTCTGAGAATGAAAAGAAAGTGAATGGGGAGTGATCGGGGACCAGGACTTGCAGGTTTCGGGTAGGAGACGATTGAACCGGAGGGGAATCCTGTTTTTCTTCTCTTCGTTCTTGGCTGTTCCGAGGGGAAATACGAGCGAAGGATTTAATAGTAATCGAGCCTCACTTGGCGAGCGATCTAAAGAGTGTTAGTGTTGAATGGCACTTTACCTTGTCCAGAAATGTCCTAATGTAGTAAAGACTTTCTAAAGAAGTCTTCGGATCCAGAGACCGTTGAAATGGAGGATCGTAGGCGAAATGAATACAGCAATAAGACCGAGGGTCAACCAGTTTGTGCGTGGCAAGTTGTCTGAGACATTCAGGGGTTTTGTTGGGTCCAAGATTCGTTGGCGTCAGCAACTTTAGTTTCGCGTCTTGGCAAAATCGTGATCAAAACAAATGAAAAATCAGCTCAATCGGCGCGCACACACACGCACCCCGTTCCGAAATTAGGGCTTTTGAATTCAGAAGGCCTCGTAACGTGAAGAGCCGAAGAGAAATATTTTGTCAACACGATCGCACATGAACACGGTTTGCGTAGAGAATGCATAGTACTGTTACATGTTCGTTACTTTTGAATATGCATAGACGTGGAATGGGCTAGCTGCGGCTCGGGAGCTCGTAAATCCAAAGAGTTCAAAAATAACACCTCAGTACGATGGGGATACATTTTCGGGGTGCACTTCAGTTTGCGAGGAACTATGAAGTGGACGTTCGTCGGCTGCTCCACGCATTTATTATTTGGTAATCCCCGGAATAATGGAATTTTCAACAAATCTCGAAGGTTGAGCAAGGGGTGTCACAACAAATTGAGGTGTCTGAGCTCCAGCCAATATCTTTTCAACTTCACCGCGAGGTCACCTGACTCGAACAACTTCTTGGTTAACTCATTACATCCGCTGCCTCACTCAACTTGAAGCAAACTAAACTTGATCCGTCAATTCTAGCGCCTGCCTCAAGCAGAGAAGCAAAATCAACCAACCGCTCAGGACAATTTAAAGTTCCGAGGGAGCCGATCGGACTCGTGTTAGCGGACTCATTTAAGGTCGGAACTTCCTTCTATTGCTCGTTCCACTTTATGGTGCAGTTGGGTCGATAACTGAGTCGGAATTATTTATAGGCGAACCCGCTCTCAATCTACGAGTAATTGAGCCGCTACGGGGACTCCGGATGGAAACCTTCGATATGCAAAGAGGAAGGCCCTCAAACCTATCTTCAGCGGTGTGTATTATAAGCACCGTTTCTAGGACCCATTTGCATCCCTATCTGCAGTGTGGGGAGTAGACAACGCAGTAATGTCTCATCGATGCAGCATGATAATCGCATCTTTTTATAGATGAATTGGAAAAGACGCAAGTATGCCTTATGGGGGATTTTCTGTTCTTTTCTTTCGTCGAATGGCCGGGCAAAGTCAACTCCCACATGTTTAATTACTCTTCATCATGTAACTCGACACGCCGGGAGTTTACCCATGTCGAGTGATTCCTTTGGCATCCTTTGGTCTACTGTACTTACTGGGGCACCTCCCCACTGTGGGTCTTCTCTGTCAGGAGGACTGTGGGAGAATATGCCAGAAGAACGTATTGGACAGTCTGGAATCCTGCAGGGGTGAGGCACTCCCAACGCTTTATATTAGGGCAAACACACGAGATAGGATGTAGTCTTTGGTGATGGAGAGGAAGGGCCTATGGTAGATTGTGGGGATCGTCACGGGACACTGCAAAACGAACAAGCACATGTGTGTTATTAGCATAGTCGGCCCCCTCGATGCCAGCAGTGTGGCTCAGGTAAGAAGACTCCCTATCACCCCCTGGTCCTGTGCCAGAGACTTGAGAGGGAACGATTTTTGGTCTTTGGTACAACTTCTCCACGGGTGGGCACCAAAAAGACTTGCGCAGGAAACAACCGGAATTCCTTAGGAGGCTAGGTATGGAGCTGTGAGTTATAAGGACTGGCACAATAGGCCAATAGGGGAGGATAGAGAGACAAGGGCTGGCACAATAGGCCAATAGGGGAGGATAGAGAGATAAGGACTGGCACAATAGGCCAATAGGGGAGGATAGAGATAAGGACTGGCACAATAGGCCAATAGGGGAGGATAGAGATAAGGACTGGCACAATAGGCCAATAGGGGAGGATGGAGAGATATGCAAAACGCCCTATGCACTCCGAGGCTCACCACAGCGAGCCCCACCCTGTACTCCAACACAGACTCGCAAAATGTCCAACTCTGTACCTCTGTCTTATCAGTCTTGGCCAGGCAGTACCTTAGTGAACAGTGTTCCTTGAACAGGCCACATACTTATATAGTTCTCTGACTGACCCAAACCTATTAGCCCGTTGTCCCAGTCCTATTGTCTCACAGGTCCATGCATAGCCTCCTAAAGAATATCCGGTTCCATGAAAGGTCCCATGAAAGGTTCTGGTGCCACCGAGATCAGTGCAGGTCCGTCTCTCGCCAGTTCGTCGCCCTCCTCTTCCCTTCTATTCCTCTACAACCCGACATCCAACAAAAGCTTAGAGTGTTCGCCTTTCAACGCAGTTCTTTTTCTTACTATACTATCGTTCCCAAAAAATCAGTGGTAGTTCAATAAGCTACTAATGCTAATAAGCTCCAGCGAGAGTTGAATAATCGTCATTGAATAATCAGGGGCAACTACGAAAATTCTGGAATCGAAACTGACCACGTTTTCTTGCAGATTTTCCTTGAAAAATCACGTTGACAATCACATCATTTAATTTTTTAATGAACGTCGTCGCGTAAGTAGTAGCAGCTTAATAAATTCCGGCTCGTAAGGCGGTATTAGTAGAGTGTTAATGTTGGGCGCTGGAATGCACGTGGGGCTCAAGAAAGTTGAGTGATAGTTTCAGATATTTTCGAAATTGAACGTCCGAGTGGGGTCGACCTGTAATCGAGGCCCCCGAGGTTCTTACCGTCAAATGGTTATTACCGATTATACCCGAGCGCGTGTGCAGTGGTTTGCGAAAGGCTGCTTCCCCCATTTTTTATGTGGCCAATATTAAGCAGGTAAAAAGCCGCACGCGCAACTTCAGTGCAGTCAGACCCACGGAACGGACGAATAAAAACTCTCTGGCGTTTTCTCCCGTCCAATTTGCCGAGATTAAATTTGAAATATTCAAAAGGGACCATCACTCGCAGGGGCTAATGCATCTGCTCGTGCCCCTGGGGCTCGGCCGAACCCAACTTCACTCAGGTTTGATCGCTGACCCAGGGCGACCGGCTGAAGGAGTTCGAAAAACACTTCTCTACCTCGAACTCCCTCGAAAAACAGGTCCAACGAATTGGATCAAACTTACTGCGCGCTGTCAACTACTTATAAACTTCTGCTCGTTGACGCACTCACCCGAGCCTAATTTGAACTGTTTTACACCAGAACCGGAAGTCGAAAATACGATTTCATCGCTTTAATACCACAAAATGTTGTACGGAATGTCGCTAAAGAGATTTATTCATCATAAATTCTATGAAAAAATCCACCAAATATAGTCATCATCATAGTGATCAAACTCCAATTTTTTTTTTCTCAAAAACTGTCCAAACGAGTTTCTTTGTATCGAGAGCAGCACAATAAATTACCAAAACGTTCGACGTAATCGATTTTAGAGTGGTTATTAGAGAAAACGACCGAGCCAAATCACCTCAAATTTGATCTCCAGCCTACAGGTTACTATGGGACGCAAAAATAAGGGTATGAACAAAATCCACCGAAAGTTAACTATAGTTAGCATAGTGATAAAAACACCAAATTGTTTTCTCCAAAACGGCTCTAACGATTTCGCCTAAATTTTTTATATTGATATCTTTTGATAAGGAAATTATACCGTAAAATTCCCATTCGTAGGAAAATGACGAGAGCAGCACAATAAATTATCAACATTTTCGACGAAAAGCGTTTTTGGCGCGGTTTTTTTCTAATAAACTCCGCTGGAATGTTGGTAGAATGTTAAAGAAAATTGGTATTGTAGTCCGATTCAATAACCAGAGGGTGAGGTGTTTAAAACCGCTCATGGGGCTCACCCCAGAAATTCCTGAACATCAACTACCGCTGTTTCGCTTACTACCAGTTCTAACAGTTATCACCCATTAACTCTGCAAAAGTGATTACTATCCCTCTTCAAAAAATTCGTGTACATCCTCATTAATTTTCTGTGTACCAATTGCTCAATAATGGTCCTATAATGAGTATGAGCAGCACAATAAATTCCGGAACTGTAAGCGCTACCGCTTCCTGCTGCTGTGACGTGTTGTTTGACCAAGTTCAAAGAAACTGAGTGATAAATGAATCGATTAAATAGAATTAGCCATGTACAAAGTGAATTGATTTCCTTATAAACTCCACTCAAATGTTACAAGAATCTTCAGAAAAATGCCGGTGGTAGTTCCACTAAGTACCTATACGGCGAGTCTTTATCAACCCTAATAAGGTATAGAGGGGCTGCTACTGCAATTCCGGAATGTCCACTATCGCCGTTTCTAAAAGATTTTTGGCGGTAACACTCGAAGGGTGATTGTTATTCTTTTGAACAAAATTGTAGATACGTCCTCATTCATACTCTGTGTACCAATTGCTTAATGATGGTCAAGGTCTGAGTGCGAGCAGCACGATGAAATCCGGAACTGTAAGCGCAATCGTTTTCTGATATTTCAAATGAACTGAGTGAAAAATAAATTGAGTTAGTAGAATAAGTCATGAACACGAGCGAATTGACGTAGAGCTAAAGAAAGTTCTATGATGCAGCGCTCCTGATATTGAAAAAGAAATCTTTTCAGCTTAAATAAAAAAGGAAAGAAGAGTTAAGAACAAACAAAAAAATGTTTTGTCCCTCTTCACGGAGTTGCGAGCTCCAAGGGGTGAGGGATCCTGGGTCCTCAAAGAGACCCTCTAAGCTTATTGGGGACACAGCCCCTGTTTGCAGTGAGGCGGTAGCCTCTCTAGACGCTGTAGGACTGTCGTCTACAGCCATCTGATCTTCGAGGTCTGGCGTTATGCACAGAAGCTCCTCTTCGATCTCTGAGGCAATTTCTTCCTCTTGGTTTTTGTTTTTTTCTTTTTCTTTTTTGGTTTCCATATATGGTCCCACGAGAAGCTAGGGAATTATACGGTCACCTGAGACAGAGCCCCGCATGTCTCAGGAAGGCTACTTGAAACTGGGGGTCGCCCGGTGCCCAGAGTCCGCATACTATAAGACCAAACTCCCTTTGGCCATGCATCCTTGGCGTATGCTGTTCCACCGTGGATTGGGTTTTGCCCATTGTTCGCGGCTGCTTATTCAGTCAGCATGCTGACCTTATTCACAGCTGGCCACAGACCTGCCCCTGGGGACAGAGCCGTGGCCGTTCCACTATCCACAACCCGTGGTCGCGCCTGGTAGCATGGGCATGCTCCTGGGAAGATAACCCAGAACCAGGTTCGTTCCAAGGATATTATGCTGAAGGATTAGACAGTGAAGGATTAGTGCCTGAATTATCCACTCAATTCTGAACAATATTTGACCAATGACAATTTCGATCAGCTATATTCCTAACGAGCTGGAACTAATGGAAAATGCGTGAGACGACATTTTAATTGAATTAGAAATGCGCGAGTCGGTTGGGGCGTCCTGAAGGCAGAGGAGGAAGCGGTTTTTCCCGAATCCTGAGGATTTCAAAAGGTTCCTTCAACAAAAGCGGGCTTAATTGAATGCAGCGGTTAATTGAATTCAGGGTCGGAGGTTAGTTAGCCCTTCAATCGGTAGGAAACCTTTATCAGCCGTTCCGTGAGAAACGCTCGTTGAATTACCATTTGGAGATCCATAAAATTCATTTTCTGTCAAGAACAGTTTCTGTTATAAAGATGATGTGTTCATTAAACGCATTTTCACATAAAATGTTCCCACGTTTTTGGGCAACCTGCAAGTTTGATCAAAATCGTTCGAGCAACTTTGAGAAAATGGGGAAAAAGGATAATTTAATTATCTACTGATCTTATTTTACCCTGTATCATAGATTACACCTTTGTTTAGAGGACGGCGACAGAAATAGCATCAGAAAACGAAATGAGAAATGAGAGAAGTACAGGCTTCTATAAAGCATTTTATTGTGATCAAATTCAGTTGAACATTTACGGTAGACAATTTGGCAAATTTTATTTCAGTTATACCTTCACAGGAAACTTTATTTTGAATGATATGTAGCTATCACCTAGCACATAAAACTTCGATAAATTTCAAAACTCGAAGCAATACAGTTTCATTTGCTACCATTTATCACAGTTTTTACCCGACAACTCCAACGATCCTTCTACAAAAAAATAGTCGTCGACAGTCACATGAATTATCGGTGTCCTGAATGGTCGTGGCGTAAGTATTAGCTCCCCAATCTATTAAGTTCGACTACTTTCTACGTAAAACGAGAAAGGTTTCCCGAGAATTTAGTTGCCCTTCAACATTTTTGTCTTTATATCATATTTAGGTTCTGTCGAAATAGTTTTATTTAAATAATGACAGGACAGCACACTTAATCATCTTACGAGTGATGTGCTTGTGGGCATACATATTACTCAGGAGTAAAGCGACTAAAGCGTATTTGTTTGGGAATTTGTTTCTCGGATTACCTTCTTCCTCCCGCTCTAAGGGCCTAAAGTTTATGTGAGGAAGACGTTATCGCAATGCAACGAATGTTACGGGTAACTTCACTTCCAGTTCAAGTTTATCTCTTTCTTTGTATCTTTCTGAAAGATTGAGCTAGAATGTAGACAGTGCAATGAGACAACAGATACAGCGTGAATTTTGTCAACTGGATGAGCTCCAAGGTGAAAGTCTGCCTCATAGCTGTTCTTGGGCACCACTCTCACAAAACATATTGTTCGGCTCAGAAGCTCGCCAAACAAGGTCGTAGCCCTAATGGGAGAGCCAACGGGCTTAGAGTTTTTCTTTATCTCATGGGGATTTCAGTTAGCCTCTCCTGCTAACCAAAGACAGGCTTTACTGATTACAATTCGGAGGTTGACTACGGGTTTTACCCTCGAAGGTTTCCAAAATCGGTATTTTTACTCTCTACCTTGTAGACCAGACTCAAAATCACGTCAGTCCATGTCTACCAAATTCCTGGACAAAAAGGGATCGTATGGAAATAAGAAAGTAGACCATCTGACCAGACTTGGTTCGTCTATTGTACCTATAGGGCGACTTCCCCACTGTTGTATATCTCCGTCAGTAGTCAAGAGAAGAGAGAGAATATGCCAGCAGAATGCATCAGACAGTCTGGAATGCTGCGTGAATG
The DNA here is from genome assembly GCA_020466155.1 of Pachypeltis micranthus. Taxonomy (NCBI): domain Eukaryota; kingdom Metazoa; phylum Arthropoda; class Insecta; order Hemiptera; family Miridae; genus Pachypeltis; species Pachypeltis micranthus. The sequence goes on from CM035769.1 coordinate 31,767,440, forward strand.
AGGCATTCCAATCGTTGCTAAGGGCAAACGGACGAGATAAGACGTAGCCTTTTGCTGATGTATGTCTTGAGCAGAGTCGACACCCCTCGGCCCCAGGCGGTAAGGCACAAATAAGGAGACTCCCTATCACGCCCCGGTCCAGAGACTTGAAAGACCGTGTTGCTTATCCCAAATATGGGGCAGTCAGAGATATAAAAGACAGGAAAAAGTCAGTCCACATTCAGCGCCCGTTCAGTTCAGTAGCTCTCCGCACTCCTCCTAATACTAGTTCACATATCTAGAAACCAACCGTGTTGTGTGAACTAGCTCTGTTGGCTTCTCAATCAGAACCGTATCGTGATAATCAAGTGTTATCGCCAGAATTCTATCGTAGTAATCAAAGTGTATCAATACAGTCCTCCACCCTCGATATTCTCGTTCGTCAATCAATCCAAGTCTTTATTCCTCTCTCTTTGCCTTGCACCCAACACACATATAATTCGTTTGCCTTCTTGCAAATTTTCGATAGAACGTTAGACTTTAACAGCTGCGGATGTTCATAATAAAACATAATATACCGATTCGAGACTATTCAAAACAGCCGATTACATAACTTTCCTTTCTACTTCGTAGAGCCAAGGAAAGTAAAAATTAAATAATGAGAAAATTAGTACATTAGAAATTCTTATAATTGACTGATAATATTTGGTTCGATGCATCACACAACTTTCCTCAGCCTCACGTACATTCAATCTTAGTCATGACTGTAGCTACTAGAAAAATGTATATTTTTCACTCGTTGGAACTTGATAAAGCATAATTTCACGTTTTGCGTAGAATGTGTTTGCGCATAAAGTTCCGAAATTCATTGAGGCGTTCCTTCCTATTTCCACGACCATTGTCGACCATCCTGTGTGTGTGTGTGTGTCAGTCTGTGTGTGTGTGTGTCCGTCTGTGTGTGTGTGTCAGTCTGTCTGTGTGTGTATGTGTGTCTGTGAACGATTTTTAGAGAAAACCATCGTACCAAATCAGCTCAAACTTGATATCTCGCCCGCAGGTCACCATGGGACGCCAAAATAAGGGTTTGGACAAAATCCACCGAAAGTTAACTATAGTTATCATAGTGATCAAAACACCAAATTTTTTTTTCTCAAAAACGGCTCTAACGATTTTGATTAAATTTTTTATATTGGTAGCTCCCAATATGGCAATTATACCATAAAATTGCCATTTAAGGGAAAATGACGAGAGCAGCACAATAAATTACTACAACTTTCGACGAAATCGATTTTAGCGCGGTTTTTAGAGAAAACCACCGTGCCAAATCACCTGAAACTTGATGTCTAGCCTACAGGCCGCTTCAAGATTAGCTCCTTTTCGCGCAAATAACATACTACCTGCTGCAAGAAAACAAATTTTTTAATGACCATGAGTATATCAGCAATTGCGCCATCCATCTGCCAGAAGCGAGGAGACCACTTGAAACTAACTATAGACATTGGGACTTATATGTGGAGCTATTGCCGATTACATTACCAATTAGTAATAAATATAGCTTCCACTTCCACCCCATTCATATTATTGTACTATTTGAATTAAATATTCCCGTTAGACGAGGGACTTTTCTGTAATCGTGTACCAGCCCAGTCCATCGAGTCCTAAGTGAAGTTTTGTGTGAGAGCTTGGCATAGACATATTAATTTCACTATTTTATTTAAGTAATATCCTGTTTAACTCATCCAACCGACCACACAACATGCCACAGTGGAGCGGGTCAGGGTACAAATAGTTTGTCTATAATAATTAAGATACCTGCAAAGCGTATCTATTAATTTGCAGGCGGCATTCGTCACTCATAGGCTAGAAGCCACAATGGGAAATTGCGGTTATAATAGATTTCGCCCCCCATCCCTTCGCACTTTTAAATATCTGGTGCGTTGCAACACACAACTTACGTCAATTCACTTTGTACATGGCCTTTGAACTTGGTCAAACTACACGTCACAGCAGCAGGAAACGATAGCGCCTACAATTCTGGAATTTATTGTGCTGCTCGTACTCGTTCCAGGACCTTTATTGAGCAATTGGCACACAGATAATTAATGAGGCTGTAAACACAAATTTTTTGAAGAAGGATAGTAATCACTTTTGCAGAGTTAATGGGTAATAACTGTTAGAACTGGTAGTAAGTGAAATTGAAATTCAGGAATTTCTGGAGTGAGCCCCATGTATCTCATGAGCGGTTTTAACCCCCTCACCCTCTGGGTATTGAATTGGACTACAATACCGATTTTCTTTAACATTCTACCAACATTCCAGCGGAGTTTATAAGAAAAAAACCGCGCAAAAATCGATTTCGTCGAAAGTTGTAGTAATTTATTGTGCTGCTCTCGTCATTTTCCCTTAAATGACAACAAAGGACAAAGAACAAAATAAAACCCTTAATTACTTGGACCTGAAAATCACACGGTTGGACAACGAACTACAATACGACATTTTCAGAAAAACCACTGCTACCGACACGACCATACACTTTACATCAAACCACCCACAACAACATAAACTAAGTGCATTTAGACACATGATGCGGAGACTAAAAACTATCCCACTACCCGCACAAAATTACAAAAAAGAACTTGATACTATCAATACTATCGCAGAAAATAACGGTTTCTCCAAAAAAACAGTAAACAAATTATTAAGACAATATGACCCCAAAACACACGACTCAAAAACACAAAATACACAGACTTTAACAAGACGCTGCACATTTACGTACACAGGACCAAAAATATACGGAATAACTAATATCCTCCGAAAGGAAGGTATACAAATCGCATTACGTACGGACAACACACTTAGAACCAAACTAACTGCAAAGACTGAAAAGACAGACCCACTCGACCAAAGTGGGGTATATAAAATAACTCGTACTTGTACAAACGCATACATAGGACAGACAGGACGAAAAATACGGACCAGATACTCAGAACACATTAAATCTCTTAGTAGGAACAAAGACGATTCAAACTTTGCTAACCATCTCAAAACGACTGGACATGAACCTACCAAAATACAGGACTGCACCATCTTACTACATAAACAATGCAAAGGACGAAAACTGAACATATTAGAAAACATGGAAATTTATAAACAAAAAAAACTTCAATGGACAGATCATAAATGAACAAATCAACACAAAATGCGACACCATATTCACACCACTCAAAACACTACACAAACGAAAACAACCAACTGACGGATTTACAGACCACCCTACACAAAAAAGACGGAAATTCCACAATTGACAGATCATTCAAGACGTTCCATTCACCTCTAGGGGTTTTCCCCCTGAGGTACATGACCTCTTCTCCCTGTCCCTTCCACGACGCTCCATCATACCGTTTACCTTTCTCTTCGTATATAAAGACCACAACCAACTGACTGACTCCAGTACTGACTTAACGGCCAGACGATGATGTCTTTACACGCTTGCCCACAGCAACTCACCAGCCAGAGGAGACGGACTCACCTAACAGGTACGTTAACTTTAATAATTTGCCTACTGGCGGACATAACCCAATTGCTTTAGTACACTAAAAGTTCGTTTTTCACATTTTCTTAAAAGCGGCTCTAATAATTGTCAAATTCACAGGGTGCCTTCAGCCAACGAGTACCCGTATAAGAGTTGACCGGGAAAAGTTTGGCAAACCAAGATCCAGTGCCTGGATGTGTTGCGTCGAGTTTTCCAGTTGTGGTGGTGGTGGTGAAGAAAGTTGTGCGACGCTGCTCAGCAGATATTTCCGTCTGGACCTCGAGCTCTGGGGGCTAATTCCACCTGTGGCTCGAGAAGACCACAGGTGGGATCGATTCAATGGCCTTGAGGAAGGGACAGGCCGAGGGGACAGACGGAAGGGTTGCAACAGCCCCACTGCCGCCTCTCGTACCCCCAACCGCGAAAAATCCACTTCGCCCGCTTCAGTCTTGAGTTGAGCTCTGCTGCACCACCGTTGCTCTCATCGTGAGGAGGCACTCAACTATTTTGCATGAACATTTCCTTCATAACCCAATGTTTTTCTGATTGTCTCTCGTCACTGTCGCCAATATCGTCGACGAATTTCCTCTCTACGTGACAGGTACTTTCGTACAACACACGATTTGACAAAATATTATAAATTCATGCAATTACTGCCAAATTGGATTTTTACATAAAAATAGTATAAGGGCAAATTAATTGGGAAGTAAATGCGCTTGTTGGATGAATTCTCCATAGCTGGTCTGGTGAACTGCGAAGGAGCGCTTTAAAATGTGAACACATCTCCTGAAGGCTTTTTTACTTTCCTTGCTCTACGAAGTAGAAAGGAAAGTTATGTAATCGGCTGAAAAAAAAATTTTGAGTTTTCTTCAGATCTTTACGATTCAGACCCTCCTGAGTCCGAAAAACACTATTTGGGAAAATAAATAAAAAAATATCTGGTGCGTAGCAACACACAACTTTCCGCCACCCCTTTAAGTTCGAACACCAACAACATATGCGGGTGCTATATCTTCGTTCAACGCATTTCTACAGAAACATTTATTCAGAACTAAATGTAGGGACTCGTTAGTTGAAAGTACTCCGAAAGTTTGATCGAAATCGTTAGAGCCGTTTTTGAGAAAATTGGAATTCCGATAAATCAATATTCGACAAATCTCCTTTTCTGAGTTAACTTGGCTTATATCTCCGTTCAACATATATATACAGAAATAATTATAGAGAATGAAATGTTGGTATGGGTGACTAAAAGACACTCCATTAGAATTTATCACATCTGGTCAGAAGTTACCCTGGAATTTACGGAAATGTTCGAAAAAACGTTATTTTCGACACATTTTCATTTTTATCTCTGTTCAATGGAGTGTCAGAGGAACATTTATTGAGAACAATATGTAGGTATAAACTATTTAAAAACATCCTGTGAGTTTGGTGAAAATCGCTTGAGTCGTTTTGCCAAAAAGCGTAAAAAACCTATTTTTGCTTCATAGGCCTATATCTCCGTTCACCGTATTTTCATGGAGATATGTATAGAGAAGAAAAGTTAGATATTGATTGGTAGGAGATAATTTGAAAGTTTAATCAAAATCGTTAGAGCCGTTTTTGAGAAAAATGCGAAAAACCCTAGTTTTTGGTACATTTTCGTCCTCCACCCCCTTCCCATCGGCCGAAATCGTCCATAACCTTATTTTGGTGTCTACAAAAAATAACGAACAAAACAAAAAAAGAACCAGCTCAATCGGATCAGCCGTTCTCCCGCAAATCGAACTACAGACACACACACACACAGACATACACACAGACATACACACAGACATACACACGGACCTCTCTCCGAAATTAGGTTTTTTAGACTCAGTAGGGTCTGAAACGTAAAGATCTGAAGAAAACCCAACTTTTTTTTTTGGGCCGATTACTATACTTTCCTTCCCTTCGGGTAGCGGAAAGTAATAAAGGTATGGGCATTTCATTATCATAGTGATCAAAACACCAAATATTTTTTTTCTCAAAAACGGCTCTAACGATTTTGATTAAATTTTGTATATTGATAGGTCTCATTAAGGTAATCATAGCATAAAATTCCCCATCTATGGGAAAATGACGAGAGCAGCACAATAAATTACCAAAACTTTCGACGTAATCGGTTTTAGCGCGGTTTTTAGAGAAAACAACCGTACCAAATCAGCTGAAACTTGATCTCTAGCCCGCAGGTCACCATGGGACGCAAAACAAAGGGTATGGGCCAAATCCACCGAAAGTTAACTATAGTTAGCATAGTGATTAAAACACCAATTTTTTTCTCGAAAACGGCTCTAACGATTTTGATTAAATTTTTTATATTGGTAGCTCCCAATATGGCAATTATACCATAAAATTGCCATTTAAGGGAAAATGACGAGAGCAGCACAATAAATTACTACAACTTTCGACGAAATCGATTTTTGCGCGGTTTTTTTCTTATAAACTCCGCTGGAATGTTGGTAGAATGTTAAAGAAAATCGGTATTGTAGTCCAATTCAATACCCAGAGGGTGAGGGGGTTAAAACCGCTCATGAGATACATGGGGCTCACTCCAGAAATTCCTGAATTTCAATTTCACTTACTACCAGTTCTAACAGTTATTACCCATTAACTCTGCAAAAGTGATTACTATCCTTCTTCAAAAAATTTGTGTTTACAGCCTCATTAATTATCTGTGTGCCAATTGCTCAATAAAGGTCCTGGAACGAGTACGAGCAGCACAATAAATTCCAGAATTGTAGGCGCTATCGTTTCCTGCTGCTGTGACGTGTAGTTTGACCAAGTTCAAAGGCCATGTACAAAGTGAATTGACGTAAGTTGTGTGTTGCAACGCACCAGATATTTAAAAGTGCGAAGGGATGGGGGGCGAAATCTATTATAACCGCAATTTCCCATTGTGGCTTCTAGCCTATGAGTGACGAATGCCGCCTGCAAATTAATAGATACGCTTTGCAGGTATCTTAATTATTATAGACAAACTATTTGTACCCTGACCCGCTCCACTGTGGCATGTTGTGTGGTCGGTTGGATGAGTTAAACAGGATATTACTTAAATAAAATAGTGAAATTAATATGTCTATGCCAAGCTCTCACACAAAACTTCACTTAGGACTCGATGGACTGGGCTGGTACACGATTACAGAAAAGTTCCTCGTCTAACGGGAATATTTAATTCAAATAGTACAATAATATGAATGGGGTGGAAGTGGAAGCTATATTTATTACTAATTGGTAATGTAATCGGCAATAGCTCCACATATAAGTCCCAATGTCTATAGTTAGTTTCAAGTGGTCCCCTCGCTTCTGGCAGATGGATGGCGCAATTGCTGATATACTCATGGTCATTAAAAAATTTGTTTTCTTGCAGCAGGTAGTATGTTAGTTGCGCGAAAAGGAGCTAATCTTGAAGCGGCCTGTAGGCTAGACATCAAGTTTCAGGTGATTTGGCACGGTGGTTTTCTCTAAAAACCGCGCTAAAATCGATTTCGTCGAAAGTTGTAGTAATTTATTGTGCTGCTCTCGTCATTTTCCCTTAAATGGCAATTTTATGGTATAATTGCCATATTGGGAGCTACCAATATAAAAAATTTAATCAAAATCGTTAGAGCCGTTTTTGAGAAAAAAAAAAAAATTTGGTGTTTTGATCACTATGATAACTATAGTTAACTTTCGGTGGATTTTGTCCAAACCCTTATTTTGGCGTCCCATGGTGACCTGCGGGCGAGATATCAAGTTTGAGCTGATTTGGTACGATGGTTTTCTCTAAAAATCGTTCACAGACACACATACACACACAGACAGACTGACACACACACACAGACGGACACACACACACACAGACTGACACACACACACACACAGGATGGTCGACAATGGTCGTGGAAATAGGAAGGAACGCCTCAATGAATTTCGGAACTTTATGCGCAAACACATTCTACGCAAAACGTGAAATTATGCTTTATCAAGTTCCAACGAGTGAAAAATATACATTTTTCTAGTAGCTACAGTCATGACTAAGATTGAATGTACGTGAGGCTGAGGAAAGTTGTGTGATGCATCGAACCAAATATTATCAGTCAATTATAAGAATTTCTAATGTACTAATTTTCTCATTATTTAATTTTTACTTTCCTTGGCTCTACGAAGTAGAAAGGAAAGTTATGTAATCGGCTGTTTTGAATAGTCTCGAATCGGTATATTATGTTTTATTATGAACATCCGCAGCTGTTAAAGTCTAACGTTCTATCGAAAATTTGCAAGAAGGCAAACGAATTATATGTGTGTTGGGTGCAAGGCAAAGAGAGAGGAATAAAGACTTGGATTGATTGACGAACGAGAATATCGAGGGTGGAGGACTGTATTGATACACTTTGATTACTACGATAGAATTCTGGCGATAACACTTGATTATCACGATACGGTTCTGATTGAGAAGCCAACAGAGCTAGTTCACACAACACGGTTGGTTTCTAGATATGTGAACTAGTATTAGGAGGAGTGCGGAGAGCTACTGAACTGAACGGGCGCTGAATGTGGACTGACTTTTTCCTGTCTTTTATATCTCTGACTGCCCCATATTTGGGATAAGCAACACGGTCTTTCAAGTCTCTGGACCGGGGCGTGATAGGGAGTCTCCTTATTTGTGCCTTACCGCCTGGGGCCGAGGGGTGTCGACTCTGCTCAAGACATACATCAGCAAAGGCTACGTCTTATCTCGTCCGTTTGCCCTTAGCAACGATTGGAATGCCTCATTCACGCAGCATTCCAGACTGTCTGATGCATTCTGCTGGCATATTCTCTCTCTTCTCTTGACTACTGACGGAGATATACCACAGTGGGGAAGTCGCCCTATAGGTACAATAGACGAACCAAGTCTGGTCAGATGGTCTACTTTCTTATTTCCATACGATCCCTTTTTGTCCAGGAATTTGGTAGACATGGACTGACGTGATTTTGAGTCTGGTCTACAAGGTAGAGAGTAAAAATACCGATTTTGGAAACCTTCGAGGGTAAAACCCGTAGTCAACCTCCGAATTGTAATCAGTAAAGCCTGTCTTTGGTTAGCAGGAGAGGCTAACTGAAATCCCCATGAGATAAAGAAAAACTCTAAGCCCGTTGGCTCTCCCATTAGGGCTACGACCTTGTTTGGCGAGCTTCTGAGCCGAACAATATGTTTTGTGAGAGTGGTGCCCAAGAACAGCTATGAGGCAGACTTTCACCTTGGAGCTCATCCAGTTGACAAAATTCACGCTGTATCTGTTGTCTCATTGCACTGTCTACATTCTAGCTCAATCTTTCAGAAAGATACAAAGAAAGAGATAAACTTGAACTGGAAGTGAAGTTACCCGTAACATTCGTTGCATTGCGATAACGTCTTCCTCACATAAACTTTAGGCCCTTAGAGCGGGAGGAAGAAGGTAATCCGAGAAACAAATTCCCAAACAAATACGCTTTAGTCGCTTTACTCCTGAGTAATATGTATGCCCACAAGCACATCACTCGTAAGATGATTAAGTGTGCTGTCCTGTCATTATTTAAATAAAACTATTTCGACAGAACCTAAATATGATATAAAGACAAAAATGTTGAAGGGCAACTAAATTCTCAGGAAACCTTTCTCGTTTTACGTAGAAAGTAGTCGAACTTAATAGATTGGGGAGCTAATACTTACGCCACGACCATTCAGGACACCGATAATTCATGTGACTGTCGACGACTATTTTTTTGTAGAAGGATCGTTGGAGTTGTCGGGTAAAAACTGTGATAAATGGTAGCAAATGAAACTGTATTGCTTCGAGTTTTGAAATTTATCGAAGTTTTATGTGCTAGGTGATAGCTACATATCATTCAAAATAAAGTTTCCTGTGAAGGTATAACTGAAATAAAATTTGCCAAATTGTCTACCGTAAATGTTCAACTGAATTTGATCACAATAAAATGCTTTATAGAAGCCTGTACTTCTCTCATTTCTCATTTCGTTTTCTGATGCTATTTCTGTCGCCGTCCTCTAAACAAAGGTGTAATCTATGATACAGGGTAAAATAAGATCAGTAGATAATTAAATTATCCTTTTTCCCCATTTTCTCAAAAGTTGCTCGAACGATTTTGATCAAACTTGCAGGTTGCCCAAAAACGTGGGAACATTTTATGTGAAAATGCGTTTAATGAACACATCATCTTTATAACAGAAACTGTTCTTGACAGAAAATGAATTTTATGGATCTCCAAATGGTAATTCAACGAGCGTTTCTCACGGAACGGCTGATAAAGGTTTCCTACCGATTGAAGGGCTAACTAACCTCCGACCCTGAATTCAATTAACCGCTGCATTCAATTAAGCCCGCTTTTGTTGAAGGAACCTTTTGAAATCCTCAGGATTCGGGAAAAACCGCTTCCTCCTCTGCCTTCAGGACGCCCCAACCGACTCGCGCATTTCTAATTCAATTAAAATGTCGTCTCACGCATTTTCCATTAGTTCCAGCTCGTTAGGAATATAGCTGATCGAAATTGTCGTTGGTCAAATATTGTTCAGAATTGAGTGGATAATTCAGGCACTAATCCTTCACTGTCTAACCCTTCAGCATAATATCCTTGGAACGAAATTATAATTCGAGAGCGGAAGGGGAAAGGGGAGATGAGGTTCCGGTGAGATTATGGATCAACGGGTCGGAATTTGTCGGTTCATTGCTCAATCCGATGATAAACTTCTTATCGACTGGCTCGTCAGTTAATGACGTCGGCCGTTCAGAATTTTAAGGGCGTACCCTTCGGATGGATCTTCGATAAATGCAGAAAACCCCTCCCTTTTTTTCACAGGTCGTCGGATACGATTTTGTTCACATCTTTTTGGCCCTTTGGTCTTACGAAGTAGGGAGGGAAGTTACGTGGTTGACACAAAACATATTTGGAATCAGGAGAGGAATATTTAGGTTTTAGTTCTTCGAAATATGGCCTAGTTCAAAATTGGCCACCTAATATTAGCAGTGACCGTTTGCCCTGAAGTTTTAGATTGGCCTACCTTCAAAATGCCAGGCGCTATACCAATATGTGTCTACAAACCAAATGATTCGGCTCTAATGATTTTCATTAAATGTCCAAATTATCTTCTACTAACTAGTATCTAACTTTTCATTACTATTAGTATCTCTGTGCACGGAGATATATGAACCTGCGAAGCAAACGTAGGTTTATTCCACTGTTGTCAAAACGGCTTTCTATAACTAGCTAACTCACAGAATGTCTATTACTAGTAAGTACCTTTCATAAATGTTCCTGTGACAGTCCATCGAACTGACAACTGACAACCAAAACGTATCGCGCATCCAGTTTATTTATTCGACTGAAATGGATCAACCACGGCAGTTTCTGGGACTAGCCAAGTCATGTTAGATCAAAAAATGAGATTTGTTGAATATTAAATTGACGTTTTTCCTATTTCCTCAAAATGAGCCATGACGATTTTGATCGAACTTACGGTATACTTTCGGCTTATTATTTACTTTAAGGTGTTAACGTTTTACCTACATTTTTTAGCATAAATGTTTTCGTTGCAATATATTGAACGAAGATACAGTGCCCCTTCATATAACAAATCTTCGAATTTAGTCGCATGTTGCTATGCACCAGATAGTTTTTTCTCTATTTTGTGTAACTCCTTAGTGGAAGCAAAAAAAAGATATTAACTTGTTTTTGAGTATATTGTGGTTTCAGGCAATCAAAATGATCGCAATAGTCAATGAGTTGTTACCGCAGCACTTCTTTTGTCTCTAGGCAGGAAGGAGTGTAGGAATCAACTCATTTTTTATTATTTGAAAATTTGATTGACGCTCGATTCCGTGCTAATACCAACGTCACTACTTTCATTGGAACTGTTTCTATAAATAAAGAGATGAAGGGATGAAGAGATTCACAGCGATGCGTACGAGCGTTATCGAACGATTTATAGGTTTGCATCTAGTGGAGGCCCGAGGGAATTAACGTGTGGTCTTAGCAAGAATCCTAGGATTAGTAAGGCTCATCTTAAGGGGATTACAGAAATTAACAATTAAACGTGGGAGTACAAGATTGTGCGCGTATTCCAGCGTCAATATCGCGAGAGCTGCAGCATAATTCAATCCGCAGCAACGCTCAACATTAGACGAATTTACAGACGTGTCGGTGGAATAATAATTTTGCGCTTGGTCACTTAGTCGACCAATCGAAAATCAAAAGATCACGACAGCAAATAGTCGACAGCAGTCACTTCATACCACGTCTTTCTTCCCGTCCTTTATTCCGATTTTCATATAATTGTTTTGATGCGCACCGAAAATCCTAAAGTTCAGTGAGTAGAAGTGAGTGAACTTTCTTTTATTGGCATACTGAGTAAGTTGGTGGAAGAAGACACTTATTTTCGTTTTTGTTATTGGTTATTTATTTTGTATTATATTTTTATTATTAATGCCGCCTTCCTTACTTTCCACTCTCCAATGAGTCGTATTTATTATTTGACTAGATCGTTTCACCTTACAGCCATTGCACATCAACACTTCCTCCTCCCTTAATAAATAAGATTGATTACGGGTTCATTTCACGATAGAATGTTCGCCAGTTACGGTGCAAACCAAGCAACACATGGATGATCACGCTGTGGATGAGCTGGTGTATTCTCTCAGCACTGTTTCCGCAAGTAGCCTCCATTCTTCAACACAAATTGGCTTGAGAAGTTGCGAGTACAGTATGAGCTTGCAGGACTTATCAGGGAACCAAATTGTTTCAGCGGCTGAAAGTTTGATTGGTTGATCATTCTTCTGAAAGGGTGATTTAAGAACTTGGCAACTGAGGAACATCCATGACCTCCCTTTGTTCTTCAAGCTGCCCGCGCGGTGGCTTCGACGATTTCGATTTAACTAACAAAGAAACGTTTCAGTAGTAACTCGGTGGCAAATATAAAAGAGACGTTGGATCTACGTAGGGGTGAAGGGAGTTGTGTGATGCGTCGCACTAGGCGTTGGGGGATCGAATATGTTGATCAAATGAAGGAACATCTCGCCGTATACGTATTGGAACGTATTGAAGACGCTTCCCCGAATACAAAAAAGAGCTCAATCGAGGTACTCGGTCTTTATATGGGAATCAGTACAGAGATAAGAAATGGCAACAATATTGAGGACTAGCTGGGAATAGCACTATAAAACTCGCGCAGTAATGAAGTATAAAAATTGCTCGAGACGTGGGAACCCCACCGTCTGCATTACCTACTTCACAATTGCTCTCACGGGAGCGAGACGCGGTTCAGGATTGTGTTTCTTCGAGGAAACATTTCTCTAATACGGTTTGAACAGCCGCTCTCCCGCAAATCGTTACAATCGTCTTCGTACGATCGACAAGCAATTGCAGCCTTACGCAATTTGGGTGCTTTCAATCGTGAGGGAGAGAGAGAGAGAGAGAGAGAGAGAGAGAGAGAGAGAGAGAGAGAGAGAGAGAGAGAGAGAGAGAGAGAGAGAGAGAGAGAGAGAGAGAGAGAGAGAGAGCGAGAGAGAGCGAAAGAGAGCGAGGGAGAGCGAGAGAGAGAGAGAGAGAGAGAGAATTGGTGGTGGGGAGGGGGGGGGCGGAATTGAATTTCACGGAAGATGTCTGAGTAACAAGTCTAGGTAGCCAATCTGGTGTCAGCGGGAAAGTGAAGGGTGGGTAATATGTGGGGGTAATAGTCAACCCCATTGAACGATTGAGGAGTAAGGGCAAGGACATTGTCGGCTAAGGAAATACTAATTCTTGCGTTTGACAAGGCTTGGAATCTAACGATTGTGAAAATGCAGTGAACTATGTTTCGATTGACGACAGTGACCTCTTTCGTACTAGTTTGGCTCGAGCTGAGCCGAAAAAAACGTGTATTGAAAGCGTTCCTTCATTTCTTCTGTTCAATGGGCCGCTAGAGGAACGTTTATAAAGAAAGATATAAATAGGCATCGACTAGTTGGAGACATGTGGTGGGTTTCGTGAATACCGAAGGAGCCGTTTCTCCAATAAGTTGAACAAAACGAAATTTGAATCATTTGATTCGAAGGGCCTCAAAACTTAAAGATCTGAGGGAAAGTCAACCTGTTTTTAGATTAGCAGAAGGTAAACATCAATTAACCTCTCTCTCTCGGTCATCCTACACGCAGCAGCATATACATACTTATCCTGTTGTGACAAAAAACATGCCGTACCAGTTAGAGACACAATGCTTCACACTATAGCAAGAACCGTACCAAAAGGGTAGACTTTTCACGGATCGTATGATTGCTATCAGAGTGGTAAGAAACAGGTGGGAGACTTGACCATCTTACACGAAGCAGCCTTGTACGAGAACTCGATTGCTGCAACAGCTTAGCAAACGATGATGCTTCATGTTCAACATTATTTGGCATCTACTCAAGTTCAACCACCACTTGTGTCAGATTCATTTCCATCCATCTTCTCCTCGCCCCCGAAGTAATTTCTGTGGAATTTCTGTTCTCGTGGACGATATTTCTGCCCCTCCCTCTCTTTTCACGTGTTGAATCATGCCCTCGAAGATCTAAGGCTCCAATTCTTTCGCTTACAGCGTCCAATACCCCGCCAACATAATGGCCGCACAGAAGGTGTGAAGTTTCGCTCCAAAGGACATAAACCTCATTCAGTTCGGCACTCAATTCCACTTGGAGTAATCACGTTCCGTGACCGACCATTTGCTCCATTAGCTACACGTTTTAACGCGATGAGTTGGCCGTAGTCTGCCCTTGACCGGAGGGCCGTTACTTTTTCCTACCCTTCGAAATATAATCTACGCCTTTTTTTCTACAGGGATCAGTCCATCAATTTTCCTTCGCTCTTTTAGCAGCTTTTTAATTGTCCCAAAACTCAATTTCTTTTGATTGACTTCATCATTACAATGGGATGTCAGCTGATACTAACTGTTAGTACCAGCTCGAGTGCTTGTAAATATTTTAGTTCCGTTTCTCAGATGAGGAAGAAGGTTGTTGGAGCCGGGAGCTTTCAGCTCCATCAGCCTGTGCACCAGCGCACAAAGTAGCAATCGGCATTCCCCGTTGTTCAAATTGTTTCTTTTTCGAACTAAGTGTCAATGCTGATACTCCATCCATCCTTCCATCTGTCCAACGAACATTCCAAGCCAATCTAAAGGCGCTATACTGATTTAAGTGCCCGCTTTCCATCAATCTGGGATATTCAGTTTTCATTTCAAACCATAACAAGCACACAAACAGAAGTTGTATTTCTGCTTTCATTCGATAAATACAAGAGCGTCTACATTTTCGCATGACTTAAAACACTCAGCATTTGTTCAATTCACGCACAGACGTACCTCCCTTCAAAATCTTTCTACGGAAATGTGTGTTAACAATAATTTTTAGTCGCTGATTAGATAAACGTAATGAGTGAATTCAATAAAAACGGGCCGCTTTTAAGAGGACTGAACAAGACACTTTTCTCGTCAAGATGACATCGTTTTCTGATGATTTATAGCTTACATACATGTATTCAACGACTTTAGAGAAATTATTGGTGGGTGAAAACGTTAACACTTTTTTTTTGCATAAGTAAATACCTTCCTACCTACCCTTCCAGGGCCAACTTGGGGAGCCTCAGCACACGGCTGGTATGGTATTGTGGTATGGTATCTGCTGCAACATGGTGGGTGGCTCCTACGCATCGTGATCGATAGCCCTCCTGGCTGTCCTGCCGGCATACCGTACCACGTCGCATCTCAGCCTACACGCACTGGTGGACCCCCCCCCCCCTCACGGTTCTAGATACGGACCTTGTGGTAATCCAGTCCTGTATCAGGCGGGACTCTGTAGCAGAGTGCTGTGGTCTGCTCCAAGCCCTCCACCGGGAGGAGTTGGTCGAGCAAAGAATCGTAGGAGGCGATTGTGGACAAGTGGCAGTTGTGGTGGGATGTGGGTCCCCTACACAGCGTGGCACCTACACAGCATCCTCGGTTCAGGTCATGGTAAGCAGCTCATGGAGTTGTGGTGGCCATCCTTTGCTACAGTGCAGCTACTCTCTTGCCACTTAGCCTTTAATGATCGGTTACACTTCTTCAAATACCCCACCTTCAGTGACTGCGTGTGTGGAGAGTGCATACGTCCTCTTCTTTCTTCAACGGTGCTAGAGCGCATGCACACTCCACTTCCTTCCGCGGCAGGAGCACCCCTGCTTCTTTCTAGCAGGGTGACTGTCTGCCGGTTCAACTCCTTTGCACAAGCATGGGGGAAACCAGCATAAATGTCTGGAAATGTGGCGTCCTCCCAAAACAGCGGACTCGTGGGTGGCGGCTCTGCTCCTTTCTTAACAGGGACGCCGCACTGCACCTCTGCTGTGAGCAAAATCCATCACAACTCTGCTCGGGTATGAGCGAAATCCATCTAAAACTAATCATAGTTATCATAGTGATCAAAACACCAAATTTTTTTTTCTCAAAAACGGCTGTAACGATTTTTATTAAATGTTTTATATAGACAGCTCCCGATGATATTACGATTCCATAAAATTCCCATCAGTGGAAAAAGGACGAGAGCGCCACAATAAATTACTAAACATTTCGACGAAAATTAAGTTTGGCTTACTTTTTTCCTGATAAACTCCACTCAAATGATATCAGGTTCTTCATACATATGCCAATAAATATCTATACTCTGAGTTATTAATAACGCTCATAAAATATACTGAGGTTCCTACAGGAATCCGGAATTTCTACCACCGCCGTTTCACTTACTACCATTTCTAACATTTTTACCCGATAACTCTGGAAACTTGATTATTACCCATTTTTAAAAATCGTAAGTATAGCCTGATCCATTCTCTGTCTATCAAATGTCCAATAATGGCCAGGGCATAAGTACGAGCAGCACAATAAATTCCGTCCGGATCTGTAAGCGCTACCGCTTTCTGCCGCCGTGACTTGATGTCTCAAATGAACTGAGTGAAAAATAAGTTGAGTTAGTAGACATGAACACAAAAGAAATAGGCGAAGAGATAAGGAAATTTGTGTGATTTTTCCTTCGGGCGTTTGCGGTTCATTAAGACATTCTCGTAGCCCTAAAATAATTTTATTACTTGTCGAACAAGTTTGGTTTACAGTCGACGAACCACGACGGCTTCGTAGAATACGAAAACTTATGTCATGTTTCGCACCAGATGTTTTTCAAGGGAGACGCTCGCTTTCCGATTTGTATTCCTTGAGAAGAGCTCAGCGGGATTTTCCTTTGAGTTTGAAAGGTCAGTGATTGAATAGAGTCACGTTTTTCTCTCCCTTTTCTCTGCAAGGTAGATCCTCTTTGACACTTAATCCGGCGCCGGAAAGGGCGAGTATATTTTTGTTGAAAACGAGGGGGTTTCACTTTACGACAGACGGGATCTGGCGTTTTTATGACAGATTTGTACTGGCCATACGGGTCTTCCATTTCCTTTAGGTGGCCGCTGCCACTTTGGTTTTGAATGACTTCGTTTGCCCTCACTCGTGTCACCCACAACGTCTATATTTTTTCCCAATATGATGTACCAATTACTCCGTTTAAAAGCCATGTGTACCAACAAAAAGGATAAAAATATGAGAAATAACATTTTTCTCACACAGAATCTGTGAAGAGTTTATCGGTTCGATAATGAACAGTTTGATGATGGCTTTTCGCAATTGCGGCGCAAATGATCTAAAACTGATTGTGCATCCCTGCATGATCACTGCAAGTTTGGTTCGACTTTATTGATGTTTTGTCTCAATAAGAATGACGTTAATCTTCGCAACACGTTAAGCTTCATCGCTTCTTGTCCCTCTCGAGAAAGAAAACAAGAGCCTCGTGAAAACCCCACTCCCTAACACCTGAAAGATAAATTACCAAAATTTTCGACGTAATCGATTTCACAGCTGTTTTTGAGAAAAAAATTGGTCTTTTGATCACTATGATAACTATAGTTAACTTTCGGTGGATTTTGTTCATACCAATCAAGTTTGAGGAGATTTGGTTAGGTCGTTTTCTCTAAAAACCACTTTAAACTCGATTAGTTCGAAAATTTTGGTAATTTGTTGTGCTGTGCTCGTAATTTTCCCATAAATGGGAATTTTATGGAATAGTTACCTTATTGGGAGTTATCAATATAAAAAATTTATCAAAATCGTTAGAGCCGTTTTAAAACGGCCAAAAAAAATATTTGGTGTTTTGATCACTATGATAACTATGATTAGTTTTAGATGGATTTCGCTCATACCCGAGCAGAGTTGTGATGGATTTTGCTCACAGCAGAGGTGCAGTGCGGCGTCCCCGTTAGGAAACGAGCGGAGCCGCCACCCACGAGTCCGCTGTTTTGAGAGGACGCCACATTTCCAGACATTTATGCTGGTTCAGTGGATTTTGCTCATACCCTTATTTTGGTGCCCCATGGTAACCTGCGAGGGAGATATCAAGTTTGAGTTGATTTCGGTCCTTTTCTCAAAAATAGGTTCTTAAGTGGCTATCGTGTTTTGCTTGGGTGCTTCAAGAAGGTGGAAATGGGGGAGCCCGGACTGTGCTTGTCGCGTCGTTGTTTGACGCGAAGACCTTTGGTCCAAAGAATGCCGCCAAAACTATTCTTCATTTAAAAGTGAGGCGGGCGTGGTGAAGTGGATTTATAATTAAGAGGGGCGTTGCCGCAGTAAAAGATAAGTTGCAGTGAGGAAGAGTGCATCCTCCTCCCCCACCATAACATTTTAATGACTATTGATTAATAAAAAGACCTGAGTGATGTAAATTAAAACATCATGTCAACGGCTCCTGAGGTCATACAACGTCATATGTGAAAATCGTGTATCCGTGAACTCGCCGGAGAGAAATCTGCTAAAATTTGATACTGAGCCTGCAAATCACTACGGGACGCGTTTTTGATTAAATTTTTTGTATGGAGAGTTCCAAATAACACAGACTTACCATAAAACTCTCATCAGTGATTAAAATACGAGAGATTTGGAAGAAGCGGTTTTAGCGCCGTTTTTTAAAAATAAATCCCGCTCATACAATATTACCGTTTTCAGACAAATCGGGGTTGTAATCCAATTAACTGATTACACGATAGGGTTTAACAACGTTCACAAGATAATTAAGAGCAACCCGAGAAATTCTGGAATCCGAAACACCATCTTTTCACCCGATAATTTCAAAACAGTGAGTACAGTCCTTTTCAACAAAAAAATCAAGCTGAGAGTCTCACGAATTACCTGCGCACTTATCACTCAATAATGGTCGTGGTATATGTAGGAGTCACTCAATAAATTCTGTTACCATAATCGCCAGCAGTAGAACGTTGAGTTGCGTTCAACCAAGTTCAAATGAACTGATTCAAAAACAAATTTAAAAAGTTGCTAGAATGATAAATATCGTTGAATGCACGTGGGGCAGAGGAAAGTTGTGTGATGCGGCTCAGCAGATATTTAAAACTTGTTTCTTAGTTACACACGTTCCTTTCAAATCAGGCTTATCAGCATATTTTACGCGATCTAACCACGATTTCATTTTGATGAAAATTTGTTACGAGCTGTCTTGGCGGTGATTGTACAATGATTTGCAAAAATACTTCAGAGCAGGTGTCGGCGAGCCCGAAATACTTTTAACCGTCGACGAACGCAGTATTTCTTAGGCGTCTTCGTTATTCGAACTTGTTTCCTTTTTTCCAATCTTCCAAGAACTGCGCCGTTTTCAATGAAAAGTTACTGGGGCCTTTCAATGTCGGAAAAGCTCGGCAGCTGGAAGAACTTTTCCGTAACAAGTTCCTTCGTAGTGGCTTCTCAACTAGAAACCTTCTCATCATGTTACATTCTACGAGCCGTTACTAAGCTCAAGTCATATCGCGAAGATTGTAAAGTTACGAAGGAAAATTATAATTTAGTGTGGCAAGAGAAAACTTTCGCCAGATCGTCTTTACTCCGTTATCTCCTCAATGAAACCAGACTCAGTGAAATCCCTGTTTTATCCAGATTGGTGTATATCCAGTTACTTAGTTAATTAATCATGTGGAGTGGAAGCATGGGCGCAAAATTATCTACTGACGATTATCCGTTTTGGTCGTTTCGAGTTGAATTTCTCGAACTCGTGTTGCGTACGAAAAGTTGAGTAGTATGTGTATCATTGAAGATCTCCTTGGCAACATTCACATCAGTTTCTTGTCATTGGACACAACTTGTCGTCACAACTTGAGCTCATAATATAATGATAATATGACTGAACCTTCATAGTTCTCTATAAAATATGAATGCCATCTTATTCGAAAACATTAAAATACAGTTGATATTTACGCTGCTAAGCACTATAAAGTACGAGGGAAAGTTATGAGTGTGTGTGGGGTCACGATTGAGAGAGAACGGCTGGGAATTTAAAATGGAAACGGATGTTTCCTACAATTTTTCAGACAGCAAGAAACACTATTCGAGAAGATGGTCTGTCAGCGTGAGTGTGTTTGAGTCATTGGTTCTCGTGGTGCACGTGTGGCGCGGCCAGACTCATTATACGGATTCCAAGAGGGTTGTTGGTGTCTTATCATCTTTAGACCTGTCTTATCATCCATGAGCTGTGGTATGGAGAAGGTTGTCTCCAGAGAGGGGCAACTCAAGTGCTAATTTGACAGCATGGATGGTAATATCGAAAGCTCAACTAGAGGAAGCAGCATTCATTGTGTGGAGTGCTAAAATCGGCCGCAGCACGTTAGGAGAAATAGCCACTAGAAAATAGCACGTTAGAGGAAAACACGTTGGGGGAACCATGACTGTGCTAAATGAAAACTGCACACTTGCTTGATAGCCTGATTGGCCGCTATTTCGGAGTCCAAATGAAATGAAAAGTGGCGCTGTCGAAATCTTGCTCAGTCAGCCCTACGGTCATTTGTTGCACTCTGCTTCAAAACTGGACGTATTCACTTTTACTTTTGGACTTCACGAATGCAAACGCGACGGGAATGTGAAAATTGTGCTGACTGACATATGCGGTATACAGTTGGGTGTAGTGAGCCTAATCTGACGGCTCGAGAGATAGCCCTTTGGTCCTTGTCCGCTACCGTGGAGTTTATCATTTTCCCCTACAGTGCGCCGTGTAAGGGTCTCGTTTATGCCCCGTGTTGTCCGTGTAATGGCCCTAAAAACGCGCTGTAGAGATGCGCCAGGTTGGTGAGTCAGTGGACATTCTTTGGCGTGTCACCACTTGCGTATTGAGCGGTTAGCACTTCAACTGGTGGGTGTTATATCGTTTAACTTCATCTTATCCTTCTTTCTTCTTAACCCCCCTCCCCTCCCGCCACCACCATTACTTCTATCCCTAGCGCTGCCGTTGGGCAGTAATGTTCTCGTTTCATTAATCTCACTTTATTGATTTCATTTTTGGGTGCCACTGCAACATTAACCATGAGCTTTGGAGAAATATCTGGTGTCGTGCATCTCCAGCCCTTCGACAACACTTAGTGTGATTTTGACACTCTTTCAACTAATCAACTGTTTTCCATTCCGTTTATATGAACATGGTAGAACGTATCTAAACGTTGCTCCTACTTATGCTACCATTACAATTATTGAGTAATCAGAGTATGGGCAGTTCATAGGACTGCCAACTCGAATTCTCAGGAAATACCTTTGGGGAGGTGGTAAAAAACTCTGAGACGTGATAATGAGAGAAACCGCAGCGCTTTTGGTCGAGGAATTTCTGCTGGTAGTGTATGATTGGGATTTATCAAGAAAAACTGCGCTAAAATGTATTTTCTTCGTAACTGTTACAGCCGTTTAGGGGCTCTTCAATTGACACCAGAACTTGCCTCCCGGCCTTTGAAATAAAATACAAAAATAAAACCGTTGGCTCTGGAGTAAGTGATATTAAAATTGAAAAGCAATATATTGAAAATAAAACCAATTACTGGCGTAAATTAAAACGGGGGATTTGATTAAAATGACCAGGTCAAATGGAACTCCGACCTGAAGGCTTCGTAGGGTGGACGACGGTTATGTGGAAAAAACTGTGACTACTTAAATTCATGTGGGTAACCATGTGGTTCGGATCGATGGTGAAGCGACGACCTATATTTGATTTTAGAGCCAAATATAATCTTCCGGATTCCTGTACTGCCTCGACGAGGTCTGCAATGTCAGCACCAAATTACAAAAAAATCAAGGACAAATCGGATGCCAGGTATTTTCGGCTTGATGTTCATTGGATGAAGTTACGCGATGGATATTAATAGGGGAATGATAACAACAGGAATGGCTGGCGGTCTCGATCAGCTTTTAGCGTTAAGTTGCAGTAGATAACTTCCCAGTAGATTAAAAAAACAACAACATAATCCTCTGGTACAGTTCCCAACCTTTCTTGTGTCATTTCCTACTTTTAATGATAGATTTTAATTAGAAATTATTATACAATGTTATCAAAACATAGTGAGTAAAATTTCGTAAGGTATAATAAAAACGCTGCAAATTATTACACAACGGTTTATTATTCGGATAATCAGCTTGACCTAGCATTAATGCTCCGAGACCCATCCTGTTCGATTCAGCATCGAAAAATATCATAATGAAACCCAAAAAAAGGCCGAAAAGAACTGAATCGTAATATTAAAATAAACAAAAAAAAAATGAAACGAACGAACTATTAATAAATAAACCAAAAATAAGCGAATAATGAAAAGTTCAATCGAAGATAACAGATATTTTGCTACCGTTGAGACGGAGAGAAAGAGTCATTCGTGGAGGTGAAGACGAGAACAAGGCAATCGGATGATAAAGAGACAAATCGTAGTGCCAAAGGTTATATACGAAACACGAGCGCTTCCTAGGAAGACAAAAAAAAAAACCCCCGGCGCTAATTGGGCGAACGCTGTGAGTCGAGTGGAAAGGGGTGGCGGGCGGCGGTGTTGCCGGACCAGTGACGATCGCTTTTGATGGGCGGGAGCGAGGGACTTCAAAGACGTAACGCGTTATACTGCGTTTCGTTAATTTTTTTAACCGTTTTTTGCCCATTACAACCACGGGCTTCGTCCGATCGGATTGCGGAGATGGCGGGCACAACTAGATACCAAATCGGATTTTTGGGCGAAAGAACGAATTTTTTAGACCACGTTAAAGGCACAAAACGGCCCGGACGGCGGACGGCGGACGGGGGACGGGGGACGGGGGACGGGGGACGGCGGACGGACATTGCAAATTTGGAATCTCCATGTCATGAAACGTAAAGTATCAAATTTTGAGGGGGGGTTGTAAAAAATTTTTCGTGACCGAAAACATAGGGTTATTATTCAGAATGAATAATAAACCAAAAATGATATTAAAATATAAAATAATTTTAAATCTGATTTTTTAATTGAATTAGTATGATGCTTGCTACAAGGAGATTTTATATTAGGCTCCAGTTTAGTAAACTTAATCGTATGCCTTAAACGTATTAACACAGAGCTGTCTGGATGTTAATAAAGATGTATACGCTTGTTTTATTGACTACGAGAAGGTTTTCGAAAAAGTGCGGCATGATATTTTATTAAGAATCGTTCAACAAAAAGGAATAGACAGCCAAGACCTTAGGTTCACTAAAAACTTGTATTACCGCCAAACAACTCATAACATTGAGCAAGGCCAAACAGATGATATTGAGATAAGACAAGGTGTGCGTCAGGGGTTCAATATATACTCGGAAGCCATCAAGAATGAGGCGTTGGAAGATAAGACTGCTGGAGCGGTAGTAAACAACAAGGTTGTTTTTCCAAAGCGAGCTAATTTGAACGCACTGTTAGTAGTTTCTGATGTCATTGTTGAAAGAGTTTTCAAGTATAAGTATCACGGGATACGTATATAAGTATGGGACACGGATAACGAGCAACAATGATTCGACTACAGATTTCTGAGATCGCCAGAAATGCTTTTGTAAAAATGAAATGAAAAAAGAAAAATTCTCTGTTTCTATCCTTCTATATGCCAAAGAAGCGACCACATTCAATAAAGCATTATTTAAAAAAATAGAAACTTTCGAGATGTGCCTATACAGAACGGCCCTCAGGATATCGTACATGGACAGAGTCAACAAAAGGCAAATTCTGCAGCGATCTTCCCAAGAAGCTGAGTTAATCAGCGAGATTAAAACCCGCAAGTTGAAGTACCCGGGTCTCATAATGAGAGGAGAGATGTATGAGATGCTTCGCGTGATAATGCAGGGCAAAGTAGAAGGTAGGCGAAGAGTTGGAAGGGGTGTGGGAACCACCTGGCTTCGTAACCTAAGGGAGGGGTTTAACTGATCATCAGTAGTACTGCTTAGGTCAGCCGTACAGAAAGTCAGGATTGTCATGATGACGGAAGAAGACAGTACCATGAGAAGAAGAATCGTATGTCTCCAGTGTTATATCCAGTCCATTTAATTTTATTTTTTGTCAGTAAATCATTTACTGCACTAAATCCACATTCAGTTAACTATGAAGATGGAAACGGTAGTAAAAGTTTCGGTGAATCCTGAAGAGGCTGTGTCGCTAACCACCCAGGTGGTATATTTTGGTAACATCAAACGAAGCTATACTTAGTAAATATTTACAACACTGTTTAAAAAATTCCCTATTGCTAAACTTTGCCCATAAATCTACATTGCATTTAAATAAACTAGAACCGAAGGCTTTAAGTCGTGTCAAAAAAAAAATTTAATATGCCCCCTCAAACTGCTAAATTGCCCGCTGATAATTTATTGCGCTGTAATGCTCCGACGTGGGCGAAACTGAGGGGTCGGAGGATTAACGATAATAAAAAGGAAATACCAAAAGGTGCGAAAAGATAGGTGGTGATTGAGAAAGGAGAGAAGGTGCTGGGAGACTAGGAAAAAGAATAATTGTGGCGACTAGATAAACTATATTCGGGGCTAGTGAAGGGCAACCTGTTTCCTCGGGGGACGGAAATGGAGAGAGAGCTTGGGTTTTCGGTGGAAGGCTCGGCGATCGTCCTCTGCTGAGCAAGCACTCTCGATTCGGCTAACTCCGTATTTGGGCTACTCGCCACCTCGAATTCGGTTCTTAAGCTGGTACCTTATCTATCACTCCTCGTGCCGGTGATATGGTTTACGGCAAGGAGGAGAAACGATAGTGAAGCCTTCTCTCTAGGGGGAGAATGCTGATGCTCAGTCCTTCGTCTCGACAGCGCCGTTCCTTGGGCGGTACAGCGCTGCTCTCACCATTCTCCCAAAAATTAAAATTGTATCAACCCTTCGCGTCATTTTTAACTGTACATCGAAAGCATTCAATTCAAACACCTGTTCTGATCACTCTGATAACTATAGCTAGGTTTATACCTATTTTGATATTTGATTGGTTTCAACAAACTACATCAGGTTTGGCCACAGAAAAAGCCCAATTACTAAGTTCCTCCTCACCACTTTCAATCTCTCACTCTCTCTCTCTCTCTCTCTCTCTCTCTCTCTCTCTCTCTCTCTCTCTCCGGTTCGTGATATTTTGTGCAGCCTTAAATAGATGACATTGGTGCTTTTCTTCCCCATTTGCCCGGTTCGCTGTTTGGTTACTGTAGCTGTGTCATCAAAGTATTGCATGCAACATTTGATACATGTTTCTATAAGTTTACGAGCGTCATATCACGTTAGTTTGGTTCTGCTAACCAATATAGTTCATTTTGCACCACTATTTATCCCGTGACACTTCAAATCCCTCTCGCTCTGAATGTACGTAATAATATATGTTTTAATTAATTACTCGTCGTATTATATTAAAATAATGTTTTGGGCGTTGTTGTAGGCCAAATTATGGATAGGAACCCGGGTTGGCTCTCGGTGGACGCCTTAATGTATTGGGAAATACAACGTAGTTACGAGGCGTTTGTCGAACTGGTAGCCAGTTAGAGAGTGACACCATGTCACCCCTTGCACTGTGTTCCCTTTGAGACGAGATCGGTATACAATATTCGATCATTTGCCCCCTCACAGAGGGGAATCCTGAAACTGAGAGTCCAATATACGAGGGGCACTAGTTTTTCCTCTCACCAGTGTGAACGCGGGGGTTGTGAAGCGCATCGCGACACCGTACAACGCTACGTTCCGCGCGGTGCATCACAGCTCATTCTTGAGTTCTTTTGAAGCTGGTCGATTTTTCTGACCGGATACCCAATTGCTCGTGTTTTTTACCTCGAAAATGCAGTTTGAAAGCGGGACTGCGGAATTAAAATATAATCGAGGGAATTCTCAGTCCGTTGTGCCGGCACAAAGAGATTTTGGTTCCGTTGGATCGAGCGAAGCTTTTCACGTCCGTCCCAGTCCCCTCCGAATAAAACCAGTGCATTTTTCGAGATTAAATAAAACCTCGAAGGACTCTTCGTTAAACGACCCTCGGTGGTGTATTTACGAAGCCTCCGGTGGTTGTGAAGACTTCTTACACTTTAGTGGGTACCGATACGCGAAATAAGTCTGTTTGTCCGCTTCATAATTCAACCCTTCAAGACTTGGTCCTATTTTTCTGGTGTTCTTGATTCTATTATTTCGACTCGTTCTATCCTGGAACTTTTTCCTACCCTTCTTGCCTTCCCTCTACCAATCCTTCTTTTCCTCCAGTTGGCGTCGGGAAGTTTGTGAGCCAACTTTTTTACTTTTGATTTATCGAGTTTCTTCTTTAGGTGTTACCATTCCATACAGTAACGCTGATGCGAAGCATCGCACAACTTATCTTAGCCCCACGTAAATTGATTTTCGTTGCCTCCAGTCTATTTTGCGCTCAGTACATTTGAAATTGGTGAAACATAACCGCACGTGTTACGAAGGAACTGGTAACTCTTCAAGTTTCGGTATTTATACGCGTTGCTGCTACTCATGGCACGATCTTTGTTGAGTAGTCAACGCATAGGTAATTGATGGTACTATCGGTATGATTTTTCAGAGATAACGAGTTCTAAAATTGAAAGTGGTGAGCCCACTCATTGGAGCTGACAAATTTGACTTTTCCTATTATTTCCTAAACTGTGTTAAGTATAATTTTTATAATCTCATCAGAACTTTACTCGTCCAGCTTTCGTATTGAATAAACACTATTTAAACACCTATCGTTGGCTATGTGTACGCATAATATCCCATTCAATTGTTCTCAAGCGGCTCGAATAATACTACAACACAGACTACCTTGAACTGCTCAGGAAACTGATAGTGAGCGCAGCGTTTCGCTAAACCATCTACGCTAATTGCGCATTGATGAGAGGAGAATTCGAAGCCTTCAATCTGGCGTACGCGTTAGCGTTGTGAACGGTATATTTCTCAAGATATGCAGTGTACGCCGATCAATAGAACTAACTTCGCTCGTAATTACTCCAAACAGCCGTCCCTCACACTGAACCTCAACTCTGCATCTAGTTCCCCCTATGCTACCAGGCGCATTTGGTGACAACTTTGTAGGTATCGTACGCCCCAATAATATAAAAATGTAGTTACATTTAAGGGTACGGCATAAGAATTAATATTTGTAGAAAAACGACGAGCGAACGTAACAACGAACCTATTCAAACGCCAAAAAAATATTTCGGAGAAAATTCATTTTTGGATAGTTTTTTCCATTTTAAATCCCAATAATGCAATAATAGAATTTTCAGAATGATTACGGCGGCAGGCCAACAAACTACTTCTATGGAAAGAGTTAATTAACGTTTATAGGATCATCGGGAGCTATCCCAGAAATTCCGATCTTCAAACCACGGCCGTCTCACTTACATCATTCCATTTTTCACATTTTTTGTCCCATAATTCTAAAATAGTAAACACAATCCATCTCAAAAACAATTGAATGTTCTATAAACCACCCGTGCACCAATTATGCTCGTTATAAGTCGTGGCATGAGTATGGGTCCCTGAATAAATGTTAGAACATAAAGCGTTACCACTTTCTACGTAAAACGAGCAGTTACGTAGTTCAAACGAAAAACGCTAGATTGTGCGATGCGTCTTGCACGTTTGCACTACAAGAAGAATAGGTTCACCTACAAGAAGAAGTACATCAACGTCCCTCCCTTCTTTGGATCCAGTTTCCCAAACTCTCATAAGTACCTCGGAGTGACAGTGGATACACGCCTGACGTTTCGAGATCACATTGCCGACCTAAAAAAAGTTTCCTAACCAGAACTTCACAACTAAAGCCCTTTTTGGAAAATCCCCATATGTTACTAGACAGTAAAATGCTCATCTACGAGGTGTATTCATCTGTCCGCTCAGGTCATACGCCCTGCCCGTACACGGCATATGTCCTAAAACCGTTTTTTGTCAGAAAGAACAACACCAAAACAGGACGAGGCAACGGAACGTCATTAATGTCCCACTCTTCGTCCGAAACGACATCATTTACCACGACTTCAGCCTGAAAATACCCCCATCAACAGATTTTTTTCCTACACAAATCAACCTTCCGGGATTTCCTCCTGGTTTCAACCCTCCAGGTAACCGACGGTTACTCAGACTGCGCCACATCCTCGACTTCATCGACGTATGAAAACTTTCGCACTCAGTCATCCACCCAGCCTATACCATCGCACCCCCCCCCTCCCCCTCCCCGAGTGGGTGTGAAGTGCAACCATATTATTTTTAATACTTGAACATGTGTTGGTCTCTAAATAAACAAAGAGAAACAAGACGTGTACTACTTACGATCCTACTTCGTAGTGCTCAAGAAAGTAAAAATTAATTCCGTCTGGAACCGTCAAGTTGTTCTTTGACGGGTTTTACGTACACAAATACATTCCAATCCAACCCAATGCAATTTCACTTTTATCCATTACTCGTGAGATCCGATACAATTGATTCGAGTACTAGTTTCGAAAGCGCGCATCACGATATTATCCAATGTTGTTCAACGGCAGCGAGCAATTAACGGTGATATACGAGACGATGTTTGACTCCGACGTCGCGGATATCTCAAACAAGAGTGTAGAATTCAATCAAGTAATGCTCCTCTCACGAGATACTACAATGTAGTGCTTGTGCAGCCCTTTGCCAAGCTTTTTTCGAGTTTATCTCTCAGAATGTCTGACTTTGATTGATTTTGTAGAGCAAAACCGGACTTGAATTTTCTCTGAGTGTTTGTTCTGCTCCTTGAGGTTTGAGTGTTCCCAGGAGCAGTCAATGAATAATTCTTACTTAATATGTCTGTTGTGAGAAACCACACAAATTTCCTCCATCCCCTAGAGAGATTTTCATTCGTTACAACTGCATATAGGAATTAATGAAAGCAATTGCACCGTGCATAATATTAGCCTGCTTTAGGCTAGGCGTCTACTGCTTTTAAGGACCACTTAGTAGTGAAAGTAAAATTACTGAGTATTTGAATGCAAAAAAAAGGTTAACAAAACACTAGGAAATAAAATGTCAATAACTACTTTCAAAATACGTATCAAAAGAAACACATCCTTCTGTAATCATTCTGGAAAATTAAATTTTTTATATGCTTTTCTCTTATAACCGTGTGTAGATCCAAGTTCCTGGTGTAACTATTTTTGGAGGGGATATTACTGTTGGAGAGCTTCTAGATAGAAGAGGGGGATGATGTGTCACTTCTACAGGTTCAACGCGAAAAAGCACAGTCAGAAGGAAATGTAATTACTAGTTGGGCCAACAAAATAGTTTTCTAGAAAATGTGGGAAATTAACTTCTCAAGTTCAAAGGATCACATTTTCTGATGTGTTTTGTTCCGTTCGCCCGATTGTTAAAAAACTAATTGCATTTTTGTCATTATGATAACTATAGCTAGTTTTGGGCCAATTTCGCTCGTGCCCTTATTTTAGTGTTTCATAGTGATCTGCCGAGTACATGGAAAAATTAGATCGACTTCGTTCAGCCGTTTTCATTCAATCGAGTTCACAGACACACGCGCCATTTTCACGCATGATGATTTTCTGGACTGAAAGGCACTAGAAACGTAAAGATTTGGACAAAACTAAAAAAATGAAAAACTCCATCCATTACATAAATTTCCTTTCTACTTCGTTGGACTAAAGAGAGTAAAAAACATCTTGTGAAGCGATTTAGTTCTCTCTACCGAAGAAATTAAAATACTTGACTCAGTTCCGAAGGAACGAGGGTTTTTTTCTGGGCAATTTACTTTCTCTCTCGTGTCTCATCTGAATGCCAACGATACGACAGAGATGAAGCCTGACACATTCACGCAACTTCGCTCAGGTCCCAAGGAATCAAATAATTTGATTGTTTCCGAGAGGATTTTAGAATAATTGGAAATCATCCAATACTGAGAAGTTGCCTCTCTGCTCTTTTCCGAGGCTACGACAGAAAGGGAGGTTTGTCGGAAAGGGCTTCGAACGGATGAAATTCGGTAGTTTGTATGGGGAGTCGAAGGAGAACAATTCGTTCTGGGAAGCAGCGCGAGGATCTGAGCGTCGCTGGTGATTTCCCTCGAGGAAATGAATGAAATTAACCGTGGAAACTTATTTGTTCCCATTTAATCTGACTATTCGCCTGGATTCTCGTGGCAGCCCGACAAGAGCAGTAATTAAATCTTGAGTTGTGTCACGTGAACAAGTGGAGCCGATTAATTATTTGAAGGAGGGGAAACAATCTGGGGGTTTTAATCAATTCCTCATCATATTGAGCCAATGATATGATGAGAGTGAAGAGACGTCATCGTGTATTAATTTACCAATCCATTTTCCCTAGCTGCTCAGGCCCTTGATCCCAAGAACCGGGACAAACTGAAACCTTAAACTCGGGCAGAGCTGAGAAATGAGACTTGAAGGCATTACTCACGACACTGTGCAAGTGCGAATGGATGAATTACCGATGGCTCACCAACGTAGTGCAAAAAACACCATTTTAACATTACTTGGCCATCTTCCAAGTCACGAGGAGAATTTACCTGTACAGACTATGTGCAAGAATTTTTATTTACAGAAGAAAGGTATGTACACTGGAATTTAACTTCATAATGAACGAAGATTGGAAAAAGAACTCCCTCAGAAAGAATTGCAACAACCTCACGAAGATGCCCAAACGCTGACGCCTTTGCAGGTGGATCGCGGGTACGAGCACACTGACGAGCAAATGGCGTCGCGGTTTGACGTTACAGTCTGAATGAGTGGACGGTAGAGCAATGGTTGGGTTATGGCCGAAGATAGTATTGGACAACGACGAGGCTATCGTGACACTCCCGGTGCTCTGGCTGTGAGAGGACCTGGAAACAAAGAGGGGGCATCCGAAATCAATTGTTGATAAAAGTTCATTCCAGACCAGAGGGTAACATAACAATAACAACGAGGGACCAATACAAGCGACAAGCAGCGGAGAAACAAGACATAAGAAGTAGGAAGCCCAGCTACAGCAATACTTCCCAGGAAAAACAGAAATACAAACTGTGAACGCCATACGGTCACACACGGGATCATGCATACGGCACAAAGCAGGTAGAAGGTAGACCAGAAAGGAAACGTCATAGGCATGTCGACACTTACATCAGAAAGTAGTTTTTCTCTAATAGAAAGCAACAAAACCTGACAAGGTTGAGTGGAAATTTAGAAAAAATTGTAGGTGTAGATGGGTCCCAAAAGGGAAAGCATATCCATGCAACGGACAGTACGATGTCCGACCAGCAACGAGTATCACCAACGCCTCAACGCTCAGATAACGCCATGATGACACTCAGACCGAAGTCGCAGAGTAGTGATACGTATCCTCATCCAGAATAACACGACAGTACCACAACATTTTTGTTGGTGGAAAATCACGAGAACAGCACATCAAAAACGTTTTGTAGCGATGTTAGTCATATCCTTGTTTTGCCTGTCCCGTGGCGATCTGCAAACTGAATACGAAATTTCAGCCGTTTCCTGTCAATCGTGATCACATGCACACTTAGACATTTTTCTAAATACCGTTTTTCGGACTCAGCCCTTAAAAAGGCTTGAAAAACGCTCAATCGATGGATTTTTCAGCCGATTAGACGACTTTTCTTCCTACTTTGTGGGGCTACGGAAAATTACAAACGCGATTAGGCTAGACGATCAAATTTGGTATCGAAAAGACTATTTCGATGATGAGCTATGGATAGACTCTTCGTCAAAACCATTCGGGTAGCTCAGGTCTGTCTCAGGTTTGAAGATGTCCATTGCGGGAACAGAGTTCATAACCTTTATGGAACGTGAGATGGAAAGCAGCATGTTCACAGACTACCAATCCAGCGGTAGTATGCGTTGTTGAAACGCAACTTTGTGTTTCTTGTGGTCCATCGCATTGGTCTACTGTATAATCAAGGGTGGGCTTGATTGATTGATTCGATTGTGGAAACGAATTTACCGTCTTTTGCATTTGTCCGTTACATTACGACATCATTAAGAAATGGTGGTTGTGGTGTTTGCAGTGTGTTCAGTACGAAATAATAATTAGCACGTTCGTAGACGAGAAAATAAATAAATAAACTCAAGTCTCGTCGTTCTAATTAGACTGTCTAATTAATCATTTAGTAAATGAATTTCTATTCACAACAAAATGGGCAACTTACTTCAAAATGAAGATTAATTTACCCCACGAAGCAGAATGGTATCGCCGCCTGTATTAATTACTACCCCTTCATCAATTTTTCTGTGGCGCGAGGCTCTTTTCATCGCTCACTCAAAGGCATCTCAACTATTTAATGGTTTTCCATTGTGAAGAGGGTTTCATCTCATGGAAATCGTGATCTCGCTAAATCGTCCCTTTTATACCGTCCTCCTTGACGAAAGAATGAATCTCGCCTTGAGCTTTAATTCGCGCGATTTCCTGGAACGAATTTAGGGCTTGACTCAATACGAAGGTAGCCGCCGTCACACCAATGCAATCGTGGGTATTATTAGACAAATGTCCAGTACCCTCCTCGAAAACCTCGGGCAATGTGGTTACGTGTAAGAGGCCCGAGGAGTACCCCCATTCAGAGTCGGAGGACACCGATAGACTGCAGCACCGCCAGCATCATATCCCTTCGGATCACGTCAAATCCGCCGACAAATCCAATAAGACCATAACTGTCACCATCGCTCGGTACATCATCGAGTACCCGGACTAACCAATTTCAGTGTCACAACTAGTGCAATACGCCGACTGCTGAGGGTCAAGGACGTTGTGTAAATGAATGTGGCTCACTTTAGTCTATCTTGTCCAAGATCTTGCTCATAGTACCACACGGAAGTGGGATAACTTGAGAAAGAAAAAAGAGAGAGAGAGAGAGAGAGAGCACAGCGTGAGGGTGGGGAATATTTACAGAAAAAGTGGCCACTTCCAAACTCTAAATAGTTGGGTTTCACTACTGGACACTTCAGCGACTGCCAAAGCGCGGTGCGGTTCGAAGACTTCGGAAAAACTCGATGTGCAGCAGTAGGAAGTACTGACTTCCGAATGCAGGTTTTTCGGTGGTGCGCCGAACACACATTTCCCCCAGAAGTAAATACCTTCACTATTGGGAATAAAAGCTTCTTCTTCATTTCCATACAGAACATCCGATGTTCGATTCTGACAGTTTATTTTTGTTGCAGGAAGCGAGTTCGATTCGATGCTCAACAACAATCAGGCATCAGGATGGAAGGTGAGCTTACATTTAATAATTTCGCTCTCCTGTTTTCTCTCCTCCTCTTCAACCTCCTCCTCACTGCCAACGTTCATTAGAGAATATTGCGGTCCTCTATAACGAGTTTTGAAATTGGTCGTTCCGTGGAGGACAAACCACTTGTTCAGGTTCACAGGCTACTCAACATTTATTAATTTCGTTCGGTTCGTTCAAACGGCAGCTGATGTGATTTTAATTCATCTTTCATCTCTTGAAGACACAGACATTAATTTTTTTGTTTCACAGTAGATACATGCAGTTTAACCAATAATACCAGTAATTAATTGGATTATGTGATCACTTGCAGTAAAGTTCATCGTTTTACGTACGATGCTGGAGAGGTTGAAAAGATTTAGGGCGAAATTAGTTTGGAAATTCACTCAGTCAATCATTGTAACTTCCTCTACCATCTTTACACAGTAAATCTTCGTTATAACAGTAAGCTTGGGGGATTGAAAAAGGAAGGAATTGGCATCCGAGCTCATTCACCTGATGATAGTGCTACCTGCGTAGGGCGAAGTATAAATAGGATTTTTACTGTGAACGTTGGTACGTTGATTTAAGAAAGAACGGCATTCCAACTCCTAGTCGGTTTTGCTGGTCTGTTGCACTCAAAACACACTGCAAAGTGGTGGATTATTATTTTCCTTAGCCTTGCAGAGCGGAAAGAATAATACCGTCAAAAAAAGGAGTTTTTCACAGTTCTTCACGCTTTAAGGGTTTCAGACTCCGAACAACACCGTTTGAAAAAATGCACTGTGTGTGTGAACGTATTTTAGGGACTAAAGCCGACACAAATCGTCACAATTTTGATGTTTAGTCCGAAGATCAACATTGAAAGCCAAAATATGAGCGAAATCAGTTCGAAACTAACTATAGTTATCATAGTGATCAAACACCACATTTTTGTGACGCAGGATCGATTTTAATTGAATTTCGTGAATGAACAGTTTCAAATGGTACAAAATTAATAGCGATATTTTCATTTTTGAGAAAATGGCGAGAGTAGCACAATAAATGATCGAAACTTCAAAATAAACTCGATTTTATCATAAGTCCCTCTGATTCTAGTATTCTCATAAAACTCAGGGTGGCAATCCAATAAATTAACTACACGATAAGAGTTTAATAAATACCGTGAAATAATTTGAAGCAACCACGGAAATTCCGGAATTCAAACAAGTTTCTATAATTCTACAACACTAAACACCATCGTTTTCAAATAAATTGTGTTGACTGTATCATCAATCGCCGATGCACTCATTGTATAGCATGGGGGTGGCACAAGTACTAGCAACTCAATTTTGGGTCTTCTTTTTTCCGCATAACTCATCAATAGAGTAATTTTCAGGCGCGAGTCCAAATCGTCGTTGCTCATTGTCCACTATAAATAGCATGTGGTTACAATTGGTCTGAATCGCATTGACGGGTTCATTGCGCCCATTTTCTGGTTTTGAATTCACCAGACTACCCGGCCAGACGAACATTAATGGTTTGCGTGAGAGGCGTTCGAGCCCCTGCCTAACGAGCAGAGTTTGCAGCCTCGACTCATCCCGTAACTCTCAGAAACTTTGCTACAGTACGGTCTTCACGACGATGATGAGGCTACGAAAATCGTCTTTGGTTTAGATCGTAATATTAGAAATAATATCTTTCAGTACAATTAAGTATAGTGTACGAGCTACAACTAAAATCTAAAAGTTCAGATCCTCACAAACCAGATAGGTACCTCCTTCTTGAAATGACTGTTTCTGAACCCTCGAAGAGAGTTACATCAGTCTAATGTCGAGGAGGTTACGGTTTCACTATTTAGCAAGAGCGACCTCTCGCTCAGCACCCACCGAACTCAGGCCTGTGGAAGTGCGTGTTTACCACAAGGAGGTATGACCCCAGGAAAATCCTGTACCATCTGGGAGGAGTTCTTAATCTGGTGATCTAACTACTTACTTGTATACAAGGGACTGTAGCGGTTATATGCTTCCTTACTAGCAGCCACCCTTACCAGCATTGACTGCTCTTCCAACAATGGTCGCTCACTGTGGTGGGAACTAAAGTGGAGCAGCGCGCGATTTCTTGTTTCCCCCGCCTTGGAGGCCCAAGACGGGCAAGATCGAAAAGAAGCGGAGCTGCGCATTAAAGTCACTATACCCCGTAAGGAAATGGCTCGTCCAGTGGTCTGGCTCAACCCACTTTCTCTCAATACGTTCACGGTTGGTGGGAAAAAACTCATACGTCTCACGTCTCTCCAGTCATTACCCAATTCATATAGTACTAAGTCGAAGAATCATTTTATTACTGAAAATATTACAAAACTCTCCTCAGCCTCATGTACTTTCTACGATTTTGTTTCGCTACAACTTATAGAAACTGGCACCGCTTAAAGCTCTGGAATTTGTTTCGTTATCCTTCCTTACGTTACGATCTTCATTTAGTGACCAATAAAAAGGTTCTTACAAGATGTTCATGTTTCTTAGCAATACGCGATAGGAAGGGAAATCATGTAAAGACTGAAAAAAAAGTTTGAGTTTTCTTTAGATCTACCCGTTTCAAGGGCCTCTGAATCCGAAAAACACCGTTTTAGGAAATGGTCTGTGCGCTTGTGTGTGTCTGTGAATGCGACTAAATCAACATGTGTCGCCAAAATCAGGGTGCGAGCAAAATAGGTTCAAACTAACTATAGTTATGACGATCAGAACGAAAACGACTGATTTAGCTCTTCCCGATGGTTCAGGGACACTCATATTAATAAGGAAACAGACCTGATAAGAACAAAAAGATTTTTTAAAATCAAAAAGGATTTTGTTAAATCTGTATGAACTGCTCTAATGACAAATCTCCAAAACGAAATTCTCATTTGTGGGAAAATTACGAGAGCGGCACATTAAAAAATCAAAAATTTCCACAAAAATTATTCCTGACTACTTCTCCACTCAGACGTCCCCATTTCAGTTATTGAAGATTATGCTCGTAGAGAGCAAGAAGGAAAACAGAGTAAACCACCCACGAAGGTATATTTTTACCAGTAGTTTCGTATGAAACAGCGAAGATTAAATGTAAATTTATTCCAACTGAAATAATCTCACGAATAGTGTTCCAGGTGCCGCTAACAAACGAGGAAAGAGGACGGTTACAAACATTTCATGATGAATAAATAATCGACACCCTTCCGATATCAATTTAACTTGTTTACTTGTCAAGCACGAATCGTGTAATCTATATTTAATCCACGGTCCAGGCCCTTGTAGAGAAATTAATGAATTATTCTACTGAAACATTGAAAAATGTACCGACGAATGGCAATGAATGTAACTTCGGCACGAATTTTTGTCTTTCGCATACTCGAGTGGTTACATGTTAGTTCATATCAATGAATCGTTCTGCTGGCCGATGGACTTGGACTTATTTAATTTAGTTTATATTATCAAGGTTGAACAGTGATATCCTTCATTGCAGCGAAAGTCACAGGTCTAGAGTGTAAGCCAATCCAGCTCCCTCCAGAATCGCCGTGTTGATGCAGACCAGCGACATCTTCAATGCATTGAAGAATAACAGGGGAAGAAACGGAAATTCAGTTCCGCAGAGAGAGCCTTTTCCCCTGTTGCGTTCTCCTCTCTGTAGTTATAAATCCTCCTCCGCACTAGCAGACCATGTTACCCGATGCCTGTAGACCGCCTGTAGGCAGTTGATGAATAAAGACCATCTCTTGTCTCATCTAGTGTCCGGTACAACGATTTGTATTTTAGTTTTTGGTCAGGAACATTTTTGTACAACTACCTCCCCACCCCCTTCAAAATTTGCCTGTTAAAAACTTCCATTACGGATTTGATTGTGCCCTGCTACTCGATGGTAATCCGATCGGACGAAACCCATCGTTTTTATGAGCAAAAGTGGTCTAAATAATTAACCAACAACAAAACAACAAAATTTTGGCAGTTTTATAGCAATTACGTCGCGTTTGTTATTTCCGATGCTGAGTCGAATAAGACAGACGTGAGTTCGACTCGTCACGTCGCGCTAACTGCCTAGCTTCGCCAAGAAAATGACAACTTCCGTTGTCCCGTTGTAATCAGATCATGTTTCGTATCGTTTGATGAATCGAATAGGATGAGCCTCGGAGGCGTGAGACTGCGTCAAGCTGGATAACCAGGAAATTATTGAACGTATTGATTCGGGCGTATCTTGCATGGCATTTGGCAAGGTTCATTTGTCACTGACTCGAATGGGGCAAGTCCTAGAGGTGTAGGACTGCACCACGGTTGTTACCAGTTAATTGAGTGATGCATGTTGAAAACACCAATCTTGCATGATATCGTTGGGCACACGCTTCACTATTTTTGAATCACTCCATTCATGTGTTTTCGTTCAGAAAATTTATTTTGAACTCGTACACTGTTTTCAAATAAGTGTTAACCATTACCTACATATTGTCCTCGATAAATGTTTGCGTAGAAATATGTTAAACGAAGATAGAGCGCCCGCAAACGTAGCAAGTTGTAGAATTTACGGAAAGTTGTGTGTTGCTACATACATGTATTATCACAGTAGGTTTTAAAGTAGGTAAATGGCCGAAGATAATTTTGTTTATGCCTCTCAATCAGACTGTTTTGCTTTTGCCCCGTGCCGGCTCGTTGCTGTCAAATGGTTTTATCGATTGGTGTATTTATTTTCGAATGAGACCAGCTACTCATCATTTATTACCGCAACCCAGGGGATACACAAAGGTTTGATAATATCATATAAGTTGTGTTCTGCAGCAGAGCAATTGATTTCGCCATTTCGTGGAACTCTAATTTTGTCCCAAATAGGTTTAGCGATTTTTGTCTAAACTCACGCGGTATTCGTGAACTCAACTCGCCTTTACTTCGTTCCTGCGTTGCGCTCTTCGTAAACAAATGGAAAACTACGATGAACGACCTTGAAAACCTGCTTTACCTGCATTAAACGATACAAAAATATTTATTCGGATGAACACGTATTAAGTTCACTTCCTCTGAGAAATCAGAATCACAATAACGCAACCGACCGAGCCTTTAAAATAACAATCATAACAGTTATGTAAAGCGGGTAACTTAGATACCACTTGGTTGAACCGCCTGCCATCTTTTGGAAACATACGCGGGTTGCTTCATTCTATTCTCATTTTGTGTTATTCGATGGATCGCTGATTCCGTCGATAGTTCACGTTGGACGTCATGCAGAGGCCTAAAAATTCCTTACGCGGTCGTCGGCGAAAAAGGTTTCGTGAAACTAATCGCCGTTCGATCTCATTATTTTGAACGTCGTTGTTACTCCAGCGCCTAGGCGGTAACGTCACGCACGAAGTGGATTAGAGAAAAAATAATGATACGATGCTAATCAGACATAAGCCGAGTGTAGAGAGATGCCGCACGACATTTCTGAATTCATCGCTTCTTACCGCCGGAAAATCCATAAATTAACCCCTTCGTTACATCAACCGAACGGGAACGAATGAAGACAAAACTAAGTGGCGTATCTTATTTCCAGAGCCCTAGCGAAAAAAATATTAGCGTCAGGTTAGTACAAAAAATGAATCCCTCCCTGTATTTTTTAACGATCGTGACCTCTTGAAGGATAAAAAAGGGTAACAACCTTCTCACGTCGTCATTTGCAGATCCCTTATTAACGTGCTCTCCACGGCTCGCAAGAAATCACGGTTATAACGGGATTAACCTTCTGGAGGGCCACATTGCTCCAAACGCACGTGCCAACCGGTGCGAGCTTATTTAATCTTTTCGAGGGAGATCCTTTTTTTAATTCAAAAAAAGACGTGCTGCAGCAAGTTTATGTTGATGATGAAAACGAGAACGGAAAAAACTGCGTTAGAGAATATGAAGTGAGGGATAGTATAAATTATAATGATAACCACCAATGTAATTGGAATATGGAGTTTTGGTCGTAATAACAGCTCGGTTAGTAGGTGGGTTGGGGCGAGCGTGACACCTGGAGGGAGCTGCTCCGTTCATGCTGATGACACCAACGTTACTTGAAAATCGGGCAGTTCGAGGTGGTCAGCAGTCATGTCCCGGACGACCATTAGCTGAATCAGTGAGTTTGTTTCGTTCAGGTACTTTAGTCCGTTTTTCATGACGTGAATATAGCAGTTTCTGGAGCGTGCTGCAAACTAAGAGCAGCTATCGACCCAACGAAAACGAAATCTTGAACTGGCAGAAAGTAAAATAATTTTGATCTCCAAATAGATGTCCACATTTGTATGTGGGGATTAAACACGGAAAACACAGTTCACAAACTATCTCTGGCACAATCTTCGGTGGATTGTGTGTTCTAGTAGCGTACAACTTCAACATCCAGGCTTCAGAGCAATAGTTGCAGGCGATGATCCACTTTTAGCGCCGACTGTGGCGTTCGGTCTTATTTCATGGAGAATCGTGCGATGCTTGCGTTGACAATATTTTCGCAGAGTGTGTTGGAGTGACAGCTTTCTAGGATGCTGGGTAATTCGTACGTAGATTGTTCATTCCCGAGTAAAACCCTCGAGCATCCGTAGGCACCATAAATTCCAGAACTATTGGCGCTACTTTAAAAATTAAACGTGAGGGTATATTTTACCAATTTCGAACAAACTGAATTCAAAATAGATTAAATCAGAAGGTAAACGCATAAACGTTGCTTAATGTACATAGGGCAGAGGAAAGTTGTGTAGTGCGTCGCAATATATGTTCTAATTTGAGCTCAAAAGGGAGCAACTATGCCAATTTATAGTTAATTTGATCTCCTTATAAAAGATTTCGTGCGGGTAAAGGAGTAACACTACTTGATTACACCCGTGGTCCGCTCCACTTGGAAGGAGTTCCCCAAAACTCCACACTTTCCCACCCCTCAAGTGCCACTCAGAATTTGTTACTTGACACCGACACGGGAGCTTGTGGACTTCGACTACACGACTATTGTCGAAATCTTAAAAATGGTGCCAACGGAAGAGTCTTTTCGATGTAAGTCTTAAGGGATTTCACTTCCCCATCGTTTAATTCAATCGAACGGTATTAGTCCTGTAATAACGCAGCGCGATTAGCAGCTCTCCTCCCGTCAGAATTAATTAGTAGACTCTGAAGTAGCGCTTAATCAGAAGCCCAGATGATATTACCGTCTCGGTCGTTAATTAAGCGATATTTCAACGTCATTAAACCAACACAAACAGGCGCCCAACCAAACCAGCACGGCGTTAGAAGGCTGATTTGTCAATACAAACTCATTAGTTATGAAGCCTGCGATGTGAAGGGATGGGAGGGCTGCACAAAACCTGCATGTTCTGGAATCGATAAAATCATATTCTGCAGCATTCGAATAAGAATCTATGCAATCGATCGACTGGAATGTGTACGTTTCGTAAGTCTCGTAAAACGAACTGCGTAAATGCATAAAAATGCGCTTCGAATAATACAGTGGCCACTAAACCACGAGCAATCCCCTTATTTTTAGCCCCCACGAGGGTCACTATTTTTGGGAGATGGAAGGTTTCCTGGTAAGTAGAGCCAACAGCACCCTGGCAGATAGCACATAGTTGTAAGTTCTCGGGCCCGGGAAGATGGAAGCACCTAGCTGCTAGCCCATTCAGGCAGCTGTGATTTAATGATAATTCGAAGTGATGCTGCTGAATGCAAGCAATTGTCTAAATGGTGGGTGGTGCGTTGATAGTCAAGACCTTAACATAAAATTGCCGCACAAGAGGGTTGATGTATCTTTAATAAGGTTTGTCGAAATTACTCCCACATTACAGTAAGTGAGGATATACATAAAAATGTCACTCGTGTGGGAATTGTGGTGACCAAAATAAGTTGGCGCGCGCCTTTACCTTCAACTGAAAACTTATTTACTATGACAACTTGAATGAAAATTCAACGGACTCAACATTTGACTTAACAACGCTTAGCTTTCTTTCAACCAGACGCGACTACCACATGACTCGTAACTACGCGACAGACAAACGCGGACCAGCCATCTCGGCTCCAACTTCTTCTTCTTCACGGGTTACCTCTCTACAAGAGGACGGCAGCATATCTACATTCCACACTCGTATGATATAATGAACTATTGAGAGCCACAAGACGTCGACCAATCCGCTTTTTTCGGGAAATGGAAGGTTCCCCGCTAGGTGGAGCCAACAGCACCCTGGCACATTATTGTAAGTTCTCGATTATCCAAGTGGGCGTGAATGGAATCAATGGGCTATAGATAGTGAGTGGGAGGTACGCGTTTAACATGTAAACGAAGAATCGCCCCACGTGAGAGTTGCTATGTTTGGAAGTTGGAAGGTTTCTCTCTAGGTGTGACCCTTTCACACAGTTTTAAGTAGTCAGTGTTTAAGAGGACAGTATTTAAAACTGGACTTGCTACACAGGAGACAAGAGTTAAGAAGTTGGAGATTTCCTAGCAGATGGACCCAAAGACCCTCCTTGACGGCAATTAGCTTAACTACGATAATCCAAATTTACGCCATACAGGAAATTGAAAAGCTGTGGTTCTCTGTGCGGTCGTTCGTTGAAAATACGTGCGTAATGCATATTCACTCAGATTTTCAATGCAACGCAAAGATACGGACCTACCGGAATTCAATGAATTCAAGAAAAATTATAAGTCCCCTTCCACGAAACAAAAACCTCATATCTCGAATTGAGAAATCGATCGATAGAAGATGGTTGAATAAAACAGGCCAGGGACACAATTAACAGTCCAATCTGTAAAGTGCGCGTTGATGGATGTGAAAAAGTTTTGTAACACGCTGGGTTCCAAGGAGATTACAATTTTTGAGAAAAGGAATCAGATCACGGCTCACGAAAGCTACGAACAGAAAGAAGAAGATCCATCCGGTTGGTGAATTATTTCACGGCATCTGTTCTCAATAAAACCCAGGTCGTCATTCTCGTCTTACCGAGCGTAACTCACTCTGGAGATGATCAACTAACTTACCTACTAGTCTTCGCCCCAGCCCAAGATCAGTGTGTGACAAAATGCTGCACTGAATTGAACGAATTGCCAGTGTAGGAGAAGGGTAGTTCTTCAATAGGTAACAAACAACGACAACAATACGATTTTTCTGTAGGGCTGACAACTCCATAGATGCTCAAGTATTTGCTGTTAATGGCTGTTATACGCTGGCCGTTAAGTTCGATATTTTTTGAACGAAAGCTGTATGAGACTAAGATATATTACTAAAAATATTCCCCGTTCAACGCCTCCTTAAAAAATAAATCCAAACGAAATCTCAATCAATGTATTTGAAATGGTGGCTTCAATATGGTGGTTTTGTTCTAGGGAGATGATACTTCAGATTGATGACCCTCAAGTCGTCGCCTCGTCGTCACAGTGATATGTAAGTACCTTCAAGATCCTAGTGGTTGGTTATTAGTTATCATTTATTTATGTATTATTGTGGACGCATGTGCAGATCAAATTACTACTTTCCTAGGATTTGCGAAGTAGAAATGAAACTATGTAATCTGCTGAAAACAACATTTTGAGATATCTACAAATATTTACATTTCAAAGCCTACTGAGTCTGAGAGAAAACGGCTGAGCCAAATCAGCTATAACTTGATATCTAGCCCGCAGGTTACGTGGAACCCCAAAATGAGGGAATGAACAAAATTTGCCAATTAGCAAAATTAACTATAGTTATCATAGCAATAAAAAACCAAATTTTTTCTCAAATACGGTTCCTAACAAGAGGATAATACCCTGAAATTTCCATCCGTGGAAAAATGGCAAGAGCAGCACAATAAATTACCGAACATTTCGACGAAAGTCAATTTTAGGGGAACTTTTCCTTATAAACTGCTCTCAAATGTTACCAGAATCTTCAGATAATTCAGATGGTAGTCCAACCAAGTACCTATACGATGAGTCTTTGATAACGCCCATGAGATACGTGGAGGCTATTCCAGAAATTCCGGAATCCTTCCAATTCCACTTACTACCATTTCTAAACTTTTTACCCGATAAAACTGTGTTTACAGTGTCATTAATTCTCTGTGTACCAATTGCTTCATTATGGTCTGGGAAGTAGTACGAGCCGCACAATAAATACCGGAACCGCTTTCTGCCGCCGTGAAGTGATATTTCAAATGAACAGAATGAAAAACAAATTGAGTTAGTAGAAAAAGCCATGAACATTGAATTGAGGTAGGAAGGTTGTGTGATGCGGCAACTGGTATTTTAAAAATATAACGAAACCACGTACACAGTGACTGTTTTTCCAGATGGTGTTTTTTTGGGCTTGGTAGCTTTAGAGTTGCGGTTGAAAAAAGAACAGTGATTCGAAGGCATTAATAAATGTTACTTTCGGAACGATTGCGCTTATAACACAATTCTGACGCCCCCCGTCGATGTGCTTACTGAATATTAAATTTGACTTGATTCAGCGGCTTTTTAAGCACACATACGGAATATGGACCATTTTCTCAAGTGCTTTGTTTTTAAAGACGTGAATAATTTTGTTAAGCCAGTCCAAGCAAGAAAAATGAAATTCAACCATTTCATGAGAAGTTTCAAGGGTGAAGGTGTTTTCATTCCCAATGTAAAGCCGATTGTGGAGAAACGTGAGCCCTCCATTCAAGAGCTGTAGCAGCGCTCCGTTTTTCCAGGCCCTTTCTACACCTCGCTACGGTTTGATTTATGATGTTCACGAGAAAACCTCCACCTATGAACTTCAGAAACGTACCACAACTGACATATTCCTTTATCATAGCCTTTCAATAGCGTCAATCGATATTTCGACGTGTGATTCCACAGGTGAGGGGGGCCGTTTGATACGAACTGCGAATCGATCGATTAATTCCGTTTTAAAAGGTTACAGTGACAGGTTTGTGTCTCAGGGCGCTGCTGGTGTGACGTTGCTGGGGACGAGGTCACCGACGAAACCTGGTTGAAGGGGGTGATGCTGTCCAGTTGGAAAGAATTTATCAGATAACAACAGTCAATTGATTCAACGAGGAGGTGACAATAGGGGTATTTCTGGTTGTTTCGCTGGCAGAACCAAATCGAGGGGTTGTGGACTTTCCCAGATGTTGAACCACCCTGTTGGGCGGAATTATAATCCATTGAGACGGCGAGCTGCAATTTATTCGGTTGACTGGTGTAAATGATTAACAGCAGGTTGCTATGAGGTACAACGAATCTAGATGAAAGGGCTGGATGGCCAATGACAACGCTGCAACATAATGTACACGGTTTGTTCCAAATTTAATGGTAGTTGCGGCTATGAACCATATTCAGTAATGGTTCCCTATTTCAAACGTCATCTACTCTGGGTCACTGACTATGGGTAGATACGCTTAGAGACAAGTTGTAAAAATTTGTATTGACGTTGAGTAGGGTTTGTCAAAGCCTGACGAAAACGAGAATAAAAAAAAGTCGCAGAGCTTTATTGACGATTTGCTGCGAATTAGTTGACGAAGGCTGTGGATAGAGGAGTGAGGCTAAGAGGGGAACTCTCTCTCTCTCTCTCTCCTCCCCCTCCCCAGTTGCCACACCCATAGTCTGGCTCAATCTGTCTTATTCATGGTCTTCTCATGTGTTGGAGTACAGTTGTTGTGCGTCACATCAGTTGGATGAGGTTTCCCCGCGCATGAATTTATAGGATGAGGACATTAAATTTTTTCCCTCTCCATTCCTCCGTCATGCAGTCAGTGGTCACATCAACAAATAATTGGCCAGATATCACTTGGCGTCAGTAGACATTATAGTAGGCTTTGGTGATATGACGACCACAG
Source organism: Pachypeltis micranthus (assembly GCA_020466155.1). Taxonomy (NCBI): domain Eukaryota; kingdom Metazoa; phylum Arthropoda; class Insecta; order Hemiptera; family Miridae; genus Pachypeltis; species Pachypeltis micranthus. The sequence goes on from CM035769.1 coordinate 31,812,275, forward strand.
CTCGCTTGGACTGGGCGCTTACCAATCATTCCTAGCTGAATGGAAGGTTCCTTGAGTACTGTCATATCACATCACTGCATTTCAACCCAAAGAAACACGATTTCTTTTATTCTGGAAGGACGGAATTGTGGCAGATCGCCCTTCCCGTTCGTTAGGAAGAACTAAAAAGTCAAATACCACCCAGGCAGCAACCCTATCGTTTCTTAGAGATTTTGAAAACTTTGACGCACAGTTGTCAAAAAGGGCCACTTAATAAGAGAAAGAGAGGTCACCTGGGAGCCTGTGCGTTGGGAGCTGGCGAGTTCAACGATAACCAAGGGAGGAAGAACCGTTTCAATCACTTACACGTGACATACACACTACCGACTTTTGGTTTGCATAGATGCCAGTTAATAAAATGTAAACAAAAGGCAAACCAATTCACGTCCACTTCAGCGTTTCTGTAGCCTCCGTGAAGTTGACAAAGAGCAAATTAAAACCGCATTTACAACAACAATCAAAATGAAAGTCGGACGAAAAACGATGTTGAAGGTTGGATAATAGGCCAGAAATGAGAAAACTTTTTCAGTCGAGAAGTGGCAACATTTTTATGAAAAGAGGAGATTATTCTAACGTCGAAGAGAAACAGGATGAACATTTTGCATGTCGAAAGAAACACGAGGGAAAGGAGTAACAAGATCTATTAATGAAACGAAAAGTTCAAGCAGTGCAGCAAAATATCTCCGTTGGCTTAATTTTCCCCGCTCGCGCGTGAATTCGACAGTACGTCATGTTACAGGCCCTGTATTTCATTCCTCATGAGTTTGTTATTCGATGATGCGACGGAACTGCAATCTCTCTCTATATGACCCGTGTTAAACAGAAAGGAGGGATTAAATAACCGAAAGAGGGCTAAAACTACCGGAGGAGGACTGGTATAAAAGGTGACACAACTCAGCCCAGGGATATTAAATTACTTGCCTTTTGTTATTAATTATCCAGTCAGTATTTCCATGTCTTCAAAGGGAAGTCCTTTCCGCACATCTCCAACTTCATCGCAATCTTTTCGTTTCCTCACCTTCATAACCTTGAAGTTTGTCGAATACCATTAATCACCTCCCTTCTCCTATACACCTGCTGGCTCTAGTTTCACGTTAGGTCTCGAGAAAACTAAAGAAATCCAAATATCTTTTTAACTAAAAATCACTGGAGCGATTCTTCACACAACTTCCTCATCTTTTCAATTATGATGGCTCTGAAAATAAATGTTCAACTCCTCAAGAAGTATCGAGGTCCAAAGCATTTATACAGCAAATGAAGATTACTAATAAGTTGAATGTGATCCGTCAGTTTATTCAATGTTAAGCCGTTCATGAGAAAATCTTAACAACTCAACTTACAGTGCTTGGAGGATCTCGGTTTTATCATGTCGAAGGAAACGTGTTCCAAAAAGGTCCAGTTTGTCTCAAATGAATGTTCAATTCTTTCGAAGTTAATGTGCGTTCGCTTAGAATCGTTAAGTTTGATTCTCCATATTCTCGTATATTTAACTTATGTTATTCCAACTAGCATACACAGCAATAATAATGATTACTAAGATGTCAAGCCGCTGCGTCGGCAGTAAAACACTATAAGTATCCCCACTCGAGCTCAGCTCAGTGTGTTCTCATTAAGACGTCTTGCTGTTAACTTCGCGTCCTCCTCTGTCGTATTTTGCAAAGTATTTGTAAAAGTAAAAATCTTGTGTAAAGTGAAAATAAATTCTTTTTAAAAAGTCCCCCTAAGTCTTTACGCATTTAACTTTTATGAATCCAATTAACTGAGTTCTGCAGTTCCGCTGAGGCTCCCTAATCTATTTCAAGGGAAGAGGTCAACTCTAAACATGACTAAATTACTCGAGACTCGTGAATGGGATGTAATGGAATTACGGGATAACAGTTTTATTTGTGTAAATAACCGTCAGGGTCTCTCTGGCTCTCCATGCCCATGTTATCTTCACCACTTGTCACAGTTCCTCCTGTGTGGTACTGCTGTTGGTGATATATTCCTCCTTTTCTCCGAGTTTCTCCCCGTCCTTAACGCCCTGTTAGCTCCACTCTCAACAATCGTCAAAAACAAATACGACAAGCACTACTATCTCGGCTTTTAAAATTCCTCTCTTATTTCCACGAACACAAGAAAGAAAGCCGTTTCAATCGCGCCCTGACATCGATCCGCAGCCTTTTTACAGAGCCCAAACCAAGCTCGCCTACAACCTGAAGCGTTGACGATGAACGGTAAACAAGAAAAGGCCCCTGCGTTTGCCGTTTCCATTATGCGGTACGTCAACAGAGGGCGATCCGCCGACCTACATTGCTCCCTCGAAGGTTGTCCCCACTGCCATCGCCTGGGAGGATCGTAACCTCCTCAAAGTAGTTACTGACCTTTCGTTATTATATCGAACCAAGCATCACGTGACACGCCAGGCTATCTCTGAATAGGCGATAAGGAGGAGGAGCTACCCCTCTCCGGAAAAGCTTCAGATTCAACTTAAGACCTCCAAGGTCAGACGAACAACTGCTTTTACTTGGATTGTCATTATAACTATAACTAGGGACTACTAATTTGCCGCTGTAGCCAGCAGTTGGATCCAAAAAGCAAACTAAAAAGTCCCCATGATCGAATTTTTATGGATCATCACGAATAAACGTAATATACTAATGATTCTATGAATCAGCAGAAATACACCTTGACATTAAAAATGTGTGAGGAGTAATAAACCACGAAAAATAAATTTATTATTGGGCAGGGGTGGTTCTTATTGTCGCCTCAAGCGTTTTGTAGTTGCAAACTAGGTAGTGAGACACGCCACATAACTTTCCTAAGCCATAATTTTATGGCTTTACCTAATAAAACCATCTATTTCCTGCTCAGTATACTTGAATTGGTAAAACATAACTTCACATTCTACGTGGAAACTCGAAGCACATACATTTCTGACATTTATTGAGCTACTGCTACTTATGCCATGACCCTAATTGTAGATCCAAAGTAAAGATAATTAGTAACATAATTTTTTTGGGACGTTCACTCATGAATTAGAGCGGACACACTGCGAAAAAATTTATCCAAAAAATGATGTTGACCAGGATAGACTTGAGAGAATCCCAGTGATGGGTTTTACTGTAGCATGAACTTCTAATTTGAAGAGTTGGAAGATCACAAGACGATTCGAACACTTACATGTACAAAGAAGAAGTGACCAGAAAAGGATATGAGTTTGAGTATTTAAGCGCAAACAAGGGGACTGTGACTGAGTGAACTAGTTGTATGGGGGAGGAGAGTGGATTAGTTGCCAGAGAGATGTGAAACGAGGGGTGGGAACAGAATATTTCGGAACGTCGAGAAGGGGGAAATAACTGAAGAGGAAACAGAACTTCTCGCAGCTACGAACAAAGGAGGCTTGAGTTCAGAAATAGCGAGACTTAAGTTCCTATTAGGCACAGGGGTGAAGTTCCGAACTCAAAATCTTAACTAATCCGCCCTGCAGATACAGTTCGGACTTCAGAGTTTCTGAGGTTGTTCCTGAGTATTTTATAACAGTTACTGATCTCCCATCATATCAGCAGACTACTGGAGTACTGGTTAGATGTTTTTGATAACGCGCGCTAGCGTCATATGAGGAAAATTCATCTAATATATAATAAAACATCTGATCTAATAAAATCTGTTTTTCATTCAGTTCATGTGAACTTGAGGTTCGCTTTAAAAAACGGCTGTGCTTTTAAGGTTACGGCTCTTATTAAGTTGCTCCTACTCATGCACTGACCATTATAGAGTAATCAGAGCATGGGTGGTTTTGTGGAGACCCAGCTGACAATGTTGTCTGGTAGCTATGCAAGACGTGGCTCTCAATTTGTCCTTCTTTTAATTGCATTCTCGTTTTTCCTGTTTAACTTTTTAGTTAATAAAACTTCTTGATGAAGACAGATCGCCTGCGGACTACTGCATACAACCCAGCATCAAACGAGAGATGGCACAGGCGTTTGAAATCAGCACTGAAAGCTCAACTCTCAGATGACTGGGTTTCAGCCCTGCCACTTGTGCTGCTGGGATTGTGCTCTACTGTGATGCCAAGCTGTGGAATGACTCCAACTGAACTCCTCTATGGAGAAAGCATCCGCTTGTCTGCAGATTTCTTTGATCATACGCCTGGCCACTCCAGTGTGCCAGCACTCATCATTAAGTTACGCGAGCATGTAGAAAAACTTCGGCCCGTACCATTCGAGCACCACACCTCCAAGAAGTTGTTTAATCATCCAGCGTTGAGCACATCATAACACGTTTTTGTCCAGCAGGACGTTACTCGGAAGCCACTCTAACCTACCTACGACGGCCCTTATCGAGTGCTGGCGCGATCGGAAAAGGTCTTTAAGGTAGCAACGCCACGCGAGGAGCAATCGCTGTCAATAAACTGACTGAAGCCAATGTTTTTAGAACACACAACCGATGCCTCTCCACTGCTCGATTCCTTGTCGCCACCACAAGACAACACTGCCAAACTGCGTCAGCCAAAACCGCAAACCGTGACTCGTGCTGGGAGTCTCGTTCATTTCATGGATCGGTATTGTTCACATTGAGGGGGGGGGGGGGTTCTGTGGAGACCCAACCTAACAACAGTTGACGATGTTGTCTGGTTGCTATGCATGACGTGGCTCTCACTTCGCCCTCCTTTTAATTGCATTCCCGTTTTTCCTGTTTAACTTTTTCGTTAATAAAACTAATTCATTTTCTCGCGTCCAAAGCTTTCCACCTTTGTCTTCATAACCAATGTTTAAGGGACTGCCAACATGGTTTTTTTTAAGGATCCTGTTCACTGTTTTGGAATTATCGGATGAAATGGTAGAAAGTGAAATCGCAGTGGATTGAACTCTAGAATTTCCGGGGTTGTACGTATGTACATATCTTATGAGCGTTGTTATACGTCTATCGTATAGGTTGTGTATTATACTACCGCCTTAAGTTTTCTAAGAACGGGGATGTCACATGAGCAGGATTGATGAAGAAAAAACTAACCCGAAGCTCATTTATCGTGAAAAGATGATGATTTCATGGTGATGTCAGGTTGTTGGGAACTGTAGGATAAACAAATTTAATTGAATGCGTTAGAGCTATTTCCGAGAGAAAAAAATGTATACTCCGCAGGGGAAATCCTGTTGTGAACTTTCTTCAAATAAGTCCTTAAATCCTTTTGTTAGCAGTAGAGGCTAATTGAACTACCATCAGGTATGAAAAAACTGCGCCCGAGGGTTTTCCTGTTAGAGTCAAGGGCAACAAACTAATTCGGCGGGAGCTGTGCCAAAGTGTGGCTTTCGAATGGTAGTTCTTCCACTCCAGATAATAGTATGAACTCGACATGGGAAATCGTTTTGTTGAGGCGTGTTGGACGTTTTCACGTTTCCATCAACGAGGAACAGCCAGTCAGATTCGGTGACTTCTCCATTAGTTACCAACGAAGGTTAAGTGAAATTCAGCGTATCGATTTTGAAGCCTTTTAGCCCACTGAACGACAGGAGAAAGGTATCGGAAATCTCAAAAGACGGCCGTTAGTTCTCGTCTTGGATAAAAGATTGAAAAAAAAAATGCACGTTTGAGGGGCAAAAGAGAGAATCAAAATACCTCCTTGGGACAGACTCGGAGGCTTTTCCGTCAAATGTTGGGATTTGGCGTAATCCCTTAGCTCCTTTCTTTTAGAAGGTCCCTTCCTTCATTCATATCGTATGTATTCATTTCGTATGAAAAAGAAGTGAGGCCGGGTGAATCTTAGATTACGATTTCCCTTCGCCAGAAAAAGCTCTTAAGCTTGCAGCTCGTAGAACCTCGGAAGAGTTTTGTGAATAATTTAAATGTAAGGTTCGATCCAATCCCATATTTGGGGGCTTCCGACAAGTCCAAGTCTCTCCGTCCCTAAACGGCTGAATAAAACCAAAACGTCGAGGGAGTCGCAAACTTTTATTTCGCGTTGCATAAATCGAGAAAGCCAGGATTCATCTGCGTTTGTGTTGATTCCGACTGAATTCTTCATAATTCGTGTACGTTTTGAAATGAATGCTGATTCTCATTCAAACTCGTATCGTCAATATCAAATTGGCAGTGTTCAGGGACTTTATGAATATGTTCTACAAACGTTATTGGAATCTGCATTATTCACAAAGGTTGAAACTACGCGAGAGCCTCAATAAATTTCAGAGCAGTCCAACTTGTGGGCTGGTGTATCGAGCATGTCTCTTGAGCCGAGTTGCTCCATTGAAGATGACCAGTTTTAACAGAGTTGTGTGTCCTTCCAATTCATCGTGATGACTCGACAAACCATCGGAAAGGAATGACAGTGAATAACACTACCTCCTGAAGATGTACGAAACAGTTCAAATTCGTACGATGCAAGTAGTACTTTATGTCTATTAAGCTCACCGATGCGTGATGTCAGGTTGCACGGCAAGAATGTTCCTTCTCCCATGCGTCAAGAAGAACGCCCTACGTGAGCACTTAAACATCTTTTACATTCTACATTTTGATCTCAACGGCTGGCTATCTAATTCTTCTCCTCTTGAGTTCAGCACAATCACCCAAAACTGAGGCTTAATGGGGAGGGGGAGAACATAAATACTTGAGAGCCGCTATCATGCAGTCAGTTAATGCATGCTTTTGCTACGAATTAATTCACTCACGATGAAGGGATGTTGTCGAACTGAGTTATTAGGAATTAGTTTTGCTTCCAAGAAGTTGAGTTGGAGTGTTATAGCGATTGTGACTAACTAAAAAATATGACTAAATGTATCGCAAAGTTAATTTACCTTTTATAGTCAAAACAATACGAATGAATAAATAGAATTGTGATTCGAAATGTACTTATACACAAGATGAATTAACTTTGAATAGAACTGACTTTATTAAGATTATCGTATTATCATTAATTTTTATTTATTGACACATACACACAGAAGAGAGAAATTAAAGACTAAATTTAAAAGACATCACAAATCTTGTTCACCAGCATATAAGTTCAAGGAACTTGGGGTTACATGTTATTGTTATTGTTGTTTTTGCATTGTAGAGAATATTCCACGACGAAAAGATACAAAAGGAAATATACAAGAAACCCAGAAATATTGGCTCAAAAAAAAATTATAACAGAAAAAAACAAAATCAAATAAGAATACTAACTAAATACCTCATGAACAATATTATATTTTTAAAATTAAACATATCAATCTGTGTGATAGAACCACCTCAATCCCTCACATAAGAACTTCTTCTGTAGAACTGAGTATAGGATTTCGCAAGGCAAATATTAGAAGAGTCCTTGTCACCAGTGCTTCAAACATGTGCTGGGAGCAAATGCTAGTTTTGAAGATTTTAGGATGAACACCCTGGGAACTTTGAACAAGTTGTGCAAACAGCAGGGCAGCGGATTGCTGTGGTTTATGCAATATGACCTTAATAATAGTTTTCTGCACCACTTTCAGCTTATACGGCCAACGTTTGCCTACCATACCCCCAGCCAAAATACCACATTGCATAATTGATTGCACTAAAACAAAATAAATTTAAATTGACAACTTACTGATTGCCATAAATAAATAATAAAACTTTCTTAATGACTGAGCCGACAGAGTGGAAAGGAAAGTTATGTAATCAACACAGGAAAAAAATTGAATTTCTTTTAGGTCATTACGCTTCAAAGCTATCAAGTCTGAAAACATCATTTGATAAAATGGTCTGGGTTTGTGTCGGTGAACTCTTTTTGACAGACAAATGAACCGATGAACGCCAATCGTAACCAGCACCTTCAATAAAATCGACGCTGTAGTCCAATAAAGTGCATCTCGTACGACGTTGGTTTGATAACGTTCTCAGAACAATCAAAAGAACCCCCAGACATGCCAGAGTTCACAGATTTGCCGTTCCACTTACTAGTACTCGTCATAGTTTTTACCTTATAATTCGAAAATAGTGAACCCGAGTCTACCAAACAAATTATGTTGCCAGTGTACGTAATTCACCTATACGCAGGCTGTGTCATAAGAAGGGCACTCAATTAATTCCTTAAGCGCTGCCAGTTCCCTTGTAGAACGTAGAGCTACTAACTGAATGAATAGCAGACTTGTTACATGTCCTGTAATGTAATACAAATTTGGAATGTGGGCCACAGTAATGGTCTCTTTTCATTCTACTCAATCGGGTGACTCATTCATTTAAATCGAAATCGATTTAACATCGTAACTCAACATAGAGTAAATACACTGTTTTCCAATTACTAAGTTTTGTTACTTGAAATGGGTTTACACTATTTCTTTGCGGTTTATTTAGTTCATAGAAAGAGAGAGCTTGAAATCTCAAAGAGACACTGTTAAAAAATTGTTAGCGCGGGCGCGTTAGTTTCGTACTTGATCATCATTCTTGCTTAATTCGAAAGACCCGAGAGGAGGAGCCGTTGAGATCGAACGTAGAACGAACAAAGAAAGGGCTGTAAGCACCCGGGTATGTAAGGGTGCCTTTTTATTGACGAGGGAGAGAAAGCAGATTCTTCAAAAGGAAGCTGACTTCATGGAACAGTGAACTTCATAGACATCAGGAGCTGACTCTTAGCCAGAATTGTAATTTCCGAATATATTTTGGGAGGTTATTTGCCACTTTTCCTTGTGGGCTGTGGGATCGATGTACTCGTACTACTTTGTTAAAACGTCAACAGTTCTTGATGACGTTGATATCAGTCGATTAACTAATCAAAAAAACAAACAAAACGAAAGGAAATGTATAACGAACATAGACATGCGCGCGATTCCAACCTAATAATAGAAAAGGTTGCCCGCTGGTTAGGTTTAATCCCACGATTCCTACATTCAGTAGTCCGAAGGCAATCAGGGCGATAAAGTTTACAACGTTAGAAAGAACGGTTCTTCATTTTTCTTGCAAATGTGAGATTTTCTTGTTCATGATTTCAACAAGTCGCCACCAGGTTTGCATGCTTTTCGGGGTTCTAGTCGCGGAAAAATTATTTACCTGTGGATATGGATGTAAAGTTTCGCGCGAATGAATGAAACCGAAGATAGGAATCTTTTCTGATTTGCTTTACAACTTAATGCGACACTGTGTAACCCGCCTTCACTATCGCGTGTTTACCAATCAAACGGCCGTTAACGCGAAACCTAATTGCTCGACTGCTGTAAATATCCTCAACTATGCTTTCCCTTTAGAAAATTTCGTCGCTTTCAGAGTGTCAAACGAGCGAGTAGCGGCATATTTAAAATTCAAGCTGACCTCTCCGTTGTCGCACGAGATGTGCACTGAAGTAGGTTTGAGCCAATAAAAATCGTTATTGCCCCGCCATGAGCCTCTTATTACGTCGGAAGGGAATTTATGTCAAGGGCGGTCGTTATTTTGATATCGCGTCTCTCGCTAACTGCCGACGGAGCTGAAGCATCTTGAAAAAAATGTCCTCCGTGAAGAATTGCGGTCCCAACCCTTTCCGAACACTTTGGTGAAAGCGGGACACATTAAAACGGCTGTAGTGGAGACGTTTTTCCGTTTGCATGACACGAAGCCGGCGGACAAACATCCAGTTGCTGAGTTTTTCATAACTATTTCCACCCTTAACCGTTTTCTTGGCAACGAATCAGGAGCTGTTTGCATAGTCTGTTTGTTTCAAAATTACGTTTCGATTGACCACATTCATCTTAGCGTTTCGACGGTAACAATATTTTACCACGGAGTTATGTTTTAGCGTTCGACATTCTGCTTCATTCTGAAATTTGGTTATACCGATGAACCTAGAATGTCACATTTATAAAAAATAAATTTAATTAACATCAAGTGTTTCAAGGGGAGAGTTCGAGTATGTCATTTTTAAATTACATTTATTTGAATAAATTGATAAAGTAAATAAATAAATCCGACAAACAAATTACAACGAAAGAACAGTAAGCCATTTTGTTGATTTGTGTATCAACTTGGTGTCAAGGTTTCGAGGAGTAAATAAGAGTAAATGCCAGGCCTAAATAACGCGAGAGTTCCACAAAATGACGAATATCAAGCAATTTCCCCATGGCAGGCCGCGGTCAATACTGCAAGCATGATGTCCGTTGTAAATTCTGTGCCTAGTGGGTACTCGAGTTCCGCTATTTCTGACCTCAAGCCTCCTTTGTTCGCAGCTGCGGCAAAATCCGCATCCTCTTCAGTTATTTACAAGTGACAACCAGTTTTCCCCTTTCTAGACTTTCCATAATATCCTGTTCCCACCCCTCAATTTATTTCCTCTTCTTCTTCTTAATTCGCCGTCTCCGATCGAAGGTTGGCGATCCAAATGGCTAACTCCTCCCTATCTGTAGCTGCTCTAAATATGTCTATGGACGAGCAATTATACCACCTTCGCAAGTCTTTCAGCCACGAATTCATCCTCCATCCAACCGAGCGCCCTCCAGGAATTCTACCCTCAATAATCAATCTGAGGAGGCTGTATCGATCACCGCGCATCACATGACCAAAGTATCGAGTCTTCCTCTCTTTCAGCGTGAGTAAAAGCTCAACAGATTTAGACATCCGTTGGAGCACCTCAACGTTTGTGATCCTGTCGACCCACGGTATCCGCAACATGCGCCGGTATATATACATCTCGAAAGCTTCGATGTTCCTTTCGATCCCGGGATCTAGTGTCCAACTTTCACAGCCATACAGAAGCACCGAGAACACATAACACCGAACCATCCGCATCCGAAGGACCAAGGAAAGATCTCTGCGCGTGAAGAAGTTCCTCATCTGGAAACATACGCTCCTAGCCATTTCAATACGCGCTCGAATTTCTTTTTTTGCAGTCGCCTTGCACATTTACTTGCGCACCGAGGTATTTATATGAAGAAACTTGTTCGACCCGAGTTCCATTGATAGCCACACTGATCGGTTTTCGTTGCTTAGAAAAAACGAGGTCCTTAGTCTGGGCTCCATTCAGGGACAGCCCATTACTCTCGCTATGATGCACCACAGCATCCATCGCTTGAAGATCCTCTGGGCTCTCAGCAATCAACACAATGTCGTCAGCATATCGAAGGTTATTGAGAACGACACCGTTTACCCCAACCCCCACTCTCTGGCACCTCGTCAAGAGCCTCCCGAAAAACTGCTTCGGAATAGAGGTTAAAAAGTAAAGGAGAGAGGATACAACCCTGACGGACACCTTTTTCAATACTAATTTGTTCTGTTGTTGTCTGCTCCACCCTAATCTCTGCACACTGACGCCAATACAAATTGGAAATAATGGTTATCTCCTGCTTATCTATCCCAGTCGATTTGAGCACTTCAATCAGCTTCTCATGCTTTATACTGTCAAACGCGTTCTGATAGTCGATAAACGCTGCGTAGACATCGACATTCATGTCGCGGTATCTCTGCAACAGGACATTCAATGAAAAAAGGGCCTCTCGAGTGCCAACACCGTTTTGAAACCCGAATTGTGTCTCATCTAGCAAGAATCCACACTTTTTATAAATTCTAGTGTGAAGGATCCTTAAGAAAATCTTCAGCACGTGTGACATGAGGCTTATGAACCGATACTCATCACATCGAGATGAACTCGGCTTCTTTGGTAACGGCAAGAAAGTCGACCTGAGCCAGTCTGATGGGGTTTTACCAGAATGGTAGATGTCATTAAAGAGCAATGTCAACAAATCTATACCTTCACCACCCTGATCAGCAAGCAGCTTGAGGACTTCAACATGAATCTTGTCCGGCCCAAGAGCCTTCCTATTCTTTTGGGTCTTCAAGGCGTGAGTTACCTCGCTTCTGGTAATGTCTAAACCATTTTCATTAAGGGCAACATCTGGAGAGGGAGCCACTGAAGGTCTGCCACCTTGGAAAAGCCTCCCCACGTATTCCTTCAACGCAGCTAGCTCCTCATCGACTCCCAATATGTACTGGTTGTCCTTCCCTCTTAAGAGAACAACCTGCCGCCTTTTTTTCTTGTTCGTCACCTCCTTAACTTTTCTGTGCACGTTGAAAGATTATTTCCTCTACACAGCATGTAAGTGTTCGAATCTCGTTGTGATTCCCCAACTCTTCAATTACAAGTTTGGTGCTACAATAAAACCCGTCACTGTGACTCTTTCAAGTCTACCCTGGTCAAAACACTACGTGGATCCGTTCTACCATCCTTGTCCTTGATTCTTGAGTCGTTCTTGTAGACTACTGTGAAGATCTTTGATGACAAGTCGGGCTTTATGATTCAAGAGATAACCTGGTAGTGCCACTCTCTTATAATTTAGTATTCATTCTGAAATCTATGCTTTCCGTCAGAAATTTTTTTACTCGAAAGAACTCTCGGTGCAATATAGCGAAAGTAATGATTTCTCTCCGACCCTCCTGCGTACCGCCTCCAGTCTCACTCCAATCACCCTTCAGTCACCTAGAAAATGCCAATTTTCGTCGTTGTACACACAAGAGAATACTGCTTTACTCAGCATCAAGAAGTTTGCAGGTACGCCAAATCGAAGAATTCAGTACGCAGGGTACTTCGATATAAACGGGTCACCACACAAGCCATAACCGCAGACATTCATAATACTATGGCAGCAAACTGAATAGGTTTTGGGCCGACAGCGTCATCCATGTCTCACCAGCCAGAGCACACGCGTCGTCTCAGCCTCCTCCCCACCCCAACTCTACCGTCCGCTCGAGTGTTCATCACATATACAAGCCCTACAATAGATATAGAAAAAAATATCAACGTGGGGGAACGGGATTACCACGCTCTTTTCTCGCTTTGTATCAAGGTGGACTTCAAATCGAAGTAGAATGTAAATAAAATTGCAGTAATAACTGAACGAGAGATGCTTTAAAAGAATGTGGGTGACTAGTATGAAATCTGAAGCGAGGATGCGTTGGTGAGGTGGGGAGGGAACTATACGAAAAGGAGTTGAAGCGAGGACGAGCACGGACCAGGAGTCAGGCGGCTCAACAACCACCGTATAATATAGTCGCTACTATCTCCAGTCGACAAACTGAACAAATGAGGATAAACCACGGGAGAACGATAAATTCGGGTAAAATGAAGCGGAATGTTGATGAAAGTACTCGAGGCTGAAGGCGATGGAGTGGACAGGGCTCGCCGAGAGAAGAAGGAAACATAAACGGCTCAAGATGTGCAGCGATGAGTAGATATCTCTATATTTCGGTTGTGGTGGATGGAGACGTTTCATTAGAGTCACATCAGCGTTCTGAGCATGCTTTTTGAATCTTAAAGCAGACACTCACCTTGCGTTCGTTGGTGTAACACAATACGGTTGTGGCCAGGCACAGCGGCTTTATGAGCACCGAGAATTCTGAAGCACTGGCTAATAAGGATTCTGAGACTTCATTCTGGATAAGTTTGACGTACGTGCTTCGTGTAGGCGGCTGAACATAACCCTCCCCCCCTCACCTCCTCCCATCTCCTAGCAAGTAGTAGCGGTAAGTCTTCCCTTCCCAGTTCAACATTTTTTTTATTTCTTAACTACTATAACTCAGCCAATGAGTAGCAGCACGGCCGTGTGTTTTCATCAACAGAAGACCTTTTAAGAGAAAGTCAGTTAACAAGTCGATTCATGCAGGCAGAAATGCCGCGTGGATGCGCTTATCCAAGGCGGGAAGGTTCGGTCATTCCGTTGGCCACTCATGTGGACCTCCGCCACTCTCCCAAGGATCGATGGTAACTTGGTTACCTTCCACAACTATAGTAGCGTTGCTAATCTTCAGGCCTGGAAATCTTCATTAGCTGCCGAAGTGCGCCTCATTTTTCTCGTCAATTGAGTTGCCCTAATAACGTGGTGGGCGGAAAATGTCACACGGTGTTTTCACGTTTGAAGGCTTCCTCTCGGAGTTCAGTATCGTCAGTTATTACTATAATAGTTTGATATTAGTACGCTGTATTTATTGAGGGTTAGTACGCTATGAGCCAGCAAGTAACTGAGATAACTGCTCTACAGTGTTGAATTCTATAGTTACGAGCATTACTGGCTTTGAGACTATCGTGTGGGGAAGTGCTGTTTCAACTTTCAACGGAGATTTCCAACAGCTGACCTTCAAACCGATGTCCGCGCCTTTTCCATCCGCCAATTATACGTAAAAAAGGTCCTCTTCTTCTACCACGAACACTCGAAATTTTTCAGGGTTCCTGAGAGAGAAACATACCGATCTCGTCTCACTTCACAAGCCTTAGTTTCCGCGCCGAAAAGTCTTTGGAGAACATCGAGACACATATTTTATAGTACGCCATTTTTTGATCCGCTAATTACCGGACGAGATGAGATCTTCAAATGTTTCTCGCTCTAACTGTAAGAAAAAGATTTTGACTCGGCAAATTGCCTAGAAGTTCTCACTCGCATTTATGTGAAATGATGCGTTCAAGAATTCAATCATACTTCCCTAATGCTTTGACGTTTTGTTATTTTATTTTTACAATGGGAGTGACGTCTTTTGTGAGATTGAACATTTCTGTATTTCGTTACTTGAAATCGTGTATCCGAAGCCGCACAGGGGGATTCCCTAAAGATCCTAATGCGCCAGTCTTAATGTCTCATAGGTCCACGCCTAGCATCCTAAGGAATGTAAAGTTTTCTTTGATGTTTACCCTTGGGGAAGTTGTGCCATACACCAAAAATCGCTCTATTTGAAGACTGTGACACGTAAGGGAATCTCCTCATTCGCATCACATCATAGTATAGACGTATTTGTTCATTTTGCAATGTCCCGTAATATTTCCATCGTACGCTAAAGTCCTTCCTCTTCAACATCAGAAGGCTGCGCCTCATTTCGTGGGTTGGTCCTGATATAAAGCGTTTGGAGTGACTCCCGCAGCGCTCCAGTCAGTCTGATGGATTCTCCTTGCATATTCTCTCACTGTCCTCTTGAATAGTGACGCAGATGCTCCTCAATGGGGCCATGTCCCTATGTCTCAGGGGTAAATATCATTAACGTAAATTGGGTACCATAGATTCATTCACTTAATGCAAAGTTGGTCAATGAAACAAGCGAAGTGGCGTTCCAAGACCTTTCATTCCTCCGAATATTCTACTATTTCTTCGTGCCCTATAACTTCCAAAATCCCTCAGTACTTTCGGAACCCCAATAATTACTGTGAGTCCAGTAGGGAAGAGGGACATGAGAACCATCATAGCACAGAACTGACATGGGATTGTTCTTCACGATAACAATCAAACAGGGCCAGAGACCACAGGAGGTTCAGTAGTGTTGTCACAGTGAAAACCTCTTTATGCTAGTTTGAGAATGCTTCGGGTATTAAAACTTATTCGGAGCAACTGTATCAGTTGGAAACCTTCAGCATCACAGTGGTTAGCTGATCCCCTGCTGCAGGGGTCTTCTGACTAGCTATTCACTATGAACGTTTAGTGCCGGGGTTGTCAACACTTCTACTAGCAGCAATGTTTGAGGGTGGTGATTTATCCTCTAAGTTAACCGCTATTCGTTGAATAGATTAAGGCCTGAAGCTTTGTTGGACTTTGAATCCGCGAGGGTCTTCCCAAGGTTGCCACACATTGTCAAATGATGAATGCTCAGAGAGCTAATCATTAAAAGTATGGTTAGTGGGGCCAGATTACCCATTTGAGACTATGCACATGCTGAGATCTTAGTGGCAGCATCCATCTGGGTCTATTGGTCGCATTGACAGAGATACTTGATGGCATTCATCACATCCCCCGCACAGTAGGTTCAGAAGCGTCGTTTTTGATGTGCTGAGGGTTATTATTATGCACGGTGTGCGTGGTTATCTCGTCCTGCTCAGCACGCGCTAAAGTTCACAGGACCGTGCAGAGAGCAGGTGCTCAGCTGGGACAGTTAATTAACAAGTGTTCATTCGATGATGATTATGGTCCCCTAAAGCTTGATTGGACTTCAGGATCACGAAGATTCGGAGGACGATGTGCACTCCAATAAGCCGACGGCTGTCGGCTCCGATAGAAGCAGTGCTACTGGACGAGCCATCTGATCCACTGTTGCCCATTACTATTGAACGTCTATTCACGTAATCTTTGGGGTGTGAGTTGTCACCTGCGAACGGTACAACTTCAAATACAGCTACAGTGCTCGAATCAATTCATTGAATAGATAAAAGAGGACGCAGAAAATAACTACTCAAAACTCTCAGTCAGCAGTCATGGATTCTACTCTGTGGCCCTCGAGGGTGTCACTCATTTTTCATTTCGGACTGTGGGTTCGTTCAGTGGGTCCGCGATTAGTGCCCCGATAATCACTGACGCCTGACCGCTTTCATTAGGTCAGTCGGAAATACCGTAAAGAGGGCGTTGTTCGGGATCACATTTTGTGTTACCGGTTTTCTTAGTTATGCGTAAATTGAGCTATTAACCTTTTCAATGTTATCACTATAACTAATTCATATCAAGCTCGAAAACTACTAATTTCACAGTAACAAAACCGGTTTAATCAAGATTATTGCAACATTTTACTTGAATTGATTGTTTTTAGAAATAAATAATTTAGCTTGGAACAGAAATCAATAACAGAATAATCAAAACCAGCGACTGAAGAAAGAAATGATTGAGTTTTTCGTCTGTTGGTCGTCTTTGGCGAAGTCAGCCTCTCTCTTACGCCTTTCCTGGTTGATGTAGCGTCGCATCCATATCTTTTCTTCCAATGACCTTCGTCTATTAGCAATTTCATTCTGTCTAGCTATGAACTGTAGTGTGGGGTACCGTTTAAGTCGGGGCTTATTCTTCATTTGTACGGCAGAACCTTCAACAGACGAACGCTCCTTCTGCGGGTTATCCAAAGTATTCTCCAACGCGGGATTCTGGTTGCTTTGTGGAGAGAGTTCGGATATTTGTTTAGGGGCCGGGAGTTCATTCTGCGCTGGTCGTTCAGCGTTTGCTCCACCACATCCACCTTCGGGTTTCGATTCGCTCTTAATAGCTCCAGGTTGATGCATGGCGCCTTCCTCCACACCAGAAGCGTTCAATTCACGTTTTTTAGTATCTGAAGTTTCATTTAATGAAATTGCAGCTTCATCCTTTGCTTGAGGAGTGACGGGACCAAGAATGACCTCTTCCACAGCCGTCTTGTTATTCTCGATGAGTGGAGATTTTCCCTTTTCCACTTCAACACGAGTCTTGGCCAAACTTGTGTTCAATAGATTGACATCAGTATCAGCTGGTTCCTTTTCGAGAACAGTGGCATTTCCATTTGGTTTCTTATCTGCAGATAGTTGACTCACAAGTTCCATAGTATCGTTCGTGCCGACCACCGAAGAGATCACCACTCCGAGACACAACCACGCTACAAACATTGGCAATGTAAACATTTTTAAAGTACCGTCGAGGGTTGACTCAATGCACTTGCCGCACTAAGATCGTGGGGGAACCGAGCAATGATTTTACAGACTCAAAACTACTAGTTAATGCTAACAAATGGTTTCGAAAAACATGTGATCTTTCGAGATATGATTTGAAGGTTTGTTATGTGTATGCAGGCTGGAGACTTCTCGACTTCAATATTAGTTTTGAATCCATTCACGAATTAAATTTTTGTGAATAAATCTCGGCAGTACGGACAGTATTATTTTTGTAATAAACAGGAATTAGCAATTCGCGAAAAATGCGCTCTCTTGCTTACATAGCTCTCAGGAAACTTTCCAAAAATGTTAAGTAGAAAAGTAGTTATTGGATTGAATCGGTATTTTTCAAATTAAATTTACTTTCCCTAGCCTCAAAAGTAGAAGAAAAGAAAAAATTATCTTTTGAGTTTTTTCAGATCTTCCTACTGAATTGAAACAACCTACTTTTGAGGTGTGAATGTCTGCCTATCTGAAAGTCTAGTTGCTTTCAGTAACTAGACAGATTGAGCTAGGTCTTTATTTTTGAAGAAACGAAAATAGGTTGTGAGCAATTTCCATAGACGGAAAGGGTGAGTGATTGGTCTTATGCACCCAAAATGGTAGTTTCTCGTACTTTAGTCGTGTAGCGCTCCCGATGTGGATTGAACACTGAAGTATCAATCAGGTGTCAATATAGTGAGATAGAATCTAGAGCGAAAAGGGTTGCTATTCATGGAGGTTGGATTACATCCCCTCAGCTGGAACCAACCAACCCTCTGTCACACGATTGTTAGTCGGGGAAAGTACAAATTAAATCTGATGAATGAAGGCGACCTTGTAAATACTGGAAGACAATGTTTAAAGCTGGAATTACTACGCACGGGGGTTGCTATTCTTGAAGGTTGGACGACATCCTGCTAGATAGAGCCTACCAACCCACCTGTCGCATGATTGGGTTAATTGCGGATAGTCCAAATTGACTCTGCTTATTGAAGGCAACCGTGTGAAAAGTGGAAACCAACATTTGCAGGTGGAATTGATACTCACGAGGGCTGCTATTTTTGGAGTTATTAATCAAATGCCGCTTCAGATGCCTTTCAAGATATTTTCTAATGATACGTACCTAGCTGTTGTTTTCTATGAAAATGTCTGTTAAAATTTAGTGAAGGAAGTCAAGAGCACCCAACAGAGGCAATGATCGAATCAATATTGCGTATGTGGGAATGAAGTTGTGTCATACTTTGCTGATGAGTCAGGGAAAGTACAAACACAGCTTTCAAACTGAGATAAACCCCGAAAATACCGCGTCAGAAGGGCCAAACAGCTCAATGTGATCCGTCGCCTCGGGCGTTAATTTGATGGGTATTTGAAGAGCACTCGTCACATCAGTAATTATCTGACGGCGAATAAGCCCTTATTTGACCGAGTACGCTACGTGAGGGGGACTGAAGGCTTTTGTCTGGCAACAAGGTTTGGATTATCCAAAATCGTCCCTGCCCCTGCTCAGTTCATTGTTGGAAATTTCCTATTGTTTCAGAATGTCACTGAAGGAGCTTCGCAAACTGTGGGGACATAGGAAGCAGAGCTGCGTCCCGTGCGATCCAGGAGGGAGCGAGGAAACGGACGGCCATGAATTGAAACCCTCTTTACCTCTACTTCAGGTTCGTGATAGATGATATGAATAGAAAGGCTCGTAACGTTGTGGGACGCTGAAGAGGGGAGGGAACAAAAAGAGGAAAAACCCTTTTCTTTCAGAAGAGATCGTCAACTTGGGCCTTTAGCACTTCTCATCTTTTCTGCTCCCTTTATACGCGCCACTTTTTCCTCTTTGTATGCACCAATTATACAAATGTTCTCGACAATCTCCATAATTTGACGCTATTTGTATAGATGAAGTCCCTCTTCTCGCCGCTCACACGCACATTTATTCGTACTGAATCGTCATCATCATAAGAGCCAGTTTCACTGAATACAACCCTTCGGACATTCAACATGTCCTTTGCAACGACGGCACAACTTACATCAACCCCACACACACTTAGCAATTTTAATTTAAACCAGGATATTAGATAATCGAGTAGTCCGACTTTCCAAAATTCATTTGGTTACTTCAACTTACGTCACGGCCTTAAGTGAGTGACAGCGTTCAGGTAAAACGTGGTAACGCGATATTTTCAGAACGGTTCGTATTTATAGTTCTGGATTATTTGAAAAATACTGCAAAACATACACACAGATTTCATACGCCCCACTTATGTTCCGGAGTTTATTGCGCTTCTCCTATTCATGATACCATCATTATTGAGTAGTCAAGTCGTAGATGAACAATGAAACTCCCCGATTTTTCGGGGAAGGATAGTGTTAATTCTTACGGAATTATCGGGTAAAAACTGTTTGGAATGGTATTAAATGAACAGCCGTGGTTTGAAATCTTGAATTTCTGGGGTTGCTCCGAAGTATCGCCGAGCATTATTAAACTTGCAACGTGTAGACAGCTTATTGGACTACAACTCTTTTTTAGAACACTAGTGTCACAGGAGCTGGATTATTAAAAAAAGCCCTGCGCTCAAACCGATTTACGCTGAAACTTTAAATAATTTATTGTGCTGCTCTCGCCATTTTCAGAATTTCATGGTACCTTTGGGTTGTTTGGGACTCCATAAAAACGTTTAATCAAACTCGTTACATTAGTTTTAGGGGGGAAACATACTTGGTGTTTTGATTACTATGATAACTATAGTTAGTTTAAACCCCATATTTTGTATACCCCAATTTCGTTGTAACATGGCCATCTGAAAATCAATATTGGGTCGATTTGATTCATACACACAAACTATTTTCCCAAAATGTGTTTTTTGGACTCAGTACTCCTTAAATCTTGAAAAATCGATTACATGACTTTCTTTTCTACTTCGTTTCCTAACCCCCATAAGTTTCGGAAATCAAACTACCGCGGATTCACCCGCAACAATTTCTAACAGTTTTTAATCCAATGATTCCTGAAGAGTAAATATGATACTTCTCAAAATAATCATGTTGATAGACGCATTAATTAATTGGTCATTAAATTATGTTCGTGGCAGAAGTAGAAGTAGTAACTCATCAAACTCCTCTAGCAAACCTAAAGCGCCACCGCATTCAGGTAAACGGAATGAAAACAGATTCTGTTGGTCAATGGAGTAATGAAAATCACTGAATGCACGAGGCGCTGAGGAACGTTGTTTGATTTCTATTAAGTATGTTCACAAAGCATAACAGTACCCATAGAAATGCATTTCTCATACATCATTGTTTGAAGTAATTGACATATCACATGTAACCAGGGCCAAAAGTTTTAGATCCGCTCCGGCTGTTGCTACTGTCATTCACAAAGTTCGATACGACTTGTTTATTTATTTCTTGAGTTCCTTCCCATGTTGCTTGTCATTTTCTGATGGCTTACCGTATATCGACCATGTTCTCGGAAGAGGTCACTTGTTGGATATCACCAGTTGACTAGGGCCCTAAGCGATCCCGGTATGAATAAAATTCGAGGCGCTATTTTCAGCGCTATACAGGCGTGAGCTACTGTATCGGGTTTTTGTTTGTCGAGGAGGACATCTAGAGCATCGGATTGCGTCTTTGTTGCGTGGCGATACCTCAGAGCGAGAATCAACCATTGAATCAGACTACGAGGAGTGTGTGACGTAAGTTGGTATTAAACACGGGCAACTATTCTCCGCCGGGTGTCTGACTAAATGCCACTACATCTGTACGGGTACATGCCTGGGCTACATGCCTGCATGCTAACAAAACTGCGTGATATTCATATCAAAATTTTTGACTGAGTTGTTGCAAAGTGCTCTCGCCACACGAACGTCAGGTGGCCTGCGCAAGAACTGGAGCAAAGGTCTTTTGGAACTTAAATGCTTCCTCCGTAAAGTAATTACGCCGAATTTCGAATCAATTTTGCTCATAACTTCATTTCATTGTCTGACGGCTGAGTATCGAATTTGTGCTGATTTGTTTAAGCCATTTTTTCGACGAAACATGTCCAAACATATGTATCCTTCGTCCGCTCGCGTTAAATGGTGTCCCGCACACGCTCGCTTTGCGGGGATTCCCCGCCTATTGAATCTTTCATGATATCTCCCACTCACATGCATATTTCGGAAAATTTAGGACATAATAACAGTGACACATTATTGCAGCCACATTTTCAACCAAAAACTTTATTCAAATTTATTTTTACGTAACCATTGGAAGCATAAACGAACAAACGAAATGGTAATCACAAAATAAAAAAGGTAACTAGGTATGCAAAAATATAAAAAACGTACTTTAGGTTAGCTGATTAGAATAAAACTAGAAATTATTTTCATTGGCACGAAAAGGAACTATAAGGTGGAACAAAGAGTAGTCATATAAAAAATACAGAGTAAAAAAATAATTTGAAAATCTTATGACAATTTTTTTAATGAGATCGTAGTAATAATTAGTCTGTTTCCATAATAATATCTTCCATTGGTTGCTGTAGGCAAGTATTGCACGTAATAGTAAAGTGTTGTTTGCAAACTGTTCTGCAACAATCCTTGCACTTAGTTTGCACTTTACGATTTTTATGAGGTCCACATACGTAGCATGCACCAATCTTTTGCTGAGCAGATGGGTCTTGCCGACTAGATGCGTTCACATTCACATCTTTGTAAAGATCTAGAAACACCTGCAGATCTTTTGGAAGCTTTTTCAGTTTGGCTCGATCTCTAAGGTTATCATCCATCAATGCCATTCCTAATTGGTATAGGTAAGTCCTTCTGTTTATGGTTTTGGCGTCTCTACTGTTGGCTTGAAATATCCTCAGTGAATTGATCCCAGCCAGGTCCAGCAAACGAAAAAATACAGTCATGGGCCACCTTTTTGTTCTTCTTGAGGTACTTATTCTTGAGCACATAAGATCTACCGTATCGATCCCACCTTTGGTAGCATTGCAGTCCATAATTTGTATAGGCTTCTTTGTTTCGTCATCAACCGTATTATCGTCGTGTAAAGTTGACAATACTAGAACAGCTTTCTTCCTTTTGGTAATCATTGAAACCAAGGTTTTGTCTTCTTGGTGTCCAATTAGGTTTTTTTCGTTGGATAAAAATGTTGGTATATTTTACAATATTTTCAACCATTTGAGGCGTAAATATTTGTAAAAAACACTCCAGTTGAGCTGTGCACATTCGGGCTTGCCCTCTGGGACCTGGAAGAGTTTTTATAATATTTTTTGCCCTCATTTTTGAGAATGTAGCAACGGGTTTGCTTGCCCAAATCGTATCATTATCTTTACCAATGTAGAAACAGATATCGGTTGTATTTTCAAGTACAACAGCTTCCGACTCCACATCAGAAACCAATTCTACCTCCGTGTCACTGTTGTGGTCCAGTACGTTGACATGCTCGACCTCGTAGTCAAGATCGTCGGAGTCACATTCTATGTAATCGACGAATTCATCCTCCCCTTCCTCACTCCTCTGCGACAGTTCTTCCAGTATCCTAGCAATTTCTTCTGGATCAGAGAAGCGCTGAGTCCTAGGCAGAAGAATAAATAGGTACCTCAGTATAAATATTATACTGTAGAAAGACAACGAAATTACACACAAAACGATTTAAAGATGCAGGTAGCAAATAGCAGGTAGCATTTTCTCTGAAAATGTGCTAAAATAAGAATACTACATTACTTCCCAACTGATATTCACATAATGCTAACCTGCACTTCAATAATAAGTAGGATATTTACTTACATTTTTATTGAAGGGCGTAGTTAACAATAGGGACGTAGGCGTTCGCGTGAGGACTTTCCCCGCGAACCTTCACACTGGCGACTTGCGATGGACTGACGGACGAAGGGTGAAGACGGAGGCAACCGACTCAAGTGCCATCTAGTAGGAGGATCTTCAATTGACGAATACTTTACATCCCCTGCACTGCTTTCCACAGCCTGGAACATATTACCCGCTCTAATTCAAAAAGGCGGGGATTCCCCGCTAACGCGAGCGGACGAAGGGTATACTCTGACCAAATGATCTTTCTTGCTCTCAGAATAATATGAAACGGAAAACTCGGGAGAAAATTAAAAAAAATGCATACCGTTAAATAATTTCCTTTCTTAGTTTGTAGGGCTAAGGAAATATGGAAGCGTATCGGCAAGGGACCAATAACCCAATGGCTTAGCTTTGTTCAGGGGTATCGACGTGTGTGTCATCTCCCGTAGTGATGAAATACCTACTGATGAACGTTTGCCAGAAGGCAGGAAGGGAATCATAGTAACAACGTGTCTCCAGATTGAGCCAGAGAGTAAAGGAGTGCTATGTGAGAGAAAGCACGTCAGAGTCGACTGTAATGAATTTTATCGTTTCACAACTTTATATTAATAAATGGTTTGTTCCACCAATAAATGCGACGAAGTAATAGCCAGGCGAGTCAGGTCATTGACAGGATAAACCCGTTGTAGTGATGAGAGGAGGGGTATCTGTATGTATGATTCCAGGCCTTCTCAACCACGCATCGTGTAGACTTGGCTTTTGGTTTCCCATCCCCTCCCAAAACTCTTACGTTCCATTTTCACCTTTTCCCTGTCGGATCCGACTCTAGGAAAAAGAACCCTCATTCCTTAAGTCAAAAACCTCTTCAAGAATTAGGTAATAGTAGATTCACCTTGGAACCCCTTAAAAACGACGAATACAAATACGTTACACCGACCATTCTGCCGAGGCCCACAACCCTTCCCTGGCCAGCCAACAAAATCCTGACATAGTAGACACTGAGAGGCGACACGATAACATATTTGCGCTTAGTCTCCCACAAAGAAAATGGTCGAAGAAAGTTAAGGATCAAAACAACAAGAAAAGTCTTGACTACATAAGATCTATGAACACAAAGATCCGAATCCTCCTAACAAGATCAATCACGAGTGGTGATCTAGTCAGAAAAGTTGAAGAATTTAATTTCAAAATTAAGACGAATGGTACTTCGTATTCTGTCTGGAAGTTGGCGATGTAGAAAAAAAGAGAGTCCTTTCCCGGAGGGACCTAATTTATTCAGAGTAGTTTGCCTGCCCACACGGGAGTTGGTACAAACAAGTAAATTATGAAGGAGAGCTAAGTGAACGGTACTTTTATTCCAAAGAAAAGAAGAGCGCTGCACGAATTTATACTTTCGGAGGTCGTAAAAGATGTTCAACGTCTTTTAATGAGAGCGAGACAGCTAAGAATATGCGCTATGCAAACGAGCGATTCTTTACTCAAGTTTAACGTTTGGCAGAGTGGAAAAGAGGGTTGCAACTATGTCGAGTATGAAATAATAAAGTAGGAAACACGTGGTATGAATGTGTTTGTTTTCTAGAAGAAATTAAATGGAATCGGGAACTTCAATACAATCCCTAGTCTGCAGCTACCGATACTCCTCTGGAAAGGACCTTGAAGGATCCTGTTGTCAAAGCAACGGGACGGACCCGAATAACGCTATACTAGTTCATTCAAGAGGTGAGTACATTGCTGCTCCATTTGTCCATCTTGCGCTGGATTTCACTTTCCTCGGCTTCAAAAAGTAAGAAGGAAACTAATATCTTTTATTGTGCTTCTAACGTGGAGCGTTCGACTTTCCCCGAAGACCAATTCCTAGGCAGCTTGAGCCAAAACGCGCTGTTTGGCAGCTGAATTAGCTGAGTCTTTGACCACCAAAATGTCCGCACTAGCCTTAATGGATAGCCATTGTTTCCCCAAACACCTTTTCAACCCGTTTGTTTGTACCTGTGGAAGTCCCGCTCCTCAGTTATTTCCAAGTGGCAATGGATTTCCCCCTTTCCTGGACTTTCCCAAATATCTTTTCCCACCCCTCAATTTTAGATTTCTCCCAAGTCAGTCGTTCATCTCTCTCACTCCCTCCATTTAGTTTCCCAAGCAACTAGTTCACGTGTATTGAGAGTCCCTTGTTCGCGTGTATATACTCACACTTAAACTGATATTGCTGTTCTGTAAAGTGTAATACCGTTCTCACTTACACTCACCACGTCCATTTTTTTCTAAGTTTCAAGTTCCCCCATTTGTGCGACCAACATGGGCAAAACGCTAAATAGCAGTTTTTGACAAAAAAAATCTTTTTTTGCAGCAACAGACATTGTAGTTGTTTACGTTATGTAAAATATTCATTCATACTTTTTTATTAATACGGGAGGATCCTTTTGTGCAGGTATGGCCTTCCGAAGATTCACAAAGAGGAGAAGCCGACGGCCAATCCTTCGTATTCCTCGTTCCAGATGATCCTCTTTCTTCGTCTCCGAATCATTGCGATTCAGGGATCGACTCAGTCCAGGTAAATCGACAATATTGATCTTACGACTATTAAATTTAAAGATGTAAAAATGCAGAAGAAACTATAAAATAAGTTATAGGGCCGCATTTACTCTGTAAACGTAGATTGTGCATTTGTACAATCAGTCCGATTCCACGTCGTGCTTACAAATTCATTATATATTCAACTTCATTAATTTTGGATGCTGGTAAAGGTCAGCACAGTTCTGGCTTTGTACCCTGGTTGTGAGCAAACGAATGACTTCTTGTGATCAAGCACCGCCCACCAGTTCCTAAGGACCCACGATATAATGGACCAAGAGAGTTTGATTGTGGCCTGTCGAGATTGGAGAGATATTAATGGTTTATTTTCGTTGGGTACCAATGCGTCCAATGCACTTCTCAAGTTCCCACTAGTTGAAACATGGATCCGCTTACTATTTCTTGTTTTTAGGAACTGCCAACTTCTACGTTTTATCACTGTGGCTTTTGGTGTTGTCCTGCGTACACTTTTGCTTCTGATTGAGTAGTTGGAAGTTTGTGTATGGTGGATTAATGAACTGGCAGCTCCAGTAAAAATATCAGGAAAACCATAGAGTCCTTAGACTTGTGAATAAACATTGACAAGAGGTTGGGGGGCTTCTGATGGAGAAGAAGCAAAACGTTCACAAAGAGGCAACCGAATTCGATTTGGTCTAATTACACGGATTCAGAGGAGCTGGGCACGTCCCTCCCACCAAGTCAAAGGGATCTTTGACGGTTACGATCGCCTTGAACCGTTAGGCTATTTATTTCTCGGATTTCAATTTCGCCCGAGTTAACTTTTGATCTTGCTATATTTCAGGCGAGTCCCTGCGGTGCCAGCTGTGGAAGCGGGGGTCCCCCTATCGCGTCGCCATCTTCGCTATTACACCCGAATCACGCTCGTGTACTGCGCCGCCCGTCAACCCCAGACAACAGCCTATCTACGGACGACCCCGACGTTGGGCCAGCCTCTGCTTCATCTTCCACGGCGTCATCCCTCACGTCGGTGGCTGCTGGCGCTATTTGCTCAATGTCTCGCGACGCCTGGGAACGACGAAGAAGCTCAACTATGACAGCAAGGTGCGTCGACCTGAGTACCATGAAGAGGTTTACAATAGTTGGAACTGTTCTAATATAGCTCCATCATATCACTTTCCTCAGCATTGAGAAATAGAAAGTTAAGTTATCGATAAAACAGCACATATTGGAAAAAGAGAGTTATATTCGGATGGAAACGTTTCAGAGGCTTCTGGGTGCAACAAACTACTCGTACTACAGACTTTGAAAGAATTGGGTACTCCAAATCAGCTCCAAATTAATATTCAATCTTCACATGACCATGCCACAGCCATACGTGCGGCGATATAGGGAAAGCCATTATAAAACAGGAATCTGAAAAGAAATGGTAATTTTTCACAAGAATTTTATATAGTGGGTCGGTTTCAGGTTTTACACCGGTTTGAACGAAAAGTGATTGTAAAAACGACCATTAATAGTGCAATAAGCTATCTATATAATGTGGAAGTTTAATAGTGGTTATTGGATAAGCAAGAGCAACCAAAGAAATTGCAAAATTCGAAGTGAAGTCATTTGGTTGACCAACTTGTAAGCCACTGTTTCAGATACTTACTGAGAACCTTCCCATTAAAATTGTCTTCAAAGTTCTATAAATTTACCATGTGTTGATTTCCAAATGCAGCTCAATAAATTCCGAAACTTCAAGCGCTACCTGTTTCTTTGTAGAACGTTAAGTCAGGCTTCACCAAGTTGATGAACTGAGTGAAAATTGTTTGGATAGAAATCGCTGAATGGAGCTAAGGAAAGTAGTGTGATGCGGCGCACGAAACACATTATTTTTTCAAACATGGCTTCATCGTTTTCGGTTAAATCTTTTTTTAGGACTGCGCGATACTTTCGAACGGCTACTTGAAATATTAGTCCGTGGAAGAAAACAAAAGCAGCACAGTAAATTTCTGATGAGACATCGATTTTTGTTCAGTTTTTTACTCAGAGATCTCACTCTCATGATAGTAGCGTTCTCACTCAACTCGTTATACCTAAAAGAAGGAAGTTCGGTGGTGGTTAGAAGTATGCATTCATAATCTCAAAAAATTCGAACTTCGGGCTGTTATTGTTCCAATGACTACCGTCTTATACCCACGTTTTGTGATCGTTTCGTTGGTCTGTAGACTGAATATCTGAGCCATTGGAGCTGAATTGGTTCATTCGTTGTTTCCCACTTCGTACGATTAAAAAGTAGACATTTCCCGGCCTGGCAGACTGTCATGGACTAAATCTGCCTCAGGGTCCCCCATATATTGAGCAGGAATCATTGACGTTAAAGGATTTGAATGACAGCGCAAGAATACTGTTTTTCTGAACCTTTTAATTGATCAGAATTCGTTGGTGACATCATAAAGTAACGTAGTTGGCATTCAGTAGCTGGGGATTGATTTCAGATAGTCGAAAGACTCCACGAATATAAATAATATCTATATATAATCTACAATCCATTGGAAAGGATCCTATTTCCATCGAAGAACGCGGGTTTGTTTCAATCAAGTACTTTTCTATTCGTCACAATTTCCGTTTAGAAGCGAAGCAGTTTTTTGTCAAAGTTGACCATTGACCTCTATTGACTTCCTCTTGAAATGCCTAGATTTTCATGTCTAACAGAATAGATTACACAAAACGGTATTCCGTTGGTCACCTCTCTTCGTGACCAAACGCCGGGTTGTTTGTGCCCCGCAAAGCTGAATACATTAGGGCACCTACAATCGTCACTGCATCTAAAACCCTCGGTCGGAAGAGGAATCAATATTTCGGCGTTTTCTCGAATAAGTAATCTCCGTTGTAAAGTGCGCGCTACTCGCCGACTGGTAGATCCGCCGATTGATGCGAATTTATTCAACTGCGAACAGTCGCGCGATCATTGAAACGCAATTATGCAAAAAGCGTCCGATAGAATCGATAGTTTGCCGCCTGTTGGGACGTACTTTGTCCAACGAACCGGAAGGTTGAACGGCGTAGAAGCAATCGACAGTGACACACATTTGAAAAGGGTTTGATGACGAAAATAAGGTCAACAATTCCCGCTTCTCAAGCAAAAAATATCTGGTGCGTAGCAACTTTCCGCAACCCCCGTACGTTCGAGAGCAGCTATATGTACGGACCAGCAGAGTCTTCGTTCATCGTATTTCTACGGAAACAGAGAACAAAATGTAGGTACTTCATTGACAGTACCCGGTAAGTTTGATCAAACTCTTTAGCACCTTTTTTGGGAAATTTGGAAAAACATAAACCAATATTCGACAAATTTCGTTTTCCAGGTTATCATTGCTTACTTTTCCGTTCAACAGAAGGATAAAGACAAAATGCTATTCCGGAAATTACGAAGATGTTCAAAAAACCTTAGTTTCGAAGAATTTTGGTTATCTCTGTACAATGGGGAGTATTAATCGGGAACAATGAACTCGTACAAGTGCCGAGACATCCTGGTTATTTGAAGACATTCTGTGAGTTTGGTAAAAAACGTGAAAGCCTTTTTCTCATAAAGCGTAAAAAACCAATTTTTGCTTCACCGAGTTTTCGTGTTAGTGGTTACACTACACACGGATGGATATCAGATTTTTTGGATTCAGTATGCCTCAAAACGTAACGATCTGAAGGAATCCCAATTTTTTTTTGACACGATTACAATATTTTTCTTACCTTTCGGGTAGTGCATATCGAGCGTTCTATCTTCGTTCGGCGCGTTTCTACTGAAACATTGTTGGAGCACAAAATTTGGTAGTTGATTTGAGGTGGATTAGGTAGTTGATTTGAGGTGGATTTGGTAGTTGTCACTCAGTAAGTTTGATAGAAAGCGTTATAGCCGTTTTTTTGGAAAATTTGAAAAGCGAATATTTAACGTTCGCCAAATCTATTTTTTCGATCTATTTTGGCTTTGAAGGATAACCACAAAAGTAGTGATAAAATGAGGGTGTACGTTTCTAAAAGAAAAAAAACACACCGTCAGGTTGGCCAAATCCAGTTATGCAGTTAATGTGGAAACTTTATATGAGTGGGATATGTGAGGCAAAAAATCGTATTTTCTCGAATGCTTTTACATTTTATTTCGTTGCCTTCTTCAATTATCCGAACACAAAAATTTTATGGTCTTATTACGTTCATAAAAACTCGTTTGTGATAAAAAATAGTTAATGTTGTGATCACAATCACATATCTTGGCCGATTCGGTTATGGCGTTATCTCTGAATCGTGTTCACACATCCAGATTTTCTCCAATCATGACTTTCGGTGTTGGAAGGCGTAGAAACGTGATTATTTAAGAAATATTTTTTTAAAACTGTTTATATTAGCATCCTAATTCGTAGGGCTTAGTATAGTACAAATACAAAACCAGTTGGGCGATGGATTGATTACATATAAACTGAAATACTATTCTGTCTCCACATTTACCGTTGAAGTTCATTGCATCTTTCTGTTAAATTGTGTTTTATTTTGTATGAATCTGGAAAATTTCAGTCGAATAAGGGGGGGGGGGACTTTCATACCAACGCACAGTAAATGTAAATGTTTTGAGAGCTGCAATACAATAGTATAATAAATTGTTGTAGTTCTTGTTAGTAATGTAGATTTATACGTTCCAGATATTCACTGTTGGACGCATTGGACTTGGAATATGCGCTACTTAGGGCGGCTGCAAGAGGCTCTGTCGGCCCATACTCCCTCTCGGAGTCCATTCACAAGTTGACTTTCACGCAAAGCCTAGCTTTCCCGGGACTAGCTCGCGGCCTGGCCAGCAAACACCGTCGCTCCTCCCGCAGCCTCCAGTCGGCTCCTCAAAACGGCGAGTCCGGACTCAACGCTTTCGCTAAAATCGTTACGACCCTCGTTCTCTTTTTCGTATCCGTTATGGTTTTCGGCGTCGTTTACAAATTTGTGAAAACGTGAGGTTTGCTTCTGTCCCAAGTGGGGCAGAATGCGACGGACATTTCCGACTCGAACGTCCTCCAACATAGCAAAAGCTAATGAACATGCGGCTTCCCTGGCTCGATTCGTTGACGAGTGAAGATGTATTTTTAGTTTTATAGTGGAACCATTTGCTTTCAGGTGAACGACCAGAGTAGAGCGCCACTTATTCAATCCCTTTAGTGTCAATCCAACAATATTACCTCATATTTTCCTATCCACTCCCGTAGAATTGAAATATCAAGTGTGACGCATCTACCATTGTGTGGCCAGTAGGAAGCCAATGGAGAGCATAATGTTGGACAGAGTTGGTTAAGACAGTTGCGTGAGTTTATTTGAGCCCACTGTGCCTACAATTTTCTACATTTTGGGACAGTTAACAAACAAAACACCCTGAAACCTCGGAAAAACCACGTAATACCCTGGGGTCATATGGTAACATTAGCCTGCATTCTGTAGGTGTTGTAGAATTTGCGCATATCTGCGCAGAACGCACTACTTTGATTTGACTTATTTCAGCGAAGATTTCTGGCATTATTACTTTTTGCGTGAATCGAGGAGATTGATTTGTCTTCGGAAAGTGAGTTCAGCCCTCTTTTTTTTGTCTCTTCGAAGAAAAAAAAATTCTTTACACCTCTACTTTCTTCAGAGATAAATACATTTCACTTCCCTTTATGTGAAATCTGTGTTTACTAACTTCATTCGCTCTCCCCCCCCCTCACCATTTGGCGGCTGATTGATTGAAAAGTTAGGCGGGAGAAACTTCCAAGTCAATTTATCCTGCTTCGAAACTTCGGTAGAGCCAGGAACACTGAAGCGTCTTAACAACCTACTTTTACGATACGCCGCCCGACCCAATAAAGTGAATAAATAAAAGGCTACTTTAGAGGGTGTGGTGGACGAAAAGAGGAAGGAGATTCAGGGCATAAGGCTGTATAACTACTGCTGAAGCAATAGGATTGAGAAAGTGTGGGGTTCTTATCTACCGCACTTGAGTTAACATAGAAGCGGGGTCCCTGAATGTCAAGCGATTAAGTGTAATTGTGAATAATTAGGATGAAAAGAAAGGCTAGTTGGGAGAAATTAGAAGAGAACGCTGTGACGAGAGGAAGACGACTGAGAACCAATCTCTAACTTGGTGAATACATGTTGGCTACCACTCTGAGTTACAGAAGATTAAAACATCTGAAGCCGTACTTGGAGCCAATAGTTTTGAGGTTGTTGCACGAAAAAAACTAGCAGAGAGCAAAGTAGATTCTTTTAGAGACTGCCTGGAGAACCAATAACGCTGCAGGCTGGTAAAACCAAAGGCGATGATGTAAGTCAAAAGCCTTCAAGTTTAGGAACCAAGGAGCGTAGCCATCTTGTCGATAACCAGGCACTCATCGTTTGCTTACAGACTGCTTGACATGGCTTCCATGTGTTCGAAAGCACAGTTGCATCAAACGATTCAGTACCTCAAACTTGACATCGTAGTGATTATTTGCCACATCACGTCAGTAGACAGTAAAAATTAAGACAAACAGATAAAAATCGATTAAAAGTCATTTCACTGCATTTATAAAGTGCATCACATAAAAGGAGGATAAGTGACGATCGTCTCTTCAGTGGAATTTATCTAAACCCTCCGCTCATAGCCGAAGAGGAGAAGGGGTTAAGGGGTTCGTACCATCAAGCGAGCATGCAATTCAAAAACTGTACTGGGTTTGAGAAAGACAGTGTTGCATGTAACGCCAGAACCCTTACAACAACGTTGTGCTCCAGTAGGTGCTTGTAGAGCAGCAGTCACTTTCGAAGGAACCCCAATATCTTCGAATCGCGGAAGGGTGTAGATGTGGGTGTAAAAAGCACTACGTGGAGGACCCAGTGATTCATCATGTCAACATGCAGTCTTCTTATGGCCAACCTTCCTGCCGCTCGAACTGCTACGAAAGGATTCTGTAATTAATCGTCAGAGATGACAAGGATTCCAATCTAGGAAGCTTCTCCCAAGAACTCGACTGAGTGTGCGTGGGATGGTCCAAACAGGAAGAAGACCACTAGACGGAATTTAAATCAACAAATCAACAAAAACGGCTTCAATCCTGTGCACTCGCAGCGGATCATCCACAGCACTTCAGGGTGAAATGTTTTTATAAAGACGTATACTCCTACTGCGTGGCTCTCAGTTGGTCTGTCCTACCTCGTTCTCCACGCCACAGCCCATCCAGCTCCTCTAGCCACTTCTAGAGACACTTGGGCCATCTGTACTGTAAACTATCTTGAAAGTAATCTACGCATCTTTTGACGATCTCAACTATAATGAGTGTTAGAGATTGCGATGATACTGTGAGTCTCAGATTGGAGTCCTGACGCGGTAGAACGTGTACCGATATGGGGTTTTTCATGTTCAAAGCGACCGACAGTTGAACAAGAACTTCGCCTTGGAAACTGGAAGCTAGTAGAAATTAATTAGCGCTTTGAGTCCACAGGTCCGCGTAACAAAAGCTCAATAAGGCAGCTGTGATCAAAGGAAACGGGCGACAGGAAAAAAACCCAGTAATTTTCTTTTCACCTTGTGATGTGCAAGCAGCAAGCGAGTTCGCTCTCTTCCCTTTGGTTGAGACAAACAATGCTATTGGAGGAAAGCAGGGCAAGCAAAGTTATGCTTCAACATTAACCCTCACCTTGAATTATAAACGAAAAAATAATAATTTCTAGATTCAAAAATCCGAACAAACCTAAAACCTTACTTTCAAACTTGATACGACACGAACTTTTCCAAAGGGAAGAACGTGAGTAATTCTAAGTTGAATGGTCCGATTAATCACGTATTAAGTTAGCTTCTTTCCAAGTTGGGCAAAAGCTGTGTACCGGGAACGGAACAAGCGGAAAAATCTCACTCAAACGACAACATCAATGTTTGCCATAAAAAAAGAAGGTGAGAATTGATTGTTGCCCAACTGTGCGTTGGAGGTAGTACCAGGGTACACTCAGGAGTGCCAGGGTGCTATTGCAGCGTACTGCCAAGTATCTGGGCACAGCCTTCTGTACGCGAGGCGCTCCACAGAGTGCTTGAGCCTCCCTAGGGCTCTCGTCGCCGCATTACGGGAAACTCAGGGGACCTCACTTCACATCAGGTACTTTCACTGCCAGGCCATCATCTTGCCCATCATACAGTATGCTGCATCCACATGCTGGGGTTTCCCTAACAGCGTGATAAGCAGCGTGCACGAGGGACATCTTCTCAGCAATCCCACAGGCGTCTCGCACCACCTCTCCTACTTAGCCCAGCAGTTCTTGCAGGCACACCTTCATTAGACCTGCAACTGGACCTGGCAGTAGTGCGATCCCACGTTCAGAAATGTTCACTTGCAGAGTATGAGGAGTCATGCATGCTCCCCATTCTTCTGCTTTTGGGTGGTTGCCCAGTGGCAGGCCAGATGGAGCTCTCCTTGGCACACCACCTGCATACGTGATGGCCTCCTTGTGCTCTTTGGCTGTCCCCTCCACCACGACCAATTCTCTCTACCATTCGCCTTCCCCTTGGCTACTGGCGACCTTTGCCCAGGCTTGTGTGCCTCTGGGTGCTTTGGGCAGGGTAGGCCACACAATGGCTGGCACATTTTGCCCATTGGGTGAGACTTGCTGGGACGGTGTATGACGGTCACTGGGACGGATTAATCATTAAATTAACGCACACATCCCGAAGAAACCGAAGAAAGGAACCCGAAGCAGACGAAACCACCACATTCCTCATCCTTTATAACCTAAAAAAAATCAGGCATTTTTCCTGAGAAAACTCATGTACATCACAACTGTGTCACCCGTCGTTCACCTGTAAGCCGATAGTGTTCATAAGTTAGTGCCAAGACTGAGTGTTGTGCTGGACCAAACCAAGTGCCATGTAACTGTCATTAGGCGTCCTTGGAGCTATAGGAACTAAACAAAAATCGCACTTTTATCTTTAAATACTTGCAATTGTCGTGGTAGATTGTCGGCTCTGAGTCTCGTGTCCATTTTGTTTCGAATAGCTCCGCAGTTTTCACAATTTATTTTTCTAAAGACGATCGGCGGCGAAAACCGCATAGTCCAAAATGTTACATATCCTTGTACAACAGCTCTAATCACGTAGTGGTACTCGTACGGAGTAAGTGCAGCAAAATCGCTTCTCGACAAGGCTACTTTTGAACACTTGGTGTCATCAAGTCCGTTCTCCGATCCCCTATGCATTTCTGAACGTGGAGCGTTCTGCAATCTTGTTCAAAAATGTCTTTCAAACGATAAGAATATCGTGTGAATTCAATGTGAATAAATTTATTAATATATCAGATATGTATATATTGAACAGCAAATGAAATGTAAGTCACTTTTCTGAGTGTTTATTTTCCTCGTTCTATTCATTTTCACACACATCACGTTACGTTATGCCACCAGCCCTCAAATTCTTCACTGATCTCAAATTCGCTGAACAAGTTCTATTCCATGTAACAAACAACGGATTTCAGATTTGGGCGGCTCCGTACCGCGGCGAACCATAATTTATTTGCCGCAATTAGAACACGCTTTCTGATATAAAATTTTATTAAAGAAATTGGGTTGTGTCCGCCAGTAGGCAAATTACTAAAGTTAACGTACCTGTTAGGTGAGTCCGTCTCCTCTGGCTTGTGAGTTACTGTACTGAGGAGTACTGACTTAACGGCCAGACGATGATGTCTTTACATCGAAAGCGCTTGCCCACAGTAACTCACAAGCCAGAGGAGACGGACTCACCTAACAGGTACGTTAACTTTAGTAAAATTTTATTATTCTCACCTTTCACTTTTTCTTGTCTTCATTCTCTCCCCCTCGCAACATGAGTGGCTTCTTCCTCCTCTCAAACTTCACGTTCTGAGGTAGAACGTGAGGTTTTAAACTGTAATGTGTTTGGCGTTTTCTACTCTCATAGTGGAAGTTCGTGTTTGGACTCAGCACAATAAATTTTAAAAAAGCCTTGAAACTCACCTCAAATCATAAATAAATAAATAAAACTTCATGGGGAGAAACGAAATTGAGAACCTAACGAGACTCTCTTTGATTTTAAGATAAATGAAAGGAATGACTCGAAATCTTTTTCAATATTAAATCAAAGTAACCTAATTTCTCGGATCGTGATTAAATCCGATAGGGGGGCAAGGGATAATTACACAGGGATTTACTCACCTTCATTCAAAAATATTCAAATATTCGCCCCTCTGAAACCTGAAGATCGAAGTTTCTTGAACCTATCCGTTTATTTCAACTGTTCGAGCATAAGTGGGGTAATTTGTACAGGAAAATTAAACCAATTACCTATGGCAACCAAGGGGGGAATTTAAATATGAGAAAAAACACTGATTGTCTGTCGTACAAAAAACTTAATATTTACAAAAAGAAGAATCAAAAAGAACAGAAGTAAAAATAAAAGTGACTTATTTCGACCGCGGAAAGTCTATGTGAGGCACTTGCGAAGACGACGAGTGTCTACCGATGAGCAAATGCGATTGGCCGGTATTCTCCGATGACAGGAAGAATGCTTCAAAAAAGGCAAATAAGGGAAAAAGGCTGGACAAACCAAAGGCAGAAGTGAAGTGAGTTGAAGCCGAAGGCAGGTGAGGAACAGAAGAGGGGTGGTACGATACGAAGAACCCGGTCCAAAGGGAACACAGCTAGGCAACAACCGGGCAGACATAACATACAAAGACGAGAAAATCGCGAAGTGATTTGGCGCGTGAACATCAAGTTCTATCTTGAACATAGCTTGCCACAGTTCCGTCCATACTCATATGAATTCGACATGTCAACTCCTATTAACAAAGGTACCATACAGATATACTGTGGTATCCTCTGGCGGATCTATTGTCTTAGTCTCAATTAGTGACGAGGTGAGGTAAATTCACAGTTTTTCGAGGAACTAGTTTTTTATCATCTTCTTGAAATGAATAAAGGAACTGCAAAAAACATGTTATTTTGATGTGTTTCTAAATCTCAATACTAGGGAATCCTCCATTTAGATATCAATTATCAGATCTACAAATCACTTATCCTTCATAACCTTGAAAGAAGCGGTTCGGTCTCTCTTCTATTCTGTACGTATCACTCAGCCGAGGAGTCCACCCACGCTCCATCCGCAACGCTAAGTTTGTTTGGTTCATAGAACACATTGGTAGAGCTCCTGACATGTTGCAGTTAGGGCACCCGTCATGTTTGAGCAGGCTCCTACCCACTTTCAATCTCCTGTTACTTCGGCTTCTTTCCAATTTCGTTGTTATGTAGGTAGAAAAAAAAGTTGAGTCTCATCAGATCTTTACGATTCAGACCCTACCAAGTCCGGTCTGCGTGTGAGCAGGAGTGTTCGTGAACGATTCTCGAAAATGGCTCCAACGATTTTTATTAAATTATCTATAACGACAGCTTTCAATGAGGCAACTA
Source organism: Pachypeltis micranthus (assembly GCA_020466155.1). Lineage (NCBI taxonomy): Eukaryota > Metazoa > Arthropoda > Insecta > Hemiptera > Miridae > Pachypeltis > Pachypeltis micranthus. Next base: position 31,849,346 of record CM035769.1, read on the forward strand.
CACCATGAAATGGACGAGAGCTTCACAATAAATTGCCAAACAATTTCAACGAAAATCGATTTTAGCCCAGTTTTTTCCTTATCAACTCTGCTGAAATGTTCTAGAATCTCTAATAAAATTGGTGCCGTAATTCTATAAAATACCTATAATAGTATTAATATACTATTAAAAACGATCATAAGATACATAGGGGATACCCCAGAAATTCCGGAATTTCAACTACTGCAGTTTCTCTTACTATCATTCCTAAAAGTTTTTACCCGATAACTCTGAAAAGTTATTATTATCCTCTTCGAAAAAATCCAGTTTACAGCCTCATTAATTCTCTATGTATCGATTGCTGAATAATGGTTCGGAAATGAGTACAAGCAGCACAATAAATTCCGCAAACTGTAAGCGCTGCCGATTTCTGCCTTCGTAACGTGATGTTTGACAGGCTAAAAAAAGTTGGGTGATGCAGCGCACCTCATATTTAACATAGCACACTTGGCAGAACGAAACTTTTTGTAAAGAAACGAAGGTTGCAGAGTTAACATCATGAGTATGTTCCCTTAAACAGTCGGGCAGACTACTGTTGACGTGTTGAGGGTTTGCGTAACCAAACAAACTTCACCTGCACTCATCTAATGAGTTACCAACGTGTAGATAATTTACAGGATACTATTTCTCAGAAGCCTTCATGTTTGAATCTAGGCAACCTGCAATGCTTATTGTGGGAGAGCCTTAAGTGTATTCGGTTATGCTAGCCTGCAACTCTTATCTGTAGCGCTTCTGACCATTTGAAGGTAGGCAACCCCCCCCCCCCACCCGGATTATCTGACTTCTGTTTATTCTGCAACCTTAAAGACTACCAGTTTATCTATGAAACGTTTCGTTCTACTAAGCGCAGCAACTCAAATATCTGGTGCGTAGCGACACACGACTTTCCACAACCCCCGTAAATTCGACCATCTGTCGTATATACGGGCAACTGCTCTGTTCAACGCAGTTCTACGGAAACAATTATTGAGAACAAAATGTAAGCACTAGTTGGTTAAGAGCACCCAGTAAGTTTGATCGAAATCGTATGAGCTGTTGTTGAGTAAATTGGTAAAACAGTAAATTAATGTTGAACAAATCTCGTTTTCCGAGCTATCATGGCTTTTATCTTCATTCAACAAATAGATACAGGTATAATTAAGCGATTCCAAATGTGGGTATAGGTTGTTAGAAGATACTCTGTAAGGTTGATCAAATCCAGTGAAGCAGTTACACTGGAAATTAAGAAAATGTTCACAAAAACATTATGTTCGACACATTTTGAATTTTATCTCTGTTCAATGGACTGTGAGAGGAACATTCATTGTGAACAATATATTGGTATAACTATTAAAAACATTTTGTGAGCTTAGTGAAAATCGTTAGAGCCGTTTTGCTAAATATCTTGTGCGTTGCAACACACAACTTTCCTTAGCTCTACAACAATTCACTTTGTACATGGCTAATTCTATTTAATCAATTCATTTATCACTCAGTTAATTTGAACTTGGTCAAACAACACGTCACAGCAGCAGGAAGCGGTAGCGCTTACAGTTCCAGATTTTATTGTGCTGCTCATACTCATTGCAAGACCATTATTGAGCAATTGGTACACAGATAATTAATGAGGCTGTAAACACGATTTAAAAAAAAAAGGATAGTAATCACTTTCGCAGAGCTATTGGAAAATAACGATTAGAACTGGTAGTAAGCGAAACGGCAGTAGTTGAAATTCAGAAATTTCTGGAGTGAGCCCCATGAATCTCATGAGCGTTTTTAAACACTCACCCTTTAGGTATTGGATTGGACTACAATACCAATTTTTTTTAACATTCTACAAGAATTCCAGCGGAGTTTATAAGGAAAAAACTGCGCGAAAAACGCGTTTGGTCGAAAATTTTGATAATTTATTGTGCTGCTCTCGTCATTTTCCCACGGATGAGAATTTTATAGTATCATTGACTTATTGAGAGCTATCGATATAAAAAATGTAATTAAAATCGTTAGAGCCGTTTTTGAGAAAAAAATTTGGTGTTTTGATCACTATGATGACTATAGTTAACTTTCGGTGGATCTTGCCCATACTCTCATTATTGCGTCCCATGGTAACCTGTAGGCTAGACATAAAGTTTCAGCTACGGTGGTTTTCTCTAAAAACTACGCTAAAATCGATTTCGTCGAAAGTTTTGGTAATTTATTGTGCTGCTATCGTCATTTTCCCACAAATGGGAATTTTATGGTATAATTGCCTTATTGAGAGCTATCAATATAAACAATTTAATCAAAATCGTTAGAGCCGTTTTTGAGATTTTGTTCAAACCCTTATTTTGGCGTCCCATGGTGACCTGCGGGCGAGATATGAAGTTTGAGCTGATTTGGTACGATGGTTTTCTCTAAAAATCGTTCACAGACACACATACACACACAGACTGACACACACACACACACACACCTACACACACACACACACACCCACAGACACACAGACCATATCCCCAAATAGTGCTTTTCGGACTCAGGGGGGACTGAAACGTAAAGATCTGAAGAGAACTCAAAATTTTTTTTTCAGCCGATTACATAACTTTCCTTCCTACTTCGTAGAGCAAGGAAAGTAAAAAGCGTAAAACACCTACTTTGCTTCATAGCCCTATATCTCTGTTCATCAAAATTTTATGGAGATATTTGAGGTGAAGAAAAGTCAGGTCCTGATTTACAGAAGATAATTTGAAAGTTTGATCAAAATCGTTAAAGCGGTTTTGGAGAAAAATGCGAATATTCCAAAGTTTTGGTATATTTTCGTCCCCACCCCCTCTTTCTACTTTTGCAGATATCGCGTATAACCATAATTTCGCGTCGAATGGAACATCGCGAACAAAAAGAAACCAGTCGGTTCAGTCGTTCTCTCGTAAATTGAACTACAGACACGCGCACACGCGGACTTTTGAATTCAATAGGCCTCAAAACGTATAGATCTGAAGAACACCTCACTTTTTTGACACGTTTATAATACTTTCCTGGCGCTTTTGGGAAGCGAAAAGTAAAAAGAGGCCAACGTAACATGAGATTGAAACTTAACAGGAGCCTGATAGAGCGTGGTGGGTTGCCTACATTAACGAATGAAGGCGTCTCGTAGAAATGTGTTGTAGATTTAAATAACCAAATACACTTTCAGCAATGTGTTGATTTCGTTCATAACGGACACTAAATGACCAGATTACCAACCAGCGAGATGTTGGGTGTTCGATGTGGCTGGCGTTTTTTCAAATTGTTAGTCGAGGTATCTGGTTCATATTCAATTGATTACAGATGTTTTCCCGAGGGCATTTAACTAGCGAAGAGGAAGTGTGGAGAGCTGGCTCACTAGTTTCAATTGGTTGGTTGTTATTTCAGTTCAACGGTTTGTCAGAGGAAAATTTACGGAGACCAATATATAGTCAACTAGTATTGGCTAGTTGAAGATAGTGAGATTGGTGAAAATCAATAGTTAAAGCTGTTTTGCCAAAACGTGAAGAAAAAAAGGGTCCACTGACCCTGGGTTTCTCGTTTATTTTTCCGTTACATCGCAAATTACATTCTGAAGGCATTTTTGAAAACTACATTACATTTTCCCGCCAATTTATGAGTGCTCAACAATGTTATTGTACAATTTCTCTAGCCAAATCCACTGCAGCCTGCAGCCAGCCTAACGAATAACTGATCACGGAGTTAAGATATTTAGTTAACTTTGCCCCACGGAGTAGGAAAAAAGTGTTGTAATGAGCCAAAAAAATTACTTACACGTTGATGATTCAGTGAAGATCATCATTTGTAAGGAAAGTAGGAGAGACCCAAGACGTTCTGGAACATGAAGCGCTATCAACTTCCCGCAGCCCCTTACATTCTGTGAACACAGGTTGGATCAGTGGACAAATCGTTGAATGCACGTCTGGCCGAGGAAAATTGTATGTTCTTGAAAAGGTAGAGAAGCGAAAAAAGAATCAAAATTAAACCTAGTCAAAGTCGTGAAAACAAAATTTTAATTTAAATTAGAAAAAAGAAGAAATTTGAAGCTGAGAGAAAAATAAATTTGAACAATAAAAAAAAGTCTGACCGTAGTAATGACGTTGGAGCTGATGATAAATTCTTCCTTCCGCTTAACGTAGGAAAACTTCACTTGATATGCTGATAGGAGTGATGTTTCAATGTTGGCCTAAATAATTGGGATGCTGATGATCCAAAGAAATCAAATCTTCAGTAGCGCTCATAGGATGCTGTTGACCAGAGAATGGCAGAAGAGAGAAGAGACAAGGTTCGTGCAGCCCCATGACCTACTGGATGGTGAACGATGAGTCACCGACTCCTGTCCTACAGCCGAGATAGTGTTCGATTGTTATAAGTTTCCAACAACAAATCCTTTCGTTTCTCCCGTGATGCTGTGGTTAGGCGTAAACAGAGTCACACACAGGATAAAATATTTTGATTTCCCTCAAACCTCCCAATACGTGTCCACGTCGTGTTCGTGTATCCTTGTGCAGTGAATACTTCAACTCGATTACGATTTTGCGCGGCTGTTGAATATTGCACGTGCATTTAACATACTACTGACGTAATGTTCACAAACGCTCTTCTATATTTCTATCTTCTCATTTCCCATACTTCACATCCCTTAAAGCTTCTGGATCTTCAAAAAGTGTTCATGAAATTTCAATTTGACAAACGGAATGAAGCTCTAGTACGAGGCATTAAGTGAGAGCATCGGTTCAATTCCTATTCGTGGGCTCAAATGCGCTCTACAGGCGCAAGTCAGAAGTGGAACTTCCATTGCTTTCGCCGAGGTAGCAGCATCGTTTCGTCCAGTTACGATATGTGAACTTCTGTTATGTACGAAAACTGCAGGCTGGTGATGAGAATAAATAAGACACTGAGTACCAGTTGCCGCCACACACTTGATAAAACTAACGGTTCTTTGGCAGTTTATGTTTAATATGATAAGAACGAGATGCTGTATATCAACAGAGTTTTATATTATATTAGTTACTAACGAATCGATTTAGGAGTGATTGTGGGCAGACCCCCCCCTCCCCCACCCCCTCTCCAACAATCGGTTATCAGTTTTTCCAAGAGACAAAGAGTATTGTTGGGGCCGTGAATAGTGCAACTGCCAACAATCGCAAAACCTTGCATGTCTCAAATGATGGCGCTAAACACTGTATTGCGCCGTGGTGAATCTGTCAACAACCGACCCGGAAACGACGTTATATTGGTGAAGTTGGACATACGCACCCTGCGTGGTACTGCACGTTGGTGTACTTTATGGAGATATCGGAGGGTATTTTATGAATTCCACGAGGCTCATGAGACACTAGCTATGAGCCAGCCTGCTCTATTCAGAAGTATAGGGACCTTTGATATCTGAGATTGCACAAGAGTCTGTCTTCAGGCCTGAATAGGGACATGAGGGTCTTTCTCTTGCGGCCATTGTTCACTAGTTTTCCCCAATTGTCTGAACTACTGCTGGCAACGTGGCAGAACTAGTCAATGTTCATTAGCTTCGTCGCCCGAAACTAAACCTGGCGAGGGAAACAATAAGCGCATGGATCGAACAGCTTGAACTGAGCCTGGGAATTGAAATGACATGTGGTAAGAGGTATGTTTCCTTATCAAAGTGACTGTTCCTTAACACGCATGAGAAAGTAATATCAATCGAAAGGCATGGAGGTTGCGGTTTTGCTATCGTGCAAGAGCCTGAAGAAACTGGAGTTGTTGGCTGAAACGCCATCTTAGTACTTGACTTGCTTCTCAAGAAGTAGCCTGTGGCCGTCAAAACTTATTGACGGCTGGCTATTTAATCTCTCCTTCAAGAGCTTGACGTGCTCGCTCCATTGATTGGCGGTTTGGAGCACTTGATGGGGGTTTGCCTTGAATTGGTCTTTGGTTTGTCGAATCAGCACAGTCAGGCCGTCCACATACGTTTATGGCGTGCAGTCAGTTCCCATGAGACTTCTGAAAAAACCTTCAAAGAACACATTTCAAAGTCATGCGGTAACGGTAAGTATCAACCATTCATGACCACCATGGTACAGTCTGTTCTGTATTCTTGCCTATATGTATCACACTGTTTTCCATGCAGATTGAAGGCGCAATACCCTTAGGCCTACTAGTTTCCTCATATTTCAGAAAATAGGCAACGTCGAGTTCCTAAATGCTAACAAGCGACAAAGCTAAAGAATCTGGTCAGTGGAAACTTCATAGTAGTGGTGTTGCACCCAATGATAGCACGAAGACCTGGGACATTGGAAATCAAAGAGGGGTGAAGTTCTACCTCATGCTACTGTTGTCAGGGCTTGTACAGACCCAGTTGACCTAATTGACTCTTTTTGTTGTCCTTAGGTTACTTTTAATGTAATCGAGAAGATAGTAAGTAACCTAATAGCTCGGATCGGGAATAAAGACAATAACAGGACAATGGGTTAATAACCAGAGATCTGCTTAGATTTATTTGACAATATTCACGCGAGAAGAAAGGAAACACTGAACTTGAAACCTGGCTGATAAGGGAGGGGCTCAATCAGTACGTTGCAGAGTGTGTGAAAAACTAGAATGAATCCGTAGCAATTTGCCGCTCAGAAGGCCCAACTCGGCCCCTTCCCCCGCCCACCAAACAGCAGACAGCACAAAGCAAGGAGAGCTTGCAGAAACAAAGACTTTCACACTATAGTAATTTATTTATTTATTTACCTTGAATTGATTTACAATTCAACGCGTTCATTTTCCCATAATGCCCCCAAAAACATTGTTTTCGGGTATCCGCAGACATCGACGGGTCCAGGCCGCTCCCTCCCGGAGCCCCAGATATGTGTAGTTACAACAAAATGTAGACGAGTAGTAAAAACGAATAGAAATAAAAATATCTCGTCCGTACCGACACAAAACTTTTCACAACGGCCGTAAAGTCGTATATTCTAGCGTTTTATCTTTTTTCAATGCACTTATACGGAAACTTGTATGCACATAAAAATGTATTTACTGTTCACCTGAAAGTACCTCATAAGTTTTATCAGAATAGTTGGTGCTGTTTTCAAAACAATGGGAGAAACGGTAATTTAATGTTCGAGGAATGTCATTTCCCGATATTCCGATTGGATTACATCTGCGTTCAACTGATGTCACAGAAATAGTTCTGTGGATCAAAGTGTGAGTACAGGTTGCCGCAAGACACATTTGGTCAAATTCAGCCTTGCGTTAACTGTGGAAATTACGAAGAAGGTTTGAAGAAAAACACGATTGTTAGCACACTTTTGTTAGTATCACTGACGGCAGAAGAACACCGTGGGAGATGACATGTTCATATTGACTCAATCTATACACTCAGTTAGTTTGATAAAGACTGTAGGAGCATTTTTTTCTGACAATTTTAAAAAACCACATTTTGTTTCATGCGCTCACCTAACGCATAATGGAAATGAGGTACTTCCTATTTAGCTCTTTGTAGTTTTCTAATTCTATTTATCTAGTTTCATCGAATTCATTAGAGCGGTTTTTGATAAAAATGCAAAAAACTGTTGGAGAGGGATTGTGATAGCGATTAATAAATGAATAAAACGAAATTTTTTAGCGCAGAGCTGCAGGTTGAAATTGAAATTGAAAGAGAGCACTTTTGAACGAACCAGTGTAGGACGTATGAAAAGAAATCGAACGACTCACAGTCCTTCGTGATCGGGAGGCTCGATTAAAGCTCGAAACTCGGTGATTCTACCGCGTTATTATTCGAAAATATCCCAAAAACCGTCAATCTAACGGACGCGAGAAATCTCATTGAAGTCGGAGCAAGGTCGGCAGATCAGGATTATATCATTTCTTTTTTTTTTCTTTCTTTCTTTCTGGAGAGCGCCGCACTAATTTTAACGCGGGGTACAATTACAAAAAAATGACCCTTACGGCGTGAAGGTGAAGAGATCCGGTGAAATCTACTCTTCTCAGCCTTTAAAAGCGTGAAAGGCTTCGCCTCAGCCGCTCCATCACGATCGACTTACCAACTTACTCCTTGTCAAGGGGGATACGCGATAGTACGAGCTTCGGCGGATTCAAGGCCCTGACAGTGGCTCGATTGAAATGTGTTGTACACATACACAGAGGACCGAAAACATAAAACAAGAAAATAACGTGGAAGTCGATATTTCGGCTGAAGCCATAACTGTCAGCTACTTCAATGTTTTACAGTGCTGAAAAAGAACCTATAAAACGTTATTCACTTTTCGCTCAGCTGCTATGACCCATTAAGCGAAATTTCGTAAAAAACAAAGTTATAAAAAACGTGCCACAAAAGCCAGTGCACGTTTTCCAAAATTTTCAAATAATCGTGAGTTCGATTATACAGGATATACAGCGATTATACAGCTATATACAGGTTCTTTTGGCAGAAAACGTCGTACCCTAGAGCTGTTAACACCTGTAATTATTCCACTGTCAATATTTCCCTAGATAACACGTGTTTTCGTCTTATTTGCCTATTTATTCCATTCTGATAAATTTTCGGAAACTAGATTAAATTTCTCTACAGGTCTACAAGTAGGAATAAGTGTTTGCAAACGTCTCCTAAACCAGACGAACGAATAACTCTTCACGAAATAATGAAGGGTGGTTTCGGTACTTTTTCTATATAAATCTCGAACATATGACACAAGCGTTCCAAAAACATCAAGTGCGCCGCATAATAAAACTTTCCTTAACACCACATAAATTCACTGATTTTCGAGGCTTTTGTTACCAAATCGATGTATTTTTACAGCTCCGAAATGTATTGTGCATGCTTATGCCCTGACCATTATTGAGCGATTCGTAAATAACGAGGCTGTTTAATGATAATAATCACTCTTCCAGAGTTATCGGGTAAACACATTTGGAAATGGGGAGTAAGTGAAATGGAAGTGGTTGAAATTCCGGAATTTCTGGAGTATATCTTATTAGCGTTATTAAAGAATCATCGTATAGCTAGTTGACTGAACTATCACTTGAGTGTTTCTGATGATTCTAGTAACGTTTGAGCGAAGAACTGCTCTAAAATCGATTTTCGTCGAAATGTTTGATAACTCACTGTGCTGCTCTCGTCATTTTGGCAGATGGCAATTTCATGGTATTGTCGTCTTATTAGAAAATATCCATGTGAAACATTTAATAAAACAAGACAAAAAGAGGTGATTTGATCACTATGATAACTATAGCTAGTTTTGGGTGGGTTTCACTCATACGCATATTTTACTTTCGTATGAGCTAGATATCATGTTTGAGCTGAGGTTCAGCCGTTTCCTCCCCTTCCTGTTCACATCCACACGCGGACCATTTTCCCAAGTTGTATTTTTCGGACTCAGTAGGGTCTGAAACGTGAAGATCTGAAGAGAATTCTAAAATGGTTTTCAGCCGGTCCCTTCGTAGAGTCAAGGGAGGTAAAAAGCAGAGTGGTAGCTGAATAAGATAATTGAATGATGGAAGTTAAAAGATGGTCCTCCGTTAGTTTTTCGAAACACGATAAATTCCGGAATTCAAAATGCTGTCGTTTCATTGACCAACTCTCTTCACTATGTCTACCCTATTACTCCGTATCAATTAAGATAAATCTTCCAAATAATCCCTTACCTATCATCTGAAATGCGTTCGATGCGTTGGGTTTGTTTTAGGCTTCACAATAATGGCAATTATTCGCACCAGAACATAATGTGCCGTGCCTTCCTGAAAGAGTTACCTTTCTTTCTTCAATCGTCATTGAGAAAATTCAATTGGTATTTTGTGGCTGGAATATACAGTTTCGTGAGCCGACCACTGCACGATTTAAACGTATTCGTCATAACTGTTTCCGTAGTCACTCCATTCCGAATCCATTTGTTGAAATAACAAGTAACTCGAGCTGGTGACAGAAAGTGATAGGCGACTTCCTGCTCCTCCAAATTCACTGTGGCCGAGATCCCCCTTCATTCTCCTCACCCTGTCGGTCTCTCGCGGTATCATTATCTTCTCCAAACTATATTCATCATTGCGCACTCCCTGCTCATGTCACACTACAACATAGATCTCTGTATAGAAAACCCTCTTGCCCGATGTTTTCCTATTTTCACGGTTTTTGTTGTCGGTTATATGTCACAATGTTCTTTCATTTCACGGGGTTTTGTTTTAAACGCGGAAATAAACTGCCAAAAACCTTGCCATTTATCTACATTTTCTAAATTTCCTCAGTAAATGCATATCTGAATTCGACCTGATGGGCCATATTTTAATAACCTATACCTATATTCTGTTTCGTGTTACTATTTCTGTGATCATCTGTTGAACGATGGTATAAGAGGTTTGCCAAACTACCGAAGAAGTTGGTGGACTGTCGTTTGCCAAATTGATCCAAAGAATAATCTGACGATTATGGTCTGATGATTCCTTAGGAAGAACCGGCGCTGGTATCAACAAATTTAGTGCCGTTGCGTACAGTTCGCTTCCTTCCTTATTGCTACGACGCGTTGTGAGTATAACTTTGATGGCTGATGTCGATTCATTCTGCAGCCCTTAATGTAAATTATAAAGTGAACTTTGATAAGTTCTTGAAACGAGGCCACTGTAAGGTTCCAACGCTTTTGGTCCGAATGCAGTAAAAGCGTACTGGCGAATGTGAAACGGTATTTTCTCCCTGGAATTGTTGCAATCGTGGTTTTGCCGTATTTCCGACCTCAACCTTCCAAAAGATGGGCATTCGGCATTCAGACGTGAGCGCATGTGAAAATACTTTCATCTTGCCCGGAGGTGACCCTGATTCCGCAGCTTTGTTCTCCCGCACGTCTGAAAGCTAGAACGGCGGCTCATGACGTGAACGTAATGCGAATAGGATCGAAGGCCACGATCTTTCTAGTTACGATTCTCGTGAAACAATGATTGACAAATCTAGAACTATTTGTAGTTCACCTTTGACGCTTAGTTATTACGTTACTGGTCAGCAATAGCGCTGATTATTTGAACGCTCATGAGAACAGCCACGAGAGTTCTATTTTTGTTCAGCTTACACTTACAAACCCCTGTGATCTGCTGGTTATCAAAACGTTATCCCAAAAGCATCTCAATGGTAATTTGGAACACACCGTCACACAGCTTTTGTGAGGGTCTTGAAGACCAACAGACAGTACACTTGAAGTTTGCGAGCAGAAATTAGGGTTGTGCTGCTCCAGTCGGAGTCCTCCGGCTCACAAAATATGTAGAACATGTTTCGGCCCTTTGATTCCTGCTACCCAAAGTATTATGATCCAGCGAAAAAATGTCGATTTTCATCAGATTTGAACGTTTTAAGGACTATCGTATCGAAAAGGCCTCATTTCGGCGCGTGGTCCGTGTGTGAGGTTAGATTGAGGGAGAGAACGCCACAACCGATTGAGGTGGTTTTTCTTTATTTTGTTAAGCTTTTGATAATTAGATTATGAGCCATTTGCATCGATGGAAGAGAGTGTACCAAAAAAAGGGGTTTTTATAATTTTTCGAATTATCTTCTGCTGATTAGTATCTAACTTTTGTTCTCCACAAATATCTCCGTTCACAAGTTCATGAAATTTGGAGTCCATGTAGCAACTTGGCGTTTTTTATTTATTTTGTAAACTACTGTTTACTATAAATGTTTCTGTGAAATCACCACAAACCATTTCAAAAGTTGTGTTTGTTAACGTTTTCAAAATTACTGCGGTGCTCAACTGAATTTGATAACCTGACCGAGTGACTTTTAGAAACCTGTAACCCACATTTTGTTACCTACAACATTCTGTGGAGATTTAAGGGGAAACACATTTCACTACAGTTACTGTGGAAACAACCGTTTGAGGTTTAAAGGAAAAATGAATCGGAAAATAAGATTAATTGTTTGTTAAACGTACGGGGTGCAGACTGCTAACTAGTACCAACATTTTGTTCCGTGTAAATGTCGCCAACGTTTTACCCAGAGTTTTGAGGCCTATACTGTCTGATTTTCAGGAGAATGGCTGAGTCTATTGTACTCATATTTCGAATTTTAACAATTTACAACGGCTTTTCCTAAATTTCGAAGCTTTTGTCGAATATCGAACCATTTCAAACCTGCGATTTGTTTTGTGCGCTGAAAGTGTGCTTCTGGCAGCCGTCGGTCAAAACTATTCTTGACTGTTTTTGTCCTGGAACGTTACTTGAAAATAGTTACAATTCGATTCTCAACGCTTAAGCCCGTACATTTACTATTTGTCGTTACTGGTATCGTCAACGATATTTGCTCAACCTGCGATTTTCAAAGTCATTAAAATCAACCCTTTTCTCCCAAATTACTTTTTATTCAATCTCTATTGTTTTCATTTCTTTCCCCCGACAATTTACAACATAATGTTTCAACGGTTCATATTCAAGCCTCCACCTTTCCTGGCAATTTTACTCAATGTTCCAACGACTATCGCTGTATGTTTCACAAACATAAACGAGCGGTGGTTCTCGAATAGTTGCTCATCAATTTTCGAACAAATATTGAATTTCACGACGTGTTTTACAACATTCCCTAACGGGTTTCATTAGGATTCTCCAACATTTCAACTGGTCGCCACTGTTTTTTAACGTGCCATCCATATTTAATGTTCCGACGATTTTCAACGAATTTGCACCAATCAATCATATTAAATGTTTATCAAGCGCTAATCTCCTCTCAAACGGATTTTACATTCGAAACTCGCCCTGGACAACATTGGAGAGCGAAAGCTCAAAACCGTTTTCAAATGTTCACCTTCACCATTTTTCTTGTAATCCCGAGTTTGAACAATTAGGAATTTGTTTTGGTAGATAGGTAAGGCTACCCATATTTGCCATCCTGACAAATCGCTTTGAACAAATCGATTCCTGTAAACCGTGCCCCATAAATAATCCTTTGACAGTCCGCTGAATGGAGGTAAAATGTGTAAGTTCCCAAACAAGTGTTCTTTTTAAAGTGTTTAATATGTCTATAGTATTCGCCAGACAGAATTTGAGCAAGCTGACGTGGAGTGGCTTCATTGTTTGAAGCTGGTATTTATGTAACAGTAACGGAATTGAAAGAGAAAATACATCAAGAAATGAGATTCGCCGAAAATTTGAAAGTAGTTTTTGTCGAGAATAACACAGATAAACCTTCTTGCAAATCTGTTGGACGATGTAAATCCAATCTTGAATGACCTGTAAATATAAGGAATCGAACTTGGCGAGTCTGAGAAAAGTTGTGAGATGTTTCATATCGCCTGGTTTTACTATCCTGAGCCCAACGTGAACGACATTTTGGTGGGTGTACTTTTCTTCGCCTCTAGAAAGGTTATGCTGAACATTTCTTAAGATTATTTGCAGAACTTTCCGTTTTAAGGGCTTACGAGTCCGAAAAACACCATTTGGGAAAACGGTTTCTGTGTGCGCGTTTTTGTTTTCTCCTCGCCCAACCTTTTCTCTCACTAGAAACAGTGTCACGTTGTCAGGGCGCCCTCGGCATTTCGGCTACTTTTATTTATTTAGTTTTGGGTAAGGGGAGGGGCGCAGACTCATTTAAGGCGAGCTTCGTAAATAAAATATCCGGGGCGTAGCAACACGCAACTTTCCGCAACCCCCGTAAATAAGACGACCCGCTACACATACGGGCGCTATATCCTCGTTCAACGCATTTCTACAGGAACATTTATGGATAACAAAATGTAGGGGCTAGTTAGTTGAACGTCATTCGTAAGTTTGATCGAAACCGTTAGAGCAATTTTTGAGAAAAGTGGAATACCGATAAATTAATATTCGACAAATCTCTTTTCCTTAGTTAACTTGCCGTTTTGCCAAAAAGCGTAAAAAATTTAGTTATGGTTTTTAAGCCTGTATCTCCGTTCACCTAATTCATGGAGATATGTGTGGAGAAGAAAAGTTTTGTATTAACTAGTAAAAAATAATTTGAAAATTTAATCAAAATCGTTGTTGCCGATTTGGAGACAAATGCGAAAACCCTGGTTTTTGGAACAGTTTTGCCCACCTCCCTCCTTTTGCATCGATGGAAATCCCCCATAACCTCATTTTCGTGTCTGCAAAAAATAAGAAACAAAACGTAAACAGAACCAGCTCAATCGGTTCAGCCGTTCTCCCTCAAATCGAACTACAGACACACACACACGCACCACGCACCCAAATTAGGTTTTTAGGGTAAAAACGGTAAAAAATTAAAGAAAACCCAAATTTTTTTTGACACGATTACTGTATTTTCCTTACCCTTCAGGCAGTGTATTACTACACTTTCGTATTTTCCGTGGAGATCACAATCCGATGCCAAAAATATGGAATGAGCAAAATGGATCAAAAACCGACTATAGCAATCATAGTGATAGTTTTCTCTCAAATATCTCAGCTCTATCGATTTGATGCAAATTTTTTAAAGACAGTTCCAAACGGCAAGACAACGCAAGACGATCCTCATCTGCGGGAAAAGGCGAGACTAGAGCATTAAATTGTCAAAGCTTTCGACAAAATCTATTTTATTGCAGTTTCTTCCCTAAAAATTACGCTTATTTGATACTAGGATTCTCAGAAAGAGCAGGGCCGTCAATACAATGCCGGTACGGTGCGCATTTCCTAATAAGAAATAGATATTCGCTCATAAGATAAGTAGGAGCAACCACAGACATCTTGGAATTTAAACCACCACCCGCCGTTTCTCCAACTACCATTTTTCGCCGTTTTTACCAAACAATTCAAAATGAGTGAACAGGATCCTTTTCAGAAAAATCTTGTTAACAATCTCATGAATCACCTGTACACTACTTACTCAATCATTGCCATCGCACGCGTAGTAGCAACTCAATAAATTTCGTACCCTTATGTTCCACCAGTTTCTAAGTAGAACGTTCATCTTCGTTCGCATAAATGGAATGAAAAACAAAGCTCTCAAAAGGGTTAAAACCGCCGTACGCAGGTGGGGCTGGGAAAAGTTTTATAGCGCCTCGTATCAGACATTTATCTGATGTTTACCTGTCAACTTTTATGTGTGTAAAAAAATTGAGTTTGCCTGTGTTGATGTGCCAGCAAATATCATTGTAGCAAATATCATTAAGAAAGTACGATTGAACCAGTTTGGCTAAAATTCTAATTCAACCTACAACTCCATATAATAGGCACAAAATCAATAAAAAACCAACTACAGTTATCGTAGAGACAAGTGAGGATTTTTTGTATCAAACACTGTTAAATCGACGGTGATTAACCTTTTTTGTGTGAGAGAAGTGAACATTGGCAGAGGAACGACGGAAGTTGCAGAATGAATTATCGAATATTTCGACAAACATTGATCGTGTACTCATTTTTATTCATAACACCGCTTACACGAAAACATGGTTGGGGGTCCAGACGGGAGTTGAGCTATCAATAAAAATTAAAACCGCTCAGGAGGTACCGCATTCAACCCATTGTGGTTTCCCTGACAAACATTCTTCACAGACCTGTCCCGGAAATACCCGGTCAACAATTACGATGATTACTAGAAAAGTCATAATGTCGGTTCCATGGGTTATCATTAGCCTCCTCGGGGCAACACAGTTTCCGCGTTGAATGTGAAGTTTTAACAAGTTTATATAAATTGAGAGAAAAATTGATTGGTAGAGCGAAAAAAGTTGTTGGTTCTACGAGAAGCTGAGAAAAGCAGGGTGACGTGATGTTTTTTCACGTTCAGGTCCCAAGGAATTTTCTTGTGCACTTTGTCGGGACACATGTTAAAACGATTTTTTTTTTGAAGATACATGACTGTCTGGTTCCTAATAGTTACAAGTCAATCGGAAGAATATTGGAAAATCGGCTGGTGATTGAGAAAGGGGATGAAAATGGTTGATAGGGAGTCAAGCGATAACAGTAAACAAAATTCTACTGAGCTGAGGAGGTAAGTCGAGGAGGTGATCAAGTTGGAGGGAGGTCTTAGGCTGGAGCCGTCCAAGGCATTCAGAGGGGGCAAATCTGGGACGGATATATAAGAGCTAAGAAGTAGTGGGGTGTCTGCATTAGTGAAACTGGCCGTCATGTCTGCGGCACCTACGTGGCTCGCGATCTTCTTCTGCCTCTTCGCTTCAGGTACGTCACATTCACGTTCATCAACCTCTTCAGCCTCAGGCTCCCTTACCCCTCTCCTTCATTTCCCCTCATCCTCGTGCAACAAGCACAACCTGCTCTGGTGCTGGTGGTGGAAACCTCTCTTCCACACATCCACCCTCCCCCCCATGCCAATAGTGGCGCCGCCTGTGAAAGCCAAGTCGATGGAAAGGGACGTCCTTCAGCTGTCCGGCCAAATTTAAATGTCTCGCCTTATCAAGTGCCAAGTGAAATGAAAGTGAACGTGCAGTATTTTCTTCTCCAATCGAGAAATATCTGGTGCGACGCATCGCATAACTTTCCTCACACTTAACGATTTGTCCCTCAACCTTCAATCCATTACTTTTCATTCCTTTTATAAGACCCTGGTGAAACGCCTTAAACCTTAACGATCTACGTTGCAACTGCTAGCGCTTAAGGTTATAGCATTTAATAGTTTACCTCGACTCATGTCACGGCCATTATGCGATGAGCAGGATGTAGGTAATTTATGGGACTGTCAACGGTCTTTTTTGTTGGAAAGTTTGTGTTTATCTTTTAAAAATTCTGAAAGAGTACACTGCAAGTAAAGCTGGTGTGACGTAACACAATTGGCCGTAGCCGCTACCACACTTGGCGATTTTATCCTCAGTTCACATGAAACTGGTAGAATTGAACGTTCTATGTAGAAGCTCATGGTGCTTAATGTTCTGTAACTTTTACCAACCGGGGTTTAGGTAATTCATGGGACTGCCATTACGATTTTTCATTCGAGAATCACCGAGAAATAGTTTATGAAACTGCAGTTGTTTGACTAGTTCCTTATAATCGCTATCCAGCTTGTGTAGCTTATTGAGTTGCCTAGAATATTTTTGTGAGAACGTGTCACATGAGAATTTATAAACAGCACTAAAATCGATTTTTGTCGACATTTTCGGGATTTTTGGGCGGTTTTCAAAATATTATTTTCGTTCATGACGCCACTTGAGTGTCTCACAGTTATTTTGGTCGTGTTCACAGACACACACGATCTTTTCGAACGGTATTTTTAGCTTTCAGGACACTTTAAAACGATACGACTTGGAGACAACACCAAATTCGCCTTTCAGACGATTACTTAACGTTCATTTTCACTTCGTAAGAACGAGGAAAGTAATAACGTGATCCGGGAGTTTTTTGGTTGCTGGAGCCTCTCCCTGCGATGTCAAATCCTTCTACTTGGCTTTCACTCGCTTCCAAGTTCATTAGTCGATCCGACTAGAATGAATGGTCCAAAATTCTGATTAGTGATTGTTGTCTCTTTAAATTTCAAACTAAATCAAGCTTGGATCTCTACGTCGGTGATTTCTGGAGAAATATGTGTGCCCAAAATCGCAGAGGGTTGAGGCGCAGACACCACTTGTTTTTTTTTTCGTTCTGTATAGGATTAAACTTCACAGTGAATGACAAGGAGCACATGCACCAAAAAAACTACTAATCGAAATGCTCAAACTGATTCAATGACTTGGTCCTCTCCCCCTCCCCACCGCCCTCTTCATCATATTTCAACTTTTGACGGCCAGACAACACACATTGCCCTTATATCAAAGCATAATATTTTTGAAACAGTAGGTGCATGAATTTGAGAAGACTTTCCCCAAACTCCATCAGTCGGTTTTATGCTTTTCAGTCGCTTGCTGCTGCGTTTAGGACAGTACAGTGTTTCGCATTGCCATTCTTGGAGAGGGGAAGGAGATTTGTGGCATAATTACTTCAATTCGAGGATATTGCGCCTCATTAGTGTACGCCTTCAAATTTCTGGAACTATTTCGATATTTAGAATCAAATTATTGTCGTGATTTTGAATTGTCTTGCACAACTTGCGAGTAGTTTTGTAATGAAAAAGAAGGGAGGGGACGTTATGCACTTATGGTTTACTTTCCATAGCCCTACGAAATGAGTGGGAAAACACAGAAGAACAATTCTTCGAATTTGATTGGCTCCTGAGTACAAAATATGTCATTTGCGTGGAACTAAATTGACTCAATTTTTGTAATCAACCAACACGAGGTGCGCAAAGGCATCAGAAGGCCCGAGCTGCCATACCAATCAAAACCGCCACCGCATTTCTCCCCTGAAAATAGTTCAAAAGATTTTGATCAAATTTGTTTCATAAATATTCACGAACAAGTAAGCTCAGACTCACAATATTCATTCACGTGTAAATTGCTAAATTATGAGAAAATACGTTTTTTAACGTTTTTCCATAAAAACCCTGCACAGGAAACAGGAGTTTGCCAAAACCTCAAGGCGGTAGTTGAACAATGTACAAGTACGGTTTTCAGTTAAGGCTTTCAAATAGTTAGGAGCCACGAAATTCCAAAGTCTATTAAATTAGTCCCGTCAAAGAATGGGCATTCTGCATAAATGAGTGGCCATGTTAGGAACTGGAGGTTGGTTTAACTCAGAGTTTGGTACTTGTGATATGGTATATGATTGAGAATACATGCCTGTCTCCGGCATCAAGGTCAGAACTTGACTTCAAGAGCACGCGACTGGACAAGGGTGATGATGAATGTAGCAGCCATGAAATGGTAAATTGCCGAACTTTGAACTGTAATGTCCAGCAAGAGCTAAGAGGGCGACGAGAATTTAAATTCTCTAGGTGTACAAACTTAATATACTTGTGGTCGGTGACACTTAGGAAGTACGGAGCTCAGTCATGTTTTTATGTGATGGATCTGAGACTGCAATGACTCTAGATACTGACCTGCCTGTCTTACGGCGCCTTTCGAACATGTTATAAATATCTAAATGCAGAATCGAACACTTGATTAACCACGATATGAGCACCACTGTGGTCAAACTAGATGAGAACGGGAATGAGTAATCATCAGTTTCCTGATTGAGGAACGTGTGGCTGCTTTTGTTTTGTAAAAACCAAGGCTGGCGAACTTCGCCACAAGAGTGACCCAGCCGAATAACGGCCTGTCTACACATTGCCAAACCTCGGACTAGGTTGTTTTTGCTACTCGAAAGGATTAATCGAACAGGGGAGTTGAGTGAGCCCACAATTAGTCGCTGAAGTACGTGGTTGAACTGAAGCTTTTTCGTAACCTACACTGTAAATCTGTACCCTGGTTTACCATAACCGACAAGAACCGCCTTAGAGAAATACAATTGTCTTCTTGGAACGAAGAGGAAAATTCTTTCCTTTGATATTTTCAGTCAGGACTGAACTGGTGGTTGAAATGGAGGTAGAAACAATTGTATTGTGTAACGCATGATCAAATACCTTTTATAATAGTCGCGCAGCAAGTTGCACAACAAATAAAAACTGTTCCGCCAATTAGAGAAAAAATTATCACAAGACTTGTTGACAAGCCTTAGGAATTATTTCAACAAAAACATTGGATATTGAAAATAACATCATAACGGCAATGCACCCATCGAAGCTGATCAGGTCCTCACAATCAATTTTTGACTGAACTGAAGTCAACTGTAACGTTCCAAATTCGGTATGAATCGTATAGCTTGCGAATTGAATAAACTGAGTTCAGGGTTCCTTTACTTGAAGCGTCAGCCGGACAATATCGGATGCGCCACACTTCTTTCTTCAGTCTCACGTGCTGAAGCAATTATATTGCTGCGTTAAATTGATAATAACGTCCTGGAACTTACTGGGTTTCCGTAACGTTCATTTCTCGAACTCACGGGTGGTCACACCACACAACTTGTAGTGGTTCTTATCAACTCTTTAGAATTATAAAGAAAACGTTTGAATTTAGTTTGAATCGCGGAATCTTTCAGGTCGCTCCGGATTATTTCATCATCATTTAACTCACATTGTGTATGCAGCTTATTGCACTATCTTCTGATTTTTGGAGAACCCTACTTTCGTACATTCCTTACCCTTTTTTTTTTTTTTGAAACGGTGGATGCAGGCAATACCCTCACTGCAGCCATAAACGGGCCTATTGTAAGGGCGTCCATGATACTCGGATCATGGCCCACCTGCACCACCCCCAGGCCCCACGGCACTGGTCTCACTTGGTGTGACGTCACCTATGCGCCCCCACCACCCCCGCACTTCCTTACCCTTTGGGTAGTGGAAAGTAAAAACTGCTTTCAAATTTTCCCGTGAATGAGGGTTGTGTGTGTGTGTGTGTGTGTATTATCCTTATTTTATCTCGGGCTGTTCAAATACAATAGGGAATAACTAATCAAATAAGTTTATTAAGTTGAGTTCCAACTTTCAATCTTTTTAAAAAAACTAAATGCAGTTTTGGAGAGCTTTCGCTAATACCCTTATTTTGGCGACCTATGTTGATCAGCAGGCCATATAACAACTTTGATTAGATTAAGGCTAACCTTCCTCTCTCAGTTGCATCCACACACCCATATACGCACACCTCATTACCTCAAATGGTGTTTTTGGACTCAGGTGCCACAAAGACGGAAATATCAAAAAAATACAATTGGAAAAAAAATGACTAAGGTTTCCTTTTTCTTAGGGCTAAGGGACGTGATCCTCGAGGCAGGGTTTACGTACAGGAAGCTTAAACAGAGAAAATAGTCGCGGAACCAACCTCGGAA